>OX596074.1:19538904-20738904 GCA_951394005.1 Protophormia terraenovae
TAAATATAGCAATTTTGATATTCTGTTGGGATGTACCAGAATAAATTTCAATACCATATCTAAATATTGGAAGACACAGTGACAACGCAAATCTTTTTCTAGCTTTAAATGGTAAAAAGTTACCAAAGCAGTATAGTTTTCTAAGAATGAATGATATTTTAGATACTATATGATTGATGTGGAAATTAAAAGCTAATTTAGTATCTATGAATATACCTAAAGACTTGTGGTGAGATACATAACTTATAGACTCTTTTCTTTGTATACTATCTTTTCCTCTAATTTGTAGTTCATTTTATATGCGACAATTAATATTTGCTTTGTCCACTAATCAAACCATCCTATTTTCATTTCAATTGTTAAGAGAATTATTAATTACGTAATAGTTCTTTAAATATGCGATTATCAATGTTTAATTTGTATGATTATACGGCTCCCGTAGGCCTATCTGTCGTATGCTTACTACTTTTGTGGACTCTGATCCCAAAATTGCTACCACAAAATAATACGAATTTCGATATAATATTTATTTATGACAGGAACTCTCTGTCTCCAATCGCTAAATGTACCCAATTGTTTTTTAGATAAATAAAACTCGCTTTCAGATTTTTTTAGAAAGTGGCCAAAAAAAAGGCTACTTGTAATAAAATATGTTTATTACAAGAGCAAAAAATAATTTTAAGAAGAACTATTAAATTAAATTTCATTAATAAGATAATTTATTTTTAACAATTTTTATTACTGCAAAAATAAGGAGTTATTAATAAAAATAGTTAATATAAAATCTTTTTCTCTTTTTATTGAAGGTTGGTCCGAAAAGCTTTTTTGTCATTTTCAAAATGCAACTACTCAGAAACCAATAAATATATTTTCTCAATTTTTTCATAAACTTACTGACACAAATCCAGACAATATATGTCTAAAATAAAATAAAAATACTGGTCGGAGTCGTATTCACTAAGTTATAACAAAACGAGAAAGATATAATCGGTCAAGCCCGACAATTTAATATCCTACACCAATGCTTTTGTGCACCAAAAAGTTTTCCGAAATTTATTACTGTCATATTACTATGATACTGTCATTTATGTACGATTTTTGCAAACTAAATTGGTATTCGAAAGTGGGCCTTATATGGGAGCTGTGCCTAATTGTGGACTGATCTTTTTGCACTAGGATTTATCTTTATATATTCGTATCGAATTTTATTGAAATAGTAGTGACATAAATAAGGCATTTGTTAGCGTTGGAACCTTATTCTGAGGAGTATTTGTATGGGGGAGAATTAAATAATGAACCGATCATGACCAATTTCAACAGCGTTTGTTGTTATACCAATATAAACATAAGGAGTGCGATCGAAAAAATCAATATATAATCTTTTTTTTTTTTTTTTTTTTTTGATCTAGTTATCATTGGAAAATATGTGAGTTAATATTTTTAATGACAACCATTTTGATTTGTTGTAACTTTGATCAAAATGAGTGATGAAAAGGAAGTACGTACTAATTCTTTTCCATTTTGATTATTAAAAATTTTCGAAAAAAATCCAAATTGGTACTACAAAAAATTGGCAAAAGAACTAAAGGTCTGTCGTCAAACTGTTTCCAATGTTACTAAACAGTATCAGGAGAATGTGACCATTGATAGTAAACCTGATTCGGGAGGAAAAATGGTACGCATGATATTAGGAAGGCCAGAAAATTTAAAATAACTCCAAACATATCTGGTAGAAAAGCAGTCGGATAGCTCAGTGTTCCGACTATTTGGTGCAAAAAGTTAAAACTAATGCGGAGTTTAAAATATATAAAGTCCAAAAAGTTGTAGACAGGAATGCTGCAAAAAATTTAGAAACCAAAAATAGGATACGGAAATTAAAATCAAATCTCATAAAGAAAATACTCATGTTGTATAATACACGACGAAACGTATATGCTAGAAGAATTTTTGCAGCTTCTCTGTCAAATTTGTATGTCACTAATGCCCGAGGCAATGTTAAAGATAAGTTTAGGACCAAAAAGCAAACAAAATTTCAAAAAAAAAAATTCCTGGTATGACAAGCTTTATGCAGTTGCGGCAAAACAAAAGTTACAGTTGGCTCTTTAAATATCGAAATAAATATCAAATAATGTTTGCAAAAAAATACTTCTTCCTTTCATAAGAGAGCACAATGTGTCCACACATTTTTGGCCCGATTTGGCATCATATCACTACGGTAAGAAAGCTTTGGAGTGGTACCAAAACAATAAAACAATTTTTGTGCCAAGAGAGATCAATTCGACAAATTATCCGGTGCTAAGACCAGTGGAGAGATATTGGGCTCTTGTGAAAAGTGAATTGAAGAGCACAAAAAAGTATCGCAAAGTATCGAAGATTTTAAAAGAAGATGAGCAAACTGTTCCAAAAAAGTGACTGAAACAACTATCAAATCTCTAATGAAAGGGTTACCAAAAAAAGGTCCACGAGTTCATAAGTAATGATTAGAACTATAAAAGTAATATTTTTCTATGAACTGTAATATCAATTGAATAAAAAAATAATAAAAACTCTAAAATTAAAAGTTTTAAATTAGGACATACACAGAAAAAAGTCACCAATTAACAAATATATATGAAAATAATTCATTCAATTATAAACTTGTTTAAATTTGCACCTCTCACCAAAATGATTATATCAGTTACTAAAAACTATAAAAAATACAAAAGAGAAAAAAATTCCCAATTAATGAATTAATTAAATCAATCAAGTAGATGATTGAATGAATTAAAAATGTGTATAGGAAAAAAATAATACCAAAATTTATTTTTTATTTTATTTTTTCTTGAACAAATTTATTAAATTTTGATGCAAAATTAAACAACTGAATTAATTGTAAAAAATAGGGTAATAATTTTTTCTGTGCAAGTATTTATGGAATATATTTTTTTAATTTTTTACAATTCGGTCCAAAAATATTCGGAAAATAGTTGTTCAAAAACTTTATCATCATTTATTAATTCTCCGGGGTTTTCTAATGCATCACATATTGTGAAAAAATCACAAAATAATTACTTAATAATGAGTCGAGATATTTTAAAAAACATATTTTCTCGTCATTTAGCGCAGTCTTGGGAAATCGTCATTTAGGGCCCAAAAAAATGACTAGATTGTTTACTACTTGTCTATCCACTTTTAAATTAAATTCAGTTCTTCCGTCGGCTTTTTCCGAAATTAAATAAATTTAACATTTTAAAATTCTGTGAAAAGAAGTTTTGCATAAATATCAATCATTAAAATTAACTGTAGCTCCCATATAAACCAACCTTCCCAGAATCACTTTTACGTAAATAAATTCCATATAAACATTAGTATTACACCGTTCAACAGCATATTTCACACACAAAGAAAACTATATACATAAACACGAAAGCAGAGACATTTTAGGATAGTACTGCGTACTCCGTTTTTTATTTCATGCTCGAAACTCCTTTTAAAAGAACTTTCTCAATACTTTCGATGTGGGCATCAAATAATAAAATAGGATTCAGAAATTCGTGTAAATTATTTGTTTAAACCTTTCAGGGTCTTAAAATTTCAAAAATGTTCTTCAAGTATCCTTTAGATTTTCCAACTACTAATTCTGAAATTATAATAATTTTATAATATAATTTCTTAATATCACATATTGTCCTTTTAATTTCAACAGTTCATATTTTATTATACCCACCATCAAAAAGATGGGGGGTATATTGATTTTGTCATTCCGTATGTAACATATCGAAGGAATCATCTAAGACCCCACAAAGTATTTTCTGGGTCCTGGTTCGATTCTGAGTCGATCTAGCTATGCCCATCCGTCTGTCCGTCTGTCTATCTGTTGAAAGCAGGATAGAGCTCGAACGGAGGAACGAAGGGGGACGAAATTTGGCACAAATATTTATCTTATACAAGGTTTATTTGGTATTGAAAATGGGCAAAATCGGTTGATAAACAAACAAGTTACGGGCTGAAAACTAGAAACACAGGGTGTCCGTTTCATATTTTTCTGCTGATATTTCTTCAATAAAAGCATGCACGACAACGAAATTTTGTACGTATAGTTCGGGGGTCGATATAAACTTGGAAACCAAAAATGGGCGTGGACCGCCCACCTCCCATATAAGGTGAAAATCAACGAAATTGTGTTCAAATAGTTCAAGGACCAATATAAACTCGGAAACAAAAAATGGGCGTGATCCGCCCACTTTACCGCACCCTCCCATATATTGTAAAATTTTAAAAGTTGATGGTGGGTATATAGATTAGGCCGGGCCGAATATTCGCGCTTGTTAAATTTTAAAAATATTCTGTGAGTGTTTATGTCAATTTTCTCTTCTTTATTTTAAAAATTATTAATAAATGGCGTAGTCGCCGACCTAAGAACGATGCTTGTAGAAAATTATTCAAATCGGTTCATTGTTTTAATTTTTACTGATCTATGTATGTTCCTAATGGGTGACGATTTTTGATATGACACTCTATAAATCTTCTTCTTATCTGATAGGAATATTGTGTCTGGCTATTCTACATCATCAGAATTATAATACACTTTAATCCTACTTGTAAAAAAATAATAAAGTATTTGTATCAATGTGATCTGTCGAAATATTTTACATTATACATTATATTAAATATCATATGCTATGTATTAGGCTCAAAAGAAATTAATGTATTTATAAGAAATTTATATATATTTTCCTTCTTGAATATTTGATTTAATCGTCTTTCCATAAAAGCATACAACTTTAATTTTATTTTTGAACATCGATACCTAATTTTTGATTTATTCAAACAAAGCCAGCCTAATGCAATATACGTATGAATGTATATTTAAAAAATGCTTACGCACATCTACGCATTATGCGATATTTATTATACTAAAATACTCTCCCAACATCTAGTTCTATTCGTTTAAATGTGCTATGGTAATGTAAGTTATACAACGGTTGTCATTAAAATGCAAATAGTCTAATAAAGTGGAGATGAAGATTTTTTTTTTCTTATACACTAACTTTCTTTTTGATAGATTTGTTTTTTATATAAATACGCTGAAAAACATCAAATTTGTCATAGTTATAGTATAACTGTATGTTAGTCAACATGGGTTGGTTTAAAGAATTTAGTTTGGTGTTAATTATAGGCTGTTTGTCAATTAATGGCGAAAAAACCTCAAGCGATACACCCCGAGTTATTAATGGTCAAGGTAGAGTATTTTAAAATATTTAAAAGAATCTTTGAAAATTACAGAAAAATTTTTCTTTATATATTTACAGATTTAAGGCTTTTGATAAATCCTTTATATGATCTCTTACAAACAACTACACCCAAACCAGAAAAGCCACCAAAAATTATTATCAAGCCATCTTATAATTATCCACATTATCCATCGTATCCTCCTCATTATCCTAATGATGAATATTATCCATCTTACAAGCCACCATACAGACCATATCGTCCTACTAAACCCACTAAACGTCCAACCAGATATCCTCATCCGCCAGTATATAAACCATCGTATCCTCAATATCCTTCTATGTATCCACAATATCCACCTATGTATCCTTATTATCCTCAGCCATCTTATGGTTACTATCCCTGGTATCCACAAAGGCCTCGTCCAAGACCACCAGTTATTGTTGTCATTCGACCACCTCCTACCAAGAAACCGGACGATGATGATGATGATGACGATGATTTAATAGATTTACCTGATCTGCCTGGTGTTACCAAACCTACTCTGCCTACCAAACCTACTCTGCCTTCTAGTACCAAACCTACTGTAACCAGACCTTCTTTGATACCCACTACGCTACCCAATTTGATACCCACTACGCTACCCAATTTAATACCCACTACGCTACCCAATTTGTTACCCACTACCAAAAAACCTGACGAAAACCCCATTATGAATAATAGGAAAAATTACTACCATTATGGTCACAGAAGTCCTTTACATCCATATGAGGAAAATGGAGCACAAGCTACAACTGAGAAACCACAATATGATTATGAGGAAGCTGCACGTAATATCGAATTAAATGATGACACCACTGATTCTGAAGAAATAGCTGATACCATATCTATCGCTACTAAGGATGTAAAATTACCATTTGATATACAATTGTCCAGCCATCCACGTGGCAAGAAAAAGTTCAATGATCAAGAGGCTCTTATCTATTTGAGAAATTATAAAAACGGCAGAAAATTAAAATCTGATGAAGTTGAACAAAAAGCTTGAAATTTAAGAATGTTTGAAATTGAAATTAAAAGATGTTAAAGAAATAAATTAAAATATAAATATTTATTATAGAAAAAAATCTTGAGTCTTTTATCTATCTTGTTTAAAAGTTCTCCCCCATTTGATTGTTTTAGTTTAGTCTATTTTCTTATATTTATACAGCTTTAATGTCTGTAAACTTTTGGAAAATTGCAGCTAAAATCCTCTAGAGTAATGTCTAGCAGTTTTTGTGAATATTTTAAACATTAAACTGCACCTGCTTCAATGTTTAAGTGGGAAAATTACAAAACTAAAAAGTAAATTGTTAAAAAGTTTAAAGATTTTTTTGCTAAATATTTATTTGGTTTCATTTATTTTGTATACAGAACTATGGCAGCAAAGTGGAAATGAATATATTTATAAGACAACATAAAACTCTTTTTAGACAGCTAAAGGCAGGGGAAAACTTTTTAAATAGTTTAAATTTTAAACTAACTTAAAAGATTTGACCACAATCTTAATGTGAAAATATGCACTAAATATTTAAAAGCCCGTTCATTTGAATTCAATTTTAAATTTACAAAGAGCATAATTTTACATATTTTACACATCAGATACAAATTTTCCATATTTTGTATCCATTATATATTTCACCTTAAGCAATGTTTTAGCTTTGATTGGTTTTAAATGCAAAAAGAAAAAATCAAGTTATTTTTAGCATGAATTACAGTTAATTTTAAATTTATATTTTAAGAGCAAATTTTTTTTTTAATTTTAAGTCACATTTTCCGATTTTAAGAGCAATTTTATGTGTATTATAAACTTTTTAGTGCATATATTTGGTTAATCTGATAATAATTTATTTAACAGTTTTAAATTTTTCAAAATTTCGACATCGTTTTACTTCTTTATTCTGTAAGACTAAACATATTAGTATAGCAACAAAGGTGTATTTGTGCCGATGTTTGTAACATACACAAATATTGGTCTAAGACCCACATTAATTTATACCAATCGGCTAATAATCACTTTCTGATTTGATGCCCGTCCGTTTGACTCTTTGACCGTCCATGTAAACCTTGCAATGAAAATAACCCTAGAGGAAAGACAACCAGTTCAAAACCAGTCACGTGACAGGTTCTCAGGGCTAGTGACAGGTCCCAGTTCCGGAAGAAAACTTGCCACTTTTACATGGGGTTGTTATTGGAAGTGGCTAATTAACACCTTGGGACAGGTCTTAGGACAGGTCACAGAACTGATACAAGAGAACATGTTCAAAGTAGATTAAACTTTTTTTTATTTATTTTATTATACCCACCATCAAAAAGATGGGGGGTATATTGATTTTGTCATTCCGTGTGTAACATGTCGAAGGAATAATCTAAGACCCTACAAAATATATATTTTCTGGGTCCTGGTTTGATTCTGAGTCGATCTAGCTATGTCCGTCCGTCTGTTGAAAGCAGGATAGGGCTCGAACGGGACAACGTAGGAGGACGAATTTTGGCACAAATATTTGTCTTATATAAGGTTTGTTTGGAATTAAAAATGGACAAAATCGGTTAATAAACAAAAAAGTTATGGGCTAAAAACTAGGAACACAGGGTGTCCGTTTTATACTTTTCTGCTGATATTTCTTCAACAAAAGCATGTACGACAACGAAATTTTGTACGTAAAGTTCGGGGATCGATATAAACTCGAAAACAAAAAATGGGCGTGGTTCGCCCACTTTACCGCCCACCTTCCATATAAGGTGAAATTCAACGAAATTGTGTTCAAATAGTTTAAGTACCATTGTAAACTCGGAAACAAAAAATGGGCGTGGTCCACCCATTTTACTGCACACTTCACCGCCCTCTCCCATATAACATAAAATTTGAAAAAGTTGATGGTGGGTATATAGATTCGGCCGGGCCGAATGTAACATTCGCGCTTGTTAAATTTCATTTTAAAATTTTTCGTTAAAATCGAACCCACGTTCATCTGACGTTTGTTATGTTTTATAGTCTCCCTAGAGTAAAGAGAACCGGTTCAAAACTAGTCACGTGACAGGTTCTCAGGGCTAGTGACCGGTCCCAGTTCCGGAACTTTATATGAGAAGAACCTGTCACTTTTACATGGGGTTGTCATTGGAGGTGGCTAATTAGCCACTTGGGACAGGTCTTAGGACAGGTAGAAGAGGACAGGTTCAGTAACGATTATTGTAATAAAAATTTTATAAAAATTGGGTAATTGTTTACTTTTTAAACATTATTTTTTATTATTATCTTTATTAAATTATGTTTATTTTAATTTTATAATTTTTCGTTAATGTCGATGGCGGCACCCCGGCTCGAACACATGTTCATCTGACGTATGTTATGTTTTATAGTCTTCAACGCTTACCACTCAGCCACTGATTGTTATTGCGTGCGAGTTGCTGTTTGCGCAATTAACGAGCATGTTAATAGTGAGTGTGTTTGTGTCAACTGGTTCTCAATTGGAACTTTGGTGACGAGTTAGGTGTCAATTGGTACTCAACTGGTACAGAGAAACCGGTCCATTACTGCAATTACCACAAATTTCCCGCAGGGCTTCAACTCGTACTACTCAGCCACAGATTGTTATTTAGCGCGAATTGCTAATTGCGCACTTAAATTGTTTGTTAGAAATTGACTCTCAACTGATATTTTGTGAATGTGGTGATGTCAACTTGTTCTCAACTGGAACTTTAGTGACGAGTTAGGTGTAAATTGGTACTCAATCGGTACTGAGGGACCAGTCCATTAATGCAATTGCCACAAATTTCCCACAGGGAAATTAAGAAAATTTAGTACATAGGTTTTTTGTGGTCCAAGGATGAAGCCTGTTGAAATTGGTTACGATCGGTCTATTATTTTTCCTCCAGGTATAGGGGCTTAACGATCACAAATCCCTTAAATATATAAATATTTTAATGAAATTTGGCACACATAAGTTCATATAAACATAGATCTAAGTGCCGAATTTCGGAAAGGGATACCAAATTAAACCTCTTAAAAAAAAGAGAGAAGAAGATATAGTCGGTCAAGCCCGACTATATGATACCCTACACCATTTCGATCCACATAATTTTGTTTTTAACTTATATACAACTTACTTGTGTTAAATATTAACATAATACTAACATTTTTATGTGATTTATGCACGTTAGTGATTTTCGGGAGAGGAGTTTATATGGGAACAATGGTCAGTTATGGACCGATATAACAGATTTTTGCTGATATAAAACTTATTTGTACTAAATTTCATTAAAATATTCCTATTTTTAAGGCATCTATTAGTGTTAAAACTCTATTCCGGGAGGACATTTGTAGGGGGGCTAGGTGAAATAATGGGCCGATCATAACCAAATTCGTCCTTGTGTTGAAAAAAGCATATGTACCAAATTTCATCAAATTATCTTCAAAATTGCGACCTGTAATTTGCGCACAAGCTTTACATGGACAGCTAGCCAGCCGACCAGATGGACGGACGGACGGACATCGTTATATCAACTCAGAAAGTGATTATGAGTCGAACGGTATACTTTCAGGTGGGGGTTCGAAGATTTTTTCTCTGTGTTATAACTTCTGCACAAACATATAATACCCCAACCACCTTTGGTGGTGTAGGGTATAATCACTTTAATTGGCATAAATTCCATACAATTGATAGTAGTTGAAAAATAATTAACGCATATCAGTGTTATGTAAACAGGAACCGCAAAATGAAACTTTATGAAGATCAGCTCATAATTGTCCATGGCTTCCATGTAAGGCCCGTTTCCTGGAATCCTCCTCTAGTACATTAATAATGTAGTATATTGTGGATACCTACGTTACATAGAAATATTTACTACGATTAAACAAGTTTTAGTCTACAATTGACCGCGAGCCCCATATAAGACGCCTCTTATCCCTCTTAAAAAAATTTAAATTTATATTTATTTTGTGGAAACCTTTAAATATCATTATTTTAATAGCTTTATTTAAAAGCGGTTACTTAATAAATTTAATGGTTAGTTTTCTTTAAAAAGCTCTAAATTTGTATCAAAATAAATATTTTCCTAACTTTTAGTCTAAGAAAGCTAAACTTATTAAAAGTTGTTATTTACGTTATTTTCTTATGGTTACTTTAAAAGTAATCAATTACTTTAGCTTAAGGCGTTCTTAATTTGTATTTAAATTAAATATTTGTCTTATTTCTACTCTAAAAAAGCTTTAACTAATGATATTGTTCTTAACATTAAGACTTTGTTAAAAAGCTCTTATATTGTATTAAAAATAATTATTTGTCTTGCCTCTAGCCCAAGAAAGTTGTAATTAATTAAATTGTTCACAAATTTTTTTGGTTTTTAATGTGGTTACTTAAAAAATTAATTGATTGAATTTATTAAAAATCACCCTAATATGTAAATAGAAAATTAATAGATTACTTTTGCTTTAAATCCTTTATGTTTTATTCTTTAAAAGATTCTTGATTTAAATAGTATTTGATGATATTCAAAACCGGTTCATATTTATAAATGATACAAGATCCGATATGTTTTTCACTCTCGAGATGCTCAACTTTGGCCCACTGTAGTGCCGTCCAAGTTGTGGCAGCCAACAATATTCTGAAAGCCTAACTTTCTCCACTATCTGTTTTCCAAGCTTCATTGAAATCGGTTTAGCGGTTTAAAAGATCCAGAACCTGTAATTTTGTTTTCAGCCCCACTGGACCATATTCGTCATATATTTTAAGACAATTAATGATATGTGATTTATTTAATGTTTTATATGGTGTTTATCCTTAAAAATTTAATTCATCTTTTAAAACGAACTTACTTACTTACTTATTTCTCGAGATTTTTCATTGTACTATTTGCTACTTACAATTTATTAGAAACTTTGAAATTTTTACCCTACTTCTAAGCTAAGATTTTGTAACAAAAAAATGTTCTTCTGATAATACTTTGAATCACAAATTTAAATGGTAATAATTTTAAACAAAACTAGTTTTATTAACTAAAACATGCGTCACTAATTTTTATGTTACATAATAATTATTTAAATGTATTGATTGGAAAAAGTAAAATTAATTTATTGCAACATTTATTTGCAAATGTTTATTGAGTATTTAGATTTTAAATATGTAAAAGTCATTATTTTTTTATTTTTATTATACTCTCCTTTGTAAGTGTGAATTTTTTCTTGAATTGTGTTTAAAACGAAAAAAAATATTTTGGATACAGAGCCAGTCTTTTTTAAGTGCTTTTAGATTAAAGATCAATATATTTTATTTCAAAAAAGAAAAAGCTTCTTATTCACCCATAGCATAATGAAATTAATTAATTTAAGTTTGGTTGTCAGGAGATGTTGCTGGATATAAGCTACATATTATAGGTCATTCTGAATACCAACCCAGTTCTTGTATGAACGAGGGTATGTTGCAGATACTCACATGGGAAGAATTGGCCAATTCATAGTTAAGGAAGTAAGGCATCCATATATAATGTACCGACATAAAAAATATTCGCAGTATAGTTGCGTTGCAATATAAAACCGGCATAAAAAAAATCTAACGGATTTGTAAAAATATAACCGTTTGTGGCCAGATTGTCTACGCAGAGAAAAAATATTTCTCAATATGGTTGCCCCAACAATATTATTTTCATCGCAAAGATATATTTTCATCGCAAACATTGTTAATTTTTAATAAATTATATTTTAAAAACAATTTTGTTGTAGCAATTATACATTTGTTTGTTCTCAATTCACAATTAAATTGTTGGCACAACATGTTAAGCCATATCTTTAAATTAGAACCACATTATTGCTGTTAAAATTCCATGTGCAAAAAATTATTTTCAATACATGAATAAATTATTGTGTTTGTAATTATGAATTGACAACAAAATGTTTGCTTTGTATTAGCAACAATATACATTATTAGTACTTGAGTTTAGTGTGTTTCTTGCATAAATTTAGTTATCTGTCGACGTGTTAAAAATATATTAGAAAATATACTGAATGTATATTTAAAAAAGTGAATTATTTAAAATATAGAATAGAAATTAAACTAGAAATGAATATTTTACATAAGTGTTTCAGATTGTGGAAATATTTAAAATCTATAATAGGCAAAGAAAACAGCACAATAAGTTATCTTCGGAGTACAAAAAAAGTGTTATCTTGTGATGAATCTATCCATCTTTTTATACCAAAATGATTTATTTTACATAACTAAATTATACTATCATTCGATAAATTAATTGACTTTTATTTATTTTTAGGCATAATAATTGTTTCTCGAGACTACAAGTAATTTTATTCTGAATCTACCATATTATTGCTGTATACATGAATCAAGTGCATATACAACAAAAATATGTTTGCAGATTAACAAAATTTTTATTGTGATTCAATCATATTAACCATATTATTGCTGTATACATGAATGAAGTTCATATACAACAAAAATATGGTTGTAGATCAATATTTTTATTGTTATTTAACCATATTATTGCTGTATACATGAATTAAGTACATATACAACAAAAATATGGTTGCAGATCAACACTATTTTTATTGTGATTCAAACATATTACGGTGCTATATCTAAACATAATATAATTTACAGACAACCATAAAATCCAACCATAATATGACGATAATATGACCCAAAATCAGCGATACTGTAGAGAATTTTCTAAAAGTAAAACGAGAGAGAAAGGCTAGACTGACTATACGATACCCTACACTATCATGTATGTACATTAAAATTCGGAGAGGGGTCATATATTAGACCTATGGCCTATTGTGGATCGATGCTTTTACTAAGTGTAAAATAAAATATGTATACAAATACAGAATATTACGTTGATACTACAATTTATATAATTTTATGCATTTTAGGGCTATTCCCCGAAGTGGGTTTATATGGGAGCTATTATAAATTATGGACCAAACCTCATAAAACTTAGCACTATGATTTTCACTTAAAACTTATTTGTGTCGAATATTATTTTGATAATAACATTTTCATGGAATTTATGTGCGTTAGCCGGCCAGCCAGCCGACCAGACGGACGGACGGACATCGTTAAAGTGATTCTGAGTCGATCGGTATACTTTAAGGTGAGGGTCCAAAGATTTTTTCTGTGCGTTACATACATCAGCACATACGCATAATACCCTAGCCACCTATGGTGGTGTAGGGTATAAAAAAGAAAAGTATTTTTCAGAAAAAAAAAAATGTTAGGGAATTTTTTTTAACAGTTACAATTCTAAAAAAAATACAAATATTGATTAAATATGACTTATGACTCAAAACCCAGTGTCTGTAAAAAAAGAAATTAAATATTTATTAAAAAATGATCGATTTTAATGTAAAGAAAATGTGATGGTCACAATAATTTTATTCTCTTGGTACCATTTAGTTTGCATTAGTCGTAAAAATTACAAAAAAATGTGTTTTAACTTCGACTATAAAAAGAATAATTATAACACGATATGGTGGTGGCAGCAAAAATATTAAAGAAAATATAATTTAATCTTCTTGTTCAGTGCTTTTAAAGAACTTCTTTAAGAATAATGTTTATAATTTTTTTTTTTTTTTTTTATAAAAATTTAGATTTTGTGTTAGAAATTTTTATATTCTCGAGGTAATCAAGTATGATTTTTCTGAAATTTTAGGTCTTTTTTTACAACTCTTCCCTACATTTCATATTGATTCGAACAGTAGTTTATGACATATAAATTTATTACCAAAAATTTTACAATTGCCACCACTGTGAGGTGTATTTCAAATCCTACTATATCTATATAAAAAATAAAAATATTAAAATCATAATCTGATTAATAGTTTAATTAAAAAATCACTTGAAATATAAAGTCTTCTTGTTATCGACAGCAAGTCAACGGTGGTGAATTTAAAAATTTATAAAGCATTTGGAAAAATTAAAGAGACTCTAATTAAACGAAATTTATTTACATTTTGTCTACATATTAAAGATAATAATAAAAAAAATCTTAAACATTTTTATAATTTCACATCCTTAAACTTTATAAATTTCTCAAAAATAAAACTTTTTTCTTTACAACAAAACATTTTTTTGCCAAACCACAAATCTAATAAATGTCATATTTTCATTATCAAAAAAATAATAAAAAAAAAAAATACTAGAAAGCAAACGACTAACACTCTACAATAAAAATATGTTTTTTGCTTAGTCCTGCTACTCTGTACCTAACTCCTATAACATTCCCCTTTTTTGTTTAGTTTTCTTTTCCTTTTTATGACACAGGATATATGTGATAACTTTTATAAGCCATTCATTTCCATATCCATTCTCATTCACATATTTTCACATTCTTTACAATCATATCAAAATTTTCAAATGAAATTGTTGTTTAGCAAAAAAAAATATTAGAAAAAAGGAAAGAAACTAGGAAAAACTAAATGTAAAATGTTATGTTCTACTACTTTTTCTTTTGCTATATATAAAACGATATTTGTGTGAGTATTGTACAGAACTATAGTCGTATTTGTTTATAAAGTTTTTATGTATTTTTTTAGTTTGTTTGTTGGAAAAAAAATAATATAAAAAGAAACTAAATGTGCAAATTTCAATTTCAAACAAATAGATAAATCTACATTTTATTTTTCTATCTTTTACACAAATCCTATAGAGCAGCAACACCTGATGCTTTATTCTCTATATACAAAGTCGTGTAACTTAATTCAAGTTATTGAGGGGTATTTTGTATTGTGATAGAAAATAATAAAAGGGTACTTTGACTAGAAATAGAATTTTGTTAAAAAAAACGTTTAAGTATGTTTTTGTATTTTATACTTTATTATAAAATACCCCTTATATTAGAATAAAATTTATCATATTTGTTTGTTAAGTTTATGTTGCATTCTGTCTGTATTTTTCTTTTATTCTTTTCTATTTCCTATAACTGAGTGTTTGCATAACTTTTTGTAACAAATCCATTTGTACTATTTGTTGTATAAATTCCTGTTTTAATAGTAAGGGTATGCACTAAAAGCTACAATACATTTGTTTGCTTTAAAAATAAAAAAAAAATATTTCCTGCTCATTGTTGCTCACATACACCACAATGAATGATTTTTATAATAAAATTTAAATGTTTTCTTTCTTCAGTGATTACCCCTACTCTAAACTATTCCTATATCCTTGTAAATATTCTAAATATTTTTTAGTTTTCCTTTATTTTTTTTTTTGTTTTTTCTTTTTTATTCTAACACACAAATTGTTCATGTGTCTGTTTCCTTAGGTGTATTTTATTTTTTGGTTTCTTTATTTTTTAGTCTAATATTTTTTTTTTTTAATTTTCTATGAATTTTTAAAGTAATTTTTGTAGAACCGGCTACAGATAGATAAAAATCAAATAGACAAATTTATGCTTTATAAACAGTTTTTCTTATTTCTTAATAAATTTTAATCAAATATATTTAACAATTTCTTTATGAAATAAATATGAAAAACAAGATATTAAAATTAAAAAAAAAAAAATCAAAATTTAGAAAAAAAGCTCTAAATATATTATTTAAATTTCAATATTTACTTTGACGTGTTTAATCAATTAAAAACTCACATCTGTCACATAGTCTTTTCATATGCTAATATTAAACTTAAGGTGTTATTGTACTAAATAAAAATGCTATATTTTTTATAAATAAAAAAACTGGTATTTAAAACGTGACTTAAAAAATAATTAAAATAACTTTAAATAAAATTAAAATTTATATTTTTTCTTTAAGCCCTAAAATAGTTTAAATCAAAAATTATCATTATTTATACGCCAATCAAATTTCTTGAACAATATAAATATTTAGCCAGGTTGTTCAATTTTCTATTAAATTTATGGTGAGAACAAGTTTGCTAATTTGGAATTTTTAATTAAGGTAATAAAATTTTGTATATAGTATGTAGGTCATATTATCAATGAATAATCTACAACTTGTTTAAAGCCCAATATTTTTATTGCCGAGAATAGTTTTAAGATTTTTAATAGAAAAAAAATATATAATAAATTTGAAGACTTGGATGGTATTGCTTTTATCCAAGTCATTAAATTTATTATTTTTTTTTCTACCATAAAGCTTAAAACTATTCTCGTCAATAAAAATATTGCGCATTAACTTTTAATAATGGTTTTTTAATTAGAATCTTATCCACAAAGATATCATTAAAAAAAAAAGTAGTTTATCAATGCTTTAAAATTTTTAATTATTTCACTGTGCTAATGGCAAGTTTTAACGAGCTTGCCGACCCACATTTATCCAAATGGGAACGATAAAAACGCGAAAATAAAATCTTAGCCAGCAAAAAAATAACATCCAAAGAAGCTATGGTTTTCGAATCTGAAACGATAGTTTTTACGGGCTAAAATGTACCTTTCTTTATAATATCGTTTTTCCATAAAATTATGATATCGTTTTCGATATCTTAATTTCCAAAAATAACGATAGTAAAATCGTCTGTACCAAATTTTATTCTGAATGATTTTAGTATTAAAAAAAAATATCTTTAGCAATTAAATACTTATGCTAAAGATAATTGAAAGGAATTATAAAATGCTGAAATAAGAAAAAATCTTAAATAAACATAAAAACATAAAACAATCATCATACACGACATTCATAAATATTTTATGCAAATATCATCAATTATAATATTTGCAAGCATGGTTATTCCTAAAGCACATATTTTATCAATTACGTACCTCAAAAATTTGGTCAGAGCATTCAAATATATTAATTAATAGTCTATCTATTTCCATTTATTTTTATTTTGTTTATGTTGTTGAACATTTTTTAATTTTAATATTTTTATTTTGAATTTTTTTTCCAAATGTTTATGTCAAAGAGTAACAAGAGACGAAACTAATTGTCAAAAACCTAAGTCGGTTGTCAAAAACCTAACTCATGCAACAACAAAATACATGTAATCAAATACATTTTGTTGTTGCCAAAAGAAAATAAAAACAAATTTTTGTTTACAAAACAACAATTTTATTTAAATGTCAATCGAGAATTTCGTCTCTATATGCTACTCTATGGTTTATGTTTTTATACCCTACACCAGCATAGGTGGGAAGGGTATTATGCGTTTGTGCTGATGTTTGTAACACCCAAAGATATTGGTCTAAGACCCACCTTAATTTATACCAATCGGCTCAGAATCGCTTTCTGAGTCGATTTAACGATGTTCGTCCGTCCGTCTGACCGTCTGTCCGTCCATGTAAACTTTGTAATCAAACTACAAGTCGCAATTTTGAACCAAAATGTATGAAATTTAGTACACAGATTTCCTTTGGTCCAGGGATAAAGGATATTGAAATTGGTTATGATCGGACCATTATTTCACCTAGCCCCCATACAAATGTCCTTCCGGAAAAGGGTTTAACGATTATATATCCCTTAAATATAGCAATATTTTAATGAAATTTGACATATAAAAGTTTCATATAAGTCCAAATAAGTGTGGCGATTTTTAAAAATATCGGTCCATAATTACCCACAGTTCCCATATAACCCCTTTTCAGAAAATCACTTAACGGGCATAAATCTCACTAAAATGTTAGTATCAAGTTAATATTCGACACAAATAAGTTTTATATGAACATAAATGATAGTGCTTAATTTTATAAAGATTGGTCCATAATTTACCATAGCTTCCATATAAGGCCCCATTTCGGGAATCACCCAAAAGTGAATAAATTCATGTAAATATCAGCATTAACGTAATATTCTGAATTCGTATGTTTTATTTTACATTTATGAGTATCAGTCCACATTTGACTCCAAGTCTAATAAAGGACCCCGCCCCGAATTATACCGTACACAATGGTGTACGGTATCATATGGTCGGGCTTGACCGACTATATCTTTTTCTCTCGTTTGTTTTATTAAAAACAAAATTTTCGAAATTTAGATATCACAATAATATCGTTTTCAGCAATACGATATGATATTATAATCGGCACATAAGATGTGGGGTATATGTCCCCCCCCCCTCCCCTTCAAAATTGAACACTTTCCGCTAAGATATGTGAAATTCTCTTAGAAGTTAGAGGTTTATTTCCAAAAAAAATGCCTCACTGTAGAATGGAAATTTCATTGAAATCGGAAAGAGCCTGTTTCCTGTACGTTTTGATATGGAATAATCCCAATAGCATCTTTATTTTTTTCTAAAAGTTTTTTTTTTTTTGACAAAATATTTCGCAATTTATATTGAGTTAAAAAATATATAAGATAAGAATTAGATATTTAATACAAGCCTTAATGAGCAAATATAATAACAAAAAATTACATTCAGAGGTATCCTATATTTAAATACCATACCTCAGCGGAATCTTCCTTCCAAAATTAAACTTAAAACTATAATAAATAAACTTCTATCTAGATTTTAAAAATTCCAACATCAAAACCAGACAAATTTATTACAAAAAAAATTTATTTAATTTTTACCTCAATATTTTCTTAAAGAGTCCTTAAATTCACTTAAAAAAAAATAAAAAAAAAAACTTTTTGTTTAAATTTAAAGTTTCCATTTAAGTTTCTTTACTCCCCTATATTAAATATGAGTCTTTGGAAGAAGACAGAAAAAGTAACCCAAAGTATTTTTCCTTAAGGATTTTTTTTTTTTTTTTTTTTTTGTACCTACGAAGTGGATTCACTAATATTGTTTCCAAGTTTTTTGTATTGTTTCTAGTTGCTTTCTATTTTTATTTCTGTTAGTACCTACTACTAAAATTCTTTTGTAATACTTTTAGCATAGTTCTTGCTACCTTAAGGGTCAGAAAAAAATTGAAGACTATAGAAAATGGTGACTATGTTTATGTTAAAGGGAAGGTAAGAGTCAGAAAGTTATAGAATAAATGTTTCAGTTAGTGTAAAAGAGTCTAGAAGAATTCTATAAATAATTTTAGTCTTACCTTCCCCTTAAAATAAAGCTCAAATTCTTTGCTATATTATATGCTAAGCTTCTGCTAACATACAAGAAGAATCTAAGAATAAAAGAAAAATAGAAAAAAAAATATAAAAACGTAAAACAGGAAGTTTGAAATTTGACATGTTTCTCTACTGGACATTGAAAATGTTGTTTAGAATTTTTGTATTTTTTAAAATTTTTTTTTTTTTACATTTTAGATTTCTAACTAAACGAGGGAACTAGTTTGTATATAGAAATATATGACATTCTATATACATATATAGCCAAAAGAGTTTGTCTGTATATTTGAAATTTATGTCCTTAGAGGTTATGTTACAGGATTTCATAGCTTTTTTTTTTTTTTTTTTTCTTGTTATTTCTTTGCTTAGTTTTATGTTTGTTAGTAGTTTTGTATAGTGTTTGAAGTGGAATTTAAGGCGAGATTTACAAATTGATGGATTGCTAGTCTTTCATTTTAACAGAGCACATTGTGAATAATAAAAAAAAAGAAACAAAATGGAAAAATGTAAGAAAAAACTAAAACTATAAAACAAAGATAGATGACATGGAAGTAGTTTCTATGGTTGTGTTACTAACATAAGCTTTAATTTTTTTTAGCTTAGAATTTTTTCCAATTTTTTTGAAACTCATATAGGTGAACATGGTAATGACATATTCGAGTGATTTAGAAGAGATTTTTGAGAAGATGAAGCAGAAAAAAAAAAAACGAAACCCTAGCGAAAATGAAATAAATTGGAAAATAAAAATTGTTATTTTAAGTTTCAAGCCAAAAAGAAAAAAAAAAAATGCTAACAGGAAAACATACATTGATTACCGGGTTAAAGATCAAGTTGTTTGAAGGTTTTAGGTTAAGGGATTTAATGAAAATAAGGAAAAATATTTCAAGGGTAAATTCCAAAAAGTAAAGGAATATATAATACAATTTTTCTTCTATAATTTGTAACACCATTATTAATTTATAAATAAATATTTACAAATCCCGCTTTCATATTACAAAATTCACCACAATTTAATTAAATTTATTTACTTGGTCATATATTTATACCCTACAGCACCATAGGTAGTTGGGGTATTATGTTTGTACCGATGTCTGCAACGCACAGAAAAGCTCTTCGAATCCTCAACTTAAAGTATGCTGATCGACTCTACTGAATCAAATTAGCGATGTCCGTCCATCCGTCTAGTCGACTGATTGGCTGTAGTCATCTGTCCATGTAATCCTTGTAAACAAAGTACAGGTCGCAGTTTTGAAGATATTATTTTGGTGCACGGATGAAGCCTATTGCACTTAGTTATGATCGGTCTATTATTTCACCTAAACTACAAACAAATGTTCTCCAGGAATAGAGTTTTAACTGTCAAAAGTGCCTTAAATGTAGCAATATTTTAATGAAATTCAGTGAAAAGAAATACCGTATAAGGAGTGAGATCGAAAAATTCTTAACATACATAATATTCAATAACTTGGAAACGGTTGATCTTAGAGTTTTCATTACTTTTTTTTTAATCATTTGATAATTTATCACAGAAATATATAATTTTTATGGTTCTAACCACTAATTATAAAATTGTGGACCATTTTTGAAAACCCTTTCTTTAATAGTAGCTTCAGTCGCTTTTTTGGAACAGTGTGCATATCTTTTGTTAAAATCTTCGGTATTTTGGGACACCTTTTTTGTGCTCTTGAATTCACTTTTCACAAGAGCTCAATATCTCTCCACTGGTCTAAGCTATGGACAATTTTGAAAGTTGACCTCTCTTGGTACCACTCCAGAGCTTTCTTACCGTAGTGACATGATACCAAATGGGTCCAAAAATATGTGGACATGTTGTGCTTTCTTAAGAAAAGAAGAAGTCTTTTTTGCAAATATTCCTTTATGCATATTTTGGTATTTATAGATCAGAATGTATCAAATGACTTTCCTGTTTTGCCGCAACTGAAAAAAGCTTGTCATACCATGAATTTTGTAAGAAATGTTTGCTGCTTTTGGGTCTTAAACTTATCTCCAACATTGCTTCGAGCATTAGCAAAAAAAATTTTTTGGGACACAAGCTGCGAAGATTCTGCCAGCACCTACGTTTCTTCGTCAATTATACAGCTTGAATATTTTTGTATGAAATTTGGTTTTAAATTCCGAGTCCTATTTTTGGCTTGTATTTTTTTTTTTTTTTTTTTGCAGAATTCCAGTTTGGAATTTTTTGAACTTTATATGTTATCAACTTTCTCATTGGCTTTAAATTTTCGTACCAAATAGTGAAAGCACTGAGAAATCTGAGCTGATTTTCTATCAGATGTGTTTGGAGTTCCTTTCAATATGCCTTAAATTTTCTGGCCTTCCCAATATCATGTGGTCCTTTTTTTCTCATCGAACTAGGTTTCACATCAATAGTCAAATTCTCCTGATACAGTTTAATAACATTAGAAACGGTTTTACGGACGACATTTGATTCTGTGGCCAATTTTAGTAAGACCTATTTGGATTTTTTGAAATTTTTTAATAACTTGTAGGACTTAAATCTTTTTCGTCACTTATTTTGATGAAAATAAGGACAAATTAACATAGTTGTTATTAAAAATAATAATTGAAGTATTTTCCATGATAACTAGATCAAAAAAATTTAAAAAAATTTGAATATTGATTCTGAAAAAAGTTATGAGGCAAAATGTGTGTTGATTTTTTCGATCCCACTCCTTAAGTAGCAATCTTTATACCAAATGTCGGTCAATAATTGAGCATAGCTCCCATATAAACCACTCTTCCGAAAATCACTTAATACAAATGTTAGTATCAAATTATTATTAGTCACATATAAGTTTTATGCTAATAGAAGTCACAATTCCAAATTTTATGAGAGTCAGCCCACAATTTACCGTGGCTTCCGTATAAGGCCCACTGTCGGTAATCGCACTAAAGTTCATAAATTCATACACTTAAATTATTAGTGTCAACGTAATGTTTTTGTATGTTTTATTTCACACTTAATACAAGTACCGGTCCACAACTGACTACCGGTCTAATATAAGACCCCTGCCCGAATTTTGGTACACATAGTAAAAGGTGTAGGGTATCATAAGGTCGTAATTGACCGACTATATCTTTCTTACTTCCTTTGGTCTGACTTACACACACATATTCGCTAATACAAATATAAATAACAAAATTCTTATCCTTTTAACTTTAAGCCTAAAAGTATACACCATTTTTGGCTTTCATAATTAGAGGGCACAAAAACACATACATACATACTTATAAATAAACATTAATTCCTTACCATACACAAACAAAACCACAAGTAAAAGCCTAACAAAACATTAAAAAGCTAATTAGCTTTATAAAATCTACAATAAAATTATTATTTTTTTCCTTCTTTAATTTTAGCTGCTATTTTGGGTAATTTCGTTGTTGCTTTCATATCACAGTAATTCGTTTTCCATTGTTAAGAAAAACAACAACAACAACAAAAAATACATTTTCATAACTTAAACATTAAAATCTATTTTATGAAAAAAAAAAAAATAAAATTCCTCTAATAAGTATAACAAACAAAACAAAAAAACTAAGTCCCCTATATTAAAAAAAAAACCCTAAAAATCTTTTACTAAATATATAAAAGCACAAGCCTGGCATAATTTATTACTTAAGTCACTCAAAACAACAACACTAGCAATACCAACCTACACCAACAACAAAAGCAACAATTTGTAGGCATATGAAAAGAAAAAAATAAACCAAAATGGCGTCTACTTACATTCAAGTCATTATGACAAGTTGGCGTCTTGCATTTAATATTTATTATGAATTTTATTTATAAATGAGCAATTTTCTACTCAGCTTTCTCACTTTACTTTTTTTTCTACTACTCACTCCTCGCACTCACCCCACGCTATTGTTTTGAGGTTTTTTTTACGTTTGGTCATTGTTGAGTGACCCAGCAAAAATTGCCAAAATGAAAAAAAATATTGTGGAGAAAAAAGATAAATAGAAATTCCTTAGAAATTGAAATTATAGCTAGTAACTCTATGGAAAAAATATGTTATTGTATTTGTTTAATATTCGTATAAAATATTTTTTTGGTGTATTTATGTTGAGGTTTCTTTTTTTATTTTTAATAAAAACTCACGCAATTATATCATTTTTCTAGTCTGGGTAAGAAATCTGGGCTATGCTATAAAACATGGAAGAAAGATTGAAAAGTTGGTATTTATTTTTGGGTTTTAAGAAACCTGAAGGATTTTGATACAAGTGTCTCTATTAAGAAATTTGTGACGAGGGGCATATCACAAGCGGGAGTTCTCTCTCCATTATTGATGTAATAATACTGGTCTCAGGTAAATTTTTACCCACGATCAGTGATTTTATGCAATCAGGTCTACCCACGATCAGTGATTTTATACAATCAGGTCTACGAAAGCTCTCCCTTTGGGCCAGCAGGGACTCGAAGTCAATAGGGAAAATACTGAATTAAAGGATGGTTCAACCAAAACGTACGCAGCCATTGTTTCGTTGGCTGTATGGCAAGTGGCACCATCCCGTTGGAACCACATATCGTCCAGGTCCGTATCCTCAATTTCTGGCCACAAGAAGTCCGTTATCATCTCGCGATTGCAAGCACGACGACGAGTCGAGGTTGACGGCTCTTCTGCCACACTATCGCGAACACTATCCGCAGAACAAACTGGGCAAGCATGTGTAGGTGCTTTCACATTTCCTACAGACCCGGTTTGCTAAAATTTGTGCACAATTCTCCCGATTGTGGACAAACTTGGTCGATTATGCTGACCAAAAAAATCACAAAGTGTATGAAATGCATTTTGATTTGATCACCCATTTTTGTGTGTACCTTTCCATGATTGAATTTGTCATACACTGAAACAAAGAAATGTCAAATTAAGTTGGGCAAAAAACTTGACGTTACGGTGTGACTCATAACTAACATCGTGCATTATGGTTGGACCACCCTTTAGTTCGGTTTACCAAGATATATTAGGCTGAGGCTTTTGGAAAACTGGTATTTAATGGGATAGAGCTTTATTTATTAGGGGAGACCAAATACCTGGGAGTATACCTAGACAGTAAGATATTTTGAAGAGAAATACTCAGGATAGGGTTCAGAAAGGGATTAATGGCTACTACACTTGCAGAAGCACTTAAATCATAAACTGAAATCTCAAACCGATAGTCGAATATTGGATTTTGACATAGGTTGTGAGACCTATTCCCACTTATGGGTGTTCGGTCTGATGGGAGGTATTATTGAAAGAAACGTTTAGGAACCTTCTTTCTAAACATACCTCAGGTAACACTGGATATCATTCTCCACCTTCTTCCAAAATGGGAGTTTGTGAGAGATATGGCATGGAGCTTACTTATACTGAAGGAAATGGGATTAATGGAGAACTTCAGAACGGGGCATGCTAGGATACTTAACGAAGTTGAATATAATGGTGAAACACTATCAGTGGGCACCCCTAGGAATTATGACGGAACTATAATGGGACTATAGGTATAATTTGGGGCTACTCCCGTTATTGAAATCCCCATGAGGAACCGCAGAACTGGAGCGGAAAAGCTTCATGGAGGTTGTGCTTCCTTTATGGATGGCTCGAAGATGGAAGTAGGCATAGGGGCGGAGATCTACTTCGTGGGAACGAATATCCGACAGTCCTATTGGCAGATAGTTGCAGTGTTTTTCGGGCGGAAATTCTTAACATTTTCAAGGCCTTAGGATTATTAGAGGTAAACGTTGAAAAGGATTCTGAGGTAGCTATCTATGTGAATCGTCAGGCGATACTATTGACAATGAAATGTCATTTTGTCAGTCCTAAGATAGTGCTTGAGTGTAGGAAGGAATTGAGGAGACTAATAGGTACCTATAGAATAAGACTCTGTAGGGTTCGTGATGACTGTGTAATTCTCGACAATGAAATAGCCGGTGAGCTAGTTCGCAGTAGTTCTGAGCTGGATAGGTCTTTTGCAGAGGTATTAATTAGGATTGCAGTAGCATCCCATTTCAGGACCATAAAGCTTTAGACAGAGCGAATCATGCATGGAAGAATAGGACAAACAGCAGCGTATCTAAAGCGTTATGGCCTAGTTTGAAACTAACATATTCGAAACATCTTCTGGGTATGAGTCGGCAAAGTCTAAGGGTCATTGTGGGTACTGGTCACTTCTTAATAGGGAATATGACAAGCAAGTGGGACATGAGAACGTAAGATGTGCGATAAGGTAGAGGAGCTAGAGACAAGGAAGCATATACTATAGTAGTTTAGGAGTCATACACTGCACGAACAAGAGCCAATTAACGACAAAGGAATTAGTCATCTGATAGTTTTTATAGGGGGGATAAGGTCGGTTAGGGGCAATCATTCTTGATTGTTAGGCAGTAAGTTCCATAATGTTCCAATAGATTTATGTAATAGATTTCTCTTTCTATATTTTTCTATACGCTCTCTTCTGGCACACTAAGGGGACTCACAATGAAACAACTGGTCTCTGAGTGGAGGCGTGAATAAAAATTATATAAATATTATACTTATCTATGTATCTGTAATTGAGTATTTTTGATATAGCCAATGAATTGAGTCCTGTTAATCAACAAACAAAAAATAAAGTATCTGCTGCTCAATTAAAACTTATATATTTAGGTTAGAAAAATCAAAAGCTGTTAGCGGGAAAAACTCCGAGGCCTTTACAACAATTGCAAAGTGTTCGAAAAATTAAATGAAAATAAGTACGCAGTTTCATAGCCGCTAGTCCGATTTTAATGAAGTTTCCCACATTGATAGTAGAGCTGTAGGCAAGTTTAAGTTTTTATTTTGCACCACATAGTCCTACCGGTGGCGGGTCCGATTTTTAATTACCTATTAAAATTTTGTTTTCTATCGATCTATGAAAAAAAAAAAAAAAGAAACTGAACGGCAAGGCTAATACAAGGATAGTTATAAGGATTCGTAACAAATATGGTCTGGCGGGACCAGCTCTGTAATTCAATATATTTCAGTTAAAATTTTGGTAATTTTTTAAAATTATTATATTTGAATAACCATATTATAGCATCGTTATTATATGGCTTCGCAAGATATAACATTTTCCCATTGATTCACTTTACATTCTGCTTAAAGAAGGGTTAACACAAAACAAATATATTTATGTGTTTTTAAAAATCCTTCCTTATAAAGAGTAATAATATCAAATTCAAATTACCTTTTTGTAGTTTCTAGCATATATTCAAGCTCTTTTGATCGGATATTTTATCAGTTTGACTGCTTACACGTTAGCTATGATCTTTTGTAATATAATAGAAATAATATCTTTACGACAACTTTAACTATAAATACAGCTTTACTGTTAATTATAAACAGCTCCTTTTCATTTAATTTGCTATCTGATCTTATCTCTAAAATTGTCAGTGAACTTGATAGCTTAAAGTCGAATTTATTCAATTTATAGGAACTGCTCCTTAAGAGTATACTTTTTTCATTAAATTATCTAAGACATCTATGTATTATTAAGACATTAACATTCAAATATTATAAAAATTCTTTTAAAATAAATGCTTCTCAGTCAGGACCAGTTAGTAAGTACAATGTAATTTTATTAAAAAGTATTGTAATCTCTGAAGATTATAAAACGTTTTCTATATTCCAATTAGTTTTGGAGTTATAACATATTTTAAGTTCGATTTAATTTTTAATATTTTTGGACAATATTGTGAAATTTTAAGTTTAATGATATAAAACACAAGATATTAATATGTTATCATCTTTTATAAGAAATAATGTCGGGATCATTTCCAAATCCATGTAAGGGTTTTCTGACATTTTAACAGAATCTTGTTTGATGCGGTTTTCTCTTACAAAACATTTGCAAGATCATAAAAGGGCAACACATTTTTTGTAGAACTAGTGGTCATGCAAATTTGATCAAATATTTGACAAATGTGAACATAGCATAAGTAATCTATTTTACTATAGAAACACCCTCTCTATAAAATCGCAGTTTTTCAATACACAAAATTCCTCAATAGGCATACTAAGTAATCATTTTTTGTTCCTTCATTCTTCATCTACAATGTCAAATGGCTAAAAGTTTGATGAAATGAAAAAAAAAAAAAAAAAAAAAAACGAATCTAGGGGAAGAAAAAAAAAATAAACTGAATTAATTGTATTTTGGTTAAGAGCTTTTTAGATTTTTATTGCTATATATATGCATTTATGTTTGCTTTACTACTATTTTGATTTTTTTTCCTAAACCATATAGATAGACCACGCAAGCAAATAACAAAAACACACATGAACACTAAAGTAAGTAAAAGTTTTCAGCACAAAAAAATACTTAGTAAGAAAAAATCGTAGTATCTAGCTTACTAAAGGAAAAAAAATGTTGACGTGTCAACATTATTTCCAAATTTTTCATTACATATGACATACAGACAAATAATTCATGGAAGAAAATCATTTATAAAAATGTTTAATTTTTTCTAAAAGGAAATTTGTGTCTTTAAGAGAAGAATATTAATTTTATAACTTTTTCCAAATATAAAAACCGAAAATAACAAGCTTTCCTTTGATATATAATATATTATATTAAAAATTATCGCTGGAAAATACAAGATTTAGAAAAAAATGTTTGAACAAATTTAGTATTAATTTAAGGTGCTTACTAAACGCTTCTCAATATTTCAAGTATCTTCAGATATTAGTCATTGCTTTTGGTTTGTTGTTGATTTATTTAAGAGATTAGATCATTTCTCTCTCCAAAAATATAACCAATTAGGTCTGTTAAACTATTTGACATTTATTTTCTGAAAAAGAACTTTTAAATCTCAAAGTTATCACTACTTTATCCCTAACTGTATTTTTGCATAGCATATGTTTTTAATATCTTTCCACTCAACTTAATCCAGTGTTAATGCAAACAAAAGTTCTTCCACCTGCATAATTTTAACACAAATTTCAACAAAATTTTTTCTATCTCTGATTAACTTGCATTGACAAATAATATTTTAAAATTTACAAAATAAAATAATAAATTTATTTTTATAATTAAATGAATATAAATTATATGTAAACAAGTTTATTAATTAAATAATTTATGATGCTTCAGCAAACTAAATAATTGTATAAACTCAAACAAATAATGAAACAATAAAAGAAAGAAAACTAAAAAAAGACATAATTTATCTCTAGTTAAATCTAAAAAAAAAAAAACATATTTCACTCTTTCTTCACAACCATTGAAAACTCAATTTAATAATATAGGTCTTTAAGAAAAACGAAGAAAAATTAAATCATTATTAAATTAATGTTCAAGTACAATCAAATCACACACACACATATCCATAAACACTTATAAACAGTTGGTGAAGAATCAAAAAGAAAAATAAAAAAGAGTTGTGGTCTTTCTTCAATCTTTTGACTTCTAATAGCTACATATATAAAAATCTTTTGAACTCTCTTCACTAGAATTCCTCAACTGCTGTAAGATACAAGTGCTTTAGCGGCATGTGTCTAAATGTTTGAGTGTGTATGTGTGTGGTTTATTCCCAACATAACTTATTACTTGTTGTTGAATGTTAAAATCATGTTGTAAATTGTAAATACATTATATTGGTTGTGTAATCGTATATAACTTGTCTACAAGTACTTACTTGTAAAAAAGGTCTTTCTCTATCTTTTTGGTTGCCCCCCATGGTGATCAACAATCACTAATGAAGATTAATTTTGATTTTGTTTCTTTTCATCATCTAGGCAAAGTTTTAAGAGAAAAAAAGAAAAAATCTGTTACTAGATGAATTTGATTAAAATTTATTTGAACGCAAGAAAAAAAAGGGCATTTAGATTTATATTTAGATATTATTTGTAGTGATAACCTCTTAATTAGTTTAGTTGTTTCTAATTCACTTTAATGATTTATTGATCAGTGTTTTGTAATTTGGATGATCAAGCAGATATAATATTAAAGATTTTACTTAATATCTTGAGGTTTTTTTTTAATACTATATTATAATTAAGAAAAAAAAAAAAAAAAAAAAAAGATCGTGATTAGATTTCGTAATAATTGAGGTTTCTCTTTGAACCATTTTTTTTATTTACTTGAACTAAATTTATTATAAATTTACAAATGTGGAACAGATTGTAGATCCAAGAAAAAAAAAATTGAAAATACGAAACAATAGAAATAAGACTATTTTTAAACCCTGTTTAATATAATAAATTTAAGCAAACAAATATTTAAAAATATTAGGAAAAGTTATTTGTGATTTTGTGATAAGTTTAAGGTAAAAATTATTTTCTAGCATCCATTTAAAAAAAAAAAATTCTTACGTACTTATTTTGTATGTAAAAAGGGGATTTCAAAATAAAAAGTCTCCAAAAAAAGGGGATTTTTTGAAAAAAAAAGGGGCCAACTGCTTCAAAACCGCTCAAAATTTGTTTATTTGATAACAATAAAAATAAAAAATGTTGTGTTGTAAGTAAAACTACTAAATCAAATAATAATAACAAAATAATTTATTTATAATTATTTTACAACAATTTTTATTATTGCAAAAATAAAGATTAATTCTCAAAAATAGTTGACATACAATCCCTTTTTTTATTAACTACATTTCAGTACTTTTGTATGAGGACAAACTTTTTTTTTATTTTTGATAATTTACTAAAAACAAACACGTTCCCCCGAGGAATTCCTATGAGGAATGTAAAAATATAAATTAGGATATCACTCCAGTCCAAAAAGATTCGGCATATGATGATTTAAATAATTATTCATAAACCTTATTATTATGTTTAGTTACTAACAGTTTCAGTCCATTTGTAAATACTCCTCGGCTGTTTATATTACTATACTGTGAAACAATCTCAAAATAATTAATTAGTTTATTTAAATTAATATGTAATGGGTCGATATATTACAAGAAACTTAGTTTCTCGTCATTTACCTCATAGTCTTAAAAAGTCGCCATTTAAAAAAGGGGCCAAAAAAGTGGCCAAGTGGTTGAAAAAGGGCCATTTGGCGACTAAAGTCGGCAAACGGTAACACTGCTTAAGATGTATAAGATACAATTTCTACATTAGTATATATGGTACTGATTAAAACATTCGAAACTAAGATGTTATTTCCACTTTCATTGATTTTTTGCTCTTCAAATATCTATAGTAGGATAGTCGTAATAAAACTATTCAAAACAAATTCTTCAGCTTCTTTGGCTATTTCACAGTTATTCCTTGTTCTTTTTAAAACGATCAGGATTTGTATGGGGATTTAATCAATGATATGGTACATTATCTTACAGATGGATAGCGATAATAATGAAGAGTTCTTATTGCAGATACTAATAATAATTTTGCTACAAAAGTTAAAAACTGCAAACCAACGTGATGAATACTTGTGCACTGGATCGGGTTACTACAATTTAATGTTACTATCAGTATATTTAGCAAATAAATATTACAAGTCTCGTTCATAATTCTACTGATCTCATAAACATACATACCAACATGATAACGATCCTAAATATATAGCAACAATTTTAAAAGTCTGCCTGAAAGAAAAAAATTTTAACGAAATGTCCTGGCCACGATTACATCCTGAACTTAACGCGGCTGAGAACATATCAATGAATTAGAAAAGTAATATCTTTAATAAACTATTCTAAAATGGCGTTGAACTTTTCGTAGAATTTTAAAACCATTACATTGAATTGGGAAGTATTTTGTATACTTCCTCCATATGCTCTTGAGAGTTACAAATGTTTTTAACACATGGATTCTTACTAGGGCGAAAACAAAAAATTTCCAACAAAAAAAAAAACGCAATTTTCGATCTCAGCATTTAAAATTTCGATGAAATTCGGTATTCACACTCATTACGTCAGTAAAAGATTTGAAGTTCTTCAAACAATTTTTTAAATACACGAAATTTAAATCAATATATCCCCGGACCAATTTGTCCGATTTGAACAATCCTTGGCTAGTAAATCAAGATTCTAATTATTTTTATAAAACTGCCATTTTTGAAAATAAAAAGATAATGAAATCAATATTCGTCTTTGTGTCAAGGATATTTAAAAAATCATATCTAACATTTTCATAATTTTTCCTTCAAATGTTCTTTGAAGTGGTAGCTGAGAAAATTAACATTTATTAAAAAATTCATTTATTTCGGTAACAATTTGAAAATTTCTAATATTTTTGAAGGCAACAATTTGTATATGAATAAAAAAAAAAAAAAGTTTAAAACTTTAACTTATTATTCGCAATTCTATTTTAATAATTTGAAAAAAAAAAAACAATAATAATTCTTGAAACTTTGATTCTCGGTGGAAACTAGACTGCTGCGTAAGATGATTTGAAAAGCAAATCCACTTGAATTTCAAGTGTGTGTTTCATAGCCAACATGTGCAAAAACAACAATAAATACTGTTCGTACTGTTCGCTGCCCGAAGCAAAGCAAGTGTTTACTGTGTATCAGCGACTGCAAATCCGTACGTTCAAATCATTTATCGTAAACAAGTGGTGCAAGTTGTGTGGCAAAAAAAGCAAATCATACAAGACGTTGAGAAATGATTTAAAGCATTCAAGTGGTCTTGATGATTTGTTTGTTTTTTGTAATACGAAGTGCTGTGTGTACCAAAAAATGCGTGTAAAGGGGTTGTTTATAAATGTTCTTGCATACACACATATATATTTATGTATACATTTTATTGTTGGTTTTTCTTTTTCACAGTAATGATCGCACACACACACATACATACATACATACATACTAAAGGGCTGCGCAAACACATTCATTTTCTTGCCGGCGTAAAACATTCACTTCAATGAACTCTGTTATAGTGAAAAATTATATGTATAGATAAGTATACCATTCATTCATTATAAGAAAGTGTGAGTAGATAAAACGAAAATAAAAAAACAATTCTGTGTATGTTTTGGCAATGATCGTAGGCTAACAGTTACTTCGTTGTGAGTTTTTTTTCGCTGTTCGTATCAACTTCACTCAGTGTACGACCATTTTCATGAATAATTCGAATTATCAGTAGATACTATGAATGTTTATGCTTTATGTGATGGATATTATGTTTTGCTTGTTTGGTGGTTGCTTTATAACGTAGTAAAAAAAAAAAAAAAAAAAAAAACAGAAGTTTATTGTAACATTCTAAAGATTTTACATATTGATATAGTTACAAAATGAAATATTGGGATATTTTAATTGTATTTTTATTTATAATACATCAATTAAATTTGTTATAATTTTCTATTTTATTAAAAAAAATAAAAAATAATTAAAGAAGAACATATTTAATTTAATCAAAATTAAAACAAATATTTTTTTCTTAAGAAGATATTCATACGTTTTTATATGATTATTGTAATCTTAAATAATTTTCATATATATTTTATTTAAATGAAAAAATTCAACAAATTTTTATGATTTTGATTGCAAAACAATATATTTAAATAGAAAAAAAAAAATAATTTTATTGAGCAAAAATTCCAAAGAAATAAAAATATTCAGCCACAGAAGGTTTAAAAAAAAGTTACATAGTTTTTTTCAAATATTTAAGTATAAAAATGAAAATATTACTTATTTTTATTATTCCAGTCAAATTTAAAAATATTACAAAATATTAATGATGATTAAAAATATTCAAATATTTTCTAAGAATAGAAAAATTTAAATGTTTTGAAAAAGATTTTTTAAAATTGAATATAAAATATAGATTAATTGTATTCAACCTAAGGAAATAAGATATGAATATTTTCAATTTAGTTGAAGACTTTGGAATTTGATTTAAAATTTTTATTTTATATGACAAATAGAAAAATATTTAAAAAATTTTATTTCAAATTATTTTCAAGCAATTGAAGAATATTTTACATTTTTTTATTTTACATCTAAAATATAAATAAACTACATAAAATAATTTATTTTTAACAAATATTTTAGATGAAAATATTCACAAACATTCACATTCACATTTCTTAAACAATTATCAAATTTTCATATAACATTTAAATTAAATTTATAAAGTTTAAGATATAAATTGACCTTTTTAAAAGTAGATATGTCACTGAGAAAGGTATAATCAACTCGGTGCGGATCAACGTATTTCAACTTGTAAAACAACAAAACACGTATGCTATACCCTACAATAACAAAAAGGTCACAACTCATCCATTAGTAAACAAACAACCAAAACTTCAAATTAAAGAACGTTATAAAAAGAACACACATGTATAAACTAATGTACTGCTCTGTATTTATACCCTACACCACCATAGGTGGGGAGGGTATTATGCGTTTGTGCTGATGTTTGTAACACCCAAAAATATTGGTCTAAGACCCACCTTAATTTATACCAATCGGCTTAGAATCACTTTCTGAGTCGATTTAACGATGTCCGTCCGTCCGTCCGTCCGTCTGTCCGTCTGACCGTCTGTCCGTCCATGTAAACCTTGTAATCAAACTACAGGTCGCAATTTTGCACCAAAATTTATGAAATTTGGTACACAGCATTTTTTTGGTCCAGGGACGAAGCCTATTGAAATTGGTTATGATCGGTCCATTATTTCACCTAGCCCCCATACAAATGTCCTCCCGGAAAAGGGTTTAACGATCATAAATCCCTTAAATATAGCAATATTTTAATATTATTTGGCACATATAAGTTTCATATAAGTTTAAATAAGTGTGCCGAGTTTTAAAAAGATCGGTCTATAATTACTCATAGCTCCCATATAAACCCCTTTCCAAAAAATCAATTTAACGGCCATAAATTCTACTAAAAGGTTAGTATCAAGTTAATATTCGACACAAATAAGTATTATATAAACATAAATGATAGTACCAAATTTTATAAAGATCGGTCCATAATTTACCATAGCTCCCATATAAGGCCCCCTTTCGGGAATCACCCAAAAGTGAATAAATTCATATAAATGTCAGCATCAACGTAATATTCTGTATTTGTATGTCTTATTTTACACTTATAAGTATCGGTCCACATTTGGGTCCATGTCTAATAAAAGACCCCTCCCCGAAATATACTGTATGGTGTAGGGTATCATATAGTCGGGCCTGACCGACTATATCTTTTTCTCTCGTTTTTGTATTTCTTTATGGGTAGTACATACATGTACGAACTCATATATGGCTTTTGATATTTTTTTGTGCTTCTTTGGTGGTGGATTTTGTCTTTGCTTTTGCCACGCACTTTTTATATACAAATCAAAACAAAAGCGAAAAAGAAAATACAATGAATTATCTATTTCATTGCACAATGAAATCGTATACAACATATCCACACAACTCACATAGGTTCTGTACTATATGGTTTTGCATTCTCTACTCATATGTTTTGAGTTTTCGTGGTCAGTTATTGTGGATAATACTCATTCATTCATTTCACAATGAAAAAGCACACAACATGAACTAACTGTTTTTACGATGAATGTATTCAGCATTCATTTTTCGGCATTCATGCAGCCCTTTAATACATACGTATGTTGTTCATAGAAGAACATGCAAAGAAAACAGAAAAAAATCTTTCATTTTTTTTCTTATTGAAGCAAACAAGTGGTCAAAAGGCTTGTATTTTTTTTAGCGTCGCACTTTCATGTCTTGTTTGGTCGCTATCATAGCACAATCATGATTTGTTCATAAAATTGAAGCACACACGCAGTATTTGTATGGTTTTAAGTGCCTGCAGAACAGTATTTATTGCTACGCACACACACACTGATAACAGCAGTTGAAAAATATCAAGTGGCTTGTAATGCCTTATAAGACACAGTTTGCAGGGCTCTAGTGGAAACAAATGATCATATTTGTACAATAAGTCGGCGATTTCTAATGGACTGTTTCGATTGATGATTAATATCTGAACAGTTGCAAGGAACCTATTTATGAGTTTCAGTTACATTTTTGCCAAATCGTAAAATTTTTAAAAATTTAAAAAATATAATGAGCATATATCGAAAACTAGGAACCGTAACTGTTATGACTAGAGGGCGGATTTAAAAATGCACTTAAAAATAAAAATATTCCCCGATTTTTTTTTTTTTTTTATTATTGAAAATTTTTATTTTTATTTAAATTCTCTCCCAAAAAATGTCTTCGAAATGAAGAATAAATTAAAAAAAACAAATTTAAAAATTTAAATATACAAAAATAAGCATTTTCGATTAGATATGCACTAACAAATGATTCGGATAGATAACTACATAGTTTTTATATGTTGCATGAAAATTCGCCTCCTAATTGGTTTTCAATTGCAAGTGATTTGACTACTATTGTACATCTTTGTTGAAAATTAAAGTCTTTAGAATTCTATCATTGAAAGTTGTCGACATTTTTAGTAAGCAGCGGAAATATTACTATATTTCTCGATATCACTGGTCAACAAAAAAATCCTACGCCATAGACGAATAGTTGGACTTGATGTATTTTTCTAATATTTCGCCCATATTCTAGTATATTTCATTATAACTCAAGAACGGTGTGTTCGATTGAGATAAGTGATACACCAAAAAATGCGGACTAAAAATGCCTTCGAAGTTATTTTGAAATAAGTGTCCAAAAAAAAAAAACTTCATGCAAAATTTTAGATTTTTTTGTTAAAAAAATTTATTTTAATAAATAAAAATATCAAAAATGTTTGAGTTTATTACCTTTATTTTAAAGCTAGTAATGCTGCAAATAAAATAAGGCATGTATCTTCAAAATTGATGAATAAATTTTGATTTTATTTACAGTTAAGTAAAAATACCCATGTTACATACAATTGAGTAGAAATACAGTGGTGGGCACTTGTAACAAAAATAGGTGGACTAGGTGGATTTTGACGAGTTAAACAAGAATCAGCTTTCACTTTTTTTCTATCACGTACTGATTTTTTTTTTTTTTTTTACAGACATGACTAATATTATAACCTTATTCAGCGGTCATTCTATAAAACTGGAGAATGGTTTGTCAAATTTAGACTATAACTCAAAAACCGATAAATGATAAATGATACATCAAAAGATGCATACGAAAATTGTTATCTAGGTGTGTCAACAATATTTTTTATTCGCTCAAGAATTTCAGAGTTATAGTTCAAAATTTTCACAATTTTTCCAAAAAAAGTGTTATTTTTTTCGGTACTAACTACCGAATACCTACGGAAATATTAACTGAACAAAAAATTATGTAAATTCAGATCAAAGATAATTTAAGTCGTTATACATTGGAGTTTAATATATCTTTATAGGACAAACCGTTCTCGAGTTATACAAGTATGACTTCCTAAAGGCGGGGTCATAGTAGTCATGCCCATAAAAAAAATCGATACGTAACAGAAAAAAGTTAAAGTTGATTCTTATTTAGCAAATTAAATTCCATCTAATCCACCTATTTTTTTTTTTTTTTATTTAAGACGAAAAAAATTTTTTTGCTCATTTTGTAGGTATGCATGGGTATCCTAACTTAACTGTGAATGCAATCATCAATTTTTATCATACGTTGCTTACTTTACTTGTAGTTTTACCAGCTTTGAGATAAAGATGATAAACTGAAACATTTTTGATGTTTTCACTTTTAAAAAGAAGTTTTAGTCAAAAAAAAAAAAAAAAAAAATCTTGAATTTAGCATGAACAATTTTTTTTTTCGGATACTTATTTCGAAATATCGACAAAACTATTGAGCGGATAAAAATTTGTTGGTAAAACGACTTAAAGCCAATTTTATTCCATATATTTTGGTATAAATCGTACATACCGTTCTCGAGTTATAGTGAAATATACTCGAGTAATCGGCTTATTTAGGACGCATTATTAGACACGCCCATAAAAAAGATCTCAACCTGATGGGATAAAACTGAAAGCAGATGCGAGTTTAGCACGCGGAATTCCATCTAGTCCACATATTCTCTTTTGAAGAAGCACGAAAAAAAAAATAGTTTGTCGACCAGTGTATTCTAAAGTTACGAATCTTTCAAATATTTTCAAAAATATTTTTATTGACTAGTTTTGGTTGATATTTTTGGTAATGAATACTGACTATAAAATTTTACACATAAATCGCTACAGTACCAAAAATTGTATTCAAAAATAATAGCATTAACCCTACGGTGCATACCCAAAAAAATTAACGTTAGTCAATACCCGTGGTACCCGGGTACCATAGTGTAATTTTCGTTGATTTTATTGGGAAAAATATATAATTTTATACAAATTATTTTTTTTATAACTACTACATGCAAAAAAACATGTTTGAGTACTTTAGCGATGACCGTCCGTCTGTCTGGCAGTCCATATTAAACTTTTAATGAAGCTGCAAATCGCAGTTTTTGAAATAATTGTATGAATTTTTGTTTTATATGATGTAGACACGTGCTCTGTTAAAATTAGTTTATAATGGTTACCTATTACAACAAAGTCCCCATACAATTTTCACCAAGAATCGGGCTTTGACGTCTATAATTTTTTTAGTATTGTATTATTTAGTACATATAAAAGTTTTATTGACGTTAGAACCGCTATTTAATTTTATAAAATAATTTTTATAAACGTAAAAACTAATCTACAACATTTTTTTAGGTTCGCACCTCAAAAATCTATAACTCCCATATGTTGTCCATTTCCAAAAATCATCATAAAGTGGATAAATTAGTATTGGTAAACATCACGTTTTTTTAAACAAAAGATTGCAAAAAGTATAAATTGTAATTTTAGACTTAACAACAAGACTTGATCTAAAATAAAACACACGTTCCATATAAACTCTCTGAAGAAAATCGATCAAGACAGTCTATAATGTTTTTACATTCCTATAGAATGTTAGCACTGACTTCGTGCACAATTAAGCTCAGGATCCAGATAATATTCATACGGAAAATGGGCCACGTCCGAGAATAATTTGTTTTACAACACTAAGCAATGTTGTCAGTGTCGTTATAGCGTCCTATCAAATTTGGAGTTACAATATGGAAAGTTTACGCTCCTTAGCACGAAAGTACACACAGAAAAAATATTGGTTAGAAAACGTTTAGAGTTATTAAATTTTAATAGAAGAAGCTAGTATTTTATTACAAATACTAAAATCTTATTATCACAACCAGTTTTCTGTTTCTATAGCAGCTAAAATATTACTATAATCGTTTTGGAATTCGTTTAATTGCTAAATTAGTTAATGTAACCAATAAGTATCAATATAAAACAATTTTAATAAATTCGGCAAAGACTACCAATATATATTAACATCTCAGTACTAAATATTGATAGTTGCAATGGAAAATAGTTTAGTGTAAATATTGTTATATTCATAAATATTTTTTCAGTAAATGTATCCAATAATACCATTAGTACATATATAAAATTCGGTTGTAATTATCAATAAATATATTCGATATTCCCAACCGAAAATATCAATTCCTTTTCTAATAAAATAATGGTAATTTTTTGACAATTTTAATAAAATTAAATAAGTAAAAGAAAAAAAGTGTACAAATTTGTGTTAAAATGCATACAAAAGTAAATATATATTAAAATAAATTTACATAAACAAAACACACATAAAGCGGTTAGTTCTTAGCATATAAAAAGTTTAGTATCGCGTACATAAATACAGTTAACTTTTAATCTAATAGATACTTTTTATAGATTATCCGATGTTGCAAGCCATATTTTTTGTGAAATTCTATACAATTACATTAAAATGTGCGTTAATTACGGATCCGTCATTGGTATACATTTTTAGTATAGTCCACTAAAATGAATTAGTTTACTGATGCAGTTTTTATATTATATATTCATTGTGCAAAATTACCAAATGGAGTTATTGTGTGACAATTTCAAGTCTGGTCATGTAAGTTTTAATACGTGACCTTATTAATGTTTAATTTATCAAATATGGTATTAGAATGGAATGTTTTTAAGAAATGAACCAGGATATTAAATAAGATAAGTATAAACAATTATATTACAATAGTTCATAACCAATTGCTTATATTCCAGAAAATTGTGTCACCCAGAATGCCGTTTGATAGCAGAATACGTTAAACTTATATGCCAATGCAATATCATTTTGGTGGTGGTCGGGGCACAGATAATAAATTATATTTTCAATTCTTTTTGCCCAATAATATTTTTCAGTCAATAGTACTATAGAAATTCGTTAATCGTAATTGAATTATAAGATGGTATTCGGAAATGACAAAATTCGATTGGCAAAAAATTCGGTTGTGTCTGTTTTCTCTGTGTAGGAAATAATTTCCTTTTCTTGTGCACTTTCATGATATTTTGGAGTAGAAGTGGTGGATATTACTACATGATATTAAATAAATGAAAGGAATTCATAAAAACCAAAGTCAGTGCGGTGAAGGATGTAAAAACGGCTAAAATGTGCGCTATCATTGTCATATTCATAAATACTGAGTCAAAACAGCGAAAATTCTAATTTTTTTTTTAACTTGTCACATATTATCCTTTATTTTTTTTTTTTTTTTTTTTTTTATTTTTTATTTTTATTTATTAATCAACAATTCAAATATAGTTGTCTCGCGCCAGAATGGCTTAATGAGACGAGCTGGCAAAATACATTTCTTAATCGTTAATAATAATATACAAGTATAAAATTAAAAAAAAAATAATAATAATAATAATAACAAATTATTCAAGAAGCATTTCAACATTATCTAATAAATAATCTTTAATTCTTTTCTTAAAAATTGATAAACGACTACAGTTTCTCAAATGTCTTGGAATATTATTAAACAATGAACTACCTGCATATTCTATTCTTTGCTTAGTAGTCTCCAACCTACACCTTGCAATTCTTAGATTTTCTGCATTTCTTGTATTAAAATGAGTTAGGTGAGATTGCAATTTGATTGTTTGGTTTCCTATACCATTAATTGATTTATATACATAATATAACAGTTGTTTTTGGTATATTCCGATTATTGGCAAAACAGTTTTGCAGTAATCTCTAAATAATGATACAGTGCTGTGTCTTAAATTAAGGTTAAATACACTTTTTAGTGCTTTATTTTGAGAGGCTTGCAGAGATTTAAGTACCATACTATTTTTATATGCATATATAATTGCAAGATATTCCAAACGACTATGAATAGTGGCTTGGTATAATAATAATTTTGTCTTTGTGTTTAACTTTCTCCTCAACTTAAACAAAATTCCAGATGCTGATGATATTTTTCTTTTTAAATATTTGATATGTCCATCCCACGACAAATTACTTTTAAGCACAACACCTAAGTAGTTCATTTCATGTTCTTCAAGTACTGATTTTCCATTAACAAATATGCTAAATTCATTATTCATTGTAGAAGAATGTGGCCTAAAACGTATTAATCTGGTTTTATTTGCATTAAAAACAAGATGGTTTAGTCTCGCAAATTCAAAAAGTAAAGCAGCATCTCTTTCCATCTTGATTTTTAAAGTTAACTCATTTTTATAAGGATAAAATATGGAAACATCATCCGCAAACATAACAATTTTTCCAAAAAGTTCAATGTTATTTATATCATTGATATATATCAAAAATAAAAGAGGACCCAACACACTTCCCTGTGGCACTCCGCAATTCATTTTAGCTAATGTACTTTTCTCACCTCCAACTTCGACGTACTGCATTCTGTCTTTTAAAAAACTTATTATCAGTTTCAATTCTTTATCAATAATGCCATAATATTTCAGTTTATCTGCTAAAATCTTATGATCAACAAGATCAAAAGCTTTGGTGAAATCATAAAAAATTCCCGCAACGCCATAGAAACCATCATCAAGTCCTTTACAAATTGTATTAACAACATCAATAACCGCTTCATCTGTTCCAGTGCCTCTCATGTAAGCAAACTGATTTTTGCACAACAATGATTCACTCTGAAGATAGTCCAGAAGTTGAGAATGAATTATTTTTTCAAATACCTTATCTATTGTAGATAATAAAGCGATGGGTCTATACGATTCTACTGTATTAGAACATGGAGATTTTGGTATTGGAATTACTTTGTTCAATTTAAGAGCTTGAGGATATACAGAAGAATGTACAATAGAGTTGAAGATACGTGCTAAATGAGCAGATATGGTCTGAGAGCAATAAATGAGTATATCAGAAGAAATATTATCATAACCTGGGCAACATGAATTTTTTAAACTTATAATAGTGTTTTCTATTTCCATTGGTGTTACATTTTTTAAAGAAAAGCGATTATTGTGTTGAATCATTGATCTTAATGAATTACAATTATCATCTGGATATTTTACAATATCATTTCTTAGTGTATCAATAATGTTAATAAAATAATCATTAAATAGTATTGCCTTCTTTTTATTATCCGTTACCAATTTTCCATCTGAATTTACTAGCTCGACTGTTTTCCTTTTTGAGTTGCCACTTACATCATTAAGAAATCTCCAGCACTTTTTCGAATCTCCTCCAAAGCTGATTATTGTATTTTCATAGTAAAAGTTCATACATTCTCTTGTCGCTCTTCTAATTATTCTGCTAAGTCTCTTCAATCTATCAGTAATGTTTATATTATGTTTGTTTTTCTTCCTTATCTTCAAAAGTTTCTTCTTTTCTTCCATAAGAGCCCACAAATTTTTATTAATCCATGGCGCAATATTATGTTTTGCATATTGTTTATTATTTATTTTCGTGGTACTTCTTGAAATAGCATCACTAAATGCATTAATGAAATCAGTTGTCATTTCTGAAGGGTCATTACCACAAGGATTAGTTTGAAGAAAATTATTTATATAATATTTAGTTAATTCAAAATTACATTTGTATTTAACTTTATCAACAGTAGCATTCTCACTAACTGTTTCAGTTTTTAGCTTACAAATAATAAGATTATGATCAGTAAGCTTGCATTCAATGGAGTCGATAGATGTATTTTCAGAAATGTTACTGAAAACGTGATCTATGCAAGTACTACTTTTCGGTCTTGTAATTAGCATATGGCAATTTTTAAAATTATAGCATTGATATAAATTGATCAAATCGTCCGCACGTGCACTATCAAATAAATCAATATTAGCATCTCCAACAATAATAGATGGTTTAGAACCAAACAAACTAATTTTACTCTTAAGTCTTTCAAAAAAATATTCAATACTGCATTTTTGCGAACGATAGAGTGACATAAATTCTAATGGATATCCATTATATTTCAAATTTAAGATTCTCAACTGAATCAGATTTACAAAATTGATATTTTCACAATAATTTACTTTGTAATGATATTTTTCACTGACATAAATAGATGTGCCTCCATACCCATCAGGTCTACAACAATGTATACTATTGTAATGTGGAATTTCATATAATTGGCAGGAACTTTCCTCAAACCAAGTCTCTTGTATTGCTATAATGTCAGGCAATTTTGGTAGTGTTGCAATAAATGTTTTAAATCTATTAAATTTATTCAGTGATGAAATGCTTCTTAAATTTATCGAACAAATATTAACAAATATGTAGTTTAAATTTTTTAAATATGCTTCAAAAGAATTTATATTTTGAAAATAGTTATTTTGATTCATCATTAAAAATTAAAAGTTTATAAAAAAAAAAAAAAAAACAACAAAAATTTGATAAAATAATAAAAATTTGTTTTTAATGGCGAACTGGTGACTGAAATTCAATATCAACATCATCATCATCTTCACTGCTATCCACTGCTGTTACGCTTTTATGAAAAGATTTTCTAGACTTCGGCTTATTCAAACTAGCTTCCAGTAGTATTTGGTCAACCTCATCTTCATTCTTTATAATACGAGGACGAGTAATTTCACTTTTTTTTGCAAACACACAGCCATGGCTTGGATAGACGGAAATATATCCCACTGATTTCAATGTTTTAGCATAATTTAGCAAGGATAATGTTTCCTTGCTTAGAAGATCATTAACAAAAACTTTTTTTGTATCATCTTTATCCTTTAACTTTGATTTAGCTTCCATAATTTTGGTTTTTGATTTTTTAGTGTTAAATTTTACAATTATATTTTTTTTATCTGATTTGTTGTTACGGTTTTTTAAATAAAAGGCTTCTTCAATATCATCACTCGTTATTGCAACTCCAATATTTTCAGATAATCCCACCACAGCATCAATAGCCGATACATTTTCTTCAGCTTTAAGTCCCATCACAATACAGTGGTTTTTAACCCTTTCATCATTTAAAATTTTTACAGAAGTTTTAAGAGAATTGATTTCTTCTTTTAAATAACGATTTTCTTTTTTTATTTCATCAACTATTTTTTTGTTTTCTACTAATCCCTTTAAAATGTCATCGTATTGTTTTGATAAGAATGTAATAGATTCTTGAATAGTTGTCAGCTGATCTAACTGACAAAGTTTTGTTTTTATTAACTTCAAATCATCTTTAATTTCTTTTTCATTATAATTTTCACATAAGTGACATTTATACTCTTCACTTTCATTTTCAACTAAATTCGTAAATTGGCGCTTGTCTAGCTTAGTGCATTGAGCATGGAATATCTTATTGCAATTGTCACATGCGATATTATCCTCCTTCTCTTCAATTATTTCTGACTTGCACTGAGCACAAATTATTTTATTATTTTTTATACTTTTGCGACTTGATGGAGCCATCTTATACGAGAAACGATTTCTATATTCTTTACTTTATTATTTTAATAACTTAAAAAAATTTTAGTTTGTGTACAACACTTAAAATTTTTTAATAAAAAAAAAAAATTTACGGAGAGATCACAAAAATAATACTTTAGTTAACAAGGGTTGCCAGCCTTTTTTTTAGAAATAGAAATTGAAAAAAAAAAAAACTTATTTTTGAAACTAGTTCTCTTTCAAATCTTAATGGAGTCATTACTTATAATTTGGTAATTTTGAAATGCTTATTCCCTAGTTTAAGCAAAAAATTAGTAAAATTTTTACTTTATATGAATGAAAGGACAATAAAAATAAGATTTTCAATAATTAGTAGTGCTAAGAAAAGTTAATTGTATTGCAAAATACAAAAATTATATGGGGGTACCCGGTTACCATGGGTATTGACTCCCGTAGGTATCAACTTTAAGCCATTTTACATATAGACCAAGTTAATAAAATTTAGGTTTTTTCAGTTATTATAACGTATAAATACCTTAATAACGACGATCTGAATTGGGAACAATGTTCTTCCGCACACCTCCCGTCTCAGGTTAAACGTCAACGAAATTTTGTAAAAGTATTTCAAGAAACAATATAAACTCAGAAACAAAATTGAGCCTGGTCCATCCAATTCCTCTATTACATGATATGGATAAAAGTTGCAGATGATAAGGTTATAGATTCAGACAAGCCAAACTTCGTTACTTAAGGTCACTTAGAGCGCTGAATTCGAATGTTAACTAATTTTTTTCAAAAATTGGTTCTAATACATGTCAATCAAAATATAGTTTTACTATATTTGTGATCTGATAACTAATTTATTCTGTAAAAACTTATAAATTGGAATTAAAGATCATTCGTATTGTTTAGGAAATGTTTCACATATTACAGACCAACAATAAGAACTCACCTGTCCCAAAATGTTTATTACTATTTTTAATTTTTCGCGAAATTTTATTGTATTTGCACTCTTTTTTAGTGACATGTGCTGGCAAATTTTGAGTAAATCGAATAAAGAAAATTCTGTGGTATTTTTGCAACAAACACTCCATTTTAGCTCCAGTCATTCAGTTTAATTGGTGAAGCATATAAATGAAGGTATCATTTGAAAACCTGCTTTTTAATTTTTTTATATATTTTCAAAATACAATATTTTTCTGAAATACAATAATTGAATTATGATTTAAATCAGTCTTTTACCGACATCAACGTTATGATAGCACATTGCTCCAACTCGCGATAACTTAAAAAATAGACTCAATCTAGATAAACGAATATATTAAAGCTAATACTGATCTGCTCAAGTCAATGCTGACCCGAATTTGTAAACTTTTGTTATTTTCAAAATTGCATCCTGTAGGACGGAATGTTTCTTCCATTTTAATATTTTTCCTAAAACAATATGTATTTAAAATTTCCTTTGTATCTAAATTTCCAAATAATTTTCTTTTTTTAGAATTTTTAATATTTAGGTCATACAATATTTAACATAACACATACAACGCTATGTTCATATGACTATGTAGCATACCACTTTTGAAGAAAAAAAAAATTGTTCTGCATAATATTAATTAATAATCAACTTTTAGGCGCTATACCTAAAAATATGCAAAAATTCATATACAAATACACTGTTTTATTAAACGTGTATTGTTAATGCATGCTGGTATTTTTTGTGCACGTAAATTTTATGTATTTTGTTAAATGAAACATAATTTACATTGTATAATGTTTCATACTCTCTAATAAGTTATGTTATTGGCTTTCTCTCTGTTGGTAATATTTTTCACATAGCAGTGTTTAAAATTAGATTATATATCCTTCATATATTGTTAATTTTGACGAAGAACAGATTTATGCGCTAGATTTGAAAAAAAAAAAAACACAAAGCCCCTTAAAATATGGTTTATAATTTGTTTTTAAAATGATACAAATATTTCTAGGAAGATATTAAGTGCAAAATTCTTGTAACTACAAAATGAGATTTAAATTTGAAATTAGAATATAATAATCATTACCCAAAACTATAAAGTTAATTTTTTTATTTATTTAAATTAAATAAATGTTTCCAGCATAAATGCTATTAAATAAATTCAAAGAAATTTAAGTATTAAATAACTATCGTTTAACTATCATTTATTTCCCTCTAAAATATACTTTAAATTCTTTAGTTTAGCTTGTCCCTAAAACCCTGCAACAATTTATGTTTACATTTTACTATTTGTTTGTTGGCTTTTTCTATAAAAGCTCTTGTGTATTCATATAAAAATTCATGTATTTTTAAAATGCTCATTGTTTTTCTTTTTTAAGGTCATTTAACTGTCTATCCTTGAGTTTTGAAATTGTATTAGTCTGCACAAAATGTTTATACAATTTTATACATGGTTAGATTTTTTATACCAAATATTGTTTTCTTTTTTTATATTTTAAAATAACCATAAAAATGTCTACCACTTGTAGACTTCCTGCGAAAAAAAATCCATTCCATCACTTTTAACCCACAACATCAATCTATCGTGTCAGGAATAAATATTATTTTGAATATTTTTAGAAAACATATTTTTTATGAAAAAAATATACTCATGTTAAAAAAAAAAATATATATCGACCATTCCAGGAAAGAACGCCCGAAAAAGTATATTTTTTTACTTGATGGCTTTCAATTTCGATAAAAATTTGTATACATAAACTCCATTAAGCCTTTTATCAATTTCAGTTTTCAGTTTTGTGAAATTGCAAAAACTCGCGATTTAATTTCGCTTTTTAATTTTCTCAAAAACCATAAAAATTTCAAAAGTATGTAACTTTGAATAGCATTATCTCTGGAAAGACTTTTTGAATTTTAATGATTTAAACGCATATAGCGGCTTTACGACGAACATTTTAAAAATAAAAAAGATTTTTTAAAAATGCATTTTAATGCAATTGCATTTTTTAAATGCATTTTTCTTTAAATATGCTATTCAAATTTGTTAATTTTTTAACATAAATGAAAAGTTTGGAATCTTTACATTAAAATAAAAGTGTCAAATTTTTGGGACGCGAAAATCTTATATGCATAATTCAATTTTTATAAAAACATGTTTTAAATTTTTCATATAAGATTAAAATTTTTAACAATAATTTTTTTTTTAACAAAATACGTAAAGATACTCATAATACTAGAAAAATATAATTTTTATATGAAAAAATTTAAACTAGTTGAATAAAAGGGGAAATTATGCACAGTACATGTGTGCGTCCCAAAAATTTGAGATTTTTATTTTAATGTAAAGATTCCAAACTTTTCATTTATGTTAAAAAATTAACAAATTTGAATAGCATATTTAAAGAAAAATGCATTTAAAAAATGCAATTGCATTAAAATGCATTTTTAAAAAATATTTTTTATTTATAAAATATTCATTTTTAATTACAATTCAAACACCGTTTAAATCACAAATTTCTGCAAAGCCTTCCCAGAAATATTTGTATTTAAAGTTGTATACTTTTGAGATTTTTTAGATTTTTTCAAAAGTGAAAAAGCGAAATAAACGGCTGAGACAGCTCAATGTAAGCCGCCTATACAATCGGCTGCGCCAAAGATAAAAATACTATTTTATATTAAATTTTCTGTATTTTTCGATTAAGACCCATTTTTGCCTTAAATTTAATTTTTTTGTGCCAAAATATATTCAAGAAAACGTATTTTTCAGCGTAATGTTCTTTTAGAACACACTTTACTTTTTTGTTTTTTATAATACATTGAATACACTACTGCCACCTATATGTATGTTTACCGCACTAAATTCTTTTATTTTTTTGCGCCCAAAAAAATTTTGGTTTTCCTAGAAAAAACGGCAAGCCGACATATAAGCCGCCGCCGGTACTGTCTTATGAAAGCCGCCGCCGCCGCCGACCAAAATGTGCCGTGCAGCCGCCGCTGACAATTTCGCCTCGGCTTGGTTCTCTGCTATGGCGAGCCAACCTTTAATATATATCCTTCCTTAAGCTATTTTTGAAAAATCAAAAGACATGGGTCTATTTACATATTTTTTTAACTATAGTTTGATATATAAATCATTAATATTGGTGAGACATAAATTTTAGGATTTTCTCCAGGTAAATGGCCGTGTAGAATCCTGTCCAAACATCGTAGTAAGTTGAAATTTGACAAATATGTTCTCTTTCATAATTTTTGTAGCTCGCAATAAGGAATTTTGGAGAACCCTAATATACATATATGGACCATTACAATTTTGTCATCAAAACTCGACTGTATTGACCCTGTATTTAACAGTTGAAAGTCTGCAAAATAACAAAAATGATACAGATATTCAGATGGAATTCAACGTGCTAAATAAGAATCAGCTTTTACTTTTTTTCTATCATGCATTGATTTTTTTTTTTTTATGGGCATAACTACTATGACCCCGCCTTTAGGCAGTCACACTTGTATATCTCGAGAACAGTTTGTCCAATTAAGATAAATTGAACTTTAGTATATAGCGACTAAAATTGTCTTTGAGCTGAATTTATATAGTTTTTTGTCCAGTTAATATTTCCGTAGTTATTCGGTAATTAGTACCGAAAATTTTAAAATTAATATTTTTTGAAAAGTGGTGAAAATTTTGATCCATAACTCTGAAATTCTTAAGAGAATAAAAAATATTGTTGACATACCTTGAAGACATTTTTCGTATGCATCTTTTGATGTATCATTTACAAAAATCGTGTAAAGGGTACTTGAGTTATAGCCTAAGTTTGATAAACCATTCTCGAATTTTATAGTGTGACCGCTGAATAAGGTGATGATATTAGTCATATAAAAAAAATCAGTACCCGATAGAAAAAAAAGAATGCAGATTCTTGTTTAACTCGTCAAAATCCACCTAGTCCACCTATTTTTGTTTTAAGAAAAAATAAAAAAAATTTTTTTGGCCACCACTGTATTTCTACTCAATTGTATGTAACATGGGTATTTTTACTTAACTGTGAATAAAATCACGATTTGTGCATCAATTTTTAAGATACATGCCTTATTTTATTCGCACCATTACCAGCTTTAAGATAAAGATGATAAACTTTAACATTTTAGATGTCTTTATTTATTAAAAGAAATTTTAGTAACAAAAAAATCAAAAATTTTGCATGAAAATGATTTTTTTCGGACACTTATTTCAAAATAACTCCGAAACTATTGAGCACATAAAGAAATCAAGTTTAGGGAATTTGAAGATATTTTTAGTCCGCTTCTTTTGGTGTATCACTTTGATCAATCATATACACCGTTCTTGAGTTATGAGGAAATATACTAGAGTAATGGAATGATTTGAAGACCTGACGGAAAAAAAACTGAAAGCAGATTCGTGTTTAGCACATCAAAATACATCAAGTCCAACTATTCGTCTAGGGGGGAGGATTTTTTGTTGGCCAGTGTTATTTGTATATGAAAACATTACTGTAACAAATACAAATAAGATATGTACATACATATACTATATTCCCCAAAAACAGAGTGATACATGTCTGACAGATATCCTGCAGACATGTAAATTATGTTACTTATTCTTGTTGTTATTGTTGTTGGTTTTAATATTTTTTATATTTGTTATCGTTGTTGTTATTTTTTAGTAGTATATCAATACAAGAGTTTAGGGATTTTTGTTACTATTTTTTTTAATATTTTTTGCTTTTTTATTTAAAGAGTCTAACTCAAGTTGTTTATGTATATTTTTTTAGGATTTTTTATATCAAAAAATAAAAGTCTGGTTTATATTGTCACTCTTTCTGAAAAAAAAAAAAACATTAAAACAAAACAATATCAAGTGCTGCTTTTGGGGGAGGTTTAAAATTTAAATATTTTCATTGATTTAAAGTAGACTACTGTTGTTTTAAAGGAAATTGATTTCTGTGACGAAAAGACAAAGAGGAATAAATATTTTAAATAAATCATAAAGTCTGTTCTTTTCCTGTGGAAAAAACAAGAGTCAAAAATGTTTTGTTTTATAAAGAAAATTATGTATAAAAATCAGACAAGACATCTCCTATGATAAAATGAAATAAAAATTTAAATAGAAATAAAATTGAAGATAGGCTGATGCTCCAGTATAAACAAATATTAATTTATTCAGACATTTGTTGCTGCTACAACTAATGTCTTAATCAGAGTAATATTCAGATCCCAGGGACTAATAAATAATTTTATTTTTCATAACTACTTACCTACTTGTTTCGAAACGTTTAATTTTTACACCGAATCTGAAAAGAAACAAATCAAATATTAAAAAATTAATAAATTTATTAAAAAACTCATTATAATTTAAAGTAAATATTAACATATTTACAAAACTATCTTTTAATTTTTGCTGTCTCATATTTCACAAACCAATTGCAATAAAACTAAAGAAAATAAATATTTTAAACATATTCCAATAATAATGAATATTTATATTTCCAGACTTTAAATAATTTATTCAAACCCCTGTTAATTTATGTCGGCTTTTTTTGTCAAAAATAAAATATCCAAAAATGCGTAGGCTTTTTGTTTAGCAATAAAAACTAAATGATTCTTCAACAAATATTATATTTTATGGTCTGTGTTAAATGATTATAAGACATGACTACCATTTGGTTTTAAATGTTGCTTAATCAGTGTTACAAAAAAATCTACATAAACAAAATTAAAATAACTATTTATTTTCTTAAAAATTTCAAAAATTTTATTCGTTTAATGGAATTTTAACCCTTAAGTGTTTAAAAGCAGGGAAACGCTTTATAAAACAATCTTAAGATTATCAAATTAATTACTTTGGTCTTTATACCACCCATTGTTTTTTAAAGACAAAAAATATTTTGTAATATTTAAAATAAAGGTTTAAAATATTTACTAAATTAATTAGAAACCATTAACAAGAAATTGTATTGGTAGATAAGAAATAAATAAATATTAAAGTTTGAAGTTTTTGTTTTGTTTTTTAGTATTGATACTTGTTTTTTCTCTCTTTTATACACTAGTTTTCAAAAGATTTTGTAAAGATATTGTTAGCATGATAATAAATAATTTTATTTATGATTTAATTAAATTGTATTTTTTTCTTGCTACGAATTAATGAAAATCAATTAATTTTTATGTTTCTTAAACAAAGTTTTTAATTAATAAGTAGTTAGTTTGTTTTATAAAAGTGGAACGAAGATTTTATGATTAAAACATTAAATAGCCTTCAACAATACTGGGATGACAATGCATAAAGTTATGAAATTATCTTGATCAAAAATACTTTTTATAAATTTTGAAATTTTATTATATTTTTATACCCTACACCACCATAGGTGGTTGGGGTATTATGCGTTTGTGCTGATGTTTGTAACACACAGAAATAATTATCGGACCCCCACCTTAAAGTATACCGTTTAACGATGTTCGTCCGTCCGTCTGGCTGGCTGGCTGGCTGTCCATGTAAACCTTATGAACAAAGTACAGGTCGCAATTTTAAAGATATATTGATGAAATTTGGCACAGATAATTATTTTGATACAAGGACGAGGCCTATTGAAATTGGTTATCATCGGTTCATTATTTCACCTGGCCCCCATACAAATGTCCTCCCGGAATAGGGGTTTAACGATCATAAATGCCTTAAATATAACAATATTTTAATGAAACTCGGCACAAAGGAGTTTTGTATAAGTATCAAACCCCTCTTCCGAAAATCACTTTAACGTGTATAAGTACCGTACGAATGATAGTATCAAGTTAATAATCGACACAAATAAGTTTTATATAAGTAGAAACAACATTGCCAAAATTTATGAGAATCCGTCCATAATTTACCATAGCTCCCATATAAACCAATCATATAGATGTTAATATAAATGCATTATACTGTATTTGTATAATTTATTTTACATTTAGTAAAAGTGTTGTTCTACAATTGGCCACAGGTCTAATGGTATAGGGTATCATATGGTCGGTCTTGACCGACTATAGTTTCTCTGTCGTTTTATTATTATTATTATTTTTGTGCTTACAAACAAATTTTCAACCTGTAGTTTGATTACGAGGACATTGTTTAATCTATTAAAAAAAAAAAAAATCTAAATCGATGGATATAAATTAAAATGTGTCTTAGGGTACGGTCGCACTAGGCAAACATTTGACTGAAATTTCTTTGTCCTAATGTGACGAAAAAATATTTTTGTCTGGCAAACAACAAATGAGCTGATTTTGGGAACACAACATTATTTAATAGCAGACAAAGAAGTTCCTAATGTGAACACAGTGTGACCACATAATAAATAATACTTTCTAAAATTTTGTGCAAATAACATTTTAAATGTTTTAATAAATGAGAACTTTTAAGCAATAAATTCCGCCCAATATAGAGCAATTATTTTGATAATTTAAAAAATTTCATTAAGCATGGAAAAGTAAATAACACAGTTCAACACAAAAAAATATAACCATGCACAGACGCCACTACATGATAAAATACCAAAAAAAAAAGACCCGTGTCTCCCAGTTTTGCCCAAAGTCATGCACTTTTTTATGGGCCGCCAAAGATTTGTAGCCTCGGTGTCCTTTTTGCAAAAAAGTGATCATTTTCTCAGGCTCATATCTTGCAAAACAAAAAAACTTCATCTTCAAGATCAAAATCGCAAAAATTTTTAAAAAAATCGATTTCTTACCTTTTTTCCCCTGTTCAGGTCCATGGGTAGCAAACCGTTCAAAATTTAAGGAACCAGTCAACTACAAAAATGTACCTAAGATCTCAATAAACAACTTTCTAGAACATATGAACTTCCTAGGAATGATTCTTAACACCGTTTAGGTAGCGCTAAGGTAACCGCAAAAGTGAAAATTTTCCCGAACATTTTTTAATTTCATTTGACTTTTCTTTGATACTATGCTATCCCAGCAAAAACTTTGATTGCCATGTAATGAGTTAAGAAGCTAATATAATGGTTCTTCACTACTTACACATATGAATAACTCATTATTTTAACATGGCGATGACATTAGAGGCAACTACTTACCCTATACATTATTTTGATGTCATTACAATAACTAATTACTTCCAATTTGTTAAACAGCGCATTGATTTTAAAGCATTACTGAAGTCATGATTAGTAATAACAATAGGTACTAGTTGTATTTTAGGTTATAAATAAGTAGTGAAATGTAAGGATATAAAATATATACTATATATATATATTTTTTTTTTTTTTTTTTGTGATAAGATGTTTTAAATTTTAATTTAAAAAACTTAACAACAACCAAAAATGTAATTAAAATAAATATTTTAGATTACAAATTAATTCATACGCAAATTTTGCCTTTCATGTATCCATTCTTCAAATACATAAATTGATAACTGCATTATAAAAATCAATAAAAATAATTATTTTAAAAAATCTGATCATAAATAATTATTTACATTTGGGTTATAAATAATTAGTTACTAAACAACTTCTATGTAATGCAGACAGTATGTTGTTGTCATTACAAAGTAACTACATCCGTAACTACATGTCATTACCAAGTTTTTGCTGGGTATCTATTACAAAAATAATAAAAAAATATTCGTATTATGTTTATAATGTTGATATTCAAATTTATGATAATTTATTTTTTATTTAATACATAACTCAAATAATGTAATTTTTATATTGAAAACAAAGGTTAAATACGATACTAATTTATTAAATAATTTTATTCCGATTAAATTTTTTTAGAGTTTTTCGTTGTGAAAATTATGCAAATATGTTATTTTCTTATAGACGTATTAAATAAATTTTTAATGAAAAATATATAATTATTCTATTATTATTTTACAGAATTTAAAATGGTCTATACCAAGTCATATTTCGCTGACTGTTGATATTTAAATTTAATGCATAAATAAGTATTGTTTTCATCCTTTTTATATGCTATGTTTCAGTGAGTTTTCAAAGAGGTTAAAAAGGGATCAAGTTATGATCAATGAAGCGTAATATATTACCAAAGAAATATGTCTAACCGCAATATTTTTCCATTAAAATATAAAAATTGTCAACTGTTTGTGTCAAAAATAGTTCTACAAATGAAATAAAAACCGCTGCTATTTTTATAAAATCCTATCCAGTCTAACTAATTGTCCGTCCATCTGTTTATCTCTACTCTGTCTACCTTTAAGCCAATTATTTGTCATCAAATTGCTAGTAACATCTGTTGCGGTTTCAGTAAATATTCAGCTATAAAGAAAAAAACTCCACATATTGACGGTTAATTTATACTATAATTTTGTTACAATAACTGAACAACTCTTTATGTGTTAAGCATTTTTTCCCCCGCCAACTTTATTGTTTTTAATGTTTTATTAACCAACATTTATCAAATGAATTTTTGTTAGCCACCAGCATTTTTAATATAATTATTGAACCACTACATAAATACTTCCAACACTTTAGCAACAAACAAAAAAGAGTTTAAATAATAAATTAAAAATAAAAAAAACATAATAAAAATAAAACTGAATTACACAATTGAATGAGTTTTTAAGCAAACATTAAAACTTTTGTGAACATAAAACGGCTAACGGCAGCAAGTAAGAAAAAAAAAAACGCTGATGACAAAAAAAAAATTGTGAATGAAATAAAAATAAAAAAGAGAACAATGGACAGAGAAAAAAAAAACGCCAAAAGTAAATATTGACACATGACAAAACATGCTGGGGCTGTTTAATGGTTAAAGGTACAAAAATTCACAGAGAAATACTTATGTACTAAAGCTAAAAGAAATACACCCGAACGAAGAAAAAAATGCTAATTAAACCCTTTTTCGCCATATAAATCAATAAAATAATATAAAATGTTTAACAGCAAAACTGGCTGACTACTTTTAATAAAACAATTTATATGCAAAATCAAATGACCGTAACGAACAGAAACAGAAAAAGTGAATTTTTTGTTTTCATCTCTTAAGATAACCAAAATTATTATGATGACAGCCAAAAAATACTATAAGGCAGACCAACAGCAAGCAAATCTAACAATGTGTTGACTTGAAGTATTTGAAGAAAACCAACAGACATTGTGACTCTTGGTCGACCAACCGGCCGGTCGACAGGTCTGTAAAAGTTGTAAATAAACATTTATACAAATTTTAAATGACAATTTACAAGACCATTAACAAAGATTTGTAAAAATGTTGTTTTCTTTTGTTAAAAAAAAGTAGACAAAAGATATTTGAGCATATTGTAAATAAAAATCAATAAAATATATTTTTTATTAAATGCAAATGGCAGAGACAAGGTGTTTTATGTATAAACCTTGAATAGAAAATGCGGGTTTAGAAATTTAGTTTTGTTTATAAGAAAACAAAAGCACAGTGGAACAAGATAATAAAACATTTTTACGCTAATCCAAAAAGCGAACAAATAAAACTCCTAAAATGGAATCCTAAAAAAATGTCGGTATCATATACAACAGCTTTGTAGCTCAGATACAGTTCAGCAGTAATTCAGTTTTATTTCAATTCTATTTCAGTTTTTTTTCCGTTTAAGTTTAGTTTTTTCCAGTTCTAGTTAAGTTCTAGTTCAGTTCTACTTCAGTTCTAGTCCAGTTCTAGTTCAGTTCTAGTTCAGTTGTATTTCAGCTCTAGTTTAGTTCTAGTTCAGTTCTAGTTCAGTTCTAGTTCAGTTCTAGTTCAGTTCTAGTTCAGTTCTAGTTCAGTTCTAGTTCAGTTCTAGTTCAGTTCTAGTTCAGTTCTAGTTCAGTTCTAGTTCAGTTCTAGTTCAGTTCTAGTTCAGTTCTAGTTCAGTTCTAGTTCAGTTCTAGTTCAGTTCTAGTTCAGTTCTAGTTCAGTTCTAGTTCAGTTCTAGTTCAGTTCTAGTTCAGTTCTAGTTCAGTTCTAGTTCAGTTCTAGTTCAGTTCTAGTTCAGTTCTAGTTCAGTTCTAGTTCAGTTCTAGTTCAGTTCTAGTTCAGTTCTAGTTCAGTTCTAGTTCAGTTCTAGTTCAGTTCTAGTTCAGTTCTAGTTCAGTTCTAGTTCAGTTCTAGTTCAGTTCTAGTTCAGTTCTAGTTCAGTTCTAGTTCAGTTCTAGTTCAGTTCCAGTTCAGTTCCAGTTTAGTTCCAGTTCAGTTCCAGTTCAGTTCTATTTTAGTTCTAGTTCAGTTCAGTTCTAGTTCAGTTCTGGTTCTAGTTCAGTTCCAGTTCAGTTCTAATCCAGTTCTAGTACAGTACTAGTTCATCTCTAGTTCAGTTCCAGTTCAGTTCTAGTTTAGTTCCAATTCAGTTTAGTTCTAGTTCAGTTCTAGTTCAGTTCTAGTTCAGTTCTAGTTCAGTTCTAGTACAGTTCTAGTTCAGTTTTAGTTCAGTTCTAGTTCAGTTCTAGTTCAGTTCTAGTTCAGTTCTAGTTCAGTTCTAGTTCAGTTCTAGTTCAGTTCTAGTTCAGTTCTAGTTCAGTTTTAGTTCAGTTCTAGTTCAGTTCTAGTTCAGTTCTAGTTCAGTTCTAGTTCAGTTCTAGTTCAGTTCGAGTTCAGTTCTAGTTCAGTTCTAGTTCAGTTCTAGTTCAGTTCTAGTTCAGTTCTAGTTCAGTTCTAGTTCAGTTCTAGTTCAGTTCTAGTTCAGTTCTAGTTCAGTTCTAGTTCAGTTCTAGTTCAGTTTTAGTTCAGTTCTAGTTCAGTTCTAGTTCAGTTCTGGTTCAGTTCTGGTTCAGTTCTAGTTCAGTTCTAGTTCAGTTCTAGTTCAGTTCTAGTTCAGTTCTAGTTCAGTTCTAGTTCAGTTATATTTCAGTTCTAGTTCAGTTCTAGTTCAGTTGTAGTTCAGTTCTATTTCAGTTCTAGTTTATTTCTAGTTCACTTTGAGTTCAGTTCTATTTTGCTCTGACATCTGTTCTGGTTCAGTTCTCGTTTTGTTCTACTTCAGTTCAAGTTAAGATCTACTTTAGTACCAGTTTAGTTCTACTTCTAATCTGGTTCAGCTCTTCTTTTTATTGCATATCTAGTTTATTTGCATATCTTGTTCAATTTGTACTACCAACTTTGACTGAGCTTTTTTTCTATTGTCAGTATTTTATTTAGCTCTTTCTTCCCACTGTTCCATAATAAAAAAGCATGAAATTTAATCAAAAATTAAATTTTAATAAACCCAGCGTGGGTAGCTTTAATCCATTGATTAACTCAAATTAATTTTTATTTTTATCTACGAAACTATTTTACTTAAATGATCATCTAATTTGTAGTTTTCTATTAAGTAATACACGTAGAAATAAAATATATTGTCTTTTTTTTAATTTCTTCAAATCTTATCAATTTCACATTGACATTTGTTGTTTTTTCATTCTCCAAATAATTTCTAGTAGGGGTAGGAGCCTCACAGAATTTAAGTAGAATTTTTTTTTTTTTTTTTTTGTATTTAAAAACTTAAACACGCACCAATTTAATTTGTCAACATCTCCCCAAACAAAACTTGGAAGATAACGAAAAAAAAAATATATAAGTAAAACGACACAGCAAAAACTAACCATCATCGTCAATACACACTTGACCAGAAAAAAAGGGAAAAAAGAAAACTCACACTGAAACTTAAAACGAACGACAATGTCATTCAACACAATACTTGAAAAACACTTAAGAGCTTTAACTCACATTCACACCCTCCCACACTATGTTTTTAGTTTTATTTTGTAACCCATCACTGGCTCTTACACACGAAGAAATATACATTTGTTAGCCAATTTCAAAACATAATCAACAAATGTTTTGGTACATTTGTATTAAAAGTTGTAATAAAAATCAATAGTTTCTTCGTGTGTTTTTTTTTTTTTTTTCAATACCAACCAACCCATTTCTTGCCATACGATTTCATATTCTGTTTCCAGAACTTGTCTTTTGTAACGGTTGAGTTTTACGTTGGTTTTACTGTGTTGGTTGGTCCAATTGTCATCTGCACCAGCAGCTTTCAGTCGTTGACGTTTTAGTCATAGTGGCGTCGCAAACTCGTTAAAACGGGTCACGTTCCATGTTTATCTTTCGAGTACGATTTTAATAGAGCCAATACATTAAACGAGTAAAAAGTGTCATTTTCTTCCTCCAAATACTACTGCTGGCAGTGGAAGCACTAACAAAAATTTACACTTACACATACAACAAATGGGGAAAAAAAGATCTGAACGAAAGAAAATGAGAAAATTAAACTTTAAAGTACAAATAAATTGCTGCACTCAAGTTGCTGTTTTATTAGCTTCTTCTTAATTTTTTTCTGCTGTAGTTCATTGGAAATTGATAAAGATAATTAAATTTAATTTTTATTATTTGTAGAATTTCAAATTAAAATAAAACAAAATAAAAAGAAAATAAAATAAAAAGAAAATGAAACAAAAAGTAAATTGGATCTTTGGTAGTTTATTTAGTTCAAGGTCTTGGTGATTGCAATGGCACGAGTAGAGAGTGCACTGTGGCTTAGAGACAAACAAAAATATGAGTAAAATAAATAATTTTATAGCAGAAAGAGTCTTCAAGCAGCCTAAGAAAAAATGTCCAAAAAATAATAAAAGATTTTTAAGAACCCAAATCTTAATTGAAATTAATAATTTTGTTCCAGATTAGTTCTAGTTTAGCTCTAGTTCAGTTCTATTTCAGTTCTAGTTCAGTTCTAGTTCAGTTCTAGTTCAGTTCTAGTTCAGTTCTAGTTCAGTTCTAGTTCTAGTTCAGTTCTAGTTCAGTTCTAGTTCAGTTCTAGTTCAGTTCTAGTTCAGTTCTAGTTCAGTTCTAGTTCAGTTCTAGTTCAGTTCTAGTTCAGTTCTAGTTCAGTTCTAGTTCAGTTCTAGTTCAATTCTAGTTCAGTTCTAGTTCAGTTCTAGTTCAGTTCTAGGTCAGTTCTAGTTCAGTTCTAGTTCAGTTCTAGTTCAGTTCTAGTTCAGTTCTAGTTCAGTTCTAGTTCAGTTCTAGTTCAGTTCTAGTTCAGTTCTAGTTCAGTTCTAGTTCAGTTCTAGTTCAGTTCTAGTTCAGTTCTAGTTCAGTTCTAGTTCAGTTCTAGTTCAGTTCTAGTTCAGTTCTTGTTCAAATCTAGTTCAGTTCTAGTTCAGTTCTAGTTCAGTTCAAGTTCAGTTCTAGTTCAGTTCCAGTTCAGTTCTAGTGCAGTTCTAGTTCAATTCTAATTCAGTTCTAGTTCAGTTCTAGTGCAGTTTTAGTTCAGTTCTTTTTAGGTTCTTTTCAGAGCTGACTCTGTTCAAATAAAGTGCAAAAAAATCTCTTTTATTTAAACTTCCAAGCGATTTTTTAAAATTGCCCCTGTGTCTGCATTTCATTGGAATTTACATTAAAACTCATCTTTTAAATCACCTTTTATTCCTGGTAATAAATTATATTCTTTAACTACTAACTGACTCACTTTACATTCCCCTAACAGATGAGACATTAATTTCCTGTTTATCAAATGGAAAAATATCAGAAAAAAAATCCCATAAACAATGACCATTTAAGATACTCATACTCGTGAAATATATAACAAAAATTTTGATGCATAAATTGAACAAACTAAACAAAAATATAAAATTTGAAACTCTTAATAATTTGTGTCCTTAACTTGGTGTTTTTGTTATTATTGTTGAGCTTTTTTGTTTTATTTTGTTTATAGCCATCAGGCTCTCACAATTTGCAGACACATTAATCATATTATTTTTTTTTTAAGTTGTTTTTCATTTATGTTTACTTTTTTTGTTGTTTATGGAAAAGTCAATATTATATTGAGGGCATAGCCAAAAAATAAACAAAATTTCAAACCTTCTTTTTTTTTACATAAAATAAATTTAAGTTAAGAAATATATTATTGATGATATTTTTTTTTTTTTTTTTTTTTTTTTTTGCACACAACAAACTGCCATAAAACTTTTCAAATATTTTTGGTAAACATGACAACAATAAACGTAAAAATACAACAATATAATAAAAATAGTTGTTATTAATAAATTATAGTTGTTGCTAAAAAAAGAAAATGAAGAATGAAAAACCAAACATTGATTTATTATCAAAGCAAATAAGGAAGAAATTATAAAATTTTCATTAAATTGTAGCAGGTTTTTTAAAGGGAAAACGTAAATTTAAATTTTCAGGGTCTGATACATGTGGTTTTTCAAAACACTTCAAAATGTTCACACCATAACATTTAATTTTTTCTTTAAGGATAAGTTTAAGTTTTTGTTTTCTTTAAAAATTTATGTCAAACAAAACTAAATTTCTATTTAGATAAGAAAACATCACATCATTTAAAAACATAAAAATATTTTCCTATTGTATCTATTTCAATATGCCTGCAAGACTATGTTTATATCATTAAACAATACACAATCTTTAAAGTCTTATAAACAAACCAAATATACGAGGGTGGCTATATACGAGTATGTTTCTTATTCAATAACTAAATCTGGGTTCCATTACCAATAGTTTTGTAAGACTTTCGTTTATATGCAACACCATGCTTACTGGTTGGTAGTCACAAACTGTAAGGAACATACTTTTTATATATTTTTTAAACAGCCCTCCTATCTAGTTCAACATTATATGTACCTCAAGGTATCATTTATTATTTTATAATACTCTCCTATACGTGGTTCTTTTTTTTTTTTTTTGGTAGCACTACTTAATATGAATGTGTGGTTTTTGGATGAGGATAAAAGATATCGTGTTACCAATAAAATAACAATTAGTAAAAGTAACAAAACACAAAAACGAGACAAAAACACAATAGTACTACTAACAACAACAACAACACCATATAGTCATTAAACTAAGAAAACAATAACAAAAAAACATTTGTGGCAAGGGTGAGAGATGTTAGTCATTGTGTGAGTATGTTTTTCATTGTTGTTTAGCAGTGGATGTGGGAAAATTAGAAACTTATATAATCAATAAATTATAGTTTGAAAACATTAACTAAATTAAACTAAATTATAGTTTGGAAAACACTAACTATTATATTAAATAACTAGAATTATTTTTAACATGTTAAAGTTATGAGGTATTTATAAAATACATATTTATAAATATTTCTCAGGCTTTTGGGAATTTTTTGATAGAAATGGACATTTTTCTAAACACTTGGATTTAAATATCTGCCAGGCTTATATGGACTCATTTAGGAAAGGGAAACGTACTATTTGAATATTATAACTAGAAATATGGGACTGATGATAACACAAGTCAACAGCAAAAAACAAGCTTGAATAACTACTATACAGATTTGATGTATTATGGTTCCAGTAGTCCAAAAATGGTCCAAATTTAAAATTCTATGGAGAAGATTTAAAAAAAAAAAAAAATGTTTGTAAAATTACAAATTTTTTTAGGCGTTTTTCCACATAATTAATGGTAACTCAAAAAGTTTTAGTCCGATATAATTGAAATAAACTTAGAAAAATTTATATTTTCATAGCCTTTAATCCTTTTATATATTGCGTTTCAATCGGCTCAGTAGTTTCGGAGTTATAATAAAAAAATAAAACAAAAAATATATTTTTTACGTGAAAATAGCAAGTTTTTTTGTTTTAAAAAAAATCATTAAAAATCGAAAACGACAAAAACTGTTCTGATTTATTACTTTATCGTAATGTAATAGCAACAAAATGAGATATCGATCATAAAAATCGATTGATTCGTTTCGAATTTAATCGCAATTAAGTGAATTCGCTAATTTTCACAAAATTTTAGTTTTTTAAAAAATTTCTCCAGTTATGTTGTCATAACTCAAAAACAACTTGTCCGATTTTGTTAAACTAAATTTACAAAAATTTTGGCTAACAATATCTGTAAATGATGTATACAATTGTTTTTGATGCGATCAACAGTTTGAAAGTTATAAAAAAAAATTGTTAGGCAAAAAATATAAACAGTAAAAAAATTTAAAAAACAAGCGAGAATGTTATATTCGGCTTTACCGAATCTATATACCCACCATCACCTTTTTATATAGGAGGTGGGCGGTAAGGTGGGTGACCACGCCCATTTTTTGTTTCCGAGTTTACATCCTTGACAAAATTTCGTTGACATTTCACCTTATATGGGAAGTGGCCAATAAAGTGGGCGGACCACGCCCATTTTTGGTTTCCAAGTTTATATCGACCCTTGTACTATTTATATGATCGACATCTCATTTTGTTGTTATTACATGTGGCTTTACGATAAAGCAATAAATGAGAACAGTTTTTGTCGTTTTCGATTTTTAATGATTTTTTTTTTAAATAAAAAAATTCGATATTTATAATTTTGGAAACAAATTTAAAAAAAAAAAAAAACCTCTCCATAGAATTTTAAATTTGGACCATATTTGGACTACTGGAACCACAATACATCAAAATTGTATAGTGGATTTTGTTGCCTTGTGTAATGTAAATTGAAAATATTCCCGTGTTCTTTTCAGTAGACACCCTACCCTGGTAGCAGGGAAAACACCTTAAATGAACAAATAGTTAATTTTTCTTATATGTCCAGGCCTGAAGGCAATCATACAATTATTCCGAGGGGATCTACATTTTTATTAGAACAATCACTGTCTTTTACCACCTTAGTAGTTTCTCCTATTATTAAGAAAATCTCACTCAAAAGTATTAGCCCAAGATTGGTATACACCTTAACGTATACCACATGGATTAGAATTTCCAGCTGATTTTTAATATAATGCAGTTCAATTTTGCATATACGTAAGTTTTTTATGGTTCACGTTGAAATTGGTTATGATCGATTCATTGTATCACCAAACCACCACACATATATTCTTCTGGAATAGAGGTCTAACGATCATAAATGCCTTAAATGTAGCTATTGAATGAATCTATATCAAAGCGGATAAAAAACTGACTTTTTTGGATTTTATATCTGCGATTTCAATAAGTGTTGCTTAACTAAAATTTATATGTTTTAAAAATTAAAAAACTATAAATTTTTTCCACAAGTGTACATTAAGGGTATAACTTTTTACAATTTTTGTGAATATCAAAATTTACAGGGTATGGCGTTATAGGGCATAAAAAAATGTTAGGAAACACTATACATATTAAATTTTGGCGGTCGTTAAAAAAAAAAATCTCAAAATAGTTTGAGTTTATCATGTTTATATTGTGGTAAGACTACGAGTAAAATAAGCCACGTATCTTCAAAATTGATGCACAAATCTCATTTAAGTGAAAATACCCATTTATACTTATCTAAAATTAAGTGGACACTAATGGACATTTTTTTTGATACCCACCATCAAAAAGATGGGGGGTATATTGATTTTGTCATTCCGTGTGTAACATGTCGAAGGAATCATTTAAGACACCATAAAGTATATATTTTCTGGGTCCTGGTTCGATTCTGAGTCGATCTAGCTATATCTGTCCGTCTATCCGTCTATCTGTCTGTTGAAAGCAGGATAGGGCTCGAACGGGACAACGTAGGGAGACGAAATTTGGCACAAATATTTATCGGTTAATAAATAAAAAAGTTATGGACTAAAAACTAGAAACACAGGGTGTCCATTTCATACTTTTCTGCTGATATTTCTTAAACAAAAACATGTACGACAACGAAATTTTATATAAATAGTTTAAGGATCGATATAAGCTTGGAATAACGTAAAATTTGAAAAAGTTGATGGTGGGTATTTAGTAGGGTGATCGATTATTCGACTTTTTTGAGAAAGCGGTTTTCGAATAGTTCGAATAGTTGGTATTTTAAAAAAACCGGTTGCACTTTTTGAAATTCAGAAAAAACCGGTTAACCGGTTTTTTGAAGAAGTTAATATTTATATCAAAAGACTACATTTCTTTAAAAAAGTCAATTCTTATAATTAAGTTAAAATTTATTAAATACAAGCGTAAAAGCCTAACAATGTCAGGAAAAATAATATAATAATGAAAATATGCACAAACAAATCCGAAAATTAAAAGAAAAAAATATGAACAACATTTAGACACCTTCCTCTTACTAATCGAAGTCAATTATTTGAAGCCGTTCAAATTTATTGGAATTATATTGATTAAAGTTTTAGGGTTTTAAGGTTTACGAATTACCTTTCAAAATAAAAAAAAAATCGTCGTAAATGCGCTCCCTGGCCGAAATACTGAATCAGTTTTTTATAGGATTTGGAGAGCAAACAATAAGTATAGCAACTCAAAAGTTCTTAATACCAAAACAGACTTTTTGGTCCCTAATAGAAACATCTGGCACTGTTAGATTTTGTTGAACGAATAGTTTTATCAGTATGCCGATTTTTAGTTTCTTACTTCGTCTGGGAGCTTCAGAAAGCTCTGGAAATGAAACATTGCTTAGGAAAGATATATTTAAATCCATGTATATAGATCCACGTATTTTCTCTCCCTGATAGAGATTTCAAAATCTGGCTCCGTTAGTATTTGTAGGACGAATAGGGTTATAATTAAGCTGAATTTTAATTTTCTATGTCTTCTGGGAGCTTTAGAAAGCTCTGGAAAGAGAAAAAATTCTTAGAAAAAGACACATAAATCCTCTTATATCCGCTCCTTGATAAAAATTTCAAAATATGGCTCCATTAGGATTTGTTGGACAAAAAGTTTTATAATTAAGCCAAATTTTAATTTTCTACGTCTTTTGGTAGCTTCAGAAAGCTCTGGAAAGAGAAAAATGCTAAACAAATTATATATCTAGATGACCAGAAGATAATTATGTTTCAAAATTGTAGAAAAAATCATCTAAATTTTAGTTAGCATAAACAGAAACCATGGCTTAATATGGAGATAGTATATTAATTAAGTCTCAATTGAAACGATTCTGCAGGTGAAACTTTTTTAACACAACACCTTTAAAAAATAAAGGAAATATTGGATCAAAAAAATTAAATTGGGTCATAGAGGATAATTATTAATTATTTATTTGTTTAATATTACAGAATAAATTTCAATTAAGACTTAAACTATATTTTAAAAACATAAGAAATCAGTCTTTATGAATATTTAAAAAATTACATATTTTCTGAAATAAAGTGCTATTTTTAAAACCGATTTTTGTGTTTAAAAAAACCGGTCTATTCGACATTCGAAAAATGAACATTTTGAAAAAAACGACAGCACATTGACTGAAAAAACCGGTTTTAAAACCGGTTGGAAAACCGCGTCGATCACCTTACTAACTATCCAACTAATAAAAATATTGAACTTGTAACTGTAAATAATGCGTTAAATTCATAAAAAGTTGAAAAATCCAAGTTTTAAAGGCCACCCTATATTTCCGTTTTAGGACAAGTGAGGGACACCCTAATTAAAAATTATGGTAGCTGACTCTACCCCCGAAGCGTTAGAAATCATTCAGCATTCATAGCTTGAAAATGAAAAATTACTTTTTTTGGCATATTAAAACTAATGTCAGGAATATAAATTTAAAAAATTTATCCGAATTTTCACTACTTCTGTAAAGCTTAAGCTTTTGAAAGTTAATTCATGAATGAAATTTATGATCATAAGGTACATTTGTATATTTTAGATTTTCTGACAGAAACCGTATATTTAAATTAACTTCCTTTAAAAAGATTCTGTTGTTGAAGTAATCAATTTAAATAATGCGGTGGGTATTATGTGTTTGTGCTGATGTTCGTAACCCCAAAATTGAATAGTCCTGGACTCACCTTAAAATGTACCAATAGGTTAATAATGACAAGCTGTGTCCATTTACCGATTTCCGCAAATATACAATTTATAATTCTATATTTTCTGCCTAATGATAACTTGTAATTATTTAGTTGAAATATACGAAAAGCTTAAGAAAAATTATAACGAATTTTGTTAGCTAATGACTGCAGAAATCTTTTGAAAGTAGCTATAAAATTTGTTTTATTTCACCCGAACTACACATAACTGCCAATTATTTTTATTACCGTTATTTTAACGCATCTTATAACCAGCTTTATAATCCAAACAAAATTATATACACTTAACTTCAAAAATACTTTCAGTGGCGCCTCAACAGGTACCTTTTATTCCTGTAGCATATTTCATTTATTTAACAAAAACTTTGAAAAAAAGTTATTCAAACAATGTCCGAATAAACATTTTTCTTTAAATTGCATGATGCACTTTCCTTGTCTACTCCACATTGACAACAGAAAACCAAGAGAAAAAAAGTTAATTTCCTTAAAACATCTTTTTAAAACATGAACGGGATCCAGCAGACAATACCATAGACATGCAGACTGGAGAAAAAGATGGGGCATTTAAAAAACAAATAACAACAACAGTAGGGGCAGCTTTAGTATCAACAACAACAAAAGCAGCAACAGCAATAATATAAAAAGCCATAACAATAACACTACATGCCAAAGGTAAACAATGGGCTTTACTCGAGTAACAAACAGTTCAAATATTTTTTTCGGTATGTTAAATTTTATTCTTGTTGTTGTAGTTTTTGCTGTTATTTTTGTTGGAATTTCTTTAAACGAACTGACAAATAGTGATTTATTGACAATTTCAAGTGGACGACCCGTTTGTTGGATGTAATTTTTTATTTTTTTTTTTTTCTCTTAATTTTTCAGAATTGTGATGACACTGATGATGGTAAAATGTGAGCATGAGAGGTAAGTTCGCATGTGTGTGCAGTGTTTGGTGATGGTGGTGATCCATAGTGTTTGTCTGACTATGAGTGAGTTAATGTTCCGTTTTTTAATGTATGATTGTCTGATGATAGCAATGTTGCTGATGACTGAACACACACCGTGAGGTCAACAATGAATAATCGAAGTTGGAATGGAAAAAAAAAATAGCCAATACGATTGCAGAAATGTTTTATTTTTTTACAGAAAAATGTCAAGTTTATAAATTTGTTAGATTTTGTGTAAAATTTTTTTTAAATGGCATAACATAACCCAGCAAAAAACGATGAAGTTCTTCCAAAAAAAGAATATTTTCACAACTTCAAAAGTGGAACAAAGTGTATATTTTAAACACTTTTTGAAGTTCTTAATAATTACTTCCAAAAATGTGAAAATAAATGAATTTTTAGCGCGAAAAAATGGTAATAATTTCTAACAAAAATTAAATTTTATAAATTTTAAAGCATTTTTATTATTATTTAATAGAGCAAAAACAGAATTTTTATTAAAAAATTGTATAAACATAGTTTGAAGGGAAGTACTTCAAAAGGAATGAAAAAGAAGTATAAAAGAATAATATCCTACTAATGGCAACCATGGGTTAAAAAAAGAACTTTTGCAACTCTTTTTCACCACTAAGTACTTCCTTCCAATGACAACACAATGCTAAAATCATGGCTTTTTCAGTTCTTTTTTTGCTGGGAAGGAAAGAATAAGTACCTTTATTCCCCTTCCTAGGAAGTTATTTCTAGCCAATTTTAAGATGTCTTAGTAATGCCATAATAGTATAAACTTTTGACTCATTGTTATTTTATTAATTTTTTTCTTCCTTTAATCTTTAAAAAAATCAAATTCAAATTTGTAAATGGCCAAAAAGTTCAACAAACAAACTAGGGAAGGCAAACAAAAAAAGTAGGAGGTTTCTTTTGGTCGTTGGCCAACACAAATTTCAGCACCAAGGTGTTGATCGTAAAAAAATTAAAATAAAAAAACTTAAAAACAACTTTGAAATTCTGTAACCTCCTTCTCTTCAACCTCCACAATACCCTGAATTGTATTTTTATTTAATTTTTATATGAATAGAAAATGCATATTTATCTAAAGATCTGCATCATCTATTATTGAGTGTCTCTGAAAGTGTGTGCGTGTGTAACCATAGATGTGTTCAAAAAGGAAACGTACCCATAATAATTTTTTCTATACCAAATAGATACTTTTTTCTAAACATTTATTTAGTTTTTATTTTTTTATTTTCTATAATTTATTACTTTCAACTGTCATCAATAGTTGTCGTTGTTTTTTTTTTTCACTTTTATACTTTATGCGGTAAAATTGTGTTTTTTTTTTTTTTTCTATTTGCCGCAAATAAATAAAATATAAAAAAATACTGTTTGGTGTCGTAGCACCACTAGTCGCCGACATCCTAGTCACAGTCGTTGTTGTACATAGTCTTAGTCGATTTTGTTGCATTTATGCAGGTGTCAGTTTAGTTTGTATATGAATTTTTTTTTTTTATTTGCTGTATTTTTAGTTTTCCTTTTTTTCTTTTTTTGGTGTGACAAGAACCAGTATGTTATGGTGTAGTCTGTTCTGGTTTGGTGATGTTACTTCTACAGTTCACATGTTAAATTAAAGTCATGTTAATGATGCATTTAATAACAAGGCGCTTATTTTTGTTTGATGTGGTTTCCTTTTAACTACATATTTGTCTCGGATATGGTTATGGAATGATGGCTGTTTAAGAGGCAAGGAAAATATTTAAATTTTTTTCCAAAAAAAATTTAAATAATTTTAGAAATATATTTTAGTTTAAATATTTTAAAACTTAGAAACGTTTGAATTCATTGTCGTGATTTGTATTGGTAATATAAATTATTTTGCTCCTAGTTCAATAAAAATATGTACACAAGTAGGGTAGAATTATCTTGAAATCGAAGTTAAATTTTTTGTGTTAATAATTTATTATCTTTTCCTATATCACAGATTTTTCATCTATCAAATTTTTATATTTTCAACACAAATTTGTTCGGAGGTAGACGTGATTAACTGTTTTTTCAATACTCTTCTTAATATTTCACTGTGGGTATTTTCTCTGATAACTATCATATTTTTTGGAAATCATCAAAGATTTTTTTCTATGTTATAAACATTATAGTAATGAACAAGAATTGGCAATATATATTTTAATAAATTTCTTTCAAATGTGAAAAAAAATTTCATTTGAGCGCAATACATCTCCTGGGTACATTCGCCAAACTGCTGTTAGGTCGATTTAACTTATCATCCCTGGATGAACGTCGGAATCAGTTACGAAGCGCTTACTTTTTTTAGAAATTTCACTTACATATAGACTCTCTAGTGTTAATTGAATTCAAGCTAAAATCATTTAGTGATTTTCTCATGCATAGATTTTGGGTCGCCGTTGCACAGTGGGGTCAAACGCAAATTTTTTGGTAATAAATCTGTATCTCCAAAACTACTGGTCGGATTAAATTGAAGTGTATAGAAAAGTTGCAGAAGAGGACTCAAGCTTTCAGAAAAATCATATTGTAGTCACCCTGTGATAACACAAAATAAGCTACAGGGTATAAAAAATTGACTACCTCGAGTATGTAAAAGTTTAAAAAAATCGTAATTTCTACAAATGGAGTCCGATTTTAAAGATTTTTATATTTCTGTAAAGTGATTGGCAAGGTAAAGAAAAAATAAGTTTACTCGACTAAGTTATCTCTTACAGTTAAAAAGATATTTACACTTGAATTTTGAATTTTTGATTTTTTGTCTCGACTTTCTTTTGTTTTTCGGGAATAAGTCCTGAGGTATATGAGGTAAAAATTTTTTAAAAATATTTTCAAATTTGCTATATATTTCGAAATAATATGTTGAAAGAATTTTTGGATTATCTCAATGCGTCTAGACGTGAAAAATATTCAAAGTCAGCTCTCGGAAAATTAGTATGAAAAATGTACTATTTTTTACAAAAATATAGTACAATTCTTTCACTTTTTTTCTCAAAGTTTCGTTAAAAAAAAAATTTTTTTCTTTATATATTACAAAAGATAAGGCTTCATAAATGTTTAATAAAGAAATTTTGAATTGATTTATGTTTGCACCCTACATCAGACATTGGTCGAAAATCTTGAATTTTGAAAAAAGTTAAATTTTTATCGATTAATAAAAAAAATGTCACGCGAGCTTTTTTTAATTTATTGACGATATTTTAACAAAAAATAGGTTTAGAACGATTTGACACTAAACTGCTTCCGGCCCGGCCAAAGACGAATGCTAGAGACCAGATTTCATGAAAAAAGTAAATTTTTTAAACGACTTTTTTTTAATGGCGTAAAAAAGCATATTAGCATAATATTTTCGCCACTATTTCTTATGTAATATATAAAATATATATCGGTCTTGCATTTCTGCGAAAATCATTTAAAAAGCTTTACAAATAAATTTTTGGCAATTTTTCAAATATAAACAATATTTAATAAATATAAGCGATTATTGCGAATATTATCTCGTTCGGAATTAACCAAAACGTGACAATACAATCTCGCGTGACATTTTTTAATTAATCGATAAAAATTTAACCTTTAAAAAAATATTAATTTTACTTTTTCTTTTTTTCAAATGCTGTATTAAAGTAAAAAACAAAAATATATAGGAAAACGGTTCTGCCCCCATCACTTGGCTTTGAATTTACTCCATGGGATGGGGTAGTTTTTGGTCACTTCGCAAATTAATAATAAAAACTAACTTAACATTGAGATAGTTAAGATCAAATGGGCTTCAATATAAGCCAATATATCAAGGTTTTTATTACTAAAGAAAGTAATAAAAACCTTGATATGAACCGTTTTGGAAATACAGCTTTTTAAACATAAAATTCTTTACAAAATGTAAATGCTAGTTCTTAAGATATACGATATTTAATACTGTCATGGTATTGGGGTACTATTTTCCCTGGCCCTATCCATACCATTCTCACTTCAAGTTTAAATATATTCCGGGAAAGCATATTAGTTATCTGATAATTACTATTTTCTTTATAAGGGTGATACTATTCCTCCTGTTTAAAGATTTTTGCGGAAATAGTTTTTAAATTATGCGATAATTAATATTTTCTTTGCATGGGGGTACCACTTCTCCTGCTCCTAACGAAAAATAAAGAAACCTATTTTAACTTAAATTGTGTTAAAGGAAATGTCTTAAAATTTTGCAGGAATATCTTTCTCATCAACCACCAAACTTAAAATGAAAACGGAACGGATAGGACCAGGGGAAATGATACCCCTCATACAACGAAAATATTAAATATCGTATATCTTATAAACTATTACAACAAAAGCTTTAACATTTTGTTAGAATAATATTCTCAAAAACCTCCATAAGCTCAAATGCAAATGGGATGGGTAGGACCTGGGGAAATGGTACCCCCATACAAAACAAATATTCTTAGTAGTTTATTTAAAGAACTATTATGGTGAGAGCCCTCAAATTTTGTGGGAACTGTTTTCTTATCATGTTTTATACATGAAATAAAAATAGCATAGTTAGGACCGGTGGAAGCAGTACCCCCATACAAAGTAAATACTAATTATCCTCATATCTTGAGAACTATTACAGCAAAAGTGAGAATATTTTGTAGGTAAAACTTTCTTATAAATCTGCATATTTGAGATGATAACGGGAGGGATAGGACCTGGGGGAATGGTACCCTCCATACAAAGGAAATATTATTAATAGTATATCAAAATAGCTATTACTGTGAAAGCCCTAAAATTTTTGTGAGTTCTATTTTCTGAACATATTGCATTTATAAAATAAAAACAGAACGGATAGGGCCGGAGGAAATCTTATATAAAGCAAATATTAGTTTTCGTATATCTTAAATATTCATTTAGTGAAAGTTTCAAATACTGTTATAGAAAAAATTTTAAAGTGGATAGGTCGAGGGGGAGTAGTAGCCCCATATAAAGTTATATCTAATATGGCATCAAAATTGTTAGCAAATTTTCTTCAAAAATAAAATTTATTGCAAATTTTCTATAGAAAGAAAATTTGTATATGTAAAATAATAGTGTATCAACATGTTGCTGCAACATTGTTTTATATTTATAAAACACTTGAAACAAAAAATTTAACTTAAATTGCTTTATATTTCTTTGCACAAAAACTTTTCCTTAATTTTTTTTAAATAAAATATAATTTAAAGTCCTCTTAAAGCTGTCTTAAAAACATTTCAGTTTCTTTTTCTCTAGTTTTTATCTACGTCTAAACATTTCGTTTTGTTTTTGTTGCTCTAAATGGAAAAGTTAAATAGAAGTTTATTTTTTATTTTTTTTTTATTTTTTAATTTTATTTCTTGCACACACCATTTTACTTTTACCTTGAACAGAAGTATCACAAAGATTTATCAAAAAACGTAAAGAAGAAATAAAGGAACTTGGTAAATAATTCAGTCTTTATGTTTTCTAGAAACAATATTTTCAATTTTTCTTACATGTTGGAATAAAAACAACAATAAAAAAATTTCAACTTTTTAATTCTTAAAGCTATTTGTGTAAGCGAGTGTTATTTTTTCTTCTTCTTCTATTATTTTTTGTTATTGTTGTACAGATACTTTTACAAATATAATAATATCTTGCTTGTTTTTAGGTACAAATTAAAATGTAGAAATATGTGTTTAACGAAATCCTACACACACAATCCTACTTACTGTTAAATAATGTATTATTCAATATTTTTTTGTTATTTTTAGCAAACAATATAATTTTTTTTTCTTGATTTTCTATTTCCCTTCATTTTCTTGAACTTTTGCCCCCTAGACTTCCGGTTTCCCCTCAACCCCGTCAATTTAGTTCCTCATGTCTCACAGCTCGTCTTGATTTAATTTACACGCCTGTATTTAATGTGTTTTTAATTTACTTTTCTGATATGTTTTACCAATTTTCGTTTTTATTTTTAGTCACTTCTTTGTTTTTTTTTTTTTTTTTTCAAATAGAATGGTATAGTATGGTTTTTGCGCAAAAATCTTATACAGGAAACAGTTTGTTAAAGTTCAGTTCATGTGTGTGCGTGTTATGGCTTTGCTAGCAAACATGTTCCAACAAAAAAAAAAAAATGGTGAAAAAAAATTATTTATTTCTTTATATTATATGTATAAAAAATATAACCATGTTAAGGACAAAGTTTATAAAAAAAAAACATATAAAGAAAGTTTTTATTTTGTTTTATTATTTTTGTTGTTTTTGCTGTAATTTTTCCATAATAGAATTACTTTAATATGATTTAACAATAACAACGTTTATTAAGAAAGTCTATAACAAATAAACACAATACAAAAAAAATATTAATTTAGAGAATAAAAATTAAGAAATTTGTATAAGAAATATTTAACAACATGCAATATTTCAAAAAGAAAAAATCATAATTAATGACCACGTTGCAAAATTAATTCTTTTATACCTTGAATAAAACTTTGAATGCCGTTTCACATCAACTGCTTTGAGACCTGAATCAATGTAGACTTCTAGTGCAGTTTGTTAGCCGATTTAAATTTGGGACCACTGACACATTATATTTTATGTCTACTCTCTTCGCACTCACCTAAACATCGTCCTTCAGACTATCGCTGTCAGAATTATCACCAATAGCAGTTTTAGTTTCAAGATTTACTTTTGTTTCATATTTGCTCAAGATACATATTACAATAATGTTGAAGCAACATAATGATATTAAAACAAATTTATTTATTTTGTTGCAATTCATGTTGATTTATATCCTTTTATAGAGTTTTCTTTTTATAGAAAATTTGCGATAAATTTCCTTTTTATAGAAAATTTGCGATAAATTTTCTTTCTATAGGAAATTTGAGATACATTTTCTTTCTTAGGAAATTTGCGATAAATCTTCGTTTATAGAAAATTTGAGATGAATTTTCTTTTCATAGAAAATTTGCGATAAATTTTATATTTGTAGAAAACTTGCAATGAATTTTCTTTTTGTAGGAAATTTGTGATACATTTTCTTTTTATAGAAAATTTGCAATAAATTTTCTTTTTGTAGAAAATTTGTGATAAATTTACTTTTTATAGAAAATTTGCGATAAATTTTCTTTTTATAATAAATTTGCGATAAATTTTCTTTCTATAGGAAATTTGAGATACATTTTCTTTCTTAGGAAATTTGCGATAAATCTTCGTTTATAGAAAATTTGAGATGAATTTTCTTTTCATAGAAAATTTGCGATAAATTTTATATTTGTAGAAAACTTGCAATGAATTTTCTTTTTGTAGGAAATTTGTGATACATTTTCTTTTTATAGAAAATTTGCAATAAATTTTCTTTTTGTAGAAAATTTGTGATAAATTTACTTTTTATAGAAAATTTGCGATAAATTTTCTTTTTATAATAAATTTTCGATAAATTTTTCTTCTTACAGAAAATTTGCGATAAATTTTCATTTTATTAAAAATTTGCGATAAATCTTCTTTTTATTAAAAATTTGCGATAAATTTTCTTTTTATAAAAAATTTGCGATAAATTTTGTCGTTATAGAAAATTTGCCTTAAATTTTCTTTTTATAGAAAATTTACGATAAATTTTCTTTCTATAGAAAATTTGCGATAAATTTTCTTTTTATAGAAAATTTGCGATAAATTTTCTTTTTATAGAAAATTTGCGATAAATTTTCGTTTTAAAGAAAATTTGCGATAGTTTTTTCTTATAGAAAATTTGCGATAAATTTTCTTTTCATAGAAAATTTGCGATAAATTTTCTTTTTATAGAAAATTTGCGATAAATTTTCTTTCTATAGGAAATTTGAGATAAATTTTCTTTCTATAGGAAATTTAAGATAAATTTTCTTTCTTAGGAAATTTGCGATAAATTTTCTTTTTATAGAAAATTTGCGATAAATTTTCTTTTTATAGAAATTTGCGATATTTTCTTTTTTAATTTGCGATAAATTTTCTTTTTATAGAAAATTTGCAATTTTTTTTTTTTTTTAAATTTTGCGGTTAATTTTTTTTATAGAAAATTTGCGATAAATTTTCTTTTTATAGAAAATTTGCGATAAATTTTCGTTTTATATAAATTAGCCATCAATTTTCTTTCGATAGAAAATTTGCGTTAAATTTTCTTTGCATAGAAAATTTGCGTTAAATTTTCTTTGTATAGAAAATTTGCGATAAATTTTCTTTTTATAGAAACTTTGCGATAAATTTTCTTTTAATAGGAAATTTGCGATAAATTTTCTTTTTATAGGAAATTTGCGATAAATTTTCTTTTTATAGAAAATTTGCGATAAATTTTCTTTTTATAGGAAATTTGCGATAAATTTTTCTTTTTATAAAAAAATTTGCGAAAAATTTCCTTTTATAGAAATTTTGAGATAAAAATCACAAAATAACTTATTTCAGCTCTAAAAAACGAGAAAAAAAGATTTAGTCGATCAAACCCGACCATATAATACCCTAAACCATTGTTTACATCAAAATTTGGGGAGGCGTTTTTAATTAGACTTAGGGCCAATTGTGGACCGATACTCATATTAAGTGTTAAATAAAGCATAAGAAAAAATAATATTACGTCGATACTTATATCTATATGAATTTATTCTCTTTTGGGTGATTCCCGAAAGAGGGCCTTTATATAGAAGCTATGGTAAGTATGGACCGATCTTCGTAAAATTTGGTACTATCATTAACATTTATATAAAACTTATTTGTGTCGAATATTAACTTGATACTAACATTTTAATGGGATTTATGCCCTTTAAAGTGATTTACTGAAAAGGGGTTTATATGGAAGCTATGGTCAATTATGGACCGATCTTTCTGAAATTCGGCACACAGATTTAGACTTATATGGACTTATATGTTAGATTATAAATTTTATAGATTTATGATCGTTAAACCTTTTTCCGGGTGGAAATTTTTATGGGGGCTAGGTGAAGTAATGGACCGATCATAACCAGTTTCAACAGGGTTCGTTCTTGGCCTAATATAAGATCGTGTGCTAAATTTAATTGACTTATTTTTAAAATTGCAAACTGTAGTTTGATTACAAGGTTTACATGGAGAGACACACGGTCAGACGGACGGACGGACATCGTTAAATCGACTCAGGAAGTAATTCTGAGTCGAATGGTATACTTTAATGTGGTGGTCTGATGGTTTTTTTTTATTGTCTGACTTTTATGATAAAAGTCATACGGTCCCTGCAGTAAATTTTGTTTTCATATAAAATTTTCAATAAATTTTATAGAAATCAAAAATAATTTTTCAATTAGGTTTTGTCGTTGTCAGCGTTGTTTAGCAACATTGTTTTCATCAAATATTTTTCATATGATAATTTCGTTTCCCATTAAAGTAGTTTATTTTTTTTTTTATTATTTTAATCTAAATTTCTTTAACTCATATGTATCATATGTGGGTCATTAGCGGTAGCACACACAGATTACTACTTCTTTTATATATTTTGTCTCTTTATTCGTATTAAAGTTATCTTAATAATTTAAGGATTGTTCTTGTTATCTCAAAGTTCATTAACAAATTTTAAAATTAAATTTTTAAACCAGTTTCATGAAATAAAAACTACCCACACTTGAAATAGATATTTAAAAAAAAACTACATATGTGTACAACTGAATAAGAAAAGACAAAAAAAATTCTACGGGTATTGTTTAAGATTCAGTAGTAAACTTTGTAATTGAGAAGGGGTTGTTTGTTGAAAGACACTTAACCCAACTATACTATCGTAGCAATCGTCAGTTTTATGGCAATTTAATTAAATTTAAAATACATTTAAAATTAAATTTTATTTTTTATAATTTTTGTTATTTAAAGAAAAAATTTAAAAGTAAAAATTAGTGATATACCCTTAAGTATCGATAAACAATTAAAGAGTCATAAACTGAGAATGTTTGTGCTACCCTATTTATTTAATAAAATTAAATTGAATTTAAAAATTTCTTATTAAATGATTTCTTAAATAAAATTCTTAAAGTTCTTTTAGTTTTCCTGCAGGTAATTAAAATATGTAAATAGTTTTACCATAAATCTTTCACTTTAGTTACGAAAACAATAGCAGAAAACTTTCTAGCACAACAAGGTAGAAAACTTTTGTTTCCATCTCTTATTGTATGCAAGAACGTAGTTTCTTTAATTTTTAATAAAAAATTAAAATGGTATAAATGAATGTTAAACATTAAACAAGAACTTTACTTGTATAACAAAGGAAAAAACTAAATAAATAAAATATAAAAGTTTATACGCTCAAGGGCATTAAGAGCCTAGATTTTAAAATTTTCTAAATATAAGAGAATTTAAAGAAAATGTTGCATGTTCGAAAGAATGGAAAGTTTTGCATATATTATAATTTTAAATAAAATTCTTTTGAAACAATTAAAGAAATTTTCAACAAATTAAAATTGAGAACTGAATATAATCAGCCTTTTCAGATCTGAGACTTTTTTTACCAAGTTCTAAATTTATTCAAACAATTTAAAATTGCGATATGAATTTTACAAGTCTTTCCAAACTAGACTTTTATCTTTCCAAATTCTCATAATAAAGAACCAGAGGAAATTTGAGCTTAGTCTATCGGAAAAATATATCTAATAAAACTTTTTCATTTTATTTATTTTTTTTTAATTAGAGATATAAATCTAAAGAAAGTTTTGTAATTCTGCTTTCATTCAAGCTTTGAATGAGATGGACATTAACACTTAACTAAAGTTGTGTATATCTATGTTTTGTATAAAGTTCAGTTAGCGATGTCAGTTAGTCTGTCGCTTAAAATCAGTTTTCTGAGTACCTCTGATAACTAGATTAGCTGAAGTCGAAGATGAGAAGCAGCGATAAGCCATACATATATACTTATGGCTGTTGTCATATGGGTAACAGTTGGGAATATTATACGCTCTAATAGAAGGTATCCTCCATAAATATTTATAATCCTAAAACCAGAATTGTAATTGATCAAGAAAATAATTTCTCCAATATAGTTTAAGAGAAATTTCTAGTTTCAAAATGTCTTTTTAATCTCTCAAAATGTGGTTTTGCACATAGTGGCCATTCACTTTACCAAAAGTTAATTTGTACCAGCTTCTGATATGCTCTTCCAATGCCCATCCTTAAAGACTTTTGAAAATGTTTAGCGTTTTCCAATGTAAAGGTTTTCAACACAGAATACTAAGGAGTGCGTTCGAAAAGATCTTAACATATATAATATTCAATAACTTGGAAACGGTTGATCTTAGAGTTTTCATTTAATTGATAATTTATTACAGATTACAGAAAAATATAACTTTTGTAGTTTTAACCACTACTTCAGTCACTTTTTTGGAACAGTGTGCAAATATTCTTTTAAAATCTTCGGTATTTCGGGACATCTTTTTTGTGCTCTTCAATTCACTTTTCACAAAAGTTCAATATCTCTCCACTGATCTAAGCTATGGACAATTTGGGAAATTGACCTCTTTTGGTACAAAAACTATGTTATTGTTTTGGTACCACTCCAGACCTAAACTTATCTTTAACATTGCCTCGATCATTAACAATATAAAAGTTTTAACATAGAAGCTGAGAAAATTCTGCCAGCCCATACGTTTCTTCGTCAATTATTCAACTTGAGTATGTTTGTATGAAATTTGGTTTTAATTTCCGTGTCCTTATTCTTGGCTTCTAAATTTTTGGCAGTATTCCTGTTTGGAACTTTTTGGACTTTATATGTTATCCGCTCTGCATTAGCTTTAAATTTTCGCACCAAATTGTCAAAGCACTGAGCCAACTCGGCTGCTTTTCTACCAGATGTGTTTGGATTTCTTTTCAATATTCTTTCAATTTTCTGACCTTCCCAATATCACGTGGACATTTTTTTTCTTTCCAAACCGGATTTTCTATCAATGGTCAAATTCTCCTGATATTGATTAATTACATTAGAAATAGTTTGACGGCAGAAATTTAATTCTGTGGTCAATAATTTATAGTATCTATTTGGATTTTTTTGAAATTTTTTAATAATTTGTAGCACGTACATCTTTTTCGTCACTCATTTTGATGAAAATTACGACAAATCAACATGGTTGTTATTAAAAATAATAACTAAAGTATTTTTCCATGATAATTAGATCAAAAAAAAATTTTATTATTGATTCCGAAAAAAGTTATGAGGCAAAACGTGTGTTAAGATTTTTTCGATCAGGAATGAGATTCAGCAATTTGGCTGCTAATGTAGCTTCTTAACATGAATTGTCTATTTTACCACTTACAAGGGGTACAAAGATTCAACATAGCATTTTTTGTATGAAATAAGTGGTTCTGAACATACATAAACATAGTACTACTAAAGAGCAATGTTCTAACGTAAAATCTTTTCACTGTCCAATTTCCTTCAGCCTGAAAGCAGTTTCTTATATCAGAGAGAAACAGGCTATTGAGGAGTAAGTGCATTTGTGCTGATGGAGCTCAGAAGCGAAAGCTGATTACAGTAATAAAAATCATCTTTAATGACGATATTAAGAAAATTGTCCTCGTATGAGCAGTATAATATTATACTTCACATAAATATTTGCTTCCACATAAAGATTGTTTTCCATTCTAAATAAAAATTTTTAACCCTGAAAGGCTACACTTATTTTTATTAACAAAAGGCTACACTTCGTCGCGTTAACGGCGGTGATTTTTATTATTTAATTTATATATAAATGAAAAATAATAAGGAAATTATTTTTCCGTCTATTTTATTGCTAAAAATTCACGAACAAGACGATAAAGTATCAATAATGATACAGAGCCTAAAAGATTCTCAGAAGTGGCTAAAAGCAAAGGGATTGTCATGGACTATAAAGCTTAACAGTTTGTTCTATTGCTTCTCTCGCGCAAATTTTTTTATTAACAATATTTTTCTTAAAAACCAATAAAAAATTTGTTTATATCCAAATTAATTAAAAAGTAACTTTTGTGCAGTTAGTTTTGGCTAACACTATATGTAAAAACATCTTTTTTACCGATTTTGGACAACACCATTTCATAAGAGATCCATCAATTCAAACGTATTGTTTAATAATACCTTTTAAGATCTTATTCAAATCAATCAATGAAAACTAATTGTTCTTAATCGAAGATATGAATTCGAACGATATATAATACCAACAAGTCATCGCATTGTGCCACACAGCTGATGATGAAGATACTACTTTTTAAGGACATATTTCCTCATGTATGTAGATGTTACATCAACGAATAAAGCATTCTTGAAATTTAATTTCATGAACCATTTTTTACACTGAATAGTTATGACCAGCGTTACCGTTGAGAATTTTTAAAAAGTGTCCAAGAAAGGGGATTTCAAAATAAAAAGTCGCCAAAAAAGGGGATTTTTTGAAAAAAAGAGGCCAAATGTTTAAAAACCTAAAAAACTTCTTTAATTTTGTTCATTTGATAACAAAAACAAAAAATGTTGTGTTTTAAGAAAAACTACTAAATCCAATTCTGTTAGCAACAAAATAATTTATTTATAAATATTTTACAACAATTTTTATTATTAAAAAAATAAAGTTTAATTCACAAAAATATCTGACATACAATCATTTTTTTATTAATTACACTTCTGTACTTTTATACAAGTTCTTTACTTGTACTCAAATCTTTCAAATCCTCGTCGAACCAATTTAGAACAGAACGTATGGATCTAAAAATATTTACTAAAGTCTGTTGGACAAACTATTTTTTATTATTGATAACTTAGTATAAAAATACGTTCCCCCTATGAATTGCTATGAAGAATGTAAAAATATAAATTAGGATAAAAGTATTCATCGTCAAAAAAGATTCGGCATATGATGATTTAAATAGCTATTCATAAACTATATTATTATTTACTAACAGTTTGGCGACTAAAGTCGCCAAACGGTAACACTGGTTATGACCTATAACTTTAATGATTTAAGTGGTCAGTAATAATTTGTTAAAATAAAAGAAACAAATGCATTTTATATCGCACTCTACAGTATTTTGAAATTTGGGGGTTCCACCAACAGGTAAGAAATAATACGTTTATTTGTTAACGTACACAGAGAAAACGAATTCATTGTTGCAACCGAATTCCTTGCCAATCGAATTTGTTCGGTTCTATGTAATTATGCACAACTTATTTTCTATACGATATTTTAATTTATAATTTATTTTAATATGTCAAAATAAATGCTAACCAAATTTTTAGTTAGGAGCATAGATTTTTATAGTAAATTTATATCTGCAACCACTAATATGATTTATCTTAACCATTGTTTTGTTTTCGGTTGTCATTTAATTTTTATTATAATTAATTTTGAAAAACAGAAATTAGTTGAAGGAACTAAATATATTATTGCAAGAATTATAATTCAATACCAATTATATTTTTAATGCTATACACATCAGAAATCTGTATAATTAATAAATTCGTCTTAATTTGAATAAAATGTTAGTTATTCTTATTAAAATTCTATTATTGGAACCATTTTCTAACCAATTTATTTTCTGTGTTCTCAATGTGTATAAGCAATCGTGCAAACTCGAAATGACATTGTTATGATAGGACGACTTGTTAAAGATAACAATATAATTTGCTAAGCATTTTTCTCTTTCCAGAGCTTTTTTGAAGATCCCAGACGACGAGAACATTTAAATTTAGCTTACTTATAAAACTTTTTATCTTACAAATCCTAACGGAGCGAGATTTTTAAATTTCTATCAGGGAGCGGAGATGCATTGTTTTATATACATATATATGTAATTTCCAAAGCATTTTTGTGAAGCTTCCAGATAACGTAGAAAATTAAAATTTGTCTTACTTATGCATAAAACTATTTGTCCTACAAATTCTAAAGGAGACAGATCTTAAAAATTCAGGGAGCGGAGAAGCGTTTATTTATATACATATCATTTCCTAAACATTTCTCTCTCGGCTTACTTATAAAACTATTCGTCCTACAAATCCTAACGGAGCTAGATTTTTCTATCAGGTTTAAAGGTTTTTCGCATTTTTTTGTGCATATTTTTATTATATTATTTTTCCTTTGTAATTTAAGCCTTTGTAATTCAAGTTCAAATAAAATGAATTTGTTGCTGAATCGAATATAAAGTCAGATTAAATTTCCATAACAATTTAATTCAATTACATTTTCCAGTGACAATTAAATTTAAATTCAATGGAAATTTTGCTTAAAAATGTATCTAGTATAGTAATGTGATTGTATATTTCTAGTACCTATATTTACGATTTCGGAATATCAGGACGAAGTTTGTCTGGTAACGAATGATCGATGGAAGTTCATATGTATATAATGACTACCCATAGGAATTACTCATGAAATCAAATCTCAGCTTTTTCTTCAAAGTAAATAGTGTTTATTTTATATACATTCTCATGACTACAAAATGCATCATAGGACCATTTTTATCTAGGATACCAATAAGGTTTTCATTCGTTTTTCAATAACCTCATTTTCTTTAAATTTTTCCCTTAACATTTTAAAGACTTCAAAAAGAAGCTAAACATTTTTGCAAACTTCATTTATTGATTTTCAGCCGGAAATCAATTTAAAAATAAAAGCGCCTCTAACTCCCCATATACAACAAACTTTAAGTTGAAAGAATAACAGCAACAACAACAACAAAAGTAATAATAACAAAATTCATAAAATATTTTGCACATTCATGCAATAACAATTTGCACAAACGGCAGCAGCAGCAACAACAACAAAAATAATAAAATTGTTTTATATGGCAACCGAAAAAACAACTGTCACAAACAGTTGAAATGACAACCCCAACGCCACACTCTCTTTCTCATTTTGCAGCACTCACACACATACAACGTATACTAACAAAACCTAAGTAACGGAATGCGTTAAATGTCAAAATATAATGACAAGCAAAACAGACAATTCGGAAAGGAATAAAAACAGACAACAACGACAACAAACAGTGACAACAGAAAAAACAATAACAACAAGTAAAATATGGGATAATAAATATGAGGCCATGAAATGAAAAGAGTCATAAAAGGGGGAAGATTATTACAAGAAAAACAAAAACAATGAAAGTTTTTGCAAATAGGAATAATAATAAAAACAATATTTTGCAACAGTAATAACAGTGGTTTTAAGAGAGAAAAAAATAAGTCGAAATAATAATTTGTTTGATAAAAATAATATAAATTATTTAGATTGAACTTTAAGCTCTTAAGCACCTGACTGCATGTTAAGGACGAACTTAGGGTATCTAATTATGTTCTAGCTTGACACCCTGTAGTGATCTCATAGAATTATTTTAATTATTATCATTATTTTATCTATAAGCCCCACTGTGCAACATCCAGTCTGAATTTAAAAACAAACCAACAATACAATATTCAAAAGTCAATGAATGATGATACAATTTAAGTAGTAAACCAAGAGTAAAAATAAAAAAAGAGAAAGAGAGAGACTTAGTTTTTTTGGTCTGAAAGGGGGGAGAAGAGAAAGATTAGACACATAAGATATAAAAAAAGAGTTAAAAGGGGAGGAATATTTATTAAAAGTGCGTAAGGTTAGGATGACACTTTTCGAGACAAAAACAAAAACATTACAAAAAACACTGTTGCTTTTAACAGTATTCTAGGAAGTTAAGAGGCAAAAGAAGAAACAAAAATATATGTAAATTTCCATAAACTAAGTAAGTAAAAAGTTCAATTCAAAACCAGACATAAGCGGAAGTAATATGGCGGCTTTTAGTTTCAGGGAATGAAAATGTTTAAATTAAATAATATTACCTGTTTTTTAAAGATAACGAAAGAATTATTTAATTTTTTACATATATCCAAAGCTGAAAAACACTATAATTTAAAAACAAATTTTTGTTTTTAATTTTCGTTTTTTATAATTTTTATTTTTTCTCTTTAAATAAAAATCCTTAAATTTTCACTCGTTTGTTTTATAGATTTAATTAATTATTAATTTTCGCTTTTTTTTAACTACGTCAATAATGTATAAAAGTGTATGCCGAAATTGTTTAAATTGTTTTCGAAAAACGCGACACGTTTCTACATCAAGAGTTTTATAACGACTGGTGTTTTTTGCAATTTCCGTTTCCTTGGAGTACGCAAAAATTATGAGTTTTTACTCTAAAAATAACACAGAAGAGTACAACATGGTACTCCCTACATGGACGATACGAATAACAAAAAAACAACAAGAAGAAAAATCACCAAATCCCAGCTACAAAAACAACAACAAATACATAAAATTACATACAATTTCCCTACAACAAAATTTTCCTCTATCAGCTAAATTTAGGCGGCATTTACATGTTGCTATTATTGTTGTTGTAGTGTTGATACAATTTTCCTTATCCCAGTATACAAGTGGAGTTTTGTAGAAAGAACTTTTCTTATTTTGCATATAACGCCAAACAAAAATTACCATATAAAGAAAATGAGAGTTATATTTTTATAATTAAAACAAATATGCTCTTTGCTCTTTTGTAATAGAAAATATAAATATTACAAAATGCACCGTTATAGCTCACTCTCTTCTTTTTTTATTTACCTAGTTCGTTAATAAAATGCAACAGTAAATGCAGACTCAATTGAAAAGAGATGATTGTTTACATTTTTAATTTAAAAACTCTTGTTAAGAAATAACGGTTTTAGCTCTTTTTTCTACACACAAAAACAATAAAAATGCAACAATAATTTGTTTTCTCTTTAGAAAAGAACAGTTTGTTTACATTTTTTTGCAAAAACTCTTTTTATAATATTAACGGAGTTATTGTTAGAGAATTTATTAGAATTTCCTCTCTTTTTTTATAAAGAGCATGATTATTGTAATATTATTACATTAAAGAGTGTTTTTTTTTTTTTTAATTTGTTTAATTCTTTTTATTTTCTTGTTTTTGTTTTTTAATTTTAAAGAGTTTAAATCTTGTAATAACGTTACTAGCAAGAGTATTTATTTTTTATTCTTAATTTTATTTGTAATTTAACATTATTTTTGTTGTGTGCTTTTTTTCATAAACTTCAAGAGTATTTTGTAAAGTTTTGACTACTCTGAAGAGTTTTTTGTTTAAGTTTTGAGATTTTGTTATGACTTTTTTTTTTTAATTTTGTGTGTGTAATATGGTTTTTGAAGTTTTTACCTTTATTTTGTAGTTTATGGTATTTGTTTTTGTTTGTGTAGTAAGTATTAAGGGGAGAAGGTATGTATGTATTTTGAAGAGTTATTATATTTTTGTGCTATTTACTAAATGGCCGTAAATTTATGAAACAAAATGCAGAAAAATAATAAAAATTTTTAAAGGTGATTAAACTTAAGATAGTTAAAAGAAAATCAGAAAATTTAAAATATAAAAAATATTAAAATGTTTGTAAATAAAATTAAAATTCTGAAAATTTTAAGCACAAAATTTGCTACTTAAATAATACCTATTTAAGCAAAATTATTGTGGTTAAAAAATTCTTAAAAATGTAAAAAAAATAATAAATAAATAAAAAAAATGCGAAAAATAGTTTTTATTTATTTATTTTTTAATTAAAAATTTTCCTCTTTTTTATCTTTAGTTCTTTCTAATATCCCTGCTAAATGATTGATTTAAAACCTAAATCTAAAACTTTTCTATTTTGCCTACTTATTTTCCTCCTACAAGTTTCCCACAACTTTTCATTTTCCATAGAAAATTATTTTAGTTTCCAAATTTTTAGGTAGTATGTATACTGAAAAGGAAAATTTTTTCATTTTTACTACAAAAAACCATATTACTACAAACTACACCTGTCCATTAAATATTTAATATTATTGATTACATTTTGTTACCTTTACTTCTACATACCTTCTCAAAGTAGCAAACAACTTTACTCTCCAAAATTACAGACACAAATTGTTAAAAAAGAAAAAGCAAAACTCCTACATAAAAATATGCTCCCTAGAAAAACAAATATTCTTTTAAGCTCCCAAATACTCTATATTTCGTTATTAACAAATGAAACTCTCTATATGGGACTCTCGTTTTGGAGGAAAATTTTGCTCTCTGTTTGTTTTATAAATTAGCAGTAGTTGTTTACAAACAGTCTAGTGTTGTTGTTTTACATCACAGAGCCGGCAATTTAATAACACAATGTAATTTTATTAACACAACAATATAATTATGCTCTGTTATTATATTGGCTTTCGCTCTCTTAAAATATTTTCTCTATAAATAAGAGAATTTGTTATAACGGCCAATTTTGTTTGAAAATAACAGTAAACAAAAGGAACCTCATTAAATTAGTCTGCTACTAAAAAAATCTTATAAGATTTTAATAACATAATAATAAGAGAAAGAGAAACAGAACTGCAAACTAATAAAAGTATTAAAATTATTCTAATAAGAGTCCACTAGCAATAAAATGAACAGAATGTTGATAATAATAATAATAATAATAATAATAATAATAATAATAATAATAATAATAATAATAATAATAATAGTTATAATAATAAAAATAATGATTATGTTTATAATAATATTAAATAATAATTTAAAAGTTAAAGTAACTCTTAAAAAATCAAGTTGCACTAATTTCCTAAAATATTTAATCTGCAACAGTAAATTAAGAGAGAGATATTTAATTCTGTAAAAACACATTCAAATCAAAGAACAGTTAACTAATAAAATTTTCCAAAAATATAATTCTTAAAATTAATTTAAAAAATATTATAACTACAGAAGAAAATCCCACAAAAATGAATAGACAAATTCTCTTTTATTTTATTTTCCTAAAAGCAATATGCTTGCAGAACAATATGTGCAGAAAATTCCCATATAAACGAAATTCAAAAAAGACCTTTTCAATTTAAGAGAATTCATTTTGTTCCATTTCTCAATCGTTTCTCCCAATTGTTTACATTTATATCTGCAAGGCGTATAAGAGTTTTCACTTTTAACTATTCGTTTTTACTGTTAATTGTATCTGTACTGGAACATATTGAAATTGAAACATTTTCTGTTATGTTTATTTTTATTTACTTTGGCAGCAGGTTTTACAAACTTAACATTTATACCTGCTGAAGAATTTCAACAAACATTGTTTAACTGGGCTGGCTGTTTGTCTCTGTTATTAAAGTGTTAATCATAATATTATAACAGTTTTATACACAGGTGTTAAGGGTTATTGTAGAGAATAAGTGATCTGATATATTAAACTCAAAAACAAAAATTTTAGGTCAAAAACTATGTTGAAAGGAAAGTAAAAATAAAAAAAAACTACTATATAGTGTTTTACTAATAAGAAGGGAAAAAATTCTTTAATTATATTAAAGAATACATATGTATGTATATTACACAGAGAAACACTGATTCTGGGGCACGGGGTTTCTCATTCAATTGGGATACACGAATAAGTACTAAGCCTCCACTTTTTTTGAATTGCCTCTAGTTCTCGCGATAAATCGCGATTTGTATATTGAAGCATATCCCGAAAACGGCTTGTCTGATTTTATTAAAAAAATATAAAAAATTCTAATTAAAATTGTCAACAGTTATGGAGATATTAAGCCTATTAAAAAAAAAAAAAAAAAAAAAAATCATAAAAATTCGAAAATATAAAGAATGAAAATTTTTATTCATTAATAATAAAGATAAAATTTTTTTAAATTAAACAAAACATATTTCATTTAAATCATTGCATAATTTTTTATTTTATTTACAAATTAATGAAAATACTCATTTAGAAATTACATAGAAATTTAAAAAGAATACACATTATAAACTCGATAATCCAGTTAAAATCCATTTGGGAGAAAAAAAGTTTCAGAAAATATCTAATAAAAAATCTAAATAGCCAGTCAACTTTTTTATTTATTTTTTTATTTTTTTATTTATTTATTTATTTATTTATTTATTTATTTATTTATTTATTTATTTATCTATTTATTTATTTATTTATTTATTTATTTATTTATTTATTTATTTATTTATTTATTTATTTATTTATTTATTTATTTATTTATTTATTTATTTATTTATTTATTTATTTATTTATTTATTTATTTATTTATTTATTTATTTATTTATTTATTTATTTATTTGTTTATTTATTTATTTATTTATTTATTTATTTATTTATTTATTTATTTATTTATTTATTTATTTATTTATTTATTTATTTATTTATTTATTTATTTATTTATTTATTTATTTATTTATTTATTTATTTATTTATTTATTTATTTATTTATTTATTTATTTATTTATTTATTTATTTATTTATTTATTTATTTATTTATTTATTTATTTATTTATTTATTTATTTATTTATTTATTTATTTATTTATTTTTTATTGAAATGAATTTTTAAATATTTTTTGTACTACAAAGAACTGCCAAATAATTTCGAATCCATACTATATTTTTCTTAAAGATTTATTGCAATATCTTTAAAAGATATTAAAAACTGGGGAAAATTACAAAAAATAAGTTTTTATATAAAAAAAATATTAGCTCCATTCTGGCCATAGTTCTTAAGGCATTTAGCATTTTTTACTATTTTTAAGTTCAATACTGCCTTTTGTATAAAGCTACTGGAAATACTTCTTACAAACAATATTTTATTAAATTTATAAATTTGCATAGCATTGCATTAAAAGGAGAATCTGTTAGTGCAGATACTTCAGCTGCAGAAAAGTTCAAACTTGAATTAAAAGCAATTATTGAAGAAGGTGGGTATTCTGCACAACAAGTTTTAAACGCTGATGAAACGGGACTTTTTTGGAAGCGTTTGCCAGGAAGAACGTACATTTCTAAATCCGAAAAATCTACGCCAGGTTATAAATCTAGAAAAGATAGACTTACACTTCTTTTGGGAGGAAATGCAGCGGGAGATTTTAAATTTAAGCCATTTTTAATTTACCACTCTGAAAACCCGAGAGCTTTTAAAAATGTTAAAAAGAGAGAGCTTTCTGTTCATTGGCGTGCAAATAAAAAAGCATGGATGACTGCATCCTTATTTAGAGATTGGATGAACAATTGTGCTGCTCCCTAGCTAAAGGCTTATTGTTCTTCAAAAAATATTGAGTTTAAAATGCTCTTGTTAGTTGACAATGCACCAGGTCATCCTGTTTTTTCAGACGATTATTCGGAAAATATTAATGTTATTTTTATGCCCCCCAAATACAACATCTTTGATACAACCAATGGATCAAAGTGTTATATCCAACTTCAAATCATACTATCTGCGTCGAACTTTTCATCAACTTCTAAAAGCAACTGACGGAGATAACATGCCATCCATGAAAGAGTTTTGGAAGAATTACAATATCCTGATGGCTATTGAAAATATAAACCTATCTTGGAAAAAAGCCAAAGATATGGGAGATATTAATGATGTTCCACACACATGTAAAGAACTTGCAGAATCAGTTAGAAATGCAAATTTTTATGGAATGGAAGAACAAGATATTAATGATCTCCTATTATACGAACCAGAGTTAAATTGTAACCAAAGTTTGACCACAATACAGCGTAACAATACGCTGGACAATCAAATACTTCCGCTTCAGGTCGAAGCAGAAGAAAAAAAGCTTACTGCTGCTAAAATTCCTGAAGCGATGCAATGGACATTTTTGAAAACAAGCAATGGATATTTTTGAAAACAATGACCCGGACGAAGAGTTTAAGAGTGTCTAGAAAAGTGACCGAAGATATAAATAGTTATAAAGAAATTTATTAAAAACAAAAAGCGTTACAATCCAACAATCGTTAGACAAGTACAGTGTTACTTTTTCAACCACCTGGACACTTTTTTGGTCCCTTTTTTAAATGGCGACTAAATGGCGACTTTTTAAGACTATGAGCTAAATGACGAAAATTAGTTAATTTAAACAAATAAATGAACTATTTTGATATTGTTTCACAGTATAGTAATATAAAGAACCGCGGAATATTTATAAATGGACTGAAACTGTTAGTAAATAATATAGTTTATGAATAGCTATTTAAATCATCATATGCCGAATCTTTTTTGACGATGAATACTTTTATCCTAATTTATATTTTTACATTCTTCATAGCAATTCATAGGGGGAACGTGTTTTTATACTAAGTTATCAATAATAAAAAATAGTTTGTCCAACAGACTTTAGTAAATATTTTTAGATCCATCGTTCTGTTCTAAATTGGTTCGACGAGGATTTGAAAGATTTGAGTACAAGTAAAGAACTTGTATAAAAGTACAGAAGTGTAATTAATAAAAGAAGGGTTGTATGTCAGATATTTTTGTGAATTAAACTTTATTTTTTTAATAATAAAAATTGTTGTAAAATATTTATAAATAAATTATTTCGTTGCTAACAGAATTGGATTTAGTAGTTTTTCTTAAAACACAACATTTTTGGTTTTTGTTGTTATCAAATGAACAAAATTAAAGAAGTTTTTTAGGTTTTTAAACATTGGCCCCTTTTTTTCAAAAAATCCCCTTTTTTGGCGACTTTTTATTTTGAAATCCCCTTTCTTGGACACTTTTTAAAAATTCTCAACGGTAACGCTGGACAAGTACATAACAAAATCAGCAAGATTGACACATCCCTCAGTTGATTTAGTCGATTTAGATGACTAAAGTTGAAAAAAATACGATAAGACTTTTGATTTTATTCTAAGAATTCCTTATTTTTAATTTTAATATTTTTGTTATGTTTTTTTTTTGCATTATTCCAATGAATTGTTATATTTTTACAATAATAAAAACTATTTAAAAAAAAAAAAAAAAAAAAATTAAATATTTTTTATTGAAAAATCTGTTTTATCAGCTAAAATTATGAATCTCCGAAACAATTAAATAAAAATCAATACAAATGTATGGATAATCGTGCTTCGTTTTGCGTCGTTTCGGTTTGCGTCGCGTTTCTCCAGGCCCTATTAGCGACGCAAACCCGGGTATTAGTGTACTTAAAATGCTTGGTCTTTGTTTCTGGCTGAATAATACTTTTGCATACATTAATTGTTAGTGTTAAGAAACTTATCAACGAAATTATACTTATTTTCATCCTTATAAAATATCTCATAATAATAGACTATTATGTTGCAGTATTAGAATATAGTCTCCAAAACAGTATTATATTTCCAAACTTTCGCAGGAGTGCCAAGAGATTTGTCACTCATTAGTCAATTTTATGACTTCAATAGCACTAAAGAAAACTATAATAATAATAATAATAATAATAATAATAATAATAATAATAATAATAATAATAATAAAAATAGTTTAATAATTTAAGTCATATTTTGGTAATTTCATAAATTCTCTCACCTTTTATTGAAAATTCATTATATTTTATTAAAAAACTTACCTCAATACCAAATCATACAACTTTCGACAGCTCTTAAAATAAAATTAATAATTTAAATATAATTTCGTGTAAGTAAGATGTAATAAGAAGATTATTTAATTGAGAAAAAATCAAAAATTCATTACAACCATTAACAGATTTTGCCAGTACCATCAATTACACAACATTAAACATTAATTTCAATTTGAATGTAGGAGTTGCAAATTTTTAAATAATAAACTAGATTTATGAAGCTTGAGAATTTTGCATTAAAAATTTAAAATTCATACGATAGCATTGTATTTAGATTGATAAAGAAAAAGTAGCTAAAGAACAGAAAATAAAATATTGAATAATTTACAGACATCAACACAATTAAATCACTCCTCTTGGGAGAAAAAGAACAGTGGTTTACTTGGAGGTATAATAAGACAAAATAAATTTAATTTTTTTAGTACGAAACGAGAATAATTTTGATTAATTTTCTTTATAGAAGGGAAATATTCAAAAATGTATCCACTATTACATCCACAGCTAAATTTACCATATACATATTGAAAACGATGCCATTCATTGTCATAAACTGCCCCGTATGTGTTCCAATTCAATACTGAGTGTTCAAACATAAATTAAAATTAATACAAAATTGGAAAAAAATTGACACCATTTTGGTATCAAAAAGCCGATAACGAAAATGACCAATATGACCACAACCATGATTGAGTTTGAATTTAATTTTTTTCCTCAGTGTATCAAGTAATAAATGTAATGATCGTGTTCTTTACCTGGTGTATTTATTTCAGGTCACATTTCTTAAATTTTTTCAATTAATCTTTATTTATTTTTTCTATCCACTGTGCCACATTAATATCACATTGAAATTTTCAAAAATTTTATATTTTCTATGAAAATTCTCATGTGAGTGTATGTGTGTATCTATTTTTTAAGTGTGTAAGACATCAACAACAACATCAAAAAATAATAACAATACAAAAAGATAAAAGTAAATGATGCGTAAAACATGTAAATATATAAACTGACTCAAACAAAAGCACTCACACACACATTTTACATCTACCTACCAAACATCTAGTAACACTTTTATATTTTTAAATCCTTATAATACACCTTAACCTCCCTCCCTTGTTCCCTTCCGATTGCCTCTACCCCAACAACATCCCTTTGCAAACACTTTACTCTCTAATGAAAATCAATAAAGTAAAAATTATATATAGAAAATGAACAGACAAAAAAAAGTAATGAACGCAAGAAAGAATAAAATTTTATATAAAAATTGAAAATTTACCTTTTTTTTAAAGGGAAATTAACTTCCACATGATTTTTTTAATAACGTTGCTTTACTGATGTTGCTCATATAAACCAGCAAACAATTTTAATAATAAAATTTAAAAATTTGTGACTTTTTAAAGCATTTAAAATTTTATATTCCTGCACAAATTTTTATCTGGGTTACCCATCCAAAACGAGGGGAGTTTAAAAAGGGAAATGTACCTTTTTTTCTGTATTTGCTGCTCAGTGTTGATTTTTAATCGTTAAACATTGATAAAGCACAACAACATCCTTGTATTGTATATAATTCCTCTGAACATGCGAGTTTGTAAGTATGTCTGTCTGTATCTTTGATTATGATGATGCTGCTCTGCTGCTACTGTATCTCTATTTGGTGTTGATGTTGTTAAAAAAAGAAATTGTTGCTGTTACTGATGTAACAAACTGATTATTTGTTTGTGTTGTTGTGTCAGTGTATGCTCAGAGTCAGTGTTTGTGTATATTAGTGTGTTGTTGTGTTGATGAAATATCCTGTTTTGGTTTTTTCTTTATTTTTTTGGTTGTAAAAATGTGTTGATGACATCCTTTTTTTGCGAAAGAGAGAAATGAGCAGCAACATCATGATTTTTTGATTTCTTGTGCATTTTTTTTTTTATTATTTTACTGTGTTGATGTTTGTTGATGTTTGTGGATATTTTTATATAGCTATTTTTTTTTTCTTGTTGGCATCATCATTTGGTGGTTTGTTTACTATTTATTTAAAATTTCAATGTAAAATTACAATTATTACACGAGGTAACAAAATAAATTATTTTTATACCCACTATTAAAAAGATGGGGGGTATATTGATTTTGTCATTCCGTGTAGAACATGTCGAAGGAATCATCTAAGACCCCACAAAGTATATATTTTCCGGGTCCTGGTTAGATTCTGAGTCGATCTAGCTATGTCCGTCTGTCTGTCTGTCTGTTGAAGGCAGGATAGAGCTCGAACGGGGCAACGTAGGGGGATGAAATTTGGCACAAATATTTGTCTTATATAAGATTTGTTTGGTATTGAAAATGGGCAAATCCGGTTAATAAACAAAAAAGTTATGGGCTAAAAAATATAAACACAGGGTGTACGTTTCATACTTTTCTGCTGATATTTCTTCAATAAAAGCACATACGACAACGAAATTTTGTATGTATAGTTCGGGAGTCGATATAAACTCGGAAACCAAAAATGGGCGTGGTCCGCCCACTTTATCGCCCACCTCCCATATAAGGTAAAAATGAACGAAATTTTGTTCAAATAGTTCAAGGACAAATGTAAATTTGGAATCAAAAAATGGGCGTGGACCGCCCACTTTACTGCCCCTTCCATATAACGGAAAATTTTAAAAAGTTGATATATAGCTTCGGAGTATATAGATTCGGCCGGGCCGAATATATTCGTGCTTGTTAAATTTTTGTTTATGTTAAAGAATTGATGGTGTTTATGAGCGTTGGAAATATTCAAAGCAGATTTCAGCAATGTTAAGCTATGCTGCTTGTTCATTTTTATAGTGGTCTCTATGCACAAGGACCCAGTCTAGAGTAATGTTAGACAGTCAACCTAGCCTAGACAGTTCATTATTGCATTTTCTGTCTAACAGTGTCGTCTCTGTGTCGACAAAAATAGTAAAATATTGCTATTTAATATTTCTACTTATCATATATTAACTTACAAACAAATTTTTCAGCCTTAAATTCTTTAAATTTGGAAGGTTATTAAATATATTTGTCTCAAGTTTGTCGAAGAAAATACTACATCCAATACCACTGTTCATGTCTTAGTTTCCAAAAAAGTTATTCCTACATAACTTGCTCAAGGAGGGAAACAGAACTTCGAAATGTCTGTAGGGGAAGTAATATAGTCACAATGTAGGTTTAGGATTCTTCCTTGGTCTCATGTTTTTAATCTCAAATTTGGATTAGTAAGAACTGGATACACTATAGCTATATACAGTCATTTAGCTATTTAAAAAAACGAGATAGAAAGATATAGTCGGTCAAGCCCGACCATATGATACCCTACACCATCTTGTATGTATATCAAAATTCGGGTATATTCAGGTATATATGACCCATACCTGTGGCCAACTGTGGATCGATACTCTTACTAATAAGAAAAAATAAAATATACAAATACAGAATATTACGTTAATAATAACATTTATATTCATTTATGCGCTTTAAGGTGATTCCCGAAAATGATTTTATATGGGAGCTATTATAAATTATGGACCGAGCCTCATATTTGGTACAGTGATTGCTACTTAAATAACTTTGTCTCGAATACTAACCTGATACTGACATTTGTATGGGATTTATGCACGTTAAAGTGATTTTCGCAAGAGGGGTTTATGTTGGAGCTATGGTTAGTTATGGACCGATCTTGATGAAATTTGGCACAAATATTTACACTTATACAAAACTTCTTTGCACAGTATTTAATTTGAATATTACTATCATTAAACCTCTATTCCGGGAGAACATTTGTATGGGGGCTAGGTGAAATAATGGACCGATCATAACCAATTTTAATAGACTTCGTCCTTGTACTAAAATAATTAATTAAAATTTCATATTTTAAAATTGCGACCTGTACTTTGTTCATAAAGTTTAGATGGACAGAAAGCCAGCTAGCCAGCCGACCAGACGGACGGACATCGTTAAATCTATTCAGAAAGTGATTCTGAGTCGACTGGTATACTTTAAGGTGGGAATATATTTTTTCTGTGCGCCACAAACATCAGAACAAACGCATAATACCCCAACCACCTGTAGTGATGTAGAGTATAAATAGGACTAATTCCCTAATTTGAATTGAACTTCTTATGACTGTTGATGTATGTTACCGTAGCCTTCCTAATTTTATGTTAAATTTTCAAATTCCATGACAGTTTTGATTACAGAATAATATGTAGATATTTTGCATTGTCTAAAATAAATGTTATATTTGAAATGTCGATCTTTTAAACCGGTGAACCTATTTTGATTTAATTCGGGTCATTGATAGAGGAAGAGTGAGTTGGATGTATAACTGGAGCTCGGATAGCGCTATAGTGAGCCAAATTTGACCACCTCATGAGTAAAAAACATATTGAAGCTTGTAACTTGTACAAATATGAACCGATTTTAAATATCTTTACATTTCATTGGTTCGTTTCTACCAAATATTCTGAGTTTTTGATAGAATGATTTTTAATCTTAAATTTTTTTATCAAAAGAAATATAATAATTAGAATAATAATGAAACCTAAGGAAAAAAAAACTTCACCACTTCAATTACTTCCAAAAAGTGAAAATAAATGTATTTCTCAAAAGAACTGCACATCTATGTTAAAATCAGTAATTATGCAGCTTTTTTCAGCCTTAATTGCTTCTTATGAAAACACAATGTTAAAAAATCTAAGGTATTTTTTCAGTTTTTTTTTTTTTTATTTTTTTATTTGCAACCTATTCATAATTATTATTCCGAATAAAAAATACTCTTAATTCCTGAAAAAGAGATCATTTTTATAAATACTTCTCTCCATTTAATGGAGAGAAGTTTAAAAATCTTTAACATTTAAAAGAACGTTTCCCGCAAGTGTTAAAAACTGAAATTATTTATTTTCCTTTGTAACCAGGTTGTTTTTGGAGAGGTGAACAATTTAATTTATGAAAAGTATGTATTTATTTTTTTGCAAAGAGCTATTTGACCACAATCTTACAACTAATAGTTTGTTGTCCTCCATTCTTCTACATACCTCATCAAAATCGACAGTTTCTGTGAGATTTCCTACGTTTCTTATTTCGATTCTTGTCCTTATTCGACAGCCAATCGTTTTATTATTTCCCAAGAATCATTAATTTAGTAGTAAGATCGAAAAAATCTTAACACATGTTTTGCCTCTTAGCTTTTTTCGGAATCAATATTTAATATTTTAAAGACAACCATGTTGATTTTTTGTAAATTTGATAAAAATGAGTGACAAAAAAGAAAATTGTTAAAAATGTTCAAAAAAATCCAAACTGGTCCCACAAAAAATGGGCCCAAGACTTAAAGGTCTGACGTCAAACTCTTTCCAGTGCTATTAAACATTATCAGAAGAATTCGATCATTGCACATTGCGAGATTTTAATACTTTGAGTGATCAAAAGTTTATACCCACCATCAAAAAGATGGGGGGTATATTGATTTTGGCATTTCATGTGTAACATGTCGAAGGAATCATCTAAGACCCCACAAAGTATATATTTTCTGGGTCCTGGTTAGATTCTGAGTCGATCTAGCTATGTCCGTCCGTCTGTCTGTCTGTTGAAAGCAGGATAGAGCTCGAAAGGGGCAACGTAGGGGGATGAAATTTGGCACAAATATTTATCTTATATAAGGTTTGTTTGGTATTGAAAATGGGTTAATACTTTGTGGGGTCTGAAAAAGTTATGGGCTAAAAACTAGAAATACAGGCTCTCCGTTTCATACTTTTCTGCTTATATCTCTTAAACAAAAGCATGTACGATAATGAAATTTTGTATAAATAGTTTGAGGATCGATATAAACTTGGAAACCGATATAAACTTGGTCCTTCCACCATACCGCCCACCTAACATATAAGGTGAAACTTCAACGAAATTGTGTTCAAATAGTTCAAGGAACAATGTACACTCGGAAACAAAAAATGGGCGTGGTCCGCCCACTTTACCACCCAACTCCCATATAACGTAAAATTTTAAAAAGTTGATGGTGGGTATATAGATTCGGCCGAGCCGAATATAACATTCGCACTTGTTTTTTAATTTAGAAAGCTATATTGATGAAATTTGACACAAACCATTTTCTTGATACTGGTTTTGTGATGTAATGGGTGTGATGCGACAACTGCCACATCTACATTTCATATAACTCAATTCAATAACGAAATGACCACTAATGCGTTTTCACAACACCAACCATTTATTTGATCCTTGTGGCTTTAACACTCAATTCTGGACAGACTATTTATAAAAAAAATTGATTTTTTTCTCTTATATTTAAGACAACATATTAGTCTAATAATTGCTGTGAAAAAATTAATCATCGACTGCATAATTAAATAATTAGGCGATGTTAAAGTTACCAACGCGAGTCGGAAATGGGTTAAGGGCTTATATTTTCATAGAAAAATAGTAAAAATTAATAAAAATGCTTTATATTAATTACGATTTCATTAAAATTCGGGCCATGGGAGCTGTATATAATCATAAATCAGTGTGCCAAAATTCACGTTTATTGGTAGAAAACTGAACATGCCTTCCATAATATGTCCATTTTTCGAACATAATTTTAAAGTGCATAAGTCCCGTATAAATGCCAACATAGCAATAATATTTGATGCAAATAAGTTTTGTATAAGAAAACCTAGTGCAAAGTTTTATCACAGTCGATCCACATCTCCCATATGAATATCAAAAAACTGAGTTGAAACATTCGAGGATTTTTTGTTTATTTTTAGTTTTGCAATTTCAATTTAAACTAATAACAAAATTACAAAACAGTTCTATTATTGTGGTGCATTTTAAACAAATAAGTTCATTGAAAGTCGATTAAGTCAATGTAACCGTTAATTGTTAATGTTAACAAATTCAATGCATAGTTTTATTGGTACAGTGTATATATATATTGATTAAAATCAAGTTACTGATTCTATTTATTAAAATTCCTTATTTTATTCAACGAAAGTGTTCATTAAAACGAAATACATATAAGTTGAATCAATGAACTTGTAGCTTGAATTATAAAACTTTATAAGGGTTAACGTATGGCAATACATTGTTTCAACGCATTTGTATTTTAGGTCTGAATTAGGATACAAATTCGCTCAAACAAAGAACTTTGTCGTTGTATTTATATACCTTTTTGGTTTATTGTTGTGCTTTTGAAATCAAAGTATTGGAAATGAGAGATTTTTGCTATTAGAACCTATTGTCTCTAAGTCTCTTCCTTATAGAACTGCTTCCAGGTGAATTGAATTTTTGCTGGTCTTCTGAAGAAAGCTATGAAAAACATATAATTGATTCTTGGATTTCTTTTTTTAAACCAAAACAAAATGGAACTTTAAATAGTTTATGCAAAATAAAAATTCCTTTCAAATGGCCTGTATAGAAGTACAATATATAAGATGATTATAAAACATTTTTATAAGCCAAACAGAAATCTATTTTATTAATAAATATTTGTATAAATTTATAAGTATGTGAAACCGATTTCAATTAATTAAATCTAATGAACTTTAATTTATCATTTCTGTACTCTAGTGTAATTTTCATTAACTACATATTGACTTTATTGACACATCACAAACTCTACTATACCCCATCGCTTGTTTAACAATAGATTCAATGATATTCCTGGTAATACGTGTGGTTTTAAAGATTTAAAGTATATTGATTAAAGAAGACAATGACTATATGCTTTTCACACAGTAGCAAAAAGACAGACTCTACATATGAGCAACGCTATGATGACAAACAAAACAAGCTGTAGCACTGATGATCTGGCAAAAAAAAAGAAAATAAGGAAAATAAAGAGAACTAAATGAATTGAAATCTAAACTTTATCTTAAACGACACACTTTTACGTTTACAGCTTGACTGTCTATTAACGCCTTTACGGATATTTTTGCAAAGCTCAAGCAGGAAAAGCGGCTGATTGACAGACAATTTTTCGCACTAACCAACCCAAGAACCTTGAAAACAATATATTTATATTTAGTTTAATAGAGAAAATATAAGCAGGGCATAAACGGAAGCTTAAGCAGTCATAACCAAAATAAAAGTCGCACGTGTTCAAAATCTTTGTCAATAATGTAGAATGTTGTTGCTTTTTTTCATATTTCAGCCTAATGTTTTATGTGGTAGTGTGAGTTTTACACTACCGCTAATGGTGGTGGTAGGTGATGATTTAGTATTGCCAGAGAGTATAGATGGTATGGAGTTGAAGGTTTCATATCGTTAAAAAGATTTAATCAAATGGAAATAAAATTGTTTAAAAAGGTGGAAAATTTTTATTGAAGATATAGATCTATTATATAAAAAAAACGAAAACTGCCAAAGGAAAGCAAATTTAGGTCATTTAAGAGCTAAAAAGGAAAATAAACCTAAACTGAAAATTTATGATAAATAGTTTATCAAAAACTTGCAAAAAATTTGTTGTGTCTATTTAGCACCTGTCATGCTGCTATTGTCTATTTAACTTTATAAAGTCATTGTATACGTTTTTTTCATTTTTCTCTATTTCAGGCCCTGTAATAAGAAAAGGTACATATGTATATCTATTTTCATTTAAGACTCATATGCAAATTATGTTGCTAAAAGTATCATATGATACTTGTCAATTATTGCTATAGAAAACCCAGACAGCCAACTCCATTAGTTGGCATACACACCCCCTCACACCCACTATTGTTTAGTTAAATATTCCCCCCTTTTTAATATTTGTATCCTTTTACATTTTCCTTGCTTTGCCTATACCAAAAATTGTAGGAAAAAGCTTTATTTGTTGTCTCCTCCTTTTGTTTAGTATTGTTGTATTTGCTCATTTTCTTCTCGTTGTTATTGTTTTTTTTTTTTTTTTGCTGCTGTCATTATGCATGCTTATGCAAATTTCAATATGGTCACCCTTTTTAATTGTGGGGATTCAATTTTTTTTTTCTCCCAACAAACCCATAATCGTTAACATATTGTTACTTAAGTGTTTTATATGTGGTTGACATTTCTCAGTGGATTTATCCTTATAGACAGTCTCTTCGAGACTTGATTACAATGTCTATTTTACTTGTTAAGATAAGCTAATTATATGCTAAATAGTTTGTAAATATAGAAGGGTAAGTAAGAGTTTATTTTACTTTAGGGTGTAGCAGTATGGGTGCTACTTGGCCTAATTGAAGTTTTTTTATATTTTTTGAAAAAATATAATTAAATTTTTAAGAGAACAGTAGCTTTGGAAACAATTTTTACATTGATGACATGCAATTTTTATTCAAATGTTGTTTTAAGACCAGTCACTTTTAAAAGTATTGTTATTTTGTATTTTATAGCATTGTAATTAATTTAATAGCCAAAAAAAATATATTGTTGATAGCTAAAAAATTACCTACACATTTTAGGTAAACGGCTGCAAAATTTGATCTATTTGCTTTTCAAATATACCATCTATAGCGTAATGGCGGCCAATATTTTAACGAATTTAACTATAAGTGTTTTATTTCGATTTAGACAAATTTCTCATAATTATCCACCCTATAAGTATGTACATAAGAGTGTCCCATAGACAAAAATTTTGTAGAAGACCTCTCAAACGATGCGTAAAAATTAGCTTAATATGGACAAATATTAAAAAACAATTTAAAATTGATCTTCAGTTCCCTGCCAGCGCACATTTTGGTAAAAGGGATCGAAAATGGCGATAATTCAGGAAAAGGTGATATCAATATTTTAATGATCACGTTTTATTTTTTTATTGATTACACTGGTCAACAAAAAAATCCTCCCCCATGGACGAATAGTTGGACTTGATGTATTTTGATGTGCTAAACACGAATCTGCTTTCAGTTTTCATTCAGGTCTGGATTTTTTTTTTATGGGCGTGTCTAATATTTCGCCCATAGTAAGGCCATTACTGTAGTATATTTCCTTATAGCTCAAGAACGGTGTGTACGATTGATCAAAGTGATACACCAAAAGATGCGGTCTAAAAATATCTTCAAATCTCCCAAACTTTATTTTTGTATGTGCTCAATAGTTTCGGAGTTATTTTGAAATAAGTGTCCGAAAAAATTCATTTTCATGCAAAATTTTAGAATTTTTTGTTACTTAAATTTCTTTTAATAAGTGAAAACATCTAAAATATTACAGTTTATCATCTTTATCTTAAAGCTGGTAATGCTGCGAATAAAATAAGGCATATATCTTCAAAATTGATGCACAAATCTTGATTTTATTCACAGTTAAGTAAAAATACCATGTGTACATACAATTGAGTAGAAATACAGTGGTAGACAAAAAAATTTTCTTTTTTTTATTTTTTCTTGAAACAAAAATAGGTGGACTAGGTGGATTCTAACGAGTTAAACAAGAATCTGCATTCACTTTTTTTCTATTGGGTACCAATTTTTTATGGGCATGATTAATATCATCACCTTATTCAGCGGTCACACTATAAAATTCGAGAATGGTTTGTCAAACTTAGGCTATAACTCAAGAACCCTTTACACGATTTTTATAAGTGATACATCAAAAGATGCACACGAAAATTGTCTTCAAGATATGTCAACAATATTTTTCATTCGCGCAAGAATTTCAAAGTTATGGATCAAAATTTTTACCACTTTTCAAAAAAATAAATTTTAAAATTTTCGGTACTAATTACCGAATAACTACGGAAATATTAACTGGACAAAAAACTATATAAATTCAGCTCAAAGACAATTTAGTCGCTATATATTAAAGTTCAATTTATCTTAATTGGACAAACTGTTCTCGAGATATACAAGTGTGACTGCCTAAAGGCGGGGTCATAGTAGTCATGCCCATAAAAAAAAATCAATACGTGATAGAAAAAAAGTAAATGCTGATTCTTATTTAGCACGTTGAATTCCATCTAATCCAACTACTTTTTTTTATTTAAGACGAAAAAAAAATTTTTTTTTGCCCACTAGTGTATTTGCACTTAGCTATAGGTATACATGGGTGTATTTGCACTTAACTGTGAATCCAATCAAGATTTGTGCATCAATTTTTATAATACGTGGCTTTATTTACTCGTAGTTTCTCCAGCTTTGAGATAAAGGTGATAAACTGAAATATTTTTGATGTTTTCACTTTTAAAAAAAAGTTTTAGTAAAAAAAAAAGAAATCTTTTTGCATGAAAAAAATTTTTTCCGATACTTTTTTCGAAATATCTCGTAAACTATTGAGCGGATAAAAATTTCATAGTAAAGCGATTTAAAGTTAATTTTATTCCGCATATCGTGGTATATCATTTATATAAATCGTTCATACCGTTCTCAAGTAATAGTGAAACATACTCGAGTAATCGGCATATTTTGGGCACAATATGTGACACGCCCATAAAAAAAATCCCGACCTGATGGAAAAAAACTGAAAGCAGATTCGAGTTTAGCATGCGGAATTCCATCTAGTCTACATATTTTTTTTTGAAGGAAAAAAAAATTTTGTCGACCAGTGTTATTAGTTAAAAGAAAAAATCAGTTTTAGAATTTTAAGATTTTTTTTTTGCAGAACCATAATGTCTGTCCGTCCGTCTATACATTAGATTTAAATGGGTCGAAAATTATGCATAATTCACAGAAGGATAGTATCAACATTTTAATGATTTCATTATCCTATTTATTTGTAAGTAAAAAAATGCATTTTTGGAATTATAAAATGTTTTTTGGCTGTATGGTAATGCCCATCCTTCCGTCTATACATTTGGGTTAAATGGGTCGAAAATTCCACTTAATTCAGGATAAGGTTCTATCAAAGTTTTTATACCTTCATTTGGTTTTCATATTAATCGAAAAGTGGAAAAAATATTTTTCGAATTTTAAGATTTTTTTGAAAGAATTCTAATGTCCGTCCATCTGTCCGTCTGATTGTTAATTTTTGCAAACTTTTCTTTGTTCGACAGATAATTTTGCTTTTAGACAGATAATTTTGCTTTAATAAAATATAATAAAATCGGTTAAAAATATTTGGCTATATATGAAAAAATCTTAACCAAGATCTTGTAAAATTGAGATTTTTGAAATTTCGAATGTATATAACTCGAAAAATGTGTAAGATAAATAGTACATATCAACAAAAATAAATAAGATTATTTTCATACTTTAATACAGAGTTGTATTTTAGCCGTTATATTTTTAATACGATATCATTAAAAATTTAAACTCTGAAAGTATTAAGTAATTACTTTACAGTATTGAGTACCCAAAAAAAGAGGCAAATACTTGGTATTCGATACTAATTACTTACACAGCACTAATGGACATGCAAGGAACTTCAGAACATTAGTTACAAACACAGTAACCAAATATTTTAATTTTAGTAATTCAAAAAGAAGTACTGAATCGAAATTTTTGATGATGAATATAATTTTAACAGCTGAGTTATAGTGAGGTGCTTTGCGTTCCCCACTATTGGCCATATGATGTTTTTATCGTATAGTTATACTTTACGATTATATATATCAATGCTGGTCATCTCTAAACGAATTGAAGTTAGATTATTAGATCCTCGACTTATGTGAGTATTGGGCACCGATACGATGTCTCTGTGAATGTCTCCACACCTGTCCAAAAGAATTTAAACACATTCCATTCTGCCTGCTATAAAAATTTATAAAAGTTTTTCCTTACAAGCAGACTAACAAAGCTTAAAATCATTAAGTCTTACTTTTAAATATCTCTAACGGATGTTTTTTCTTTTTTTAAATATGAAACTTTTTGAAACAGCGCTGCATATAAAATAAGTTATTTATTTAAGAACACGTCCTTACCTTTTCGCTTATTTTGAAAGGGAGAAGGGAATGCTTTGGTTCCAATGATACGTTGTGTAAAATGGAAAGGAGTTTAAAATGCCAGTAGGCGGTGCTGTGGAAGCAAAACAATATTATTTTAAACGCCTCTTTAGCCCTTTCATGAGGTTATTTGTCTTATTATATACATATATATCGAAAGGATGGATGGACCCAAAAGATGCTGTATGACATATTAAAAATTATTATTATTACTATTATTATTATTATTATTATATTTTATAGTTCAGTATAAATATAATTTTTTTTATGTCTCCTATAACACATTGCTTTACTTCTTTAACCAAAAACACAGTGGTTCCAAAACGCTTTTTTTGGAAATAATTCAGTAACTTTCACATGGTTAGAGCTGAGATGTTTCCGAGTTGATTTGGAGGAGTACAGGCCCCTAGCGGCTCAGGGGGTAAGTGGGTGGCCCTCCAAAGTTGCCCATCTCGTGTCTGTCATTTACTATATGACAGAAAAGATAGTCCTTGTAAACCTTTACAAAAAATACGCTTACATGTGTAGGTTATCATTTTTAGTTTAAGAGATATTCGGGTCGAAACTAATTTTTACTTCATTTTTTGACTCGTCTTTTTTTAGTTTTTTTAACTTAATATTACGCCTAGAGTTTTTCTAAAATATTTGCCACATTTCCTACAAAATATTAAATAATATTGCTGCAAGAATCATATATAATTATATTAATCCGTTAAAAAGTTATATTAATCTAAATTTGGAACTTTAAAAAAATTTAAAATTTTTTGGCTTTTTTCCAAAAAGATGGCAATATTTATTTAGTGATAAAATTAGTTTTTTGTTCTGGGCTTTATCATTTTTTCAATGTTTTCAAAAGAAATCATAATGTAAATGCGTATAAAGTAAATCCGGAGGAGTTTGGGTTAAAGGGTCTGCCCACGAGCCCTATCCAAATTTTGTCAATTTTGGACATGTTTTTTTTTTTTTTTTTTGTTATGTTCTCAAATCGCAAAGCTGGGATCGACTTAAAATTATATTAATTTTTTAGGCCTATGTGTAAGGTATACCTTCAAAAAGTATTTTCTGACGGAGGCCTTTTATAACGACAGGGTGACCTTTTCAATAAAAAAAAGTAAATTTTTGAATGAAGCTTTCCCCGAACTGGAATTTTGGGTATTTCGGAATAAAAAAATGGGAATCTATTTATTTTCTTCTTTTAATGACAAAATTTTTTATGTTGCACTTAAATTTCACAATAATAGCTTAATTAATGTACATTGTATTTAAGTTCAAATATTAAAATTTTTTTTTTTTTTTTGAAAAATAACACTAAATACAAAAATTTTTAGGTTTTTGATAAATTTAATGAAAAAATTAGGTAAAATTTTTCAAGTAATAACCTTTCCAATGACACCAAATACTTGCATAAATACTTTACACAACCGTTTAAAAACTAGGTGAAACTTGACCCCCCCTTCAGCGAAATGTTTTCATTAATTTCTATAGTAAATGTGTTCTGCAGAATTCCATATACATAAGTGCATAGCAGTTTCAACGTGTTTTATTAAATAATTCTGTTTAACTTTTGAACGGATAAATATATTTAAATGAAATTTCACCCAGTTATTACACACAGAAAAAAGTTTAGTTGGAAAACGGTGATAAAGAATAAAATTTTATAAAACTAATTGAAAATGAATTGTTATTATTAAAATATATACAATCCAATGGTTTTTTAATTTTTATTAATGTTAAAATTGAATTATAGACGAATATTGATTATGACAAAAGAAAATTCCATCAATAAAACCAATTTGAAAATTGTCCAAATATATTTGAAACAATTGTTACTTGCAAACGAATTTATTATAATTATAAATAGTTTCTGTACTAAATATTAGTTTTAACAATACTTAATTAGTTGCAACATTATAAATTACTAAGCTAATATCGAATAACGAAAAATTCAGCATTCACAACTAAAAATTTAGTTAATTTTGTATAACGTTTTGTTTGTAGTAAATTAAAAATTATATTTCAAATTTTTTCCAATTGTGCCCAAATTATCTTAAAAAATATTCCAAAAAGATTAAAATACATGACTCAAATAACATTTTTGACCAAATTGCAATATTAATACCAATAAAAGATAAAAACCCGAGGACATTTTGTTAATGCATTCATATATGTTAATGCAGTAAAATATCTAATTGTTAAAGGTTCAGCTCTTAATTGAAAGTTTCGTTTTTATAGACAGAAATCTTTGTAGTTCCATAACCAATAATGGGCCAATTGCAAAAACATTCAGGTAATCTTATTTTCTAAATTTTATTTCATTAAAGATTATTTTTAATATTTATTTATGTCCTAGTATACGTTTTAACAGCATTAACTGCAATGACTTAAATTGTCTTTTAGCCGGCTACAAAAGACTAATTTTTAGGAAAGCCTCCTGTCCTGCATTAAGATGATTTTCTGTGGTGCTGCTATATACAATTCGCCTTGAAAGCAGGAAGCAGAAACACAGATTAAAAGTTGTGCGTTAATGTTTTATAGTTTATGTGATTTTTCTTAATTTAAATTTTATTTTTGTTTGTTGATTTATGGTTCTTCTAATAAAAATATTTAAAGAAAAATGTCAAATTATTTTACAAATAATTCACAATAGTTATATAATAAATAGTTTAGAGTACCGTATACATTCGGTTATTTCAATCGAATTATTAGATAGTTCCTGCAACTGACCGAATTCGATTGGCAAACAATTCGGTTGTGATAATAAATCTGTTTTCTCTGTGTACTGATGTATTTTCCAACTGTTTTGGAGAAGTACAAGTTTCTAGCTGCTCTGTGAGCAGGAGGTATTTAATCCTAAATGGGTAACCTCAGATATTATATAATAAATAATTAAAGTAGATGAACGCTTTCGTAGATTCTGCTTCCGTCCTCAGACCAGCCAGATACTTGTGCTCCTCCAGAACAATTGAAGAGCACCTCAAAAATAATTGAGCCTGTACTCCTACAAATAAATTCGAAAACACCTCAGCTCTAACCATGTGAAATTTTATTAAGATGCCTCTAATGATTTTTTCGTTACTGAATTATTTCCAAAAAAAAAAAAAAAAACGTTTTGGAACCACTGTGCAAAAGTAAATTAGTCAGTTTATGCCTATATTAGGCATTCGCAAAAATGTATTTTGGTTTGAAATGCGAGAACTCTTTGAGATTTGTTTTTAATCGGAATATGTTGCTTAAGAAAGCCAACTTCATGAATAGGTTTTATATAAAATTATTAAAAATATCAGAGCAGAAAACTCTTAGAATTTAGAAAACTGTATTAAGGCGGAAGTGTCACAGTAGCTTCTTTAGAAATTTTTTAGGGCTAATGCTTAAGTGGGTAATAGATTTTGCAAAATAATTGTAAGCAACGCATAACCATATTTAATATTTGGATGTTTGGATCCATTTTTTACTTTCGTTTTGAATGTTTTCTGTGGAATTCATAAGCTTGAATTCTTTTTGGATTACTAGATTTTTAAAACTTATTTCAAATATTTTCTTCACTTCATAAATGCCTATGAGAACTACTTTGCAAAATACTGAATGTTAGTATTGCCTTGTGTCGGAATAAGAGGCTTTACACCCAGAGATAAACGGTACCATTTATTGTCAATAGAGACTTTGTGACCCACCCGTATGTGATTAAATTCAATACTGCGTGTCCAACTCTTAACGAAAATCGATATCTAATTCGCATCAAGTTAATATCTAATTCGGTATCAAATTATTAAATTGTATTATGTTTTCTATAAAATTTGTTATCGAACGTCATTAAATAGCCGATACTTAAAATTTTCAAGTATGTGATCACAACCCTGGTTGATTTTGAATCGAATTTTTTCTTCAGTGTACAGTTTTAAATTTTTTATTTGTACATATCACCTGTTCGCTTTATTAAAATATGTCTGCAATAGATATCAAACTTTAGTTTTATTGGGGAAAATTAAATACAATTTTTTTATATTTCATTTTATATTCTTTCAAGTTAATTTCGTAAATTTTTTTTCATTACCATCTTACCTCAATTTAATGGCGCCTTTACTAATTTTTTTCCAAATTATTATCACATATGATTATCATCAATATCACTACCATCATCATCATTATTATCACATTCTAATTATCATCAATTTTATTAATATGTGAAAACAATTATGCTCAAATGACGCCAAATGCAAAACACTTGAAACTAAATACTAAACAACAATATAAAAGAACACAAAAAAAAAAAAAAAAAAAAAACTAGAAATAGTTTAAAAATACATTTATTTTAATATTCCATAAACATTCCCTAACAGTTTCCCTCTTAACAAATAGACAGAAGCAACAGCAGCAGAAAAATATCCTTTTTATGAAAATACCAAGAAAATAATAATAATTTTCTTAAAAATTAAAGAGAAAAACCACTTGAACTAGACTAGATATTTGTGAAATATGTAACCAAATGTTAAAAGAAACAAAACTGCGTAAGCAACAAAAAAAGAAAAGAAGTGGAGAGAAAAATAATTTACGGGCAAAACTAAATATGCTGAAAATTACGCTAAACACTACTATATGATAAGACTGCTTGCTTGCTTGCTATTGCTGGCAAGTGGTTGGTGGGTTTTGTTAGTCGGTAATACTTTTTGAATATATTTATGTATGAATGCGTAAGGCAGACATTAGGGAAGTTTTTTTTGTTAAAATAATGCCACGCCACTTGAGATCATGAATTTTTAATGGTGTAGCAAACGACGCCAACACTTTAACTCCTGGTAGACATACTAAACAATGATTAGTGTTAAACGTTTCGAGTTGTTGTTTCTATATATTCATATATTTGGTTGATATTTTTTTCTTCATTGGAACTTGGGGTTTTTCCTTTTAGGATTTTTTTTTTTTTTTTTTTGGAAAGGAAACAAAATATTTATTATGAAAAATGTTGTAGTTAATAGTTTTTCTAAAGGATAATTTATTAAACTGTTGGTTAGGTAGAAGACAAAAAAATATTTGAATAATATTTTTAAAAATATGGCTAAATAATTATCAGCAGAATAATATGAATATGATTCAAGAAAAGAATTGCACAAATATTTCCTATTATGGAGAGAGAGTTTTTAAGAAATTTTAAAATATTTTTTACACTCTCCGATAATTTTTAAAGCATTTAAGGCTCAAGACAACCACAAATATTATTTTTATATTTATTGATCATATATCTTATAATTTGATATCTGTCGAGTAATATTTTCAATTCCAAATTCCCACTTTAAACTACAAAATTTCTTATTAAACTCTTTTTGCTTTGAAAGAAAAAAATCTCATAATTCACATAATAATTTAAAAATTAAATCTCTCATAAGTACCACCCAATTATTACCACCAACAATTAATTTGTGTTTCCCTTTACTTCAAGCACATCATACAGATGAGATGCACATCATGGCTACATATGACATTATCCTTTGGAAACATCTCACAATGACTAGACATCAATGACTAACGTTGCTTATTTGCAAATACTCATCATCTGTGTAAGTGTTATCGTAACACTGAGAGGCACGAACTAAAATCAATATCATCAATACAATTTGTACAACATCAGACTTAAGAGTTGAAGTGTGTATTTCCGGTTTAACAATGACAATCAAATGACGTTTGCATCAATAAGCAACATTCGCAATCTACATGCAACAAACAAAAAAATATAACTGCGTATAAAATACTTAAAAAAAAAAAAAATGTAAATAACAATGAGTTTTCTACATCAGCTATGAGTACACAACATAAAATCGATGCTACCGATAACAAACGAAGGATTAAATGCGTTTTAATAAAAAAAAGAAAAACGCATGTCATGGGCGAATAGAAAAAAAAAAAAAAAATTGTTTCTCTGTTATTCTTAAACGCCCCTTTTTTACCGCAAAGTAACTTGAAAATGAAATCTATGAACAAACAACAGGAAACATTTCATGCAACCGCTTTTTTATTATGTTCTTTTTTATAGCATTCCTTTCCTTATTTTTTGTTTTTGTTCGTCCTTTGGCTGATTTTCAGTTTCACTAATACTGGCATCAGCTGTAGCAAAAATGTTTTTGTAGGCTAAAGTAACTGACTTGATATTAATAAAGAATTATTTGGGTTTAAAGGATAATTATAGTGCCCTACAATAATTGATGAATTTTAAATGGGGAAATCAAACAACTGCTATAATTTGAAGATAATATTCTTCTCTGATGTATATAAATTCTATTTCTAATTATTTTTGCTTTGGTTTGCACATGAGTTTTCGAGACTAGAGCTAATGTTTACGTATAAAAATGGATATTTTTAGAAACCTAGATAGTAGACTGTATATTGGCTAATATTTTTGTAGTTTCTATGAAATTTTTCTAATTTTTTCTCCTATGATTTCTTACAGATCTATTTACTTCTAAGTAGAAAGATATTTCATAAAAATATTTTTATAATACACAGTGGGCAGAATCGATTTTTTTTGGAAATAAATTTGTAACTTTAATTTATATAAAATGTCACATAGGCATAGTAGAGTACTGTACACAGAAAAAATTATTGCCGTCTTTTTTACAATTAACTCAGTTGTTTAATTTTGCATAAAAATTTAATAAATATGTTCAAGAAAAAATAAAATAAAAAATAAATTTTGGTATGATTTTTTTTCCTTTACACATTTTTAATTTATTCAACCATCTACTTGATTGATTTAATTAATTTATTAATTGGGAATTTTTTTCTGTTTTGTATTTTTTATAGTTTTTAGTAATTTATATAATCATTTTGGTGAGAGGTGCAAATTTAAACAAGTTTATAATTGAATGAATTATTTTCATATATATTTGTTAATTGGTGACTTTTTTCTGTGTACAATTTTAAGTTTGAAAGTTTGGAAGGTCCCACACACCTTTCAGGAACGGAGATATTGGGTCGAAAAATAAAGTACCACTAACAGTGAATTTGTTATCACTTGCCAAATATTTTTATATCTTTTTAAAACTCTCGATAAGACATGCCTACTTGTCCTATTTATATCATATACTTTACAAGTTATTTTAAATTTCAACTTTGCGAAATCTTGGTCCAGTTTTTTTTTTTTTTTTTAACATCAACCTACTAAGCTGCATTCGTTATCTTGAGGAGAATCTTCTCTCATTTACGGCACACACGCTAATATGATGCTTGCCACACCTAAAATTAATAGATTAATATTAAAAAAAATTGAGGCTGCTTAAAGTGTCCACTGAATTTAGCCAAAAGAAATTCAGTGGGCAAAATAAAATACAATATAAATATTTGGGGGATTCACAAAGTGTGCTATCATGTCGTATTGTCATATGTCGTAAAATATTTCAATGTATAAAAAATATTGTTATTGTTTTTCCTTTGTAAAATTTTATGACATTATGACAATACGGCATGATAGCACACTTTGTGAATCCCCCAATTGTATTTTTTTTTTTTTTTTTTCTTTAGAGGTTGTAGAACACTAACGTTTTCTGAATTAATTTTGATAAAGACTCGTTACAGTCTCCCTTGTTCTTCAAGTGAATTTTTTCAAATTAAGTATCTTTTTGTAATGCCTGATATACATAGAATGTGAATAAGACCGTATTTTTAAGTTTTTAGGAGGTGGTAGAAGTTGGAGCGATTCTGAACTAATTTAAGTGATATCCATTCTGACTTTCTCGTTTATCAAATTCTCTCTTCTAAGTTTCTCATTCTTATGCTAATGAGTCTTAGTATTGCCTCATTTTTCAAAATATAAGAAACCAATACTTGCAAAAAAGAATAACGAAAAATATGTGGATAGGGAATGATAACAAATTTATCTTAACAGAGTAATCATTGTATCTCTCCTCATTCTCCTTAAAAAATTTACAACTAATTACACTGGTCGACAAAAAAATCCTCCACCAAAGACGAATAATTGGATTTGATGCATTTTGATGTGCTAAACATAAATCTGCTTTCAGTTTTTTTCCATCAGGTCTGGATTTTTTTAAGGGTATGTCTAATATAAATATCTTCAAATCTTTTAAACTCTTTTTTTTATGTGCTCAATAGTTTCGAAGTTATTTTGGGAAACAAGTGTAAAAAAAAAAAAAACTTTTCATACAAAATTTAAATTTTTTGCTACTAAAATTTTTTTTAATAAATGAAAACATCAAAAATGTCTCAGTTTATCATCTTGGTAATGCTGCGAATCAAATAAAATGATTTTATTCACATGTATAGAAATACAGTGGTGTGCAAAAAAAATACTTTTTTAATTTTTTTTCTTTTCTTGAAACAAAAATAGGTGAACTAAGTGGATTTTGACGAGTTAAACAAGAATCTGCATTCACCTTTTTTCTATCACGTACTGATTTCTTTTTATGAACATGACTAAACTTATTCAGCGGTCATACTTTAAAATTCGAGAATGGTTTGTAAAATTTAGGCTATAACTCAAGAACCGTTTACACGATAAATGATACACCAAAAGACGCATACGAAAATTGTCTTCAATTCATGTTAACTATATTTTTTATTCGTTCAAGAATTTCAGAGTTATGGATCAAAATTTCCACGATGCCTCTAATTACCAAATAAGTAAGGAAATATTAAATGAATAAAAAACTATGTAAATTCAGCTTAAAGACAATTTAATTCGCTAGATATTGGAGTTTAATTTATCGTAATAGAACACACTGTTCTCGAGTTATACAAGTGTGACTGCCTAAAAGCGGGGTCATAGTAGTTATGTTCATAAAAAAAAATCAATACGTGATAGAAAAAAAGTGAAAGCTGATTCTTACACAGAAAAAAGTAAAAATGGTCTTCAATTACGAAATTTGTAATATTAATTAATTTTTAATTGAATTTGCTCCAATCATCAAAATGACAATATTAATAACTAGAATAATATATTTAACACGTTAAATTCCATCTAATCCACATATGTTTTTTTCTTTTTAAGACGAAAAAAATTTTTTTTCTTGCTCACTAGTGTATCTCCACTTAATTGTGGCTTTGCATGGGTATCCTAACTTAACTGTGAATGCAATCATGATTTGTGCATAAATTTTTATGATACGTGGCTTTGTTTACTCGCAGTTTTGCCAGCTTTGAGGTAAAGATGATAAACTGAAACATTTTTGATGTTTTCACTTTTAAAAAGAAGTTTTAGTAAAAAAAAAAAAAGAAATCTTGAATTTAGCATGAAACATTTCTTTTCGGACACTTATTTAAAAATATCTCCAAAACTATTGAGCAGATAAAAATTTGTTAGTAGATCTTAACTTAAAGCCAGTTTCATTCCACATATTTTGGTGTATTATTTATATAAATCGTGCATACCGTTCTCGAGTTATAGTGAAATATATTCGAGTAATCGGCTTATTTGAGCGCAATTTAGACACGCACACAAAAAAATCTCGACCTGATGGGAGAAAACCAAAAGCAGATTCGAGCTTAGCATGCGGAATTCCATCTAGCCCATATATATTTTTTTGTCGACCAGTGTTATTTTTTTCCTCAGGCTAATGTCGGTTACGTACAGTTCAGGTGATCATCTAAGACTATACAGACCATTAAGGGTAGTCCACATGGTGGCGTTTTATCGCCTCTTTTATAGAACTTAATTATCAATGAACTACTGCCAAACTACTACCAAATATAATTTTAATACAGATCATTTATTACCATAAACAGTTCAATTCTAATCGGCCTAAAACCGGTAAAGACACTACAAGAACTTTTCTCAATAAATAGCGCCATGAAGATCTACCATGACCCTGGGGCTATTTTATACATTTCTGCATTTCCTCCACATATCAGTGGAGGAAATTTTGACCACTAAACCAGTTTTCAAAACAAGAATAGTTGAATGACGGCTTCAAATAGTAAATAAGTGATGTCATCGGAGTTCACTAAACAACGGAATATCACTACCTGACTCAAATAAGCCAAACAACTTATTGCGATTTTCAGGAGTAAGTTCCAAAACTTTATTCTTAACCGAACACTATAACCTGCGATACCATCAATAAGTATATCTTTGGAAATTTTTAAGAAAGATTTTGAGAACCGCATGATGAGTCTTATATAATGATGAGTCTTATATAATGAATTATTATTTAGAAAAGAGCATAATTCTGGTTGTACTACTCTTTTATTTTGGCTAAACAATTTCACAATATATCTAATAATGCTATAATAATGAAAAAGCACCCAACAATACTAATGTTATACCTTTGATAATCTCTCACTTCCTGAATTTATTGGAAAGGATACCAAGAATATCTTATTCTCGTTCTATTATATGTTTGAGGCCCTTATTAAAATTCTTATATAACATCAGATATGGTTATACAAGGGACGCTTTTAAGCTTTTAAAACTCCTCATATGCATTGCCCCTAGGGATCCCAATTTCCCGGGAAAGCGGGAAAAAATTTTCGACTTCCCGGGATTCCCGGGATTCCGGACTAAAAACTATAATTATTATTATTACTCACATTAGCCGGTAAACTGAGACCCAAATGGGATATAAATCTTCCATTAGCAGATTTGAAACAGGATTGTAAATGTAGCGAAAATGAAATTCAAGTAATTGATTAATCTGAATAATTGAAAGAGTAATAATAATTATTAATTTTATTTAAAACACAGAAAAATCAAAAAATAAATTCAATTAACAAATATGTTAGTAGATAATTCATTCAATTAACAGCTTTTTTAAATTTGCACCTCTCACCAAAATTGTTAAAACTGAAATACAGAAAAAAATTCTAGATTAAAAAATTAATTAAATCAATTGAATGAATTAAAAATTTAAATGAGTAAAAAAATATTACTGAAATTTGATTCTTACTTTAATATATTAAGTTTTGAAGCAAAATTAAACAACTTTGTTAATTAACCATAAAACAATGTATTTATGACAGAAAATAGAGATATCAGAAATTGACTAAAACATATTTACTCAGACAATTATATCATTCAATAAAATTTTTAGCTAGTTTCGTAAATCATTATAAAATTTAAATTTATTAAAAGTCCACTAAAAAGAATTTATTAATTCTTAAAGAAGTGGCTGATGATCACTTTTTCGGAAACCCCTAGTTGTGATTCATACTTGAGTTCAAACGCTATTAAATTGTTTGTAGCTTTAATATCGTAATCCAATTTAAACGTAGCTTACATTTTGAAAATATTTTGACCAAAATTTTACAAATGATGACCTTATTCATATTTTAAGGTAGGTTTAAATTTAGCTTGAAAAAATTAACTTTGGACCAGTCAGTTTCAATTTCTTGTTTATTAATATTCCTAATAAAACATTTGATTTCATGTTATAGATCAGACCAGACAATCTCATACATAGCAGAGAATATTATCTGTAGCTTTCCAGTTGAAAATTATATGAATAATTAAGGATTTGTTGGACTCACTTTCTAATTCTTCTCTTAAATTTTAATGTTAATGTTTTGTCAAATTTCTATGAGACAAATTTCGCTTGTTGTCTATACTACTAACAACTTATAACGAATAGGTACATATTTAAAATGTCTAAAATTAATCAGTTTCCACTAGCTGTTTTTTAGTGCTAACATTTTATTAAGATGCTTAATTATAAATAAATGCCATAAAGTCATCCCAAAAAAACCGTTTTATATAGTGTACACAAAACATACTAACCGAATTGTAGTTAAGATTTAATTCTTAGCTGAATTTTTAGTTTAATTTTATTTAAAAATGACTAAAATGTATATATTTTTGCTAAAATTCAAGTAGTCTTCTTCCATTTAAGTGCTTTTAAAATTAATTTATTGTCAATATATATCGTTAATATATTGTCAATATCTAGTATTCTGGGGAGAGGTTTTCATGGCTTCAGTAATATATATATAAATGTGAAAATAACTACTTACTACGAGTGTTCCTGCCTTGATCTTTCAGAGTCACCTTGGTACCTAACAGAAAAGCAACACAGAAAAAAGTAAAAATGGACTTCAATTACGAAATTTGTAATATTAATTAATTTTTAATTGATTTTGCTCCAATCATCAAAATGATAATATTAATAACTAGAATAATTGATATTATTATTACTTCTTTTCCTTAAATAGATGCAATGAGCTGAAAATTTTTGAAAATTTACTTAAATTTATTTTATTTCTGTACATTTATAGACAAATATTTATTTTATCTTTATATTTTACTAACAGCTGTCAATTTATTAAAAAACAAAACTGTAAACCAATTAGAAAATTAATTATATTAATAAATTATATAATTAAATTTCAATATAAAGTTAATTAATTATTTTATTAAACAATTTTTTGAAATATTTTTTTCTGTGAAGTGCTTCATGAAACAGACCAAAAATCTTTCCGGAATTAAAAAACTAGCTAACATTCTTTCGACTAAAAGCTCATAAATACTTAACGATGAAACCCCAAATATTATAGGGTACCACAAAAATTGCATGATTGAAGAAGCAATGTCTCAAAAGCCTGTGATGAGCCAGACAAGTTTGCATTAAATCTATTTTTCTTTTTTTGTTTCTCATATATAAAAGACAACCACCAGCGAACAGTTCATTTTCTGAATGTTTGTGATACTGACAAAGAAGCATCAAATAAAAAAATATTAAAAAAACGCTGAACTGAACTGATAATAGATGTATTCGTACGAGTGAGTATAAGTGCAATAAGCACAACTAGCTGAGTGAATATTGCAGGCGAATTTACAAGAGTGTTTGTTGTGTGATGCCGTTCATAGCCAGCAGAAAATTTTTACAAAAGGCCATTGACAACACGACATCATAAGGATTTTATTTTCATTTGTGTGTATTTTTTTTTTTTTTTTTTGCTCATACTTTTCTTTATTTCCTAGTGCATGTTTAAGTCCGTCTATATACTAAATGAACGTGTGTCAGTTTGTCTGTGTGTCGGTCTGTATTATATATATGAAAGCACCATACGGTTTTTAGGCGCACATGCCATTTTAATTTGTGTTGTATGGGCTTATGAATGAATTGAAAAAAACAGCTGAGACTTGCACAAATTTTCCTCTGCACACTCATATATACACATACACAAACAATTATTTATATGTTCATGCCTTTATTTCTTTTTTTTACATTTTTTTTTTGTTTTGTATTTCCATTTTACTCTTTTCACTGAAAAGAAAGGAAAAACCTAAAGTGAATGATAAGAATTTAAGAAAGATTTATTGACTGCAAGTATATAATTTGATGCATCCTGTCATACACGAGCTGTTAAATTGTAGATTTTTTTTCTTTTGTATTATTATATTTAAAAGTTGAATAATAGTTTCTAGGGGATTTTTTGTATTTAATTTTTAAAGTAGGGAAATGTTTAAGGGTAATTTAATAGTAAGTGAATGCTTTGGGGATTTAAGTTGGTAATTTGCGTAAGATTGTGCAGCAATTATTAATGCGGATATGAGGTGAATATGTTAATGATATCGGAGATTTAAATCGGAAATAAAGTGCAAGTATTATTTTGAATCAAACAAGATATTAAAACTAGGATTTGGGTATTTTTTGATCTGACTTTCAATTATACAAACATATTATTTTTTGAAGATAGTTACAATGGAAATAATATTTTTATTAAGGAACATAGACTTATATTTCTTTAAGGAAACAATTCATCATCAGAAAATATTGCACTTTCAATATTATTGTTGAATATTTTGTAGTTTCATTTAGTAATATTCACCATTTATGTATTATGATTTATTTGGAAAACATAATACTAATTTTCGACCGGTTCATTCCGGTTATGATACTATATTACTTAGTTACCGATATTTTGTGGTTAATCTGGCGATTTTAAAGTGCATATAACTTTAAGATGAATAATTTGAGGATTTTCTCAATCATAGGACTCATGCCAAACTTGGAAGTGCTCTTCCATCGGTGGAAGTAGATGTTATCTGATCTATCGTGACATTTAAAAGCACTTGCATTTATCTAAATTTCCAATAATGTATAATTCTTGCCGGAAAGAACTTTGAGAAAAACTTAATATTGACTCAATATTTGCGTTGATTTGGTATGATTCTAATACAATTGAATAATCGTATCTTTTATATTAATTTTGCTGTATCAATCAATATAGCTTGATTCAAAGCTGCTCTTAATATGTACTTTCAAATGATGTGTAATTCTTGTTGGAAAAAGGAAAAAAATCATCTAATTGATACAATCGATGATAAGTGGATGATCTATTGTGACTGCAAAAACTTGTATGTGAAAATTAAGTGTTTTTATTTTTTTATTTTCAATTATTGATTTCAACTTTATATCTTGACTGTTAGCTTAAAACTCTTCTTTTTAATTTTTAAATTTATGATTTAGGTCTTTATAAATATTGTATAAAAGATAATGGTAAGAACTAGTTTATGATAATTTAAGGAAGAAAGATAAAATAATTAAAGCAAAATAGTTGATAATTAAAGAGAGAGTAATTCAATAGAGAGTAAAATAGTGATGAATAAAATATGATTAAGAATAGTTGATAAAATGTAATAAAAAATATTATTAATAAATATGTTAAAAGAAAATAATGAAAGTATTAGGGATATTCATGGAATATATAACTCAATGGCGAATGCCCAACTAATTTTTATGAATTATTGCTGTCACAATATTCTAAATTTAAAATGATTGATGTCACAATACTCTAAAATTAAAATGAAATGGACGACAACTTCAACTGTCCCGACTAACAAATAATAAATCTATTGGAGCTGAAAGCCTACTTGCCTTATTTGTATTCGAGAGAGCATATCGGAGGGTTGAAGTCTCTCTCATTTAGTTAGCAGATTCGAGTTTAGCAAGCGGAAGTCCATCTAGTCCAGATTTTTTTTTTTTTTTTTTTTTTTTTTTTGAAGGAGCACGAAAAACGTTTTTTTTGTTGGCCAGTGTTACCTGTTTTGTTGTATGCCTCTAAATCATAGATACATGCACAGACAGATGAAACTCAATTGGCAATTTTGAGAAAAAAAATACTCCGCAAAATGTAAGGACTCAATGGCGAGTAACATTGACATACTTTTGAAAATAAAGTTGTTGCGATTACCATAGCTCAGGCATGGGGTGAGAATAGATGATTACACTCCAGCACAAAAGGTAGTCGAATTCGAAGAATAGTTCAAAACTTTTGTACTCTCTGCTTCTAATTTTGAAATTAAGAAATTTTGTTAAATATCTTAGTAGTTACAAAATTCAACTTTAAAAATTAAGCTGAACTTAATCACATTAATTACCTAAGACTATTTAATTAAAAACACTAAAAATTACGGAAAATAAATGAAACTGTTATAAAATGGACAATAAGTCTAAATGCTAAATGCTGCTTTCTTAACACTTTCCCAAGGACCAATTAAGCAAATTGTATTTATGTTTATATTTATTTTTCATTAAAAAAGAATTGCATATTTACATAACACTTCCGTTGTCAAGTCATAAGGAACTAAACAAAAATCCATAATACAAATACGCATGTTATTTACTTTTTTCTTACTCACTTATGAAAATTAATTGTTTGTTTTTTATATTTCTTTTTTCTCCATCTCTCATAATTATAATTTTAATTTAATTTTTACTTTGATATTAACATAGTAGTCGTCATACCATATTTAATATGTGCAAGAAGACTTCACATATGTATGAAGATTGCTACATGATGCTCCTGCTTTTCAATAAAGTTTATGTGATCTTTAGCAGATGTTTGCATTTATTTTGTAATTACTGTCACGCAATGTGACCATAAAATATAGTGAAAAATCAACACATAACATGACATCAAATGAGAAATTCTCTGCTGCTACTGTTACTGCTGCTGCTGCTGTTGTTCTTTTAATAATTTTTGTTGCTTGAGCTAAAAGAGAAGAGGGCTCAGTCAGGGTGTACTTGTAAGAATTTTCAAGTACATATATTCATTTAAAAGCAGACAAAGATATTGTTGGGAGTTTTTTTTTTTTTTTTTTTTTTTTTTAATGGGATTATGACGAATAGTTGGAGCTCTATAGTTAGTAAAATAATATCAAAGAAATAGTTTCAGAGTAAAGAACAAATTGGAATGTTATCATTTTTTTAAAGGCAAATACAAACAGAGCGAGTTGCATTACTGTGCTGACCAACTAGTGAAATATCTCTGAAGAAGTTAAATGGTGAAATACAAAGTTTAGTATACGAGAGAAATATAGGGAAAGGATTCTGAATTTTTTCTCATATTCGTAGCGCTTTATGTTCTCTATTGTTACCAGACCTTATAACGATTCGACAAATACCTTGGTTTTAATTTATCCTTAATGAAAGCTAAATACATACAGCCTCTTATACACTTCATTTTGTGTGCTAAATATTTGTTTTTATATTTTCATCTTAAGAAGCTAAACGACAAAAAAAAAAAGCAACAATTTGTTTTTTTTGCTGTTTGATGTGCAGTCGAGTTTCAGTTTATTTTTTTCTTTCCCATTTTTGGAGTTGTTTCTCTGTATTAATATTTGTCAGTTTTTGAAATGAAAAAGCAAATTAATTTCTTTCCTATTGCTATATTTTGTTTTTGTTGTTTTAGCTCTGTCTATGATGAATTCCTATGAATTTCTTTGACCTCCTACTGTTTATATTTGCATGAACTAACATTTGATGAAAATATAAAAAAAAGATGCAAATTGTGAAAAAAAAAAAAAAAAAAAAAAATACAAAACTGAAATAGAATTTCAATGTCTTTGAGAAAAATCTTTGTAAATCCAGTATTCTCATTTTTCTAACGTTTGCTGACGTTTTTTTTTTTTTTCCTAACATATTTGTATTTAAATTGAAAATGGAGCATGTATTTGTAAGTTGAAGCCAGAAAAAGGCATCATCATGTTTCAGCTTGCGAAGAGAAATTTTGTTTAAATTTGATTTTTCAAGTTTTTTTCTGTATTTTTTTTTTGGTGTCAAACGATGTGTATTTTTGGTATGGTATAGGTTTTTAACTTTAAAGGATTTTCAAAATATTTGAAGAGCTTAAAGTATATGAGACTTTTAACAAAAAATTTAAAAATGTATGGCTTTTAATGGAAAACAAGAGCTCTACAAAAATCTTTTTTTATGAAAATCTAAAATTAATTTTATATTTAGACGAAATAGAAACTTTAAATTTCAAGTATATTTTTGATAAATAATAATAATATTTGGACCTAAATTTAATTTAAGCAAGTAAAAGTATTCCAATATGATTTCGGCATAATTTAGATAAACTTGTTTTAAAATCAGGAAATTAAAGAAATTGAGACAGCCAAGTTTAAAAAACGAGATCAAAAATTGGAGTTAAAATAGCTTCGGTCTAACTTACAAATTTGTTTTGGGACCACTTTCGGCCAATAGATAATATAAAGTTACAAAAGGAAGTTAATGTTAAATACCAAGCAGTAGTTGATGAGTACCTTTAGTTTAAGAATTTTCAATTACTCACTTCCCAAGCAGCCCAAGAAAGAGCATAAGCACAATCGCTTTCAAGCGAAGGATGACAAATCACTGAAAAGAAGACATTTTCTAAGATAGTAATATAATAAGATAGGATAGAATTTAATTTTGCAGAGCTCGTAATGGAACATATACAGGATTTAAAATTACCTATTTTGATTCTAGCGAGTTTCATTTGAATCGATTTTTAATAACATATGCGGATGCTGTTTAAATAACTTTTTAAGACGAAGAAAACATACACTATTTTATACTTTGGAAGTAATGAAAAAGTACTTCCTCAAAAATGACTTCTATTTATTTTTCATGGGAATAGTGGCAGTGAAGAAAAATACCTGTATAAATAAAACTACGTGATTAAGTTCTTCCTTTTTTGACATAAGGAGTGCGATCGAAAAAATCTTAAGACACGTTTTGCCTCATAACCTTTTTCGGAAGCAATATTAATTTTTTTTTTTTTTTTTGATCTAGTTATCATTGAAAAATACTTCAGTTATTATTTTTAATAACAACCATGTGGATTTGTCGGGATTTTGATCAAAATGAGTGACGACAAATATGTACGTGCTACAAATTATTAAAAAATTTCAAAAAAATCCAAATAGGTCCTACAAATAATTGGCAATAGAATTAAATTTCTGCCGTCAAACTGTTTCTAATGTTATTAAACAGTATCAGGAGAATTTGACCATTGATAAAAAATCTGGGTCGGAAAGAAAGGAGGTCCACATGATATTGGGAAGAACAGAAAATTGAAAGCATATTGAAAACAACTCCAAACACATCTGGTAGAAAAACAGTCCGGTTAGCTCAGTGCTTTGACTATTTGGTGCGAAAATTTAAAGCTAATGCAGAGTTGATAACATATAAAGTCCAAAAAGATCCAAACAGGAATGCTGCAAAATATTTAGAAGCCAAGAATAGGACACGGAAATTAAAACCAAATTTCGTACAAAAATACTCAAGTTGTATAATTGACGAAGAAACGTATGTGCTGGCAGAATTTTCGCAACTTCTGTGGCAAAACTTTTATATTGTAAATTCTCGAAACAATGTTAAAGATAAGTTTGGAACCCAAAAGCGGAAAAAATTTCACAAAAAATTCCTGGTATAACAAGCTTTTTGCAGTTGCGGTAAAACAAGAAAGCCATTTGTTACAGTCGGCTCTTTAAATAGCGAAATATACATCAAAGAATGTTTGCAAAAAAGACTTCTTCTTCTTTTCATAAGAGAGCACAACGTGTCCACACATTTTTGGTCTGATTTGGTATCATGTCACTACGGTAAGAAAGCTCTGGAGTGGTACTAAAACAATAACATAGTTTTTGTACCGAGAGATTTCAATTTTCTAGGCTCCATAACTACTGCACTTCTCCCGGTTTCTTTTCAAAAACAGCATCTTTGGCATCTTCCCAAAGATTTATAAAAGAATCAGATTGATGAAGATGACTGAGCCGATCACCCTGTAACAACGCTTTTATTTTCGTAAAACCATTTCTTTGTCAATTTGTTCGAATGCTTAGGAATATTTTCCGTATAAAATACCCATTTGGGCGGCATATTGTTTTCCGAATAAGACAACATGACTGTTCTTAATATATCCATCTATGTTACATTTTATCCAAAATATGATTTGAAAAGAATACCCAAACGTTGACTTTTGCATCACCGTGCTTGACGATCTTCAGGACAAATTTTGGGTCATATTATTTGTTTTTTGGTCCCCTCACACTTATTTTTCTCCCATGCGTTCCATATGCACCAAAAATAACTACTTTGGATTCATCTGTGCAGAGAATGTGCTCCATTTCGTATGCGGCCAGGAGTGAAGTATCGCGAAATTAAGGCAGTTGTGCACCTGTCTATAATTTAGTAATAGGACTTTTCTTGGCACATATTTCTTACAGATTTTATTTTGGAAATGTCGAGAAATGGTTACCGTATCAACTTCCAGCTCCCATTTTACCTTAGCAGACATCACAAATGGGTTTGAGTTCACCATTTGCTTTGTACGCGAAGGGTCACTTGAAAGATTTTTTAACTTGCGACTTCGTGTTTCTTGATTTGGATTATATTTTTGAAATTTGCAATAACTGTGAGAGAACATTTCATCATATTTTTTATTAAATCTGTATGTTTTACCTTCTAAAAGAATTTTACTATTCAAGCACAGGTACTAGGAATAGGGCTTTTGCGCCACCTATTTTAAAATTTTTTTAAATGCAAAATTTCACTATAAGAACAGTACACGACTATACAAATTACTTAAAAAAAACCAAGTGGAACCAAAATAATAAGACAATAATTCTTCTTTCCGATGTCTAAGATTTTGCTACTATTATTTTGCACAGGCAAAAAGCACGTGGCTTAAGTAAAATAACGGTAACTTCCGAAGATGTATATAAAAAGACAAATCAATTTTATTTTTTTTTTTATAATTATAGTTTGTTTAGTACTTTCATATAAACGAATTGTTTTTTAATTCCTTGTAGGAATTCTACAACAACAAAAATTCCAAAGTTTTGTACACAGATGTAAGTTCAGCCAAGCGATTAAAATATTTTTATGTCAGAGCTACCCTAGTTTGAGCCTACTTAGTTCCACCCTGAGGAGTCTGTTGGGTCCCCCTTCCAAATTTAACATAGTACACTTCTCTGCTACGCTTATTCTAAATTTCATACAAATCCAACCATCCTATCAGAAGTTACATACGTATTTCCAAAAATTTTCGATTCTGCCCCACTGTGCACTGTTGGTTTCCTTATCAACAAATGCTACAGATAACCTAAGGATTCTTCTGGAAAAGAAGGCAATTACTAACTTTAGGTTAGTAATTATCAAGTTAAACGATTCCCAGCTTCAACATATAAAACGCTATATGTAAAAGATAAAGGTAAGCCATGATCTTGTTCTATAGCCAAAAAGCAAAAATCAATATATCTCATTGTACGCAGCATATCTCAGCATACCATACAGTTCTAGAGGTTGAGTTAACCCTATACAGGATTTTCCAAGCCGCCTCCAACTACCGGCGTTTCTAGCCACTAAAAAAATTGGCTAATTCTGGGAATGACAATACCAAGGGATCTGAAAGACCCGGAAGAGTTCTGGCCAAATGCCATAATAATCCAACCCATATTATAAAGGCTTTTGGCATAATTTCTAGAGATTCTATTATGTATCAATTTTTTAGGGTTTAAAAAATTAACTGAGGAGAAAATGGGTAACAATAAGAGATTGAAGCTGAGATAATATCCTTGGAAAGAATTCCTTGATAGCTTCTCCTAGTACAAATCACCAGGGCCAGATAATATTTTACAGTGGATGCTGTGAAGCGTAAAGGTGTACATTATTCCCTGACTTACCCTAAATTTGGTTCTGCTGAGCTGGAGGAGAGTGAAGGTAATGTTCATCTCCAAAATCATAAAAAGAAGTCACGAGACTGTAAAAGACTTCCGCCCGATTAGTCTATCATCATTCCAGCTTAAAACTGTGGAAAGAGTAATTGATTTACACACAAGGCTGCATGTGGAGAGCATATTACGTCTTTCTGAAATCCAATATGCCTACATTAAACATAGGTACCCGGAAAGTGCTCTCATGATGGTAGGTTTTATAGACATAAATGGTGACTTTAACAACGTCACTACTATGGCGATTCAATGGTCTTTACATGAACTAGGAGTTGAGGAACATATCACCAACTGGTGGCTCTCGATGTTGAAGATAAGGCTATTCATCTCAAATCTCGGTAGCAGTGTGAAATTAAAGCAAGTTAGGAGTGGAACTTATCAAGGTGGTGTAATTTTCCCACTGTTGTGGTTCATGACCATTAATATTATCTTGAATTAATTGGATTATAAGGAAGTGAATGTCGTGGCATATGCGGACGATGTGGTGATAAAATAAAAGGATTAATCAAGAGTGTAACTGGTTGCTGGAAGATAACAACATGCGTACACGAGAGGATACTAAGTTTGGTACCCTCGTCGCTTAATAAATCACCTGACTGAATGCTTCACCATTATAGACATTAATGATATTTTGAAAGTCTTATTTCCTTCCAGGAGTGAATGGAAAAGGGAAAACTTTTTTGAGCATTTTAAAACCAAAGTATACATTTTATTTCTCGTGCTCTATTTGCATATGTAAAGCCATACAAATTTAGTTTAATAAATGAACCGATTATCATAAAATTTAAAACATTTATTTATACTTATGTAAAATTTTCTTATAAAGACGTTTATATTCGTTAAATCCCTACTTTGGGTGTATTCATCTTTGAACCATAAAAACCTAATTTTAGCAAATCGAGATCGAAAAATTCTTAACATACATAATATTCAATAACTTGGAAACGGTTGATCTTAGAGTTTTCATTATTTTTTTAATCATTTCATAACTTAGCAACAGACCACAGAAATTTATAATTTGTATGGTTCTAACCACTAATTATAAAATTGTGGACCACTTTTGAAAACCCTTTCTTTGGAAATTTGATAGTTGCTTTTGAATATTGATTCCGAAAAAAGTTATGAGGCAAAATGTGTGTTAAGATTTTTTCGATCTCACTCCTTATCTTCAAAATTGTAAAGTTTTCATGCACAGCCACTCAGCCAGATGAAAGAAAATCGTTAGGTCGACTCAAAAACTGATTCTGAGTAGATTTGTGTACTTTATTTAAGTTAGGCGTTGGATAATTCCTCCGTACTTCATAAACATCAGCACATATGCATAATACCCCAGCTATAAAGGCTATAAAAATATTTGTTTAGAATAATATATTCAAAATACACAGACTCATGGCTTTCCTTTGGTCATCGGTTTCCGCACGACGAATTATCGTCTAACTCGGCACTGCAACTTTAGTTGTTAGTTTCGTCACCGTGACTTCAGTCATCGGTTTTGGCACAGCAAATTGTATCGTCTGTTTTGCTAATTAGATTAAGTCTGAATTTTGTAATCTAGTTTTAATAAACTGTATTCACAGAAAAAATAAAAAAAATCAAATCAATCAACAAATATGTTAGTAACCTCTCACCAAAATTATTATATCAATTACTAAAAATTTAAAAGAATGAAAAACAGAAAAAAATTTTCAATTAAAAAATTAATTAAATCAATTAAGTGGATGATTGGTTGAATATATTGAAAATTTAAATGAGAAATAAAGTCTTACCTAAATTTAATTCTTATTTTAGTTTTATTTGAATATATTTAATAAATTTTGATGCAAAATTAAACAACTATGCTAATTTAAATATATATGGCAATAATTTTTCTGTGTTATTAAATCTATATTCAAGAGATATCTTTAAGTATCATCTATGATCCTGCTTGCCGCATATTACCCTAGGGAACTGAATATCCAAATCCGCATCTACCAGTATTAGAATCCAAATTACCTGAGAAGTGACCGACTGAATCCCTACATATCATCGTGGTGATAGTAGGGTGATCGATTATTCGACTTTTTGGAAAAACCGGTTTTCGAATAGTTCGTATAGTTGGTATTTTGAAAAAACCGGTTGTACTTTTTTAAATTAAAAAAAAAAAAAACGGTTTTTTTGCAGAAGTTAATATTTCTATAAAAAAATACATTTCTTTAAGAAAACTCAATAAATCTTTTTTATTTTTGGAAATAACTATTAACCCATTAAGAACGAGAAAAAAAGATATGGTCGGTCAAGGCCGACAATAACCTACACCATTGTGTGCATCAAAATTCGGGGAGGGGTTTTTTTTCTAGACCTGTGGAATTGTGGACCAGTACTATGGTCAATTATGGATCGATCTTCATAAAATTCGGCATACAGGTTTAAACGTCTATGGAACTTAGATGTGCAAAAATTATTGCCACATTTAAGGGATTTATGATCGTTAAACCCCTTTTCTGGTAGGTTATTTGTATGGTGGCTAGAGGAAATAATGGACCTATCATAACCAATTTCAACACGCTTCGTTCTTGGACTATAAGAAACCAAAATTGCGACCTGTAATTTGATTACAAGTTTTACATGAATGGACAGACGGACATCGTTAAATCGACTTAAAGTCGATTGGTACAAATGAATGTCTTAGACCAATATTTTTGGGTGTTACAAACATCAGTACAAACGCATAATAGGCATCAAAAATGATATTAGCATTTTCTTAGCATAAACAGAAACCAGGGTTAATATGAAAAAAGCAAGAATCAATTTTATTGAAAGGATTCTGCAGGTGAAACTCTTTAAAACAAAATCTTTGAAAAACAATTTCTTCGCTGAATAAAAAAAAAACTAAAACATTTAAATTAGCTGCAAAAATATTACATTAAGGATAATTATTACTTATTTATTTAATTTTAAACTATATTCTTTAGCCATTAAGAATCATACTTTATGAATATTAAAAAAAAAATCATAAATTTCGATTCAAATATCAATATTTAGTGCATGGTTTTTGAAATAAAAAGATATTTTTAAAACCGGTTTTTTGTGTTGAAAAAAACCGGTCTATTCGACATTCGAAAATTAAATATTTTGAAAAAACCGACAGCACATTGACTGAAAAAACCGGTTGGAAATCCGAGTCGATCACCCTAGCTGATAGTAATTTACTTGACACAAAAGTATTTACTATAATTTATTGTTACCAATATCTAAAATATTGAATTATTCAATAAAGGTACACTGTGTAATTAACCCCCAGAAAGGGTAAATAAATTATGTTCTCACTTAAGGTTCGTAGATCCCTTAAGTCGTAACTGAACTACCTCAGCCGACGATAAAATCACGTTACAAAGGTAATTTATATTTCTTTTGCAATCTAAATGATATGAATTCAAATAAATATAATTTTTATTTACAACTAAAAAAAATTGTTTTAAAAAATCTTAAATCTGAAAACTGGACAGGATGGAGAAATATACCAACCTTAATCTGTGATCACTTATATTTCTCAATTTTAATCAATTTTTGGATGAAGGTTTATTTGTCTTAAAAATTATACAAGATAAAGCCAAATAAACTTTAGTCTATGACCACATTTATTTCTCACTTAAAATCGATTATTTATATGAAAATTTAAAACCCCATCTGCCTTGGAAACTATACAACATATAATAAAATGAACTTTAATATGTGGTCGCTCATATTTCTCAACTAAAATTTAACTATATAAAAATCAAAAAGTCCTTTTATTTTAGAAATTAAACAAGATAGAGCTAAATAAAAATTATTCTAAGATCACTTATATTTCTCACCAAAAATTTATCTTTTGTACGGAAATCTAAAATTCAATTTATATTTAGATGCGCTGTAGCCTCTGCGAATTTTGCACCTTTTCCAATAATGTTCATTCTGCTTGCTTGACTTGATAAGATTAGAAAACCATTCCTTTTTTTCCACTTAGAAATTGAAGGGAATTTTTCTTGTTACACAATCTGCCGAAAATACTATTTTAATAATAAACGAATTATTAATATTTATAAATATAATTTCGCATGACTACCTTAATATAGGTTTTATTATCCTTAAGTAGTTATAACGCCTATTAATAAACTCCTTGTTAATCCCTTTCCAGGTATCCCTGAAGTATGCTACATATCAAATTTTCAAGAACTTTCAAAAAATATTTTATTTATAATAATCTATTGTTACAAAATAACACTCACTTTTATTTACATATAATCTTTCATACTCCTACTCTTAGGAATATATTACTTAAAAATTCATATATTTCTGGGAAATTACTAAAGTATTGACAAGTTGATAAGAGAGGGGCAAAAAGAAAAGAAAACTTAAGTTGTTTTATTTAATTTTTTCTTTTTTTTACTTTACCTTAAATATTTGAAAATTCATATACTTGTGCATATTAAGTAAGTTGTTGAATTGGTATAGGTGTGCCTAAGTGTGTGTTTTGTTTGTGTAAGAGTCTTTAAGTATATTGAAAGCTAATCAACTGTCATATTCATACTTTTTGCCTTTGTACTTATAAACATTTGTATGTACATATATGTATTTATATGTGTAATACAAACAACATCTTTAAGTATTTATGCAAAAAGGATATATGTTTATAAGATGATGATGCATGTATGTAAGAATGTATGTTTCTATGTAGGTATATGTATGAAAGAGAAGGAATGAGTGGGAGAATGTGCAAATATGTTTATTCAAATCCATTTATATGCCTTTGTATTAAGAGTGTTATATTCTTTTACATCTAAGTTTAAACAGAAATACAGTGGATGTAAATAAAGATATTTTTAGAAAATTAGCTTCTTTCAAAATTCAAGGATATTTAGAGATTCATCCACCCACACAAGTAAAAACTATTTTTAAAAATCATAAACTTTTTTCTTACAGAAAGCTTTTTCTAAACTTACATACTTTTAACACTTACTGTAATTGTATTTATTACCTTTCCGTTCTGGTATATAAATACACTTTTTATATGTAAACTACTGTAGTCGTGTTATTATGTATGCATGTGTGTATAAGAATTCTTTATAGCTGTTATTGGGTAATATTGTCAAAAGCCTAAAGTGTTTATTAAGTCATGTTTAAAAGGTACTTGAGAGCTTTTTGTATATTTAGATAAATGTTCATATGTGTGTGTATATTTATATGTAATGGCGATTTATATTTGTGTATTTGTATTTGTTTGTCTCTGATTGTATTTGTGATTTACGTTTGTGGAGATGTTGAGAAAATATTTGCATACATAAATACTTTAAACATAAGTAGTTTATTTAGATGTTTTGCCATGTATTTATTGACAATTGATTCGTTATTGTCATCGGGGAGATGTGTGGGCATATGTGTGTATTTAGCACAAATCACACTAACTAAATTTACACACACAAAGTTTACAAAGGTTCAAATGAAATTAGAAAAAAGGGTTTTATTAGGAAATGTGTGAAAAAATTAGGTCTATTTTAAAGTTTTAAGAATGAAATATGGAAGGAGTATTTCGAAGAAATATGCTATTGTGGTAGTTACAAATAATTTATGAAATTATTATTTTCTTAGAAATCACACAAAGGTATTATAGTCAAATGAAAAATGATGGATGTAATTTCCAAGAAGGCAAATATGTATATTAGGTTGGATTATGTATATTAGGTTGGATTACATTAATGTTTAAACAAGAAAAAAATTTAATTTATATTACCTGAATATGAAATCGTGAAAAATTCCATCTCTATTCCATTGTGAAATGTGTGTCACTTTGATTTAAAGCAAGTTCATAAATTAGCTCTCGAAATTCACAATTCCCATTATACATCCGATTGTAATAAAAAAAATTTACTTTTCTAATGGTATATGTGCAACATTTAAAATCCGTTCAGTATTTTAGAAGTTCTAGGCGGAAAAAGTCGCTGCTCATATAAAAACAAAACTGTCAAATTATAAATTTTTTTTGTGCCTGTCATACAACCCTTTTAAAACCAACCAATATAATTCTTCTTATTTCTTTACAAACAAAACTATATATAATATAGTGATAAAAGAACAGTGAGTTAGAGTTTTTTCCACCTTTAATTGGAAGAGGTGTAAGAGAAAATTGTGAAACAACATAGAAAAACTGCTTTCATTTAACTCACACTTTTGAAGAATTAGAATGCGTAACTTCATCACTTTACATATTCTAAGTTCTTAAGTATTAAGTTCTTAAAAATTGTGAGTTAAATGAAAGATCTTTACGATTAGCACTAAAAGGCACAATGGATGCTGAAGAAGATCGTAGCGGATCAGAAAATGCATTCCATCCTGCTAGTGTCTAATAAATCTTTTTCTGTATCATAGAAAAAAATTATTACAATAATGAACCTGAGCCTGAATAAAAATTCAAAAATGATGAAAAATATAACTTTTATATTTCTAACCACTACTTATGAACTTGTGGACCATTTTTGGTAACCCTCTCGTTAGAGATCTGATAGTTGCTTCAGTCACTTCTTTGGAATAGTGTGCACATCTTCTTTTAAAATCTTTAGTATTTTGGGACACCTTTTTTGTGCTCTTTAATTCATTTCTCACAAGAGCTCAATATTTTTCTACTGGTCTAAGCTATGGACAATTTAAAAAATTTACCTCTCTTTGTACAAAAATGATGTTATTGTTTCGGTACCACTCCAGAGCTTTCTTACCGTAGTGACATGATACCAAATCGGACAAAAAATGTGTGGACACGTTGTGCTCTCCTAGGAAAAGAAGAAGTATTTTTTGCAGATATTCTTTGCTGTATATTTTTGTATTTATAGAGCCGAATGTAACAAATAACTTTCCTGTTTTGCCGCAACTGCAAAAAGCTTGTTATACCAGGAATTTTGTAAGAAATTTTTGCTGCTTTTGGGTCCTAAACTTATCTTTAACATTGTTTCCAGAATTTACAATTTAAAATTGTAAATACGTTTCTTCGTCAATTATACAATATGAGTATTTTTGTATGAAATTTGGTTTTAATTTCCGTGTCCTATTCTTGGATTCTAAATTTTTTGCAGCATTCCTGTTTGGACCTTTTATGTTATCAACTATGTATTAGCTTTAAATTGTCGCACCAAAAAGTCAAAGCACTGAGCTAACCGGACTGTTTTCCTACCAGATGTATTTGGAGTTCCTTTCAATATGCTTTAAATTTTCCGGTCTTCCCAATATCATTTGGACCTTTTTTTCTTTTCAAACCAGGTTTCCTATCAATGGTCAAATTTTCCTGATACTGTTTAATAACATTAGAAATAGTTTGACGGCAGAAATTTAATTCTGTGGCCAATCATAAAATAATTATTTGTAGGAACTATTTGGATTTTTTTGAAATGTTTTATTAATTTGTAGCACGTACATCTTTTTAGTCACTCATTTTGATCAAAATCACGACAAATCAACATGGTTGTTATTAAAAATAATAACTGCAGTATTTTTCAATGATAACTAGATTAAAAAAAATGTTTAATATTGCTTCCGAAAAAAGTTATGAGGCAAAACTTATGTTAAGATTTTTTCGATCGCATTCCTTAGGTTATTAATAAGCAGAGAAATTTCTTCATACTTAGAGAAATATCTTTTCTAGTTCAACGTTTTTGCATTAAAAAAAAAATGCGAAATATATTTTAAAACATTTAAAGGATTGGATTAAGCGTCATTGCATAACATTTTTTAATAATGTGGTCTAATACTCGGACGCAAGATCTTTGGAAGATCTTTTATGCAGCTTCAAGATTAGTACAGTCCAAACTGTTGTTTAGTCAACAAATTCAAATGAAAATCATTCCAGAGAAATCAGTTAATAATTTAATCACATTAAAACTACTAAATTTTACGGAAAATGTAAAAAAGGAACAAAATATGTTGCTATTGTTGTGCACACTCCTATATAAAGGTTGTAGTGTTTTAATCCAGTTTTTGTTAATAGAAAAATTTAAAGTTCTTTAAATGTTTGTGTTTTTGTTAATCCTTAAATATTTATATAATTTCATAAAGTTATTTTTGTTGTAAACCAAATATTCTACAAAATAAAACTATTCTTAGCTTTACCCTAATTTTGTTGATTTTGTTCTGCACAGTACTGTAAATAAGAAATGTCGAAAAAATCACTTGAAAACATTAATTAGGTAATTTTTCATACCAAATATAACCTAAATTAATATGTTTTTTCATTGGATCATTCTATGTTTCAACTAATGAGAACAAAAAAAAAAGTTTTAAGTAAACAAAAATGATTTTTTTATAGTTTTTAAAACCGTTTTTTAAAGTCCATGTTAGTCTGTTTTTTTTTTTACCTCCTGACACAGTTGGAGACAAATAAGAATTACAGTTGATAAGTGTTTTAGTTGCCCTCTCTTCTTCAAAGAACTTTAGGAGAGAAAAGTGTATTTAATCGTTATGTTTATATTGGTTATTTTGTATTTCAGAAATTTGGACGAATTTCTCCTTTTTTGAGACCAGAAACGAATCAGGGCATTTTTGGTGCCTTGTTTCAAAGGGAAGCGTATTGTGGCATCGAACGAAACAAGCTTTAACCGGATACCAGAGGATATACAGAAAAAATATTTCAAATTAATTTTTAATAAAATTATTACAAACTTTATATTGGAAATCGTAATTGAAGTCCATTTATACTATTTTCTGTACAGGAAAAAATTTGCCACCAACTATTTTTTGAACTTAAAAAAACTATGTTATTCATGTTTCTAATGAGTCACATAACATAGTTGTAAGGATGGACCACTTAGCAAAAATACTTTTAACACAATCTAGTGTAAAACGATGGAATTTAATGAATAAACCAATGTTTTAAAAAAAGGTCTCATTAAAATGTTTCTTTAGTAACATATTTGATTCCTCCTTTTGGGTTAGAGAATTACATTAAACACAGTTTTAAAACGTAAAAAAGGTATATTACTTGCAATTGTGGTTGGCTAATTTGGCTTATATCGAACTCAATCATCAAGAAATGATGGGAGGGTATATTGGGTTTATCATTCCATGTGTAACATGTCGGAATGGACCAAATACTAGAAAAATAGAGTGGTCATCATAACTTCAGTTGATTATATCAGCGAAATTATGCACAAATAATTCAAGGACTAATGTTAACTTGGAAACGCAGTTCACTTTAATGTCTACCTCATACATAAGGTGAAATTTTAAAAAGTTGCTGATGGTGAGTATTCAGATTCGGCTAAACAGAATATAACATTCTCACTTGTCTATTTTTAGATTAGATATCCCAAGCTCAATAATCTGGTGAGAATATTTTATTTAGTAGAAACCAGTTACACAGAAAAAATTATTACCATATATTTTTTAATTAACACCAGGTGCGGATCCAGCTCAAGCTTTTGGGGGAGGAAAATAGAATGATTTTTTTATCTCTTTCCTCAAATTGTATGATTTAATACATATTTTTCATTAAGCGTTTTCATTTTGGGGAGGGAAATTTCCTTTTTTCCCTCCCCGTGGATCCGCGCCTGATTAACACAGTTGTTTAATTTTGCATAAAAATTTAAAAAATACATTCAAATAAAACTAAAATAAGAATCAAATTTAAGTAAGATTTTATTTCTCATTTAAATTTTTAATTCATTCAATCATCCACTTAATAAATTTAATTAATTTTTTAATTGCACATTTTTTTTTCTGTTTTTCATTTTTTACAGTTTTTAGTAATTTATATAATCATTTTGATGAGAGGTGCAAATTTAAAAAAGCTGTTAATTGAATGAATTATTTACCCAGCAAAAAAAATAACTTAAAAAGTAATGATTTTAACATTGTGTTGTCATTGGAAGGAAGTACTTAGTGGTGAAAAAGAGCAACATAAATTATTTTTGTTAACCCATGGTTGTCATTGGTAGAATGTTATTCTTTTATACTTCTAGTTCATTTCTTATGAAGTACTTCCTTTAAAACTATGTTTATAATTTTTTTTACAAAAAATTCCGCTTTAGCCTTATTAAAAGATAATAAATATGCTTTAAAATTTGTAAAATTTTAATTTTCTTAGAAATGATTAACCTTTTTTCCCCCAAAAAATTCATTTATTTTCACTTTTTTGGAAGTAATTATTAAGAACTTCCAAAAAAGTTCAAAATACGCACTTTTTTCAATTATAAAGTAATGAAAAAGCTCTTTTTTTCTGGGTACTAATATATTTGATGATTGAATTTATTTTTTCTGTGTATAAAGTCCATTAGTTATGTACACGATTAGTGAAATTGAAATGAAATAATGCAATTGGGCAGATTGAGTTTTTTTGAAAATAAATTCAGAACTTTTAATAGGTTTGTTGAATTTACACAATATTTTACACAGTCTTAGCAGATGACTATATCACTTTAACTTTGAAAGGAAGATATTGCATACATTTCACATGAAAGCTACTGTGTTTCAAAGTAGGACACCTTAGACGTGACAATTTAAAACCAATTTCCAAACTTTTGTTTATAATAGTAAAGGCGTTACTTAACTTAATTTTTCAACCAACATTGTTTTCCCTTTAATATTTGTATACCCTACATCCACCATAGGTGGGGAGGGTATTATGCGTTTGTGCTGATGTTTGTAACACCCAAAAATATTGGTATAAGCCCCACCTTAATTTATACCAATCGGCTTAGAATAACTTTCTGAGTCGATTTAACGATGTACGTCCGTCTGTCCGTCTGACCGTCTGTCCACATGTAAACCTTGTAATCAAACTACAGGTCGTAATTTTGAACCAAAAGTAATGAAATTTGGCACACAGGTTTCTTAAATTGAAATTGGTTATGATAGGTCCATTATTTCACCTAGCCCCCATTCAAATGTCCTCCCGGAAAAGGTTTTAACGATCATAAAACCCTTAAATATAGCAATATTTTAATGAAATTTGGTACATATAAGTGTCATATAAGTCTAAATAAGTGTGCCTATAATTAACCATAGCTCCCATATAAACCCCTTTTCAGAAAATCATTTTAACGGGCATAACTCCGATTAAAATTTTAGCATCAAGTTAATTTTCGACGCAAATATGTTTTATATAAACATAAAGTATAATGCCAAATTTTACAAATTTACCATAGCTCCCATATAATGCCCTCTTTCGGGAATCACCCAAAAGTGAATAAATTCATATAAATGTCAGCATCAGTGTTGCCAGGTCTTAAGACAAAAAAGAAGCTAAATTAGACTTAAAAAAAGGTCAGAAAAGGCTAAATGTCCCATAAAATAAAGCCAGAAAAAAGCTAACATAATGTTTTATTTAAAAACACATTTATTGTTTTGTTCTCATTAGTTGTTGGTATATTTTTGCGAATTTATAAATAAAACATAAGTAGTTTATATGGGTAACAGATATTGTTAAAAAATAATTATAATATTTTTGTAGAATGAAGCGCCGAAGGCGAAAATTTTCTTAATATATGTAAAAAATTTCGATTTTTTGTGCGAATTAGTACACAAAAAATGATTAAATTGATGATTTTGTAAAAATAAATTTAGTAAATTTTTAGCCATTTTAAGGTCATGTTAAGAATAAAAAAGGCTAGAAAAAAAGCTAGAAGCTAAAATGTATATTTTGAGGCTAAAAGCAAAATAAAAAGGCTAGATTTAGCCTTAAAAAAGCTAAACTGGCAACACTGGTCAGCATTGACGTAATATTCTGTATTCGCATGTTTTATTTAACACTTATAAGAATCGGTCCACATTTGGCTCCAAGTCTAATAAAAGACCCCTCCTCGAATTATAATGTACACAATGGTGTAGGGTATCATATGGTCGGGCTTGACCGACTATATCTTTTTCTCTCGTTTGTTTATTTTTTTTTTTTTTTTTGCCAAAAATTAGAAAACAAATGGTTTGAGTCATACTTTATTTACGTGTTTTAAAATAAACTTTTCTTAAGAAATAATTTTCTAATATGTGTACTAAATTACACAAAGAATTAAGGGGCCTCTTTGAAATATAACTCTTGCTATAATAGATATTAATAGTTTTATTATACAACCCAGCTTCTTTGAAAGAGAAATAAATGGGTTTGTGTACCAGTATATTAAACAAATCTAAGATGACACATAAAACTAAAAAAGAAAACACATTATACAGAACTTTAAACAATAAACTATTATTTATTAAAATTAGTTTTAAGTAAATAATTGTTTAAAGAATTTTTATGACTAAACTGAGTGATTTTTTGGGTTAGTCATGCAATACTTAAACCAAATTTATGACAGAAGTTTTTTTATGGTTTTAAAATAAAAAATATGACTTACGAAATAAATGTGAAGATGTAATTTTCATGTAATGAAAAGAAAATTTTAAAGGAGATAAAAAGAAAAATTAAAAAGTATAATTAAAAAAAAAAAAAAATAAATAAAAAATTTAAGAAATAAAATTATTTCTTTCTCCATCTGCCCTTTCCTAAAAATAACATATATTTATTCTTCCTTAATAGATATTAAAGTATTTTTTATTCTCAATACTATAAAACATTTCAAAATTTGTTTATAAGTTTATAAAATTCTCTTACTGCTTGTACGTGTGCACTTGTCTATATACAACATATAAATTTTAAATTTAATTAAATATTCTAAACGCACCGCTGAGCCACTTGTGGCAAATTGTTTTGTTCGCTCATACAAAAGACAAAAAAAAAAAACAAAGCGACGCAAATATATAGGAATCACACCATGTCATCTAATAGAATTGAAAGGAAAAAAAAAGCAGCAAAAATATATTATAATACAAAGTATAGCAAAAACTTTACAGACTACTTAACGCCTGAGACGACACATTATTTGAATCAATTCCGCTGTAGACGAGAACACAATTGGTGACTGACACACATAAATGTGCAGGCGTTATAGACGACAATAAAGAAGCAAAAAAAAAAAAAAAAAAAAAAAAACAAAAATAAATATCTATATTGGGACTAGCGTGTATTGTCATTTGGACAGTTTATTTGCAACAAAAAAAAATATATATATATATATAAACAGCAGAACAATTTCGTTAAACGGAAAACCATATGGGAAAGTTTAACATGAAAAGTATCTACAGTTTTGAGAAATTTTGTTAAGGAAAATGTATCGCAGAAACATATTTTGTGTAAGGAAATTGTTTCAGTTACTGACATAAGGAAAATATATCATAGATTCTGAGATATTTTCTACAGGAAAATCTATCTCAGTTGCTGAGATTTTTTCTATAGGAAAATCTATATCAGATTCTGAGATATTTTCTATAGGAAAATCTATCTCAGTTTCTGAGATTTTTTCTATAGGAAAATCTATCTCAGAATCTGAGATATTTTCTATAGGAAAATCTATCTCAGAATCTGAGATATTTTCTATAGGAAAATCTATCTCAGATTCTGAGATATTTTCTATAGGAAAATCTATCTCAGATTCTGAGATATTTTCTATAGGAAAATCTATCTCAGATTCTGAGATATTTTCTATAGGAAAATCTGTCTCAGATTCTGAGATATTTTCTATAGGAAAATTTATCTCAGATTCTGAGATATTTTCTATAGAAAAATGTATCTCAGATTCTGAGATATTTTCTATAGGAAAATCTATCTCAGATTCTGAGATATTTTCTATAGGAAAATCTATCTCAGTTTCTGAGATATTTTCTATAGGAAAATCTAACTCAGATTCTGAAATATTTTCTATAGGAAAATCTATCTCAGATTCTGAGATATTTTCTACAGGAAAATCTATCTCAGATTCTGAGATATTTACTATAGAAAAATGTATCTCAGATTATGAGATATTTTCTATAGAAAAATGTATCTCAGATTATGAGATATTTTTTATAGAAAAATGTATCTCAGATTCTGAGATATTTTCTATAGAAAAATGTATCTCAGATTCTGAGATATTTTCTATAGAAAAATGTATCTCAGATTCTGAGATATTTTATATAGAAAAATGGATCTCAGATTCTGAGATATTTTCTATAGAAAAATGTATCTCAGATTCTGAGATATTTTCTATAGAAAAATGTATCTCAGATTCTGAGATATTTTCTATAGAAAAATGTATCTCAGATTTTGAGATATTTTCTATAGAAAAATGTATCTCAGATTCTGAGATATTTTCTATAGAAAAATGTATCTCAGATTCTGAGATATTTTATATAGAAAAATGGATCTCAGATTCTGAGATATTTTCTATAGAAAAATGTATCTCAGATTCTGAGATATTTTCTATAGAAAAATGTATCTAAATTCTGAGATATTTTCTATAGAAAAATTTATCTCAGATTCTGAGATATTTTCTACAGAAAAATGTATCTCAGATTCTGAGATATTTTCTATAGAAAAATGTATCTCAGATTCTGAGATATTTTCTATAGGAAAATGTATCTCAGATTCTGAGATATTTTCTATACGAAAATGTATCTGAGATTCTGAGATATTTTTTATAAAAAAAAATGTATCTCAGATTCTGAGATATTTTCTGTAGAAAAATGTATCTAAGATTTTGAGATATTTTCTATAGGAAAGTCTATCTCAGATTCTGAGATATTTTCTATAGGAAAATCTATTTCAGATTCTGATATATTTTCTATAGGAAAATCTATCTCAGATTCTGAGATATTTTCTATACGAAAATGTATCTCAGATTCTGAGTTATTTTCTATAGAAAAATGCATCACAGATTCTGAGATATTTTCTATACCAAAATGTATCTCAGATTCTGAGATATTTTCTATAGAAAAATGTATCTTAGATTCTGAGATATTTTCTATAAAAAAATGTATCTCAGATACTGAGATATTTTCTATAGAAAAATGTATCTCAGATTCTGAGATATTTTCTATAGAAAAATGTATCTCAGATTCTTAGATATTTTCTATAGAAAAATGCATCTCAGATTCTGAGATATTTTCTATAAAAAAATGTATCTCAGATTCTGAGATATTTTCTATAGAAAAATGTATCTCGAATTCTGAGATATTTTCTATAGAAAAATGTATCTCAGATTCTGAGATATTTTCTATAGAAAAATGTATCTTAGATTCTGAAATAATTTCTAAAAGAAAATATGTTTCAGATTCTGTGATATTTTCTATTGAATATTAGTCTCGGATTTTCAGATATAATTTTTGGAAAAAGTAGTGCTTTTTTCAAGTCCATTATACTGACTATTATATGTGCTCTTAATTTTAATATTTATGTCGCTAGTTTCAATAAAAAAAAGTGTGCAAAACTTTAGATTAAGAAAATGTAAATGAAAATTTATTAGAAGGGGCAGCAATAACCATATTAACCTCAGTGAATATATTACAGCAAACACCAGCAGCTAATGAAAACGCACAGAAAAAAAAAATATATCACCAAGGAAATGACTAGACAAAAAAAATTCACTCATACACACGCACTTAATAAACACTTTATTGAAGAGTAGCTATAGAGTAAAAATCAAATATTATCAGCTTGTATGCGATACAATACTATTGAATTTAAAGTTCAAATAAATGCACAGATGTTACTTTGAAAGAGGAGATTCCATATAATTTTGCTTTTATTCCCCAAAGCAGGGCATGTAGGGATGCGTATTTATCAGAGCTGGGATGACTGCCTTAAAGGCATTTTTTTATTTAATATTCCCTATTCTAAATGTATTGTTGTCTATGTATTTGTTTTCATTTCTTTTTTATTTTTTTGTAATTTTATTAAGTCAACAAATTGAAATGAACTTTTGCTATGGTGACAATTTCTTCTTTTTTTTATAGATATTTTTTTTTAAATTAAAACATCTTTATTGTATTGCTGCTGCTGTTGTTGTTATTGGTATTTATTTTGGATTTTCCATGGCATAGAATAAACGTATCAATTCATTGTTTGATTTCGTTTCACAAACACCAGAACAGTAGCAGCTATTTGCAGTGACATTGATTGAATACTTAATTTTTTTGAAAATTTTTATCTGCGTTTTATTTTTTTAGGGAAGTAAATGTCTGTCTGAAATTTCACATAAAAATTCTATTGATATTCCTGCATCTGTGTGTTTGTCTGTCTGTCGTTGTATTTGTATGGTGCTATCCAACAGCATAATTGTTTGTAATTTATGTAGATGGGCATGTATGTACATTGGTAAACTCATCGATCAAAATTAGTTGGAAATTTTGAAAGTGAAACGTAACAATTGTTTAATGTGTGAATTTTTATAGAGTTTTCCAGGAACAGGAATATAAAATTAAATTTAACGGAAGTTTGATTCAAATTTTACTTATACATATAAACTATAACATATTTAAAAAGAATTCTCTTATGTGTTTCTGTGAATCTTAAATTTTAATCAAATTTATTAGGGTATAATTTTCTGTCTTTTTTATTATGTATTCACATGTGTGTTTAATAGTAACTCTTTGTACATCAATCTTTAGTTGATATATAAATGAAGTGACAAATGAGAGGGTAATCAAAAAAATGTCGCATGTGCGAGCAGAGTGTTCATATAAAAGATATTTTGCGAATTTTTAGGAATTTTTGCTTTTTTTTTTTAGAATACAATTACTTCGATATTATTTTGTCGTAGCTTATATTTCTTTATCTTTGTTGTAAAATAATGTATTTAAAACTTATAAATTCAATGTATATTATAGGCAATGGTACTTATCTTGGAAATAGGTCGTTATTAAGCCCAAAAAAATTAGACAGAAAAGAGACTGAATTCTTTGTGCAAAGCTAATATGACTGGCGGATATTATTTCCTTTCTAATAGTATTTTACTTAAAGATATCTTGCTTAATTTCTTGATTCATCAACACTTGATTCTTTCAGATAGTCATTAAAAAACGAGAGAAGAAGATATAGTCGGTCAAGCCGACCCTACACCATTACGATCCACATAATTTTGTTTTTACTTATATACACCTTACTTGTGCTAAATATTAACATAATACTAACATTTGTATGGGATTTATGCACGTTAGTGATTTTCGGAAGAGGGATTTATATGGGAGCTATGGTCAGTTATGGACCGATACAAAACTTATTTGTACTAAATTTCATTAAAATATTCAATTCAATATTCATTTTTAAGGCATCTTTATGTGTTAAAACTCTATTCCGGGAGGACATTTGTATGGGGGATAGGTGAAATAATAGGCCGATCATAACCAAATTCAATAGGCTTTGTCCTTGTGTTGAAAAAAGCATATGTACCAAATTTCATCAAATCTTCAAAATTGCGACTTGTACTTTGCGCACAAGCTTTACATGGACAGCCAGCCAGCCAGCCGACCAGACGGACGGACGGACATAGTTAAATCGACTCAGAAAGTGTTTCTGAGTCGAAAGGTATACTTTAAGGTGGGGATCCGAAGATTTTTTCTCTGCGTTACAACTTCTGCACAAACACAACCACCTTTGGGGGTGTAGGGTATAATTAAATAGCCATATGATCTTGGGGACGGTATAAATAATATTTATTTTTGAATTATCCAAAGATAATACGATGCTTTTAAACTCCTTTTTTTGGGAATGATATTTGATCTTTTGTATCATTAATGCTTAATGCACACGTTCAAAAATATCGATAACAGACTTAGAGGAAAAAAATTACCCTAAGTAAATTCATATACATTTTTACTAGGGCTACTCAATGTTTAAACTATATTTTTATGCAAATGTTATTATTAACGTTTAAAATTTTGATTTTTTACAGTTTTGTTTACTTTTTCAGCTTTTATATTATAAAGTGCTGGTGTTTGTATTTAACATCCAAATAATTGGCTTAGTATTACTTTCTGTGTCGATTTGACGATGTCCGGTTATCAGTATATTCATGTAAACCTTGTTATCGAATTATAGGTCCCAGTTTTGGAGATAATTTGATGAAGTTTTCAATATATGTCTTAAGGAGTAATCTTATTGAAATTAAGTGCTTTACTTCACCTTCAACTCATACAAATGTCCTTCCGAACGCCCATACTTCCAAATTTCATTTGAGCAGACCATAAATTGATTTAGTCGAAAAAATGTTATGTGGGGTTAATTTCGGATCTTTTGTGATATCTTAAGTTTTTAGAAAATTTTTTGATTTTTAGTGAATTTTCAAGTTAATGGTGTAATTTTAAGTTTTTAGTGAATTTTCGGATTTTGAAGTTTTTGGTGAAATTTTGCATTATTGGTGAAATTTCAGATTTTTTGTTGAAATTTTGGATTTTTGGTAATATTTTGGGTTTTTTCTGATATATTGAATTTTTCGTGAAATTTAATATTTTTTTAAATCTTCGGTGAAATTTTGTAATTTTTGTGAAATTTCAGCAAATACTAACAATAATTTTTTCTCGCTAAAATTTTTTAGTTTGCTGTTAATAAAGGGCAGCATGTTCACTAGGGTGTCGTAGACAAACATTTTGTAGGAAGATCCCTCAAACGATGTGTAAAAATTAGTTTAATATGGGAAAAATATAAAAAAAAAAATATTATAAATTTGCATTTTAGTAAGTACTGCTGATAACACAGGGAAACACAGATTCTGCGGCACAGGGGTTCTCAGTCAATTCAGATACACGGTATTAATAAGTACTAATAAGCCTCATACCTACTTTTTTTGAATTGACTCTAGTTCTCGCTATAAATCGCGATTTTTAAAATTAAGGAGGTTACACAATATATTTAAGCATATCTCAAAAACGTCTTGTCTGATTTTGCTCAAAAAAATTTCAAAAAATTTTAATTAAAATTATCTTCAAGCCATTCTTACTTTACTTTTTAATACGATAAACAGTTATGGAGATATTAAGCCAATCTCCTGAAAAAAATTAAATTTTGTACAAAATTGAAGAAAAAAACATTTTTTAAAAATCATAAAAATTTTAAAGTGTCGAAACTTGAAAATTTGTTTCTTTATTTATAAAGATAAATTTATTGCAAATAAAACAAGACATATCTCATTAAAATCAATGCCTAAGTTTTGATTTTATTCACAAATTAGTGAAAATACTCATTTACAAGTTACATAAAAAAATTTAAAAAATAAAAAAATGATTTTGTGATTTTTTACATATTTCTATATAACTTGTAAATGATTATTTTCACTAATTTGTTAATAAAACCCGAACTTATGCATTTTAATAAAATAAAGAAAAAGAATGGAAATTTTTGACACTTCTGAATTTTTATAATTTTTCGAAAAAAAAAAAAAAAAAAAAGTTCTTCATATTTTTTATAAAATTTTATTTTTTCTCAAACGATAGGTTTAATATCTCCAAAATTGTTGACCATATTAAAAAGTAATGTAAGAATGGCTTGAAGATAATTTTAACTGCAATTTTTGGATATTTTTTTTAACAAAATCAAACAAGTCGTTTTGGAGATATGCTTCAATATATAGTGCGGGCTCCCAAATTTTACAAATCGCAATTTATCGCGAGTACTAGAGTCAATTCGATAACACCATATATCCGAATTGACTGAGAAACCCCGTGCCGAAGAAATTTTTTCTCATTTTGTAACTCTATGTAATATATATTTTTCTAAATTGTTTCAAAATATCGTTCGTAATCGGCTTAATTTAGTCAAAATTAAAAAATAATGTTTGTAAGGAAATTTTCTAGTATTTCGAAACGGTTAGACATTTAAGTTTTTACTCATTTGTTTGAAAGGTATGTTCAAGTCTAGTCTAGTGCAGACCTTTTTTTTCAAGTTCCGACAATTTAAGCATATTAATTTTTTGTTTTCAAAAAAAACTTAATATTACCTTATTTTTAATTTTTATCTAGACTATGTAGCTAAAACCAGCAAAAAATTTTACTTACGTGTAAGCTTGTAGTGTAAGTTATCTTGATTTGTCTCAAGTATTATTTAGCAGCAAGAAAGTGCAAAACTAGATGTAGGAATGGTTTTAATAAAAAAAAATCACTTTATAAAACAAAATAATGATTTTACTTTTTTAAGGAAAAAGAAAGAAAACTTATTAATATATCATAAAAAAATCTAAAACTAACCAAATCACCAATTAATATGTTAATGTAAATGTTGATATTCTGACGAAAACCCTCATTTAGATATAAATATAGGGAGAAGTTTCATTGAAATAAAAAGTTAACTTTATTTTCAATAAAAGTGTAAAAATTGTATGAAGATCTTAAAGTTACCAGAACATTTTTGCTAATAATTTAGGAATATACGAGCGTAACCCGGTGCGCTTCGCTACCCCCTAATAGGGAATATAAAACAATTGCTACTGTTTAGGGGTTTTAAAAAGTGGGCGTAAAATATGGGCGTGAACCCAGTTCTTACATAGCCTTAAACGACCACCGTTACTGGTGCTATCTGTGTGTTAAATTTCTTAAAAATCGGTACAGGCGTTTGAGAGTTATAAAAAGTGGGCGTGGCATACAACCCAGTTCATACATAGCCTATAATGTCCAGCGGTAATGGTACTATCTGTGTGTCAAATTTGGTGAACATAGGTGTAACAGTTTAAGAGTTTTAAAAAGTGGACGTAAAATGTGGGCGTGGCATCCAACCAAGTTTATACATAGCCTATAATGACCACCGGAAATGATACTATCTGTGTGTCAAATTTCGTGAAAATCGGTACAACCATTTAAGAGTTATAAAAAGTGGGCGTAAAATGTGGGCGTGGCATCCAACACAGTTCATACATAGCCTATAATGATCAGTGGCCCTGATACTATCTGTGTGTCAAATTTCGTGAAAATCGGTGCAACCGTTTGGAAGTTATAAAAAGTGGGCGTAAAATGTGGGCGTGGCATCCAATCCAGTTCGTACATAGCCTATAATGATGAGCGGCACTAATACTATCTGTGTGTCAAATTTCGTGAAAATCGATCCAACCGTTTGGAAGTTATAAAAAGTGGGCGTAAAATAAGGGCGTGTCATCCAATCGAAATCTTACATAGCCTATAATGATCAGCGGCACTGATGCTATCTGTGTGTCAAATTTCGTGAAAATCGGTCCAACCGTTTGGAAGTTATAAAAAGTGGGCGTAAAATGTGGGCGTGGCATCCAATCGAAATCTTATATAGCCTATAACCACCTCTGGCACTGGTATTATCTGTGTGTCAAATTTCGTGAAAATCGGTTCAGTCGTTTAGACGTGATTGACGCACAAACAAACAAACAAACAAACAAACTTACACCTCATTTTTATAATATATATTAGGATTATGAAAATATTATAAATACTTATATCCTTTTTACGTCATTTCATAACCATATTGTATTTTAATTGTGCCCGTCGGGACGTCCGTCTGAAGATTAGATCTATAGTGCTACAATATTCTGATCCATACATTTTAGAATTTACAATACTTTAATGAATTTTGCCGTAATATGCATGTTACATAATTTTTGTTGTAATTTTACAAGGTAAAATATGAAATGATTATAGTATTGTTGGCGATTGATAATTTTGAGCAAAACTACTAAAGTATCGGACAAAAATATTAACCCGTTCAAAAGTTATTGATTTTTCATTACTCATAACCCTAAAAAAGTATATTGTGCGTTGGTAGGGAACTGAAGATCAATTTTAAAAATATTTTAAAATAATTTTTTCATATTAAGAAAATTTTCACGCATTGTTTAAGGGGTCTTTCTATATCAATATCTCGCAAAATGTTCACTTATTTTGAGGGGTAAAATATGTAACATATTTTTATACCCACCATCAAAAAGATGGGGAGTATATTGATTTTGTCATTCCGTGTGTAACATGTCGAAGGAATCATCTAAGATCCCACATATTTTCTGGCTCCTGGTTAGATTCTGAGTCGATCTAGCTATGTCCGTCCGTCTGTCTGTCTGTTGAAAGCAGGATTAAGCTCGAACGGGGCAACGTAGGGAAACGAAATTTGGCACAAATATTTATCTTATATAAGGTTTGTTTGGTATTGAAAATAGGCAAAATCGGTTAATAAACAAAAAAGTTATGGGCTAAAAACTAGAAACACAGGGTGTCCGTTAAATACTTTTCTGCTGATATTTCTTCAATAAAAGCACGTACGACCACGAAATTTTGTACGTATAGTTCGGGGATCGATATACATTCGGAAACCAAAAATAGCGTGGTCCGCCCACTTTACTGCCCACCTCCTATATAAGGTGGAAATCAAGGAAATTGTGTTCAAATAGTTCAAGGACCAATGTAAACTCGGAAACAAAAAATGGTCGTAGTCCGCCCACTTTATCGCCCCCTTCCATATAACGTAAAATTTGAAAAAGTTGATGGTGGATATGTAGATTCGGCCGTGCCGAATATATTCGCGCTTGTTTTTTTTTTAATTTTAAGGCAACGCTATTAGAAAATAATGTCTGACCGATCAATAGTATTACATTTTTTTCATAATAGAACACAAAAGAGGGCATAAGGCAGAAAAAAGCAAAATTTTTGCCAGAAAATAAAATGCCATTAGTTTCCATATAAAAAGTTTAAAAGCAGCATGTAAATATTAGTATCAATTAAATATTTTGAAAGCGCAAGTTTTGTCAAATAACATTTCCAAATTTTTATTGAAGTCAATATCTTTTACAGAACCGAAATTACGCTACTTTAAAGATTAATATGTCACGAAAATGTTCAGAAACATTGTACTATTGTGGATGGCAAAAAGCCATTACTAAATAAATAATTTATTTCCGTATCCAATGTTCGAAGATGTTTTTATGCTGAAATATTAAAAAAATATTAGATATGATTATAACTAAAAACGCCTTATAACATATTATAGATTCCTAAACAGCATTCTGTTTGCAGATGCATGCTTTGGACGTTTAGAAAATATATACTAAAGTGAAAACTTACATATGGAGTAGGTCATTCGGGAGGATGTGTAGCTAGATTGCTTGGGTTCTTGGGCTTGTTTTCAATTTTAAAATTATCTTTGAAAAGTATAAAATTATTATAAAGAAAATAACATTTTGAAGAAAAAAAAACGCCAAAAATCTTGGGTTTTTCAATATTTAAATTCAAAATTGTTTAATTTTTGACTCGGAAGAGATATCGACTTCTAGTTTTCTTTATTCAATGTATCATTTTGTTCCTTAACCAATTGGATAAAACTTTTACAAAATCCGACAAAAATATTGGGATACATATTGAAAAAACTGGACCAACATTTTACAAAACTGATATAACTGAAAATTCAAATGTAAATAACTTGAATACTGTAAGAGATAAGTAGCACATACAAGCAGGTTAGAGGTAACCTATAGTGAGCCCTAATAGCTTCGCTTCTGAAATTAATATGAGGTCTCCTTTCCAAACTTAAAATTCTATACTCCTCCGTTACACATATATGAAATTTTATGTAAATAACAGACAGATTTATTTTCAAAAATTTCGATTCTGCCCCATTGTGCATTGTGTAAGAATTTTTAATATCAGTAACATTTAACAAAGATAATAAAGACCTCGGCTTTCACCATTAAAGTGTACATTTTAAAAAGTTTAAAAATAAAAATTCCATCAAATATTCTTTCAATAAACATCGATAATTCTTAAGAACTCCATAAAATACTCCCACCATATACAGTGTCTGAATTTTTTTAATTAATAATTAAAACGGTTTAATTACGTGATTTTAAAAAATGAATTCTAGATTTATTAACTAAATTGTGTTTGTCTATTTGTAAACTTTATAATGCAAAAAACTGCAATCAAAAATATTTCATTGTATCCAAGTTATTCCAGAAAGAGTATGAAAATTCATCGAATTTACCTCACAAAAGTATTTGAATTTTTATCACCCTTGTGTTTAAAAATGTCATACAAAATACAAATTGGTGAAATTCATGTATTTTTTTATTAATAATAGGTCATAGGAATCACAATTAAATGTTTACTAATTTATTTCCCCAATTTGGAGTAAAATTTTGGGGGATTTTTGGTCCAATTTTATATTTAATGGACTTAGAAGGTTGATTTTGGAAGAACACGCCTATTTTTCCTTTATAAATGACCAAAACAATATTTTTTTTTTGTCATTATAGTAAAAAAATAATAAGGTTTTAGTTCCATATGAGTTTTTTTGTTAAAACCCCATATACGAAGGGTCCAAGTCGATAATTATGAGGCATGGCACCATTAAAAATAGAATACCTTAAATATTAAGCCCATTTTGGTATCCTACGTATCAAAAATTTATTTAAAAATGTTGGGAAATATCTTCCCGATATATAGCTAATTATAAATTTGAAGGCTAAAATACCTGACTTTATGATATAGCTCCAAAATACACCCCGACATAATTGTACTTGGGTTTATTTTTTTAATTACTTAGCCATATTACTTTTAGATCAATAACTTGCAGTCCAGAAATGTTGGAGCGAAAAATTTTCAACTTTATTTTCATCAACATAAGTAATATTAACAGAATAGTTAACTTTTTCGGGTATTTTTACCTTTTTATAGTTTCCCGTATACCTTGAAAGTCATGTAGTTATGTATCTTAAAATATGCCTTTTGTCGCGATTTACACTATGGCTCCAATTTCTCTGTATTTTTGGAGCCGGTATCTAAATCTCCCATTTAATAACAGCTAATACCTACAGAAACACAATCTGAAAGTTTTGATAAAATATATGAACTAATTCTTCAGTAAAATAGGCTCAATGTTGAAGATTTTTAATTTTTAACAACATAATGAAAATATGTACGCCGCTTGGAATGTCATTATTTAGATATTTTGCAGTAAAAATTATTTTTCGAAGACATGATAAAGTCAATGTATATTTATAAATAAAACAAATTAAATTTAAGACATAATTTAGGAAAAATTACCCGATTATTCCAATTTTCTCTTTTGTAGGATACATGTAAAAAAACTTCGCTTAACTTCCCTAAAATCTTACCCCCAAATTTTTAAAAAGAGTTAGTAAATGCCTAATACTAATACTTAATAACAATTAATATAAAAAACATATCTTTTTTTTGCCTTTTTCGTATTTTGAGTATCTTCGAATATAAAAAATTAAAAAATTCAAATACTTTTGTGAGGTTCCTGAAATGACTGCACGTGTTATTTTTATCAATTTCTCGGAAACGATTCAACATTTAGAGCTACTTTTTGCAGCATTTGGTAGAAGACAACTCAGGCAAAGAATCCCATTCATAAAAAAAACATTATTTTTTATTTACCTACTTTTATAACTAAAAATAACTAATTTTTTTAGTTAAAAATTAAAATTCACTAACTTATGTGAGACACTGTACATAAAAAAAATATTGCATATGTTTGTGTATAAATATTAAATACCTTTTTCCCCCCAAAAAAAAAAAAAAAAAAAGCTTAAGAAATATAATTTACGCCTCTTTGATTTTAAGTTATAAAATTTAATCTGCTTGTAAAAGCCAGAAAAAAGGTATATTTAAATGCATTATTTATTAAACAATTTTCAATTCTCTTTATTTTACTTTTTTTTTTTTTTGTTTTTGGAAAAGTAACTTTTTCTTTATTCAAATATTGCTTCAAATGTGTTAAAATTATGTCATAATTTCTTTTTCTTGAGTTTTTTTCTATTGAGAAAATTACACTTTGCTACCTTGTCTTGGGTTATTGAAGCAAGAAGCAAAATGTATATTTGAATATGAAAACCAAATGTAAACACCAGCAACTACTTGAAGAGAAACGAAAAAAAAATTGACAGTTTAAGTGTAGACATTGATTTTTTATATTTCGTTTTTTTTTCCATACTTTGAAAGAAACATTTCCATTTCACTTGTCATTTAAAACAAATAAGAGGGTTATTTAAATGGAAGGATATGAGACGAACTTTTAGAGCTGTACTGAAGATTAGACAAGTTTTGGGATTTAGAATAAAATTTCTTTAGGATTTAACAAAATTGAGATATAGATTTAAAATCTTCTGAACAATTCTTGTTTGATTTGAAGGACCAAAAATTAGGCCTGATATTTTGTTAAATAGTTAAATTTTAGTTAATTTACTTAATATTTTTTTCTGTCACTTACGCTCTTAAAAATCATATATATCACCCCATAATATGTAGTTTTCTTAATAAAAGAAAATCTTTCATTTGTTTTTACTACTTATTACTTTTTTTCTAGCTATTTGTTGAAATCATCTATTGATTTTCTTCGATTTCTTACCTTTTCGAGTAGTGAATTGTATACTTTTTTTTTTTTTTCTTCTACACAAGTATTTGAGTTTTTAAGAACCTTTTATTTTATTTTTTGCTTAAGGATCCCTTTGGGTACTTTTACCAAACAAATGAATGAATGAGTGAGTGCTACGTTCGTCATAGTATATTCATAAACGTCAAAAACATTGATTATTATGTTACATGTATGCATATGAATGTACAAGTAGTTGTTGATTTTATAAAAAGAAAATATGTATGTATATGTGTGTGTGAAAATGTTGATTGTTTTTGTTGGAATTATGACTTGACTGCATGTCAAACATCAATATGTTCGAAAAGGTAAAATGTTGTATTTGAAGTATACCTTCATACATACCAAAATATATTTTTAGTAAAAAATTTTCTTTTTTTTTTTTATCGTAAGGTAAATGTTGAACATTAAATGACAGCCTAAATGAATACATATGCATTTATGCTATGTATTTGACAATGTGTGTATATGTTTAAAGCATATTTGAAGATTTTTGACATTTTAATAGAAAATAGAACTTTTCTTGATATTATTATTGTTGCTGCTAGATATTTTGTAGTAAATACATTTTCTCAGAGATTATATATTGTTCTCTATAATTTGTTGTGATATTTTTTTTGTAAAGTCATGATTTTTAATCCTTCAGAAGTTACTTTTAAAGTGTTTGTGTATATTTTTTGTGGGAAATTTGTTTCAAATATATTGATTTTTATTCTTATTAGATGAGTTAACAAAATTGTTTTAATTCTAAATAAGTAATTGCTTGAAACAATTTTATTTTTTAGATAATTAAATGCAGCAATATTAGTGGGTGATCTATAGCATTGAGTGTTTTTTCAGACTATAATGTGAAAAACGGAAAATTAAGATTTTTTTTAATAATGTTTATACTTGAAATAGAATGTAAAGGAACAAAGATATCCTATTGAAATTTTGATATATCATATGCTTTAAAATCAATAAAGTACCACTTAAGTATTTACCAAAATACCCAAAATCTCAATTTGGGTAAAACATCTTTAAAAAATTGATTCTCCAATTGAAATCGTCACTTTGTCGTTATGAGAGACGTCCCACAGTGCTTTGTTCCATAGACAAAAATCAAAATAAAAACATTTTTCAAATTGAGTTGAAATATACGTTCTTGGAAAGGTAACGATATAGATCATATAATTTAAAAAGATTTGTTTGGATATAGTTATTTTTGTGGCTACTAGAGAGCGCTAAAATCAGTGAATTTAAAGTAAATATTAATGAACCAAAAAGCTGGTTTTAAACTGTTTTAGGAAAAAAATTTTCAAAAATCTATTTTTTAATGAAATGCGTCGAAGTTTTGTTTTTTCAATAAACCAGAATATTGGTAAATTTAAACTATTATTGTCTCTTAAATATAATATTTCGAATATAAGATGTTAAGATTTCTTTTGTAAAACTTAAAAAAAAAAAAAAAAAATATATATATATATATAGTCCTGGACAAAAAAATCAAATTATAAAATTTAAATGTTCCAACTTAACTTATAAGATAAATAAATTTCGTCCTCCTACGTTGTCTCATTCGAGCCCTATCCTGCTTTCAACAAACGGACAGACAGACGGACATAGCTGGATCGACTCTGAATCTAACCAGGACCCAGAATATATATACCTTGTGGGGTCTTAAATGATTCCTTTATCTTAAATCAATATACACCCCATATCTAATAACATTTTGATTTGTTAAGATATTTTAACGAAATTTCAAGCGATTGTTGACTTTAACATTTAAAATGGTAGAGTAAAGAAAAAAATGTTTTAAAAAGAATTCCTCAAATATTTCTTTACAAAAACTAGGCTTAAACAGTTCGTTTAGTAGGGCTTAAAGTTTATTATGCTATAATTTAGTAGTTTTAACATAATGGAAAATGTGGCAAATAATAAAAAGGATGTTACTTCAGGAAGGATAAGTTACTTCAGTGTGTCGTAAAACTATATATTTAAGAAAAGTGGACGTAAAACTATATATTTGGAAAAGTTTATGTTAACCTATTCAAGGATTGGGTTATAAATGAAATAAAATATAATTAAAAAAATAAAATGAGCGTAAAAAGAGGACTAAAGTACTTTACGCAGAACAAATAATCTGATGTCCAAGCAAATACTAAGTTCAGAGAACGATCGTTATAATAAGATAATTTTTATACCCTACACCACCATATTATGCGTTTGTGCTGATGTTTGTAACGCACAGAAATACTATACCAATACCCACCTTCAAATATACCAATTGACTCAGAATCATTTTTTATATCGGTCTAACGATATCCGTACGTCCATCTGGTCGGCTAACTGGCTGTCTGTACATGTAAACCTTCTACACAAAGTACAGGCCGCAATTTTAAAGATATCTTGATGAAACTTTTGGTATAAGGTTAGGTTAGGTTTTATTGTCAGCCGTCCTAGGCTAAGCTCTCTTAAGTCCAAAGTAAAGTCCCGTTGTGTTACCATAAAAGTTTACGCTATTTTAGCTCTAGAGAGACAAGATTTGTCTATTGATATTCTTGGACCAAACGCAATTACCACTGTCCATATGTACTGGAACCCATGTAAAGGTAACAAACGAATGTCTCGCGATCTCCAGGAGAGACAGCGGGCATTCACGGACAATTTTGCATGTGGTGTACACGCCTGAGAAGTAACTTATGGCCGATTTGCTCTCAGTAAAAATTCGAATATCATTGCATATTCCGTTATATTGCACCCATTGTGCCGCTATTTTATGGCCATCACTTTGGCCTGAATAATGGGGATAGTCTTAGGTCTAATTGTACAAAGAAAATGCCAATTCCAACCCTATCTCCTGTTTTTGAATCATCTCTGAAGATTTGAATTACTTCTTCGTTTATGTGGGGGCTATTGTCATAGCCCCACACATACCGTTCTTTCCGGTATGTGTGCCATGAACAAAAGGTCAAACAACGGTGTTGGTGTTGAATAATCAATCTTAAAGTCTTAGTTGTACAAAATCTTATCGCTGTATGTGCAGCAGTTCTCTTGAATACTATACAATGTCAAAGCCTAATGAAATTGGTTATGATCGGTAAATATAGCTATATTTTAATGGAATAAGTGTCAATCTTCTTGACAAATTGACCATAGCTCCCATATAAATCCCTCTTCCGCGAATCACTATAACCTGTATAAATCATATACAAATGTCAGTATCAAGTTAATAATCAACTCAAATAAGTTCTAATTAAGTAGAAATCACGGTGCCAAATCTTATGAGGTTCGGTCCATAATTTATAATAGCTCCCATATTAACCAACATCTAGGAATCATCCTAAAGCGCATAAATTCATATGAATGTTAGTACTAAAGTAATATTCTGTATTTTTATATTTCATTTTATACTTAATATATACTTTTTTCGTCCATAACTGTAAAGTGTTATGTTTCCTGGTCTTCATTTTTAATCCCACCATTTTAACCTGACAATTTCAATTTATCCAAAAACTTTGTTTCAAAACTTCTTATATTTTCAATAATTCACAACATTTTCAATACCCATATGAAAACCATTTTCGCGTACAGGATTTTTTGAAAAAAAAAAAAAAAAAAAGCAAAATATAAACAACTATAACAAAGAAATTTAAAATGCAACACGTTATGCTGGGGATATTTTTCACTTCCAAAGTGAATACAACGAAATACAAACAAAACACAGAAAAACTATAACTATTATTTTAAAATATCCAAATAAAAGAGCAAAAAAGAAATGCGACATTATTTGATGTTCACAAAGAGACCAACAAACAATGTACGTATGTTGTATGATTATATTTCTTGCCACTATTTCTCTCCACACATGCATACGCCACTAAAACAATAACACCATGGTTGAGTGTGTTTAGTTTTAGCCAGCAAAATCATTGAAAATATACATTGTTCCAAAAACAAAATACACACCAAATACAAGCATCTAAAATTCATGGCCATGGTCGTTAGAGACACAAACAAATACACACAAATATATGCTAACACATACACACAATACATATAGGTTTTGCTTGAGATAAATGCTAAAATATTTTAGAGTCATTGCCATTTGCTTTTTTTTTTTTTTTTAATATTGGACGCGGCGCGCCATATTTGTTATGGCGCGCATTTCCGTTTTACTATTTTTCGTTTCCTCTTACTTTCCACTTTAATCTATTTTTACTTTGTTTGTTGCCAATGTTAATCGAACTTTTTTTTGTTTAAAAATATATGAGGTTTTCTTTTTTGAGGAACAAGTGTTGTTGTGTTTGTATTTGTTTATACAAACGTGAGTATGTGTAAGTATTTGTTTGGGTTTTTGCAAATTTATTTGTATTTGAGTACTTTACTCACTCATTCAATATTCTACCATTATCTCACGTAGTTTATATGAAATTTTTTTTTTCACGTTTTTCCAGCTACTGCTACTTCTTTTACTGACAACAACAAATTACACCGACGGCAATGACAGTACTTTTGGTCTATTGGGGAAACGCTTTTTCTATATGATTGTCTATGCACACGTTCATTTTGAAATAATACTTTGTAAAAGTTTTGTTGTTGTTAATTTATTTAGTTCTTAAGATCAATAAACACAATGGGAAATATTCTTAATATTAACTTTTTGTTTATTTGTAAATGATAGTTTTGAAGTGTATGCAAATTTTTGTAAAAGTTGAGATGATGTGGAGTTTTTGAATATAGAAAACATAGTTTTCTGTAGAGATTAAACACTGGGTCAAAGTTTTTGGAAATACTAAACAAAAGAAAATGTTCTCCCATGTTGATCGCAAACAAATAAAATAATAAAGAAAATTCCCTTGATCGCAAATATTTTCCTAAGAAATTTCTAAGAAAAATTCTCTTTGCTTAACTATAGTTGATCGCAAAAATTTTCAATAGAAAATTCTCTTCGCTTAACTATAGTTGAGCGTATTCTTTTCACTCAACTCAGTTGATCGCAAAAAATGTTCTAAAGAAAATTATCTTCACTCAACTTAAGTTAATTGCAAAAAATGTTATAAAAAATATTATCTTCGCTCTAATTAAGTTGATCGCAAAAAATGTTAAAAAAAAAAAATTCTTTTTTTAATTAAGTTGACCGCAAAAAAATTCTAAAGAAAATTCTCCTTATTGAACTTAAGTTGATCGCATAAAATTTGTTCTAGAAATTTCTCTTCGCTCAACTTGAGATGATTGTAAAACATTTTCTCTAGAAAATTCTCTTCGCTAAATTTGAGTTGATCGCAAAAAAATTTCTATAGAAAGTTCTCTTTACTCATCTCGAGATGATCGCTCCTCTAAAGAAAATTCTCTCTTTCGTTTAGAAAAAAAATTTTCTAAACGAAATTCTCTTCGCTTAACTTAAGTTGATTGCATAAAATGTTCTAAACAAAAATTATCTTTGCTCTAATTAAGTTGATCGCAAAAAATGTTCTAAAGAAAATTATCTTCACTAAACTTAAGTTGATCGCAAAAAAATCTAAATAAAATCCTCTTCGATTATCTTTAGTTGATCGCGATCAACTTAAGTTGAGCGAAAGGAATTTTATATAGAACATTTTTTGCAATAAACTCGAGTTGAGCCAAGAAAATTTTATTTAGAAAATTCGCAAAAAAATTACTATAGAAAATTTTCTTCGCAAATTTTTTTAGAAAATTCTTTTCGCAAAAAAAAATCTATAGAAAATTTTCTTGATAAAAATTTTTTATAGAAAAATCTCTTTATAAAAAAATGTTCTATAGAAAATTCTCTTCATAAAAAATTTTCTATAAAAAATTCTCTTCATAAAAAATTTTCTGAAAAAAAATTATATTCATAAAAAATGTTCTATAGAAAATTGTCTTCATAAAAAGTGTTCTATAGAAAATTCTCTTCATAAAAAATTCCTTTTATAAAAAATTTTCTGTAGAAAATTATCTTCATAAAAAATGTTCTATAGAAAATTCTCTTTATAAAAAATTATCTATAGAAAATTGTCTTCATAAAAAATTTTCTATAAAAAATTGTTTTCATTAAAAATTTTCTTTAAAAAATTGTCTTTATAAAAAATGTTCCATAAAAAGTTCTCTTCATAAAAATTTTCTATAGAAAATTCTCTTCATAAAAAATTTTCTATAGAAAATTCTCTTAAAAAAAAAAAAATCTTCATAAATAATTTTCTATAGAAAATTCCCTTCATAAATAATTTTCTATAGAAAATTCTTTTCATAAAATATTTCTATTGAAAATTCTCTTCACTCAACTTAAGTTAATCGCAAAAAATGTTATAAAAAAAAATTATCTTCGCTTTAATTAAGTTGATCGGAAAAAATATTCTAAAGAAAATTATCTGCACTCAACTTAAGTTGATCGCAAAAAAATCTAAAGAGAATTCTCTTCGATTATCTTTAAGTTGAGCGAAAGGAATTTTATATAGAAAATTTTTTGCGATCAACTCGAGTTGAGCCAAGACAATTTTATTTAGAAAATTCGCAAAAAAAAAAAAAATACTACAGAAAATTCTCTTCACAAATTTTTTTAGAAAATTCTCTTCGCAAAAAAATTCTATAGAAAATTCTCTTCATACAAATTTTTTATAGAAATTTCTCCTCACAAAAAATTTTCTAAAGAAAATTCTCTTCACAAAAAAATTGTTAAAGAAAATTCTCTTCACAATAAAATTTCTATTGAGAATTCTCTTCATAAAATATTTCTATATAAAAAATTTTCTAAAGAAAATTCTCTTCACAAAAAATTTTTTAAAGAAAATTGTCTTCATAAAAAATTTTCTATAGAAAATTCTCTTCATAAAAAATTTTCTATAGAAAATACTCTTCATAAAGAATTTTTTATAGAAAATTTAATTCTCAAAAAAATTTCTATGGAAAACTCTCTCCGCAAATAAATTTCTATACAAAATTCTCTTCGCAAACAATTTTCTACAGAAATTTCTCTTCGCTCAACTATAGTTGATCGCAGAAAATTCGTTTCACTCAACTTTGATATCATTTTACTTTAATGTTTGCTGGGTTTTTACAAATTTAGTTACCTTTTCTATACTTGCAGACATACACGTATTTTAACTTCCGGTATTAAAATCCACAGGGACTCATTGCTTATGTTTCCTTTTTTTGTTTCTGGGTGTTGATATTTTTCTTGTTATTTCTGTTGATGTTATGGCTGGCATTGTAGTCGTTGTTGTTTTTAACGTTTGTTGTTATTTTAAGCTTTTTGTTAGATGTTATATATTAAAATAAAGTGCTTTTATGTGGCTATTCGCGTATTGATAAATATAAAATAGAGAATTTTTCTTAATAAACCATTGATTCTTTTATATTTAATGGTTGTTTTAGATGTGCTAAATAAAACGACTGAATGAGCAAAATATTAAAATAAAAATTAAGAAACAATAGAGATTTTAAAAAGGAGAAACTAAAAAACTATATATAAAATGTTTAACAAATTTTGCACAAACTATTACTTAAGGGTTTAGAGGAGCTATATTTTTAGCTTTAAATTTAATTTTGGTAGGAATAAAAAATATTGTATTAGAATTTAAAGTCTTTAGAAATGGTCATAAATCTTAAATTATACACATAAAACATCTTTACTTCCTATACTCTGCCTCCTATGGCCCCCTTAATAGTAACATATTTTCAATTAAATTCACTTCCTTATAAAAAAAATACTCATCTTTCTTTAAAAATAAAATAAACCAAAAAATACTTAAATGAAATAATTTTAATTTCTTTGTTTTATTTTTGTTTATAAATATTTTCAAGAGTATTGAATTAAGTTTATTGACATATTACTAATTAGACAGAACATGACAGCGTATCAAGATTTATTGCAGTCGATAAGCAGAAAATAATAAAAATGCAAAAAAAAAAAAAAAACAAACTGAAATGAAATGAAATGAAGAAAATGTTCAAAGGCAACAAACCATGGCATTGCATTTTACACATTACACCATTATCATCTCAATATCCCATACCACACACTCAGTCGTCCCCAAGACCCCAAGACAAACCATCAAACGAAACCAAATAAAAACACACATAAGTAAAGTATTTGAATAAAACCTAAATATTTGTACACTAAGTATTTGTACAGTGTAAACCTTGTATATGTAGCTGGTGGTGCGCTTGGATCTCCTCTTCATGTGGAGGAGATCAATGAACGCATTTATTTTAATTTGAAATTTATAAACATACTCGTACTCTTATAGTTGTATACATAGGAGTACTACAAATCGTAAATATACAAAATATAAATGAAAATGCATTCATGTATAGAACATTTTTTTGTACTTATTAAAAAGAAATAAAGTTGGAGTAGTTTTTTTTATGTGTAAAGAGTCTTCAAAACTGGCATAAATAAAGATTTTATGAAAAAAATAGTCATAAATAATTAAAAACAAAACTACATACTTTAAAAGTTTAAAGATATAGTGGCCAGACATTATTTAAATTAAAATTTAATTTTAGAAGTAAATTTATTTGTTAAAACTTTAATAAATTTACAATTTTTGCGAAGTCTTAGGAAAGTCTCTGGAATCTTATAGTTAAGTGTTTCCCAAATCATAAAATTTCAGACTCATGCCCCTTCCCGGTCCAAAAATATGACGGTTTGAAAAACGAGAAAAAGCTAAAAAATTTACAAAAGTGCATTTGTTTAATTGCTAATAACTTCTAAACTATATATGGTAGTTATCTAGTTTTAGTTTCATAATAAAGATAAAAATATTACCTTTATAAAGATATTTATAAATTTTTTTTAAATCAATAGTTCAAAGGTTAAAGTTGGAATTATAATAATCAAATCATTATATTTCAAAAAACGGTATTTTTAAAATTCTGGAAAAAATATATAATGTTGACGTAACTCTTCTTCCTACGTACGGAAAATTTCAAGTTGTATTCTCATTTAGTTTAGAGGTTATGGACCAAAATAAAATTTAGTTACTTATAACTTCTAAACTATACACAATAAAATTTAAATTTTAGTATTATTTTAAAGGTTAAGATATTGTATTTAAAATTATGTATAGTAAATTTATTTAATTTTAAAGTTCAAAGGTCAAATTTAAACTCATAAAAAATAAATCTTTATATCTCCAAAAACGATATTTTTAAAATTCTTAAAAAATTATATAATATTACCACAACTCTTGTCCATTCCCGTGCAAAATTTCATATTGGACACTCATTTAGTTTAGAAGTTATGTAACAAAATATAAACCAAAGTCAAATTTTGTATATAAAATTTCATATTTTTTAAATAAAAAAAAAAAAAAAATACCCAGGAAAAATTGTATTAGTTCTACAACTAGTTCCAGAACGCATGAAAATAGCCTGTACTTGTTCTACTTTGGCGTTACGACCAATGATTTTTGTTTGAAATTGTCACCTCCAGAACTAGTTCTGTGGAAGTGTTACGTAGCCAGTACCCATTCTATGGAACGGTTCTAGAGCTAGTTCTTTAATCAATGATTTTTGTTCGAAATTGTCACATTCAGAACTAGTTCTATAGAAGCGTAAGAGAACGGTTTCAGAACCTCTTTTATTCTAATGAGCTATTTCTTAAAGGGCACTTTTAAGATCAATTTAATTTGGTAAATACTTTTTTTTTTCTTTTTTAAATTTTTCAAATTTTTTAAATTTTTTATACAAGTTTTTTAAACCGTTCTAGGAAGTTATTCGAGAACCAGTAATTTCTTTTTAGAAGTAATGTAGAAGTCATACAGAATTTGTTCTTAAGCACTAGTTCTCTAAAGCATTCATTAAAACGAATTGAGAATCGCAATAAAGTTTTACTCCATTAGTGTCAGAATTGGTTGTAATACCAATAGTTCTTAGGAAGTTATTAAAGAATCTGAAGTGGTTCTGACTATACCAGTTCTAGAACTAATGATTTTAGAACATGTTCTAAAATTTTTCCTGGGTAATTTAAATTAATTTTTGTAAATATTTTAAATTTTTACATACAAAAAAAAAAAAAAAAAAAATATTTTTATTATATTTTGCTTCATAAATCCTAAACTAAAAGAGACTCAAAATTTAATTTTGGCTCAAGTATAGAATGAAGTTATCAATATATAATTTTTTAAAGAATTTTAAAATACCGTTTTTTAGATATTCAGCTTTGATTATTATATTATAGATTTTGACCTTTGAACTTTCGAAGTAGATAAATTTTATATGCGCCATTTTAAAGCTAATGTCTATTTCTATTAAATGAGATACTAATTAGAATTTTACAATGTATAGTTTAGAAGTTATGAGCAATGCACTATGTACACTTTTGAATAAAATTTGATAGTTTTTTCATATTTTTAGACCGGAAAGGGTTTTAAGTCTGAAAGTATGCAATTTAAGAAACACTTGTAATAGGTAATAACTGTAGCGAATTTCATTGAAATCGGAGACATGAAATCCGAAAATGACTGTTTTTTGTTCGTTTTGATATGGAATTACTCAGTGAGAAAAAATGCCTCAGACGAATATTTTTCAGAATTATGAGTGCTGCTGTGAGGTGCTATCACTACATGTCAGAACTATTACAGAATATATTATAATACATATAAAATACAAACTTTTAATTTTATGTTTTGCACGATTTCGTAAATAGCAAATATATTGGCTTAAAATTATGGGTACTTATAGCGAATTTAATTACAATATATAGGCATTTATTTAACGAATCTATGACCATTAAAACCTTATTCAGAAATGATATTTGTATGGGAGACAGGTGAAATAATGAACAGATCACAATCAATTATAATGTTATTTTTTGTTGTGCCATACAAATTATTCCAGCCAAATTTCATAAAAATAGGTATCTTCAGAATTGCTACATGTACTTTGTGCACAAAGTTTATAAGAATGGCCAGCCAGACTGATGGACAGACAGACGGACATAGTAAAAAACAGTGATATTTAGTAGATTGGAATACTCTATGATGGCTGTTGAATAATTTTGTGGTAACAAAGAAAAACCACATTTCAAAAGAGCATTTTTTTAAATTTTATTTAAACTCAAAGAATTTGTACCAAAATACTCATATAACATAATATATTTCTAAAATTTATCTGTATAACAACTTACGAAAAGTAGTGCAAAAGTAATGGTGTTGTTATTCCATTTGTCCAATATAATTTTTTCTGTTAAAGATATTTTAAATTATAAATTTTCGTTTGAATTTTCGTTTGAATTTTAGTTTGAATTTTAGTTTTATGGCCTCGATTTTTTCGTAGCCTCTTTTTCAATACAATCTATCTATATCAGAGATGCGAACTTGCCAATTTCCTGACTCGCGAGGTTAGACTACAAATTCTGTTTGAGCAGCGTTGCTTCAGACGTACACTATAATTAATTATAATATTGAAATATGTATATTTTCTTTCTGTTTTAAAGGGTATTTTTCTCATGAATGTATTAAATAATCTAAAAATGCTGTTCGCACAAAATTGTGAACAAAACAACTAATGTAACAAATAGCATTGCAATATCTTTAAAATTGCGACCTGTACTTTGTGCATAAGGTTTACATGGACAGCCGTCCAGCTAGCCAGACGGACGGACAACGTTAGATCGATTTAAAAAGTGATTCTGAGTCGATTTAAAATTTTATAGTGGCATCTTTCTAATCTAACCACCAATTTTAAAATTAAAATGGAATGGATAGGACCAAGGGAAATGGTACACCCCCATTATGTTAGAATGTATGTAAGAATAACTTTCTCAACAACCTTCATAAGTTTACATATAAATGGGATGGGTAAGACTTGGGGAAATTATACCCCCACACAAAACTAGTACTCTTAATGGTACATCTAAGAAACTATTACAGTGAGAGCTCTAAAATGTTGTGGGAACTATTTAATTACACAGTAGGGCAGAATCGAAATTTTTTGGAAATAAATCTGTAACTTCTGATCGGCTGATTGGATTTGCATGAAATTTGGTATATGCATACCAGAGGAGTGTAAAATGTTATGTTTGGAAGGGCGACGGCACACACCCCTCAGAGGCGGAGCTAAAGGGGGTCAAAGTTGGGTATCTCTGACATAGAAATTTTTAATCGCTTGTCAAATTTTTGTTTCTCGTCCAATTTCAATTATTTTTATACATTATTATAGGCACTGATAAGAGCTACAAAAAACATGCCTACATGTCCTATTTATCTCTCGCGAGGTTTGAATTTTTAAGTACCTCAATTTTGCATGTTATTGGTCCAGCTTTATTCATATATATCCTAGTGTTTCCGACTGATTTCATTTGTTTTTTCTTTCACTAATTAAAAACAAAATAACCAACCAAAAAAAAAAAAAAAAGAAATTTGAAGTCGATATCTTTACCGAGTCTAAAGATAAACGATTTTGAATTTGAAAATTGCAAAAATGACGACTTTTTGTGTTATTTTGGCCGAAAAAGTATCTACACTCTTTTTTCTCTACAATAAAATTTTCTTTAACAACATATAATAATTTTATTATTTTCTGAAAGTTATCTTCACAGAGAAGACTTTAAGATAAAAAGCAAGCCCAATAACTCAAATGGTCAAAGTACACACCCTACCGAATTCTACCCATTTTATATGAAAGTTTTGACTTTAGTCTACATTTTCTCAAATCCCAAAACACGAATCGGTAAACGGAATGCAGTTTAAGAATCTATAATATGCTGTTAAAAGTGTTCAATCAATATATATGGGACTTCGGAAAAATGCGGATTTTATAGCCGAAAATGTGAAAATGAAAACATTTTTGGGATTTTCGGCGTTGTTTTGAGAATTTTGGGATTCATTTTACAAAAATCTTAAATTTTCTTTCGCTTTCTTATAATATACGATAAAATCTACATCCACCGAAAATTTCATTAAGATATCTTAAAATTTTCCCGGGCAAATCGACCCAGCTTGATCGTCGCCGGGTTAAGACAATAAAATTAACATTTATAAATCTGATAATAAGATTTTAATAGACCATCTTCAATGTTTAAGCATGTCATTAATTCATAAACGATTATTTTAATTAAATATTTGTATACTATAAAAAATCTAAACGCTCAAACACTTGCTACAATATTCAATAATCAAATCTATAGCCACTTATATTGAAATCTTTATGGTATATCTATTTATAGACATAACAAAAATCAATATCCTACCACTTAACGACTTTCGCCATTTAGATATTTATATTTTATATGTTATTTTATCAATTTCATGTACAATCACCAGTGCTCCCCCTCCCATGGTGTCTGCTGCTATTAAGTATTTATTAATAATTTATAAATTTTAAATTTCAACACACAAATTAAAAGGCAAGAAACAAGAAAAAACGTATGTACAATCTACAATTAGATTTTTTTTACTGCATCATGCCACTAAACTTACCGCACAATCATTAAAAGATAACATGCAATTTTCCACTTAATTTATGTCATAAACATAAAAATTTATAAAATATATAAAAAAAAAAAACAGAGATAGGTTGGTATTAAAAAAAAAGCACAAAAAATCAACAGCAACAACAAACAAATTAATACTACTTGAAAATGAAAATCATACAAACGGGGCAACAAACGATAGCAAAACAAAAGTGGATAACAACAACAACAAAAATTAAGCTTAATAGCAAATAATTTTTTTAATATTCTAATATATAAAAAAGGAATATTTGAACAGCCTGTAGAGAAATTTTGTTTGGGGGCTAAATGTTTAAATTTAATTCCATTTTGAGGTAAAATATTTTTTTTTTTTTTTTTATTTTTTTTTATTATCAGTAATTTTATTTATTGAATCTTCACAAAAGTTAAGTGAACTAACAATAATTAATCAAATCTTAAATCTAAATCTTAATATATATTTAGTCCAACCAACGTCTGACTAAAAGCGATTTTAATGCATATGGTTTAACTTCGGCTCAGTTCTGCGGTGTTTCTTCTTCTTAATCGGATGTGTCCATTACTTCTTAGTATATTTCGTGCTAGTGGGTTAGGGTGTATTTCCAATCTCTTCAAGTATGCTTCTGCATGTTCTTTTATTACATCTCTTACCAAAGGAACGTTTAGATCCTTATGTATATTAGTATTTCTTACATACCAAGGTGCTGCGGTTATAGTTCGCAATATTTTGTTTTGGCGTCTCTGTATTTTCTCAATATTTGATGCTGAGGCCGTACCCCATAACGTTAAAAATATATAGTATTATTTTTAATGCTATCCGGGGTAGCTCTAAAAGCATCTGGTTACTGATTTTATCAATACCAGGTGCCTTTTTGGAGTTTAAATCAACAATAGCCTTATCGATTTCTCGAATCTCAAAGTAAAGGGGTTCAACTGCTCTGAAATGGGGCACAACAGGTGGCAACTCAATTATGTCATTTAATTCGTTCGGGGTCATTTATTTCGTGAGGTAAAATATAATTAAAGAAAAACGTATATAGTTTGAACATTTTAATAATTTTATTAAATTTAATTTTTTGTCTTCATTTCCTATAGGTTCTTTTTAGCAATTTGAATTTAAACACAACCATATTTTCCTTCCTTTATTTCTCATATAAAATTGCATAAAACCGAATAATTCAAATATGAAAATAATAAAAAAAATTGTCTAACATTTCATATCATATTTGGTAAATAAACATTAAATGCTGATGATGTTCATTCATAACATAAAAACACAGATATTTATTTTCAATATTAAAATATATACAAAAGAAAAATGCACAAAAAAAAATAAAAAATAAAAATAAAAACAATCAAACTAAACTGAACATTAAATATTAAACTGTTCAAGCACCATTTAATATTCAACGTAATAGACCGGAGCACTAAAAAAAAGTCAGCAATAACTAGAACCATTCTATTTGGCATTCATTCTGCCAAACAACCAATAGTACTACCACCAACAATCAGCAACATCTATATCATCAACACCATCACCATTATCATTGAGCTCATAAAAACAACTGAAGTCTATAAATATACAATATAGAAATTGAAATGAGTACTTACTTTGGAGAACAAAAAAGTAATAACGAATGAAATCTATGCATTTGGAAACAAATTTTACAGATATAGAAAAGAAATTAAATCGCAACAGAGAATTGAAGATAAATGACAAGATATGAAGTAGGAAAGAAGGACAATAGGATGGAAATTTTGTTTATAAGAGTACTTTTGCAGATAAAAAAAGTACCAGGGAACTTTTATTGTAAACTACTTTTCATTACTTTAAAAAAGGCTACTTGGAATATCATAATCGTCTTTTTATAGAATAAGCGATATGAAATGGATATAAAATAATTATATGTTAGATATAAGGAGTGAGATCGAAAAAATCTTAACACACGTTTCGTTTCTTAACTCTTTTCGGAAGAAATCTTTTTTTGGATCTAGTTTTCTTTGAAAAATATTTCAGTTGTTATTGTTAATGACAATAATGTTGATTTGTTGAGAGTTTAATCAAAATAAGTGACGAAGAATAATTACGTGCTAAAATTATTAAAAACTTAAAAAAAAAAAAATAAAATCCAAATTGGTCCTTCAAAAAATTGGTCAAATAATTAAAGGTTTGCTGTCAATATTGGGAAGGCGAGGAAAATTAAAAGCGTATTGAAAAAAGCAACATTGGAGTTGCTCCAAACACAGCTCGTTGAAAAGCAGCCCAGAAAGCTCATTGATCTAACTATTTCTTGAGAAAAGTTAAAGTCAATGCAGTCTTGAAAACATACAAAGTCCACAAAGATAAGTTTAGGACCCAAAGGCAGAAAAAATTTCTTACAAAATTCCTTGTATGGCAAGCTTTATGCAGTTACGGCAAGAGAAGCCAGTCTCTATAAATACCGAAATATACATTAAAGAATGTTTGAAAAAAAGGCTTTCATAAGAGAGCACAATGTGTCCACATTTTTTTTTTTTTTTTTGCTTGATTTGGCATCATGTTGCTACGGTAAGAAAGCTCTGAAACAAGAGAGGTTAATCCTCCAAATTATCCGGAGCTAAGACCAGTGAAGAAATGTTGGATTCTTGTGAAAAGAGAATTGAATAGCACAAAAAGTGTGTCCCAAAATATCGAAGACTTTAAAAGGAGATGGGTAAAATGTTCCAAAAAAAGTGACTGAAACAACTATCAAATATGTAATGGAAGTGTTACCAAAAGGGTCCACGAGGGTAGATCTCCAAATTTGGTCACCTCGAGTATATAATTTTTCAATAAATTGGACAAAATTATTTTAGCGCTAGTCCTTATAAATATAAAAAAATATGCAGAGAAAAAATATGCTTACGGAATCGTTACTACAAAAATATTATGTTCTCATTGTTAATTTACATTAATTTCAATAACACTATGTTCATGATAGCAAAGTTTTTGTTTCAGTTTTATCATTCATTGTATAAATTCAATAAAAATTTTAAAATAGTTGGCTACACAAATTTTATGTTTCTAAATATTTTAACCACAAAGATAATTTTATTAATAAGAAAAAATGTTATTATATCTCTAACTATTATATATTTCCTTGATCTTAAACCATATTTTGTTTTCAAACCATATTAATATTATTTTTCCCATAACAATAAAATGTTACAAATAAACAAACTTTTTACAAATATGGTTGAAAAATTCATAATTTGATTTAAATATATTTTAATTTTTATTTTCATTTTTATTATAATTCTCATTTAGTTTATAAACGAATGAATATAAATAGACAAGGTTTCGTTATATTTGGTGTGATTCAAGCAGTATAAGTCAAGATTGATTAACTACCATTAGCTTAGTTAAATCGCGAAATATTGCGTTTATCAAACTTAAACTCGCATTTGCGTTACCAGCGTCAATATTAATATTCTTATCGAATTTCATTAAATTCGAATGATTTTTGGAAAAAATTTGCGATTTTTAAATTTTACTACAAGCAAAACAATATCAGTTGCAACAAATATTTCGTATTTATTATGACATTTATTGTAATAACTCCTGAAATATTACGAGTCCCAAAATGCCACTTACCACGCTTATAGAAAACATTTTAATTATTAACATATATTTTTTAAAAATTTTTAAAAAGACCACTTTTCGAGATATTTGCCCGCGAATAAAAAATCGCGAGATATGGACCATTTTGATGTTGAGAAAAAATCATATTATATTATATTATTTTGATACCTTTAATATGACATCTCAATAAATTTTATATAATAAATACTTCGAAAAATATTTGTAATTTTGTGTATGCAACTTTTTACGCATTTTGAGCTATTTTGCACTTTCCAACCGCGATATTTCGCGAACCACTTAATGAAATTATCTTAAATTTTGAATAAGTCTTAGTTTTGACAAATATCATTTAATTCGGAGAGGTAAAGTCAAAAATTTTAATTTTTCGTGTTGGTTTTTTTTGTTGATTTCGCAGCGTCTTCTGAAAAATAATACATTTTTTTGTGAAATTTTTTTAAAGATAAGATTTTTGAATGGAATTGTAAGATTTTTAAAAATAAAATATGACAACAGTGATAAGATTAAATAATAATATGGTAAAATGGAATCATAATATGATAAGATTATTATCTCATCAATTAATAAATAAAAATAATAACAAAATAAAATTAAATCCTATTATTATAGAATGGGACTTAATGTAGTAAGATGTTATAATATTAAAAACTATAATAATAACAGGAAAAATCGGACACAATTGATAAAATGGAATCATAACAATTATTATTTATAATTATATATATTTTTAGCTTTTACTATATATTCCAATCATATGTTGCTCGAAGATTATGGTTACTACAAATATATTTTTTCGCATATGTTTAGGTTATCTCTTTTAGTTTAAGAGTTACATATTTAGATCAAAGTAAATTTTACCCTAAAATTTGGTTTAGTTTAGTTTAAGGTTTTTAAAGTTTTTGGCCTTGTCTAAACATGTCAATTTAAATTTTTTTATTATTTATTTTTTTTAATTATTTATTTTTTTACTTCTCAAAAAATAAATTTAATGCATACCTGTTTATGATGATTAAACACGCGAACATATTTTCCGAGCCAAGCCTTTTACAAGGAAAAGCCTTGTTTTAAGAAAAAGCTTCTTTTAAGCCTTCAATTGGTATGAAATAATACTGGATTTGAAAGCATTATTGACAGATTTGACTTCCCTCGAAAAAGAAATTGATGTCCAGTCTGGATAACACTGGTCAACAAAAAAATCCTCCCCCATAGACGAATAGTTGGACTTGATGTATTTTGATGTGCTAAACACGAATCTGCTTTCAGTTTTTTTCCATCAGGTCTGGATTTTTTTTTATGGGCGTGTCTAATATTTCGCCCATAGTAAGGCCATTGCTCTAGTATATTTCCTCATAACTCAAGAACGGTGTGTACGATTGATCAAAGTGATACACCAAAATGCGTACTAAAAATATCTTCAAATTCCCCAAACTTAATTTTTTATGTGCTCAATAGTTTCGGAGTTATTTTGAAATAAGTGACCGAAAAAAATAATTTTCACGCAAAATTTTAGATTTTTTTGTTACAAAAATTTCTTTTAAGAAATGAAAACATCTAATAGGTTACAGTTTATCATCTTTATCTTAAAGCTGATAATGGTGCGAATAAAATAAGGCAGGTATCTTCAATATTGATGCAGAAATCTAAATTTTATTCACAGTTAAGTAAAAATACCCATGTCACATACAATTGAGTAGAAATACAGTGGTGGCCAAAAAATTTTTTTTTTTTTTTTTTTTTAAACAAAAATATGTAGGTGGACTTTGACGAGTTAAACAAGAATCTGCATTCACTTTTTTTCTATCGGGTACCAATTTTTTTTTTTTTTGTGCGTGACATATATTATCACCTTATTCAGCGGTCACACTATAAAATTCGAGAATGGTTTGTCAAACTTAGGCTATAACTCAAGAACCCTTTACATGATTTTGATAAGTGATACATCAAAAGATGCATACGAAAATTGTCTTCAAGGTGCGTCAATAATATTTTTCATTCACTCAAGAATTTTATAGTTATAGACCAAAATTTTCACCACTTTTCACAAAAAATAAATTTTAAAATTTTCGGTACTAATTACCGCATAACTACGGAAATATTAACTGGACAAAAAATTATGTAAATTCAGCTCAAAGACAATTTGGGTCGCTATATATTAAAGTTCAATTTATCTTAATTGGACAAACTGTTCTCGAGATATACAAGTGTGACTGCCTAAAGGCGGGGTCATAGTAGTCATGCCCATAAAAAAAAAATCAATTTGTGATAGAAAAAAAGTAAACGCTGATTCTTATTTAGCACGTTGAATTCCATTTAATCCACCTATTTTTTTTTTTTTTATTTAAGACGATAAAATAATTTTTTTTTTTTGTCCACTAGTGTATTTCCACTTAGCTATAGGTATGCATGGGTATCCAAACTTAACTGTGAATCCAATCAAGATTTGTGCATCAATTTTTACAGTATGTGTCTTTATTTACTCGTTGTTTTGCTAGCTTTGAGATAAAGGTGATAAACTTAAATATTTTTGATGTTTTCACTTTTGAAAAAAGTTTTAGTAAAAAAAAAGAAATGTTGAATTTTGCATGAAAAAAAATTTTCCGACACTTTTTTCTCCTAAACTATTGAGCGACTTAAAGCCAATGTTATTTCACATATTTTGGTGTATTATTTATATAAATCGTGCATACCGTTCTCGAGTTATAGTGAAATATACTCGAGTAATCGGCTTATTTAGGGCGCAATATTAGACACGCCCATAAAAAAATTCCCGACCTGATGGAAAAAAACTGAAAACAGATTCGAGTCTAGCATGCGGAATTCCATCTAGTCCACATATTGTAATCTGAAAAAAAAAATTAAAAATATCAATTTGTTCTATTTTGGGTTTACCCTGTCAAGACCATTAACTTTGGCCCATTTTAAAGAAATTTTCTTCCGGTTAGGAGAACTAGGTCGTCTCTATGTGATTACAATGCTGTCTTATTTACTAAGCTAGAAACGGATTTAATTCATAACATGATTCCCAAAATATTAAGCCCTTTATCGATTCGATATTGTAGTTATTTGTCTTGTCCACACAACTAATTACTTAGTATCAGGTTATTATATCAGACTCTGAATGATTTTTATCTGGATATGTCATTGATTTTGGACATCTAAATAAATAAAGGATATTATTTCCATTTAAATTAAATTTTCTATTACCTTTGCCATGATATTGACATAATTTAAAGGTTCATATTAAAATGTTGAAATTATAAACATTTTGTAGCTATCTATGAAACGTCACGCTATCTGCTAAACGATAAAATTAATAGACTTTTCATAGAGTGCACAAAAAAAGAAAAATCATCAACTATATCATTATTATTACACCCAACACCAATAAACAATACATTATTTTTAACATGCCGGAAAGCGGGGGTCATTTACAGGCCGCCTTTTGCTATTATATTAGCAAAAATATGAACATTAAACAACCAAAAACCAGCCACAACTCTCTAGTCTCTATTTCAACAGCCATTGTTTTTCATTTTTGTCTATTAATTTTTATTCACAACAATCTAGACTCCTCTTCCGTATGGTTTCTCTTCATTTGCCATATATTCTTTTAAACATTTTTATGATATCGTATGCTGCTTGCTGTGTTTGGTATTTTCTTCTATGTAGATATTTTTTTCTATATTATATTTATATATTTTTTTTAGCAAACATAAAAATTGTAGATAAAAATCAACGCAGACGTATGCATAAAATATTAATTATCAGAAGCTGTGAAAGCTGACATAACATTTCGTATATTGTTTCCAACTTTGCTCTCCAGTACATGAACTTAACATTCATTTGTACAACACACAAACATTTGCTCAATGTTGTGATGGGTGTGGAGGGAGAAATGTTGGTTGCTAAGGACTTGATTTCTAACAACCATATAATACTGTGGATGAATGCTTCTCTAATAATGTGGTGTTATTGTGTATTTTTTGGTAACTTAAATATACTATATAATTTTTGTTCATTTTGTTTTGTTTTACAGTGTATATGATGGTATGGCTCATAAAATGATTGTATTTCCATTTTAATGGTCGTTTAGAGTTTACTTGATCATTTGGAGTGGTGGCAGAGATATGACACATATTGTAAAATAAAAATTTGCTTAAAGTTTGTATATGGTTTTTGTTTCTTTTTAATTTTTTTGGTTTTTATGATAAATAAAGATAAAATTATTATTATCAAATATAAATATTAAGATTTTATGTTGGTTTTTATGAAATAAAGAGAGAATAAATATTTAGTTTGTATTTTTAGTTTAAGTAAAAAAGGAGGATAGTGTCCTTTTTGATTTAATTATGTTGACAATGCAGATAAAAATTTATTATCACTGCATTTGTTTAAAAATTAAAATAGATAAGGTATTAAAAATCACTAGAAATAACTAATGAAATAATGTTTACATATTCGGAGTTTCAGTATTAAGTATTTAAAAAAAAATTATATTTCGGGAAAGATTTTTTTTTTTTTTTTTTTTTTGTAGCATTTAATTCGATTTGACTAATTTCTTCCCATAACGTTAATCGTATTAAAATACTTATAATGAAGCGGCTTTCCGAAATAATCGGATACATTTAAGCAATAATTTGATAAAGAAACATATATGTTTAATTAATTACGAGGGCGGCTCAATAAGTTTTTTGCAAAACAAAAATTTATTTTTCAACATAATCTCCTTTTAACTTAATAAACTTAGTCCAACGTTTCTCCAGTTTTTGTATCCCTTCCCTTCGAGGTCCTTAAAATATTCATTTGTTTGGTCAATAATTTCATCGTTGGAGATGAATCTCTTTCCACCGAGCCATTTCTTTAGGTTTGGAAATAGGAAGTAGTCACTAGGGGCTAAATCCGGAGAATATGGTGGATGTGGTACCAATTCGTAGCCCAATTCATAGAGTTTTGCCATTGAGACTGCACACGTGTGCATCCGTGCTTTATCTTGATGAAAAAGAACTTTTTTCTTGGTCATATGGGGTCGTTTCCTTTTTAAATGCTCATTAAATCGGTTTAATAAGTTGGCATAATATTCGCCATTTATTATTTTTCCCTTTTGAAGGTAATCGATGTGGATTATCCTGCGTGCATCCTAAAAAACTGTTGCCATCACCTTATTGGCCGACAAACTTATCTTGGTCTTCTTCGGAGCAGGCTCACCCGGAGAAACCCATTGTTTAATACAGTAATGGATCCATGTTTCATCCACAGTTACAAAATGCCACAAAAACTCATTTGATTGCTGTTAAACAACTCCAAACAATCCTTTGAAGTTTTCACACGTTTACGTTTATGGTCAATTGAGAGCAAACGCGGCACCCATCTTGCAGACAACTTTCTTAAACTCAGCTGATCATTTAAAATCGAAACCACACTGCCATATGAAATGCCTATGGCATCAACAATCTCACGCACTTTTACTCTTCGGTCGGCCAACACCATATCGTGGATTTTTTCGACATTTTCTGGTGTACTCACCTCAATTGGCCGTCCAGAACGTTCAGCGTCATTTGTACTTGTGCGACCACAACAAAAGTCAGTAAACCACTTGTTTACCATTAAAATCGATGGTGCAGAGTCCCTATAGTATTTATCGAGCTTTTCCTTGGTTTGATTGACGGTTTTTTTTCTCAAAAAATAATGTTTAATGAGCACTCGAAATTCACTTTTTTCCATATTTAGAAAAATACAGGAGGTTGTATGTTTTGAACAGCTGTTAAACGCAAAGTAAATGACGACACTTGCTTAAAATTTGACAGTAGTCTATTAACAGGTGGTACTTGATGGGAACAGTGTTACATTTCATATAACTACGAGAGAAGTTCGAAAAGTCACGGAAATATTGATCCGCCCTCGTAATAGCCATAAGGTTCTTATCTTCCCTATACTATTCCTATATCTTTATAAATCTAACTTTAATAAAAATAATATATAAGCTATATTATAAATTATTTTATAATATACCTTAATAAAGAGTGAGATCAAAAAAATCATAAAAAAATTCAACAATTCAAAAACGGTTGATCCTAGATTTTTTATTTTTTATTGGCTAAAGATCCAAGTGCACCAGGCTTCCTTATGAGATCAAACGGTCTTTTCACCGAAAGTAGTACAGAAATTTGGGAACTGCTTATGAAAAAGCACTTTCCGGGCTGCAGGGATGATAACGAGGACTTCGAACTAGAGGCCCTCGCGGCAACCGAGTTTCAGTCTAGTACCCCAGTAGATTCTATAGTGGACACTGAAAAGATAAAGTGGGCGGTGAGGTCTTTCGAACCCAGATCCAGATAGCATTTTCCCCGCTTTATTGCAGTATGCGATCCTTGCCATTTTAGCATGGCTTAGTTTAATCTTCAAGGGTAGTCTAGTAACAGGTTACATACTAAAAGGATGGAGAGAGGTGACAGTAGTATTTATTGCCGAACCATAAGTCTGTCATCATTTTTATTGAAAGTTCTGGAAAGACTTGTGGATGCATATGCGTAATCTCTCATCGGTCAACTTTTGTACGTTACAAGATGCCTACCAGAAGGGTAGGTCGCACGTTGGGGTAAAATGTGTCAAAAGTGACATTTAAATGAATTTTAAAATTTAAAGTTTTGTAATAAAGTTGGGCACGGAATAAAAACAGACAAAATTATGTATCAATATCAATTAAAATCTTTAAGCTAAGAATTTTTTTATATTTTTAAAAAATAGTAAAAAAAAAAATATTTTGACCAAATTTCAGTGTATTTATGTTAAATATAAAGTCTTTTAAAGTAAAAATTTTAAATTAAAACATCAACTTCAGATATTTAAGTGTACTTTTCTTCAAGTATTAGTAAATTATATTTTGTCAAAATATTTTTGTTATTTTTTTGAAAATTGTCCTAAAATACACTAATTTTCAAATTTCATGGAATGCACCTTAAAATGTTACAGGATGTTTTGAATATTTTTTGAAAAATAGTATATATTGTACACTTTAATATTATGAAAAAAAAAATAATAAATAAATAAAATCTAAAAAATCATTTTAAAAAAAAAAAAAAAAAAAAACTGTAGATTTCATAAAAAAACAGCTTAAGTGCAGACATTTTCTTTGCTTTATCATCGGCTGGTTGAATTTACATGAAATTTCACATAAACGTAGCAAAAGATAGCAGCATTTTGATTTTAGAAGCAGCATCCAATATACGCATGAGGAGCGGAACTATAGCGGTTCTAAATAGAGTACTAGTGTCATGGAGAATGTTTAACTACTAGCGAATTTTTGATCCTTACCCGATTTACAAAATGTTTATATCACTTTAAAGTCCTTGATAAATCGTTAAAAAAACATGCTTGCATATAAAATTATCTTAAATGTTTTTCGAGTTATTTACATTTGAATTTTCAAAAATCTCAATTTTACAAGATCTTGGTTAACATTTTTCCATATATAGCCAAATATTTTTAATCGATTTTATTATATTTTATGCAGTTGGTTAAAAGACAAAATTGCTTATCGAACAAAATTTTGAGTCGTTATATTTATTCAGTCAAAAGTTAAACGATTTTGAATTGGAAAGTTCGCAAAAATTAACAAACAAACGGACAGATGGACGGACATAATAATTCCTTCAAAAAAATCTTAAAATTCGAAAAATATTTTTTTCCACTTCTCGATTGATACGAAAACCAAATGAATTTATTAAAATTTTGATATCACCTTTCCCTGAATTAAGTGGCATTTTCGACCCCTTTAACCTAAATGTATATTATAGAATTCTAAAAATGCGTTTTTTCACTAACTAATAAACAGAAAAGTTAGAATGTGATTATCAAAATTTGGATATCACCTCTTCCTGAATTAAGAATCATTTTCGTCCCATTTAACCCAAATGTGTAGACGGTCGGACGGACATTGCCATTCCGTCAAAGAACGTCTTATAATTCTAAAAATTAATTTTTTTACTTACTAATAAGTAGAAAAATTAAACGTAATCATTAACGTTTTGATATCACCTTTCTCTTAATTATGCATTATTTTCGACCCATCTAATGTACAGATAGACGGACAGACCTTACCGTTCTGCTAAAAAAAATCTTAAAATTCTTAAACTGAATTTTTTTTTAACTAATAATCAATAAAAAAATAATAAAACGTGATCATTAAAATATTGATATCACCTTTCGCTGATTTAACCCCATTTTCGAACCCTTTTACCCCAATGGGGGTCGGTGAAAACACACGACCACCCAATGTGGTCGGTACTATTGAAAATAGAAAGGAAAATGTACTGGCAGACTTTTTGGATGTAGAGGATGCCTTTAACAATGTGAATATAACATCGATTCTAACTGCACTTCAGAATTTAGGAATAGATCAGCGGACAACAAATTGGATAGCTAGCACGCTTAGCAGCAGGACTATTAATTCCAGAGAGGCACTCCATAGGTGTAATATCACCGCTTCTATGGAAACTGGTCATAAATGAAATCCTTTTCCGACTCTCCAGGAAGGGCATCAAAGTTGTTGCATATGTGGTTGACGTTGTGCTCCTCATTAGGGGAAAATTTCTCCCCACACTGAGATGGGCAAATGCGAACGGTCTGGGAGTAAACCCATTAAAGACCGAATTGGTACTTTTTACCAGGATATATAATATTCCAGCCATTCGACTTCCCAGACTGGACGATATTTCTCTGTTCCTTTCCAAAGAGGCCAAATACTTTGACGTGATTTTGGATTCAAAGCTCTCGTGGAAACATAATGTTGAGAGCACGATGCATAAGGCTTTATGTGCCTTCTATGTATGCAAGAAGACTTTTGAAAGAGATGGGGACTCAAGCCTTATATTCTTCACTGGATGTACACAGCGGTAATTAGACCAATTCTTACCTATGGAGCAATTATGTGGTGGAGTGCTGTCAATACAAAGACCTATCTCTCCATTTTGGGCAGGATATAGAGACTAGTTTGTCTTGCAATTACTGACGCCATGAATTCCACTCCTTAAGTTGGCTTAGAGACTATGCTTGACGTAGCTCCACTTGATGTCTAGTTGCTAGACGAATCAGAGAACTCGTTTCAGAAGCTCTTACAGTCGGCTTCTTTGTAGATAGTCAGACCGTGATCAAGGATCTGAATTCATATGTGGTGAAATAGAAATGTTTACTTATTTTGTTTATATTAATTTATTATAGTAGTAAAATCATATTAAATCATATTAGTTTAAATAAAAATCGCTCAATTTACAGAAATGAAATACCTTAATTCTAAAACATCAAATATTACACAGAGGAAAGCTAAGACTGATAAGCAAATAAACAATAAATTTGACGAAGGAAAATACTACTAATTAAAAACCTTCGAAATAAAATGTATACTTGAATGCAATCCTTCTCTCCTTCCCAGTTGCGCACGCAATGTATAAGAGTAGGGTATGAGGGCATTCTTGGCAACGAAAAGCCGGATGAGTGCGCCAGAGTCGGTTCGTCGATGGACGCAATTGAGGCTCGAAAGGAAGTCAATTCCTCTTGTTGAATTTTTATTATTTTATTATTTTATAGAAGACTGGGCGCTTAAGGAACTCAGACTCAATTATCTTGTCGAGTGCTCTTTTCAGAATCTTGATGATTTGAGATTTATACAGAGTAGATGATGGTTTAGTGGCACTTGAGGTACCTACGCGAGAAAATCAGTAATGGTGGGGTTTTCTTCTTTCTAGGGAAATACAATGGTCCACATTAGACCTCCGAGAGAACTCGCTAAGCTTGGCGAGCTGCCCACGCAACCTAACCTAACCTATGAACTCGTGGACCTTTTTTGAGCAACCCTCTATTAGAGATTTGATAGTTGTTTTAGTAAATTTTTTGGAACAGTTTGCTCATCTCATTTTATAATCTTTAATATTTTGGAACACCTTTTTTGTGCTCCTCAATTCTCTTTTCACAAGAGCCCCATATTTCTCTACTGGTCTTAGCTCCGGACAAATTGGAGGATTGACCTTGCTTGGTACAAAAACTATGTTATTGTTTTGGTGCCATTCCGCACCAAATAGTCAGATCACTGATCTAACCGGGCTGCTTTTCTACCAGTTGTGTTTGGAGCTCTTTTCAATATGCCTTAAATTTTTTTGGCCTTCCCAATATCATGTGGACCTTTTTTTCCGAACCAGATTTCCTATCAATGTTCAAATTCTACTGATACTATTTAATAACATTGGAAACAGTTTGATGGCAGACCTTTAATTCTTTGGCCAATTTTTATGGGACCAATTTGGATTGTTTTGGAAAATTTTTAATAAATTTAGCACGTATGTACTTCTTTTGCGTCACTCATTTTTATCAAATGCTGGTGCGAAAACTTGTTAACTTCGAGCGGTTGGTGCTAAAAAGTCGTAAAAAGGAATCTCGTTTCTATCTGTTAAAAAAAGTTGTTTTCCGAACCTCAACAAAATATTATTCAATCATGTAGATCGTTTAAATCCTGAGACATTGAATTAAAATGGCTGAATTGAAATACGTTCCTACTTTGTCTTAAAACTATTGCAAAATCCACACTTTATTGCAAGCTAGAAATTGTCAACAATTTTAATAATTCATTCTGTCCTTAAACACAGCTGCTACGTTCCTTTCGGTACCTGTTTGCGTTTTTTTTTTTTTTTTCTATTTCACCATTTTTTACAAATTCATGTCTTTTATTATTGTCATGTTCCACCTTCTATACAATTCCCAACCGAAATAACTTTGACTTTGTATAACTTTTTTTCAAACACAGCAACAACAATTTAACAGTTAAAACATTAATGTTGGCAAAAATCTAACAAGTCACGTGATGTTATAAATTTTTAAACAAGCCAACAGGCAGCAACACAAATGCAACTTATGAACAACATTCATTTCATACAAACATGAACTCAATCCCATTATTATAAGTCGGGAACCATTAACTCCACTCACTGCATGTTTAACCTCATTCCAACGATTAATAACAAGTCATATATTTAGCTGTTTTGAATTGTTAGTTCCACTGGAATTTGTTTTAAATTTAAATAAAAAAAACTTTTGTCAAATGTTTACATTAAAGACAGCTAAGAAAAATCCCCTTCAAAAAGTTCGATAATATTAAACGTTTGGAAAAATAAAGATGTATAAAATTATAATTTAAGCTTCGAGAAGTTGCTGGTATGGACTACTGAAAATATTACTATTTGAATTACTAGTTAATATTGCAACTACCATAACCATTGCTCCTGTTACTTATACAGTTGCGAGCAAAAATGGAAGAATGTTTTCAAAATTTTTTATTTATTTGTAAAATTTTTAATACTGGAGATAATGCTATGATTTTTTTTTAGTATATATTTTTAATTTTGTATAATTTAATATACTAAGAATAACAATTAGTAAAATTTAGTCAAAAGTAAAATATTTTAAATAAACATGACATTTTATTTAACAGGAAAAGATGAATAGAAAAGAAAAATATCATAAACGCTACAAATAGCACATTATACTGCCCTAAGTGTCCGAAAACGGAGAAATCTGCATCCGGTTTTTATAGCTGGAAGGCCGCCAAGATTGCTTACATATGGGAATAATTGTCTTATTGAACTCCTAATGAAAAGAAAAGATACAAAAACAACAAAATTAACAGCTAAAGCAATAAATTAAAGTGTTATCTAGTGAACTGCTCGCAGAGTACTTCGTAGAATCAGCATACACCTGCAATTGAGCAAATGAAAAGTCGGCTTTATCGGAAAAATGTTAATGGCTAGTTTGGAATTTTGCGAAAACAATGGAAATGGAAATCTGACGAATGGAAACGTATAATCTGGACAGATAATATAAAAATTAACCGATTCCTATCAGATTGAATGAATATTACTGGCATCGTCCATATGAGAAGCTTTACAGTTATCAGATAAAATAAAGAGTGAAGCATTTTGTCATGGTTTATGGATGTGTTACTTGGTGGAAGGTTGGGTGTCTAGTAAAAACAGCTGGAATTGTGAAAAAGGAATATTATCTTAATATCTTTTGAACAAAATTGTCAAAATTCATTAAAACATTCGCATACCCGGAAGAAGAATTTCTGGTAAAGGAAGATGAAGATCAGAAACATACCGCTAAAATTATGAAAAAAAAAATTTCTCATTAAAAATTTTCATATGACTAAGTGACCTTAATAATATCCTGATTTAAATACAGTTGAAAATTCGTGGGCACTGCTATAAATAGTACTGTTAATCTATAAATGAATACCAACCAACTAATATGAAGTTTGGGCAAGAGTACAACAGGAATGGACTAAAACACCAAATTAAACTACAGAGGAATTAGTGAAGATTATGTCCGTGAGCATAAAATGTGTAAAAATATTAAAGGGCTATGAACAAAACATTAAAAATTAATAAAAATTCAAAAAAATATCATACGTGCCAAAATGGAAGAATAGAATTGTGTTCAGTTTTTTCTAAATAAATGCTGAAAATTTAGGTTTTATTTAAATTATTTTATATTCCCAATAAATACATCAACATATAAAAAGAAACCTAAAGTTTTGTTTCATTTGCCTTTTTATTTAGGATTTTATAGAATTTTTTGTAAGAATGTAGCTGGTATGCATACACTTTTGCTCGCCACTGTATATCTCACTACTATTTTTTAATTCATATTAGTCTCCTGCGCAAGATGATTTGAAAAGCAAACACACTTGAATTTCAAGTGTGTGTTTCATAGCCAACATGTGCAAAAACAACAATAAATACTGTTCGTACTGTTCGCTGCCCGAAGCAAAGCAAGTGCGACTGCAAATCCGTGCGTTCAAATCATTTATCGTAAACAAGTGGTGCAAGTGGTGTGGCAAAAAAAAGCAAATCATACAAGACGTTGAGAAATGATTTAAAGATTTCAAGTGGGCTTAATGATTTGTTTGTTTTTTGTAATACGTAGTTGCTGTGTGTGGCAAAAAATCTTCATAATGTGTAAAAAGTGGTTGTTTATAAATATTCTTGCATACACACACATATATACAGTATGTCTATATTTTATTGTTGGTTCTTCTTTTCTAAATAAATGTAAAAGGGTGAATTCATAAAGTTATTAAAAAATACTCTTTATTAAGAGTTAAAAAAGTAAAAAAATTAAAGTTGACATTTGAAACTGTCAGTTACATATGTAAGTTAGAAAATGTTTATCTTTAGTATTTATTTATATTTTAAATAAAGTTAGTCTTATAATTAATTGTATGTTTATAAAAAATTTTAAAATTGTACTTATTTATATTATGATAGATTTTATTGCATTTAATTTATATTTACTAAGTAATCATTCTATTTTAAAACTAAAAGGAAATAATATAGAACAATGTCTTTTCATTTTTCAAATTCGTTTCCATATACGTTTACTCCTTGACTAATAAAACTTAATGCATGTTTCTTTAAATTGTTATAACTAGTAACATTAATAATTTATTTGATCGTAAATAACAATAAGTTTATAAACAATACTTTTAAACGACTGTTTTACTTACGAAATTACTTTATACAGTCTTGAACGCACACACACACATATAATTTTAATAAAAAAGAAAACACAATTTTTTTCCTTATTGAAGCAAACAAGTGGTCAAAAGGCTTGTATTTTTTTATACAAGCCTTTGAGAGGCTTGTTTGGTCGCTATCATAGCACACTCATGATTTGTTCATAAAGTTGAAGCACACACGCAGTATTTGTATGGTTTTAAGTGCCTGCAGAACAGTATTTATTACTCCGCACACACACTGATAACAACACTTGAAAAATATCAAGTGGCTTGTACAGCCTTATAAGACACAGTTTGCAGGGCTCTAATTCATATTCCTACCGTTATTTCTTTTTAGTTTTTCTTCCCGTAAAGCATCTCAAATTCTACCTTTGCTATTTTTTACAGAAACAACAACATTCATTTCAAAAATCGCGTGCCCATTTATTTTATATTGTTACAGAATTTTTGCTTTTTAGAAAATTTATTTATTTAGTTATTTAAATAAAATTTGTTTATAACAAATGCGTGTTTTAGCGATTTTTTTTTTTCATTGTGTTGTGTTTAGTGTATTGATTTTTTTTTAACCGTTTTAGCTTGTTGAAGGATATTTGTTAATGAAGGATTCGTTTGTTATGATAAAATATTTGCCAGACATGCAATCACAAAGTTGTTGTGTCATATTAAACAGAATAATAATATAATCAAGATAAACTAACTAAAAAAAGGCAAACAATTAATTGACAACATTTAAAAAGAAAAATTGTTTGATAATTTTTTAGTGACAAAGAATTTGAATATTTTAGGGACAAAAAATTTTTTTGATAAGGAATTGTTTAGAACTTAAAAAACTGTACGCAAATTTGATTTACAAATTTGTTCATGACTTTACTATAAGAAAAATATACCACTCCATAAAGATAATTACAATTATACCCTACACCACCATATTGATCCTTAAGAATCTTCGGATGACAGTCCTTTTGTTTCGCAAATTTCAAAATATCGTGATGAAATTTGGAACAAATAACGACAAATGTTTGAATCTCGCCCAAAATTATAAAAATTAGTGTTAAACGTTCCACAGTGGGGCAGAATCGAAATTTTTTGGAAATAAATGGGTCGAATTCGGGAGGGTGTATACCCTGACCATTTGAGTTATTGGGCTTGATTTTTATTTTAAAGTCTTTTCTGTGAAGATACCTTTCAGAAAAGTATAAAAATTATTATATATTGTTAAAGAAAATTATATTTTAGAGAAAAAAGAGTGTAGATACTTTTTTGACCAAAAAAACACAAAAAGTCGTCATTTTTGCAATTTTCAAATTCAAAATCGATTATTTTTGGACTTGGCAAAGATATCGACTTCAATTTTTTTTATTCAATAGATAATTTTGTTCTTTAATTAGTTAAAATCGGTCGGAAACACTAGGATATATATGAAAAAAACTGGACCAAGAACATGCAAAATTGAGGTATTTAAAAATTCAAATGCAAATAACTCCAAAACTATAAGAGATAAATAGGATAAATAGGACATGCAAGCATATTTTTTTTGGAGGTCTTATCAGTACCTACAATAGTGTATAAAGATATTTGAAATTGTCTCGTCCAATTTCAAATATCTTTATTTGGCAAGCAATTAAAAAAATTTTATGTCAGAGGTACCCAGCTTTGAGCCCCTTTTGCTCCTGATGGGTATGTACGGTTCCCTTCCAAACTTAACATTGTACACTCTGCTAATCATATACCAAATTTCATGCAAATCCAACCAGCCGATCAGAAGTTACAGATTTATTTCCAAAAAATTTCGATTTTGCCCCACTGTGCGTTCAAGGAAAGCGTTTTACTCAATGACGAAAATAAATTTAAATATTTGGCGCCAGAAAAACACGAAATATATTACAAAGATGAAATGAAGGCGTCAATGTCACATGTGTGGTTGAGATAGTTAAACATGATCGAGACTCGGTAATGGTCTGAGGACGTCTGGAGGCTTCAGGAATTTTTGCATAACTGTTTATTCCAAAATTGTGAAGGAATGGTTGCTTTATTGTACTTCCAAACCTATTTGTAATGCTCTGAAATCCCCAGACTTTAATCCAATCGGGCACCTGTTGGAACATATTTACAAAAAATTAGAAAAAGTACAATTATTTTCAATGATTATCTCTAGCTGGCATTACAGAAAGAGTAACCCAAAATATTAACGGAATTTGCCAAAACACTTGTCGACTCGTTGCCTAGGATATTAAAGGATACAATAAAGTCAAATGGAAAATATACAAAGTATTAAATACAATTTTTTTGCATTTAATTATAAAATTGTTTACTTTTTTTACTTATTTTTCTATAACAAACTTAAAACTGAAGATGAATTTTAAAAATATTATCTCATCATCACTAAACAAAACCTTATTATTTGTTCGGTTTTTTGACAAAAACCCTTTGATCATTTTAGTAATATGTACCTTAAACCATCATAGTTGGAGAGGATATTATACATTAACACTGGTATTTGTACTAGTCGGTTTAGAAAATTTTCCGAGTCTATTTTACGATGTGCGTCCGTCCGCCCGACGGCCTGCGTAAACCTTTTAATTAAACTACAGGTCGCAATGTTGAAAATATTTCAATAAAATTTGATATTCTATAGTCCAAGCCTTCAAATGTTTTCCCGGAATACAAGTTTAGTGATAATAAATGGCTTAAATATAGCAATATTTTAGTAAAATTTAAACAAACCTTTATTTTAAATTCTATGAAGATTGATTCATAATTAACCATAGCTTCCATATAAAACCCTCTTCCGAAAATTACTTTAAATGTGCATAAATCTCACATAAATGATAGTTAATATTCGACACAAATCTATTTTATATAACCACAGTGCCAAATTTTTTGAGGATCACTTTATAATTAGCAATAGCATCCATATAAGGCGCACATCTGGAACGGAAATCACTTAAAAGTACATAAATAATTTAACGTATACGTATGTTTCATAGAAATAAGCATCACATATAAAAGCACTCCCCGAATTTTTATGTATACAAATAGCTTTTCCAGGTACGCTTTGTTAAAACAATGCTATTAATTTCGAGTTTTTGTGTCTTTGCGTTTGTAGCCTACGAGTTGTGTTGGGCGTTTTTCGCTGTAGGTTGGCCATATTTCCTTCGCGACTCTACATTCCTCCAGATTTGGATTTCTATTTTTTGCACTTTCGACATAGTGTTTCTGGATTCTGCTTTTGCGGGATTGCAACAGAATCTGCTAAGGATATATCCAAGAAGAGCCTGCCTGGTATAATTCGTCTGCCTGTTCATTGTCATAGTGATACTTAAGCGCAAATGACAAAATATTTAAAAAAAAATTTGTACCTCTTATACCTCAGGACTTATTCCCGAAAAACGAAAGAAAGTCGAGGCAAAAAATAAAAATTCAAAATTCAAAAGTAAATATCTTTTTAACTGTAAGAGATAACTTAGGTGAGTAAACTTATTTGTTCTTTATCTTGCCAAGCACTTTACAGAAATATAAAAATCTTTAAATCTTTTATTTGTAGAAGTTACGATTTTTTTAAACTTTTACATACTCGAGGTAATCAAATTTGACACACTGTAGCTTATTTTGTGTTATCTCACGGTGACCACAAGATGATTTTTCTGAAAGCTTAAGTCCTCCTCTTCAACTCTTCCATACATTTCAATTTAATCCGAGCAGTAGTTTTGGAGATACATAGAATATAATTTAATAGTGTTGGTGGGGAATAGAATTTAATAGTGTTTCTGAAGTCCATCTGGGGAGTAATATAGTCGAATATTTACATTAATCGTGGATGTTTTTTTAGGCTAATTTTAATAGATCTTTATTTTACATCATCCGTGAATCTTTTAAGCTTCGAATCCTTACATTAATGGTGAATCTATATTATACTTCATGTGTGAATTATTTTCTTTACAAATTTTACGTTTATACTAGAAAGTTTTGTTGTTAAAGTTTTACATCAATTTTAGGCGTAATTCTGCATTAAATTCTTATTGTTCGAATTTTGTATGTTGTTGCAAAAATTTTACATCAATCGTGGATTAAAATCTATATGAAGCGTTAATATTATTTTGTAAATACTTTACTTTAATTGTTGATCATTTCATAGTTAAAATATTAAACCAATCGTAGATCATTTTATTGTCCAAATTTTACATCAATTGTACATATTTTTCTGATTAAAATTTTGCAATAAACATGGACTGAATTTAACAGCAATCAATCATTAAAATCAATTATGCCCCTTAATTACATTCATAATACACAATAATCGAGAAATTAAATTTGTCTGAGTTTTACATCAATCGATTGACTGTGTAAATATTAATTTTTATGGTAATATTTCTACATGACTTCATAACTAAAATGCAACTAAATTTAAAGTTTTAAATCTCTTAAATTTACTTTGCTTAAATATCTGTTTAGAAAATAATTTAAAAATCATGAATATTTAAATATATTCCATATTCCATACATTTCATTAACTAAATTTATTTATAATATTTTGACTTTGTGCTGCTCAATAAAATAATATTACCTTTAAATCCTTGTCTTTATTTACACGTGTTTTTACAATTATTGAATTAGAACTGCTTCCATTTATCATAAAGAAATCTGTATATAAATTTATATGTTCTTAAAGTACTCACTCTAGTTATAGAATTTGTGTCTTTTAATGGAGCCTTTATCCCCAAAGGCTTGTTGCATTTTCTTACTCAATTCAATTTTAAGTATTTTTTGAAATGATGCAGGTGTTGTCTAAATAAAAATATATTTATTTTATGCTTAAATGCAGTTACATTGACTGAAACGGCAAACAACGTTCCAACTACTTGAAGTGGTTTTTTTGAATGTGGCGGTTTTCATTACAACATAAATGTCGTTGTTGTAAATTTAAGTTGTATTGTAGACTATTTAGAGGGAATGTAGTGAATTTGACATTTATAGGTTTTCTTGTCGACTTGTCAAAATGAATGATACTTTTTTTTTCTGTGTGTAGCTGCTGTATGTTAAACATAATTTATGACATTTTTTTAATAAGGAATTTTTGTTTAAAGAAAATATTAAAAAGGAAATGATTTAAATGATTTTTTACAAAGAAGATGAGGAAACTATTTAAATTTTTAATATTTTTAAAAATATTAAAAATAATAAAGACGACTTTTTATATGTCTAAAGATTTTTTGTAGATATCTTCTCTATAGTTTTCTTGACCCCAAAAATTAACCCATAAATTTTGATCTAAATATTTTGTTTTCAAAATGTTCTTATCTGTTAATTTTTATTTAACTTAAATTAACATTAGCTTCTCTTTTTATATTTCGTTAAACAATTTATGTGTTTTTTATCTAATTGTTTAGTATAAATAACGATTAAATAGCCCATTAAAAACGAAACGTGATCATAAAACCACCCAAAATTCAATGAAAAATTTTAATTTGGTATTTTGTCTATCAAAAAAAAAAAAAAAAAACACACAGACTTTTTAACAAGCATTTAAATTACAATAACAAATAAAATTAAAGCATTTATTGTTAATTTTTATTTAATTAGACCACAAACAAACATTTATAAATACTAACGAACTCAAAAACAATTTCTTGAAATTTTTCTTTTTAAGAAAAGACAAGCAAAATATCTCTTGAATACTTAGGAAAAATATAAAAAGAAACTAAAATTGTATAAAATACAACAAGTGACTAAAATAACAAGATGGTAAATGAAAACAACAAGATTTTAAGATTTTTATCAAAACATTAGAGCAATAGAATTAACAAATTACAAAATAAATATTCGTATTTAGATGGTGGAATAAGAGAAGATGAAATGAAAAAAAAAAAAAAAAATTAGTCATAAAATTTTATAGATATTTAGTGTCTACAAGTGATGTAGATGATGACGATGATTTCAATAATGTTTAATATGAATGTTGGGAATAAATTTGTATAGAGTAGGTTAGTTGATTTTGTAGGTTTTGTGAATGGTGCAGCAGTTGTAGACTAGAATTGTTGTGGCCTGGTTTAAACAGGAAGTTTGTTTAATGTATTAGTTACGAGGGATGATTTAAAACTTGGTATATTTAAGAGACATGAAGATAAAAAGATAAAGATAACTCTTATTAAGTTAACATTAAAGTGTATATTGAAGAAAGATCATAGAAAACCAATAACATTCTGTCTCTTGAATACTTACAGTCCTGCATAAGAAATAGTATAATGGCTTCTTAAATATATTTCCAGAGAAAAAGAAATAGTTGTTCATTTTAACGACAAACATGTCATATTTATAGTTACGACAATAATTTATATAATTACAGTAACTATATTATGATTGTAGGAATTTAATATTCATTTCTGTAACCAAATTATTTCTATAGTAGGCATGATTTATATAAATGATATACCACGATCAGAGATCTGCGCCGAGGAATTTTATCGGCGGCGGCGGCTTGAGTAAAAAAGCTTCGTCGGCGGCTTAAAATCGGCTGTCATCGGCTTTTATAATTAAAAAAATCGATATAGTAACATCGTCACATTAATTTACGGAAAAATCTAATTTTTGTAGGAAATTCATCAATGAAGCTATTGGATTTTTTGTCCGGTAAATTTATGTTGTGCTGTGAATTAATTTAGCTATGTCCAATAAATATTTTCAACTTCTATCTAGAACTAAAATTGACTTATATTATGTGCGATTCGACACTATGATTACGCTTCAAGCATGTCTTTTGTAGACGTTGAATACCCATGTAATATTTTTGATAAACACTTGGATAATTTAAATATAATATTTTTCATCCCTTATGCATATGAACTCATGGTGTAATTAAAGTTTTTAACCAAAAAATTATATTAATCATAAAATCCTGCGTGTGGATTTTTGTACCGCTCTATTAGTTATGTTTTTGCCACCCAAAGGTCATAATTTTAATCTAAAACCTCTTTTATTATTTTATGCTCATGTCCAATTATTAAACCCCGTTCATTTGCCGTTATTTTTCTGTAACACATGTTGCTTTTCTTCGAAAAATGTCTTTAAGCCCCGCTAATCAGCAATTGATTATGGGTAACCGCTCCTAGAATGATAGCAATTTCTCAGATTTTTTTGAAAATTTTCAACAGTATTATGATAAACATTTTCTGTATACACCATTTTTTGGAATTTTATATAAATTGTCGTCTTACTTTAATGATTTCAGCACTTTAACTGACAGTTCATGACCTGGTGACATATTTTGGCTATAAATTAAATTAAAAAAATAAAAAATAAATAAAAAAAATGTTGGTATTTTAGGTCTAATCATTTTAAATATTCCCCAAATAACTTTAATTTTATCTTTAATTGGTTAACGGTTCAAACTGTGGACTTCATGTCAGTCTGTTGAGTAAAAATTTCAATTTGCACATATAATTATTTTCTATTAAAATTTAGAGAATGATATGTTTATTTTAACGGCACTTTAAATACAATCCCAAGAGGAACCTAAAATTTTGCAAATAGGGACATTAGGTAAGAATGAAAAAAATTGTAAACCAAAGAAATGTATATCGCTCTTGGAATATATAAAAACCAGAAAAAAAATATTGCACATATAATTATTTGACAGAGGTAGTTTAACTTTCAATAAATATTCGATTTAATTACTTCTTTTTGTATATGGATTTTTAAATAATTTTTACTCTACTTTTGAAATGAAAAATTATCCAAACGTTCTATTTTTAATCCTCGACTTAATATTAATTACTTTTAATATCAAGAAAATGTAGAACTTTTGAATCTCTTCAAATTTATATACGAGATCTTCATTAATTTTTTTTTTTTTTTTTTGGAAAAACTTCTAATTTTAATTAGAAATTATTTGTATTTCGTTCGATTTTGATTACGATTTTATAACGAGATTAAATGCAATTTCAGATTGGAATATCTCTTATAAGAAAATATGTTGGAAGGCCTTGATAAGAGCTTTAAGAAAATGTAAAAATCTTTCAAATCGGGAAAAAAAATAACAAATTGACAAGCGTTTTAAAAATGTCCATGTCGGAGGTGTCATAGGGTGTACTACACAGAAAAAAGTCACCAATTAACAAATATATATGAAAATAATTCATTCAATTATAAACTTGTTTCAATTTGCACCTCTCACCAAAATGATTATATCAATTACTAAAAACCGTAAAAAATACAAAACAGAAAAAAATTCCCAATTAATAAATTAATTAAATCAATCAAGTAGTTGATTGGATGAATTCAAAATGTATATATGATATAAAAGTATAGTTAAATTTTATTTTAATTTCATTTTTGCTTGAATAAGTTTATTAAATTGCGATGCAAAATGAAACAACTATATTAATTGAAAAAAGACCGTAATAATTTTTTCTGTGTACGTTGCGACCCTATAACACCCCTTCAGAGAGGTATGTGGAATCCCCTTTTCAAATACACTCCTCTTATATTTTGTGAGCTTTTATAAAAGCCACATGCCTCATTTTGAGATAACTACGAAAGTTAAAGTCAGTCAATCCCAATTATGTAATGTTGGGATTTAGAAGATCAGACTTGACCGGTTAATGTCCATGTACGTGAAAGTGATAATTAAAAAAAAATATTAGACTAATAAATATTAAAATATTACATAATTTATATCATTGGAAATGTACTTTAAAATGGGAGTCGATATCCGGAGTACCCTCATATAATTTCTATATATCTTGCACTACAATTACCTTTCATTTGCTGTATTTTTTTTTTCTTTTAACATAACTAAACTTTGAGGTTTGATTTTTTTAACTAGTGAATTAGCCAGTCCATATCAGGCAAAAGTGCAATGTTATAATATAAAAAATTACATAAAAATGTCATGTATCTCACGCCCTAATTGAAATTAAAAAACCCAGCTCCATTAAGATTTAAAGGACAAAAATAAGTAACTCTGTGTTTATACACAGCAAATTTTTCTTGCTGCAATTCTGAGTTTGTAGGCGAGAGAGGTAAAGAGAATATAAAAACTTAGTATTTCTCTATCCTCTCATTTCTACCAATTCAGAATTGCAGCAACAAAAATTGCTACCGAGCTTTTAACGTGTAGTTACAAATATTACACCACCAATATATAAACATATTGTAACTACTGTAGTACTTACATTATAATAAGAGAATTTATAATTCTCATTTAATTTATGTAAATTTAAACAAAAATAATCAAGATTAGGATAATACATTTGAGCAAGAACCGAAGTTATACTTTGCTCTTAGGGATCAAAATATCACCAGACATGACCGAAGTTATTTTTTCCGAACCGTAGCTGAACTCGTAGTTAGCCGACAGAGAGCCGAAGCATTCTCGTCGGTTCGTAATAGTACCATCGTAGTTAGCCGACAGTGAGCAGAAGCATTTATCTCGTTGGATTTTATTTAGTTTAAAAAATAGCTCGTACGATCCTAGCTAGCCGATCGAGAGGCGAAGAATTTATCTCATCGAATTGTATTCAGAACTCACACAGTTTTGAGGACAAAACTTGTAGTTAGAAGACCAAGTGCCGAAGAATTTATCGATCCTAGCTAGCCGATTGAGAGCCTAATCATTTATCTCGTCGGATTGTATTTAAGAGACGAAACTCGTAGTTAGCCGACCGAGAGCCGAAGATTTTGTCTCGTCGGATTTAATTTTGTTAGCTAATACACTCTGACTGAGAACTAACTTTGCTAACACTGTTCTTTCATCTCATTGCTAGGTACCATTTCGTCGTTATTCGTTTCACGAAGGAACAAGGAAGCTCTGTGGTAACAGTCAAAAGAAACAGATCTTTGAAGAAACTGGACTGACTGAGTATACCCCAGCCCGAAACAAAAACTGCATTAAAAGCTTCAGAAAGAGGAATAAAGAACCTCTTTCTTGTTCTTCCAAAAAAGAACATTTTCACCACTTCAAAAGTAGAACAAAGTGTATATTTTGAACTTTTTTGAAAGTTCTTAATAATTACTTCCAAAAAAGTGAAAATAAATGAAATTTTTGCTGGAAAAAAGGTTAATAATTTCTAAGAAAATTAAAATTTTATAAATTTTAAAGCATTTTTATTATCCTTTAATAAGGCTAAACCTGAGTTTTTGTAAAAAAAAATTTCATAAACATAGTTTTAAAGGAAGTACTTCAAAAGAAATGAATAAGAAGCATAAAAGAAGAACATTCTGCCAATGACAACCATGGGTTAAAAAAAGAACTTCTGCAGCTTTTTTGCATCAGTAAGTACTTCCTTCCAATGCCAACACAATGTTGAATTCATGACTTTTTCAGCTCTTTATACCCTACACCACCATAGGTGGGGAGGGTATTATTTTCAGTTCCTGTTTTATCATTATTTGAAATGATTTGCTGCAGTCTTCCTGAATTACTATTCAATGATGGCTCATATTTCAGGCACTCAAATAAGCATTTATTTTGATAGATTCTTTATTATATCCATCATTTATATGCCATAGTATTATGTCCATCATTTCTATTCTAAAAGCAACGCCTCTATTATTGATATTATTTCCTTTATTCGTGCTAGGTAACAATAAAAACTTTTGATATTCCAGCTCCAAACTTGAGACGCTAAATAGTTACATTTGTATTTCTTGTCATTCAGTGTCAAATTCTTTTGGATTGTGTCACTACTATACATAGATAAATAGGTAAAGAAGTTATATTTGGACTGGACCAATTTTCGGAAAAGATCTTATATGGAAACCTGGCTCAATTCATCTGAAGTTTGGAAGACTTTTTTAAGTCTTGGGTGTGTAAAAAAAGTGTCTAATTTATGAATAATTGTTAGAATTTTAGTGGCTTTCGGGAATGTTATTATATTGACAGTAAAATTTTTATGATATACCAGTAAAGCAGATGGATGGACAGACATTGTTAAGTCGATTTAGACATTTGTTTTATTCAGTTTAAACCCGACTCGGTTGGAGAGTGGTGATTAGTAATATTATAATTTTTTATACCCTACACCACCAAAGGTGGTTGGGGTATTATGTGTTTGTGCAGAAGTTGTAACGCAGAGAAAAAATCTTCGGACCCCCATCTTAAAGTATACCGTTCGACTCAGAATCACTTTCTGAGTCGATTTAAAGATGTCCGTCCGTCCGTCCGTCCGTCCGTCCGTCCGTCCGTCTGGTCGGCTGGCTGGCTGTCCATGTAAAGCTTGTGCGCAAATTTGAAGATAATTTGATGAAATTTGGTACACATGCTTTTTTCAGCACAAGGACGAAGCCTGTTGAATTTGGTTATGATCGGCCCATTATTTCACCTAGCCCCCATACAAATGTCCTCCCGGAATAGAGTTTTAACACTTATAGATGCCTTAAAAATAGGAATATTTTAAGTTCATATAAGATTTATATCAGCAAAAATCCGTCTGCCAAATTTCATGAAGATCGGTCCATAACTGACCATAGCTCCCATATAAACTCATCTCCCGAAAATCACTAATGTGCATAAATCCCATACAAATGTTAGTATTATGTTAATATTTAACACAAGTAAGTTGTATATAAGTAGAAACAAAATTATGTGGATGGTAATGGTGTAGGGTATCATATAGTCGGGCTTGACCGACTATATTTTCTTCTCTCGTTTTACTATTGCATCGTGTTATTAGAAAATTTTTAGGTGAACTTATGCTTTACGCGAATACTTTGAAAACCTAGTATTTTTAGAGAACAACCTAATTAATATTTAACAAAATTAATTTATTAATTATTTGTATTACAAGCCCTAAAATAGCTAATGTCAAAATTCCTGAAAATGTGAATATACTGGACATAACAACTAAAATAACGTTAACTTCAGGAAAGGAAGAAATTTTTTAACAAGCCACAAATAAATTACCATTCATACCTTTTTATATATCACACAACCCTCCTATGTATCAATGGCGTCATTTTAAATCACTGCTTGCCTTCTTGTATCTACTTGCGTCGAACGCATACGTTGTTGCTGTTTGTTGGTGGTTACAATTTATGGGCTCATTAAGAATTTAAATGGTGCATTAAGACGAAAACCAAAATAACGTTGAAACCTTTTAAAATAAACATTTTTCTTAAGTTTCATTTTAATTTCATTTTAAAGTAGTCAATGAATATTTAATTTTATTTATACATAATATTTCGTTTTTTCCGTTGCTTAACGTTTAGGAAAAAAAAAAAAAAAACGCTTGATCTCCCAGCAAATAAAATCAATGGATTTATATTTTAAAATTATTTTAAATGTATGGAAATCAATAACAACATAATGAGTTTTAAATGTTAAATAACGTTTTCCCAAAGTATGATTCAAAGAGAAGTAAAAAAAAAACTTGTTAAATTTTTCTATAAACAAACATTTATGTTAATTTAAAAAGCCAAATGTTATTAGGTTGTATATTTTTTCCAACAAAATACAAAATAAATTTGAATTTAAAATTGATTATTTGGTTGTTTTTTTTTTTTTTCGATTTAAATAAACAATATTAATTTCCCTTTCTATACTATCAAAATGTTTTCAGTATTTAGTGTTATTTGTATCTGTTGTTGATTGAAAATGTTTAAAAACAATAACAAGATATTGATTGTTTTCATTTAATTCTTATACTCCCCACTTAAAATGATATTTTCTTTAATTGTCACATTTAGAAATGTCAAAGAAATTATGTCAAAGCGGTAAATAGTTGGGAAATTAGAATAAAAAGGGAAGCCAACCTTTTGGGTTAAGAGAGAAAAAAAGAAGATAATTTGGTATAATAAAATTTAAAAGCCATTAATGAAATTTATAAGCATGTGCATTAAATAACTTTTTCTTTGGTAACAACAGAAATTTAAGTGAAAATGCTTAGTTGAAGTTAAAACAAACAAATTTGTTAGCCTAATTAACAGAATCATTAGATTATCAAAGCATAAGGTTGCCTATCTCTCCTTCTTTCTCTCTCTTTGAGCTTATAAGGAACTTTGGCAATTGATCCCTTATAAAATAAATTCCTAATGGAATCAAAATTTTCCACATTAATTCTGTAGAAAAAATTTTATTCCTCCTCAAGTTTGCCCACTTCTGAAACTATTAAAAATCTATTATTTTCTCTATGAAACTCAATACATTTTCTAATATTTCTCCACTCTTTACAACACTTTTAACAAATTTTTTTGTCTAATTTCATTTGTAATCAAAAAAACAAGATTAAAGTATTTAAAAAATAATTTTGTTGTTTCATCTCTGTTAGAGGATTAAATTTCCAAAAAATTTTAATTTATTTTCAAAAATTTACCATAAATTTATTTAAATTGTTTCTATGATCTTTTTCAAAAATTTTTTACAATTTTCTTTAAGCTGTTATTTGACAAGGGTCCACTTTTTTATTCATTTCTTTTTGTGCCTTTTGATCTTTGAATATGTTAAAAAATGCAACAGTTTCTTATTGCTGTTTGCATTTAAATTTCTTTTATATTTCACTTTTTGTTGTCAACAAATGTCACTTTTGACTTCATTTACAGAATTGTCAGATTTTTATTTTCTCGAAAATGTCAATATTTTTGTGCGTATGTTTTTTTGAGGATTTACAAGTGATTAAATCAATCCATTCATTCATTTATTCATTCATTCGTTCATATTTCTTGACATCTCTTTAATTTGTTGTTAATTTTTTCTTGTCGTTTTAACAAGTGAAAGATTTCGAGTGTTTTTATATACTGTTTGTGGTCTCAGTGAGTGAATGTGTCATTTGGAGGATTAATTTTTTTGGTTTTTGTTATTGTTTTGTGAGTGAGTACTCATTGATAAAATGACATATTGAATTTTGACAGTTGTCTAAATGAGTTGAGAGTGCGTTAAGTAATCATTTTAAAATTGGAAATAAATTTTAATTTCAAAGAAGGTGTGGGTGTAAATTTATTTAAAATACATATTTTGGAATTGTGAATAAGTTGTTTTAATTGTGTTGCTTCTTTTAAAAACTGGAAATAAAAACGTTCATAAAAATATTTTTTTAAATACTTAAAAACAGGAACTAAAATTATGTATTAACTATTTTTCTGATTACTAAAAACTAAACAGCAATATGTTTAGTCTTAGTTTTTAAAAGAAAAGTAATTTCAAATATGAAAATCTATTTAACTGTCGCTTATATTGAACTAAAAATATTTTTTTTAATATAAAATATTTCAAATTGCTTTTAAACTAAAAATAAAAATAATAATTTTAGTATACAATTTTCTTAGCATAGAAAATTTTACTACCAAAGAAATGAAAATTTGAAATTTATAAGAAAGTTTGAGAAATGAAAATTTTAGTTTTATGAGAAATGATTTTTTTACTAAAAAATGTAAACTAAAATTACTAAAAATTAAACTTAAATTTTTTGCTGCCAAAAGGAAATTTTTATTGTATTATACATAATTAAAATTTATTTACACGTTATTAGAATAAATATTTATGTTTTTTATATATTTTTCTCAATAAATTAACTGAAATGGAAGCGAACTAATGTTAATATGCAATCTTTTTACACTGAATATAGATTTAAGTAAAATCTGTCGTGGAATCAATTATAAGATTTTAAATGTATCCGTCAGACTTCTTTCTCCGTATTTTGAGAGACACAAGCTCTTTTCATAGTTGGAAAGTGTTAAGTATCCATTACTCTACTGTAAATGTAAATGTAGCGAATCAGCTGACACGTTTTGCTTATGAGAGTTATGTGTGTATGTGTACTAAAAAACGTAAATGTTACGTAGCAACCTAATCAAATTAAGTCACTCTACATTTTTACGTGACAGCTGTAACAACAGTGTTGACAGCTTTTTATTTCATTATACTAAATCTGCGTAAAAAATCGCTGTAAAAGATTTATCAATTGGAAAATTAGTTTTGCTGTTTTGTTCACTAAAAAATTGTTGAAATAATGTAAATAAGACGTAGAGTCGAATATTTAATTTAAAGTTCAAAATTTTTGTCATAAAAGCTCAAATTTCGTTTTATATATAAATCGCTAAAATACAAACCAATAAATTTAGCGATATTCAATTTGAATTTGAACTACTGGATATATGTGTAATTGACATCACCGATGTTCATGTGTACAAAACAACATTGGCTACATTTACGTTTTTAGAGTCTATCCACTTACATTTCCCTTTACATTTACGTTTTTACATTTACATTTACGGAGCCTTTAGATGAAATACATAAGTACGTAATTTTAAGTGAGACTATCGAAAGTGTTTCCAAATTTTGACTCATAAAGAATTTTAATTGAAATTTGTTGGTCTGCGAAAAAAGAATATGTGAACTTGTCTATCACAGATTTTTTATAGCATGTCAAATATGGTGATCAAAAAAATATTTAACTTTAAATCTAGAATAATTTGTTCGATTTAGAAAAATTAAAGACTGCCGACTAAAACTACTTTTAAATTATCTAAGCTTTTTTATGGGGTTATGCGAAATTTCGGATTTTTTATGACATCTGGAATTTTCGATAAGATTTCGGAATATGGATGGGATTTTATTCTTTTGGATTTCGTTAAAATTTCAAAATTTTGTATTTTTGGTAAAATGTTTATTTTTTTGTTGAAATTTCATATTTTTGTAAAATTTAAAAGGTTTGGTGAAATTTTGGATTTTTGGTGAAATTTTAAATTTTTGGGAAATCTTCATATTTTTGAGAAATTATATATGAAGTTTTGGTGAATTTTCGTATTCTTGGTAAAATTTTGGATGCTAAAATTTTGTGCAATATTAACTATAAAGCACCAAATATTAAAAATTAATTTTTCTAGAAAAATATGTTTGAGTTTTTTGTCTAATTTGTTTAACATGCAACATATTTTTTTAACCCATTTCCGATCGCTGTTGCGTTTTCGCTTTACATCGACTAATTAACTAATTTTGCAGTTAATGATAATTTTTTTTACAATTATTATTAGATTCATATGTTGTCTTAAAGATAAAAGAAAAAAAATCGAATTTTTATAAATAGGCTCTCCAAAATTAGGTGTTCGCCTAAAACGTTAGTGGTGCGAAAACGCATCAATGGTCATTTCGGCGATATTTTAAAATCTACTTTCCGAAAAAGTGATTTTATGCCATGGGTGTATTCAAAAAGTAAATAGCTTTAAGTTTGAGCTAAAAAATTTTATAAATGTTGTTCAGAAAAATTTTCCGGGTCCAAAAATCGTACGATTTCTGAAATTTTCAAGGCCCTATATTTCCGAATGAAAAATATCTAGGCGTTCAAATCTTCTTAATTTTTTATCACAATCACAAAAACAAACTTTGCGCCAAATTTCGTAAAGTTATCTCAACGGGTAGTGGTCGAAAATGGGTTAAGGCAACACAGCTAGAGAAAAAAAAAACATCTGACTCATTTATATATTTTTTCCGAATAGAGCACAAAAGAAGACAAAAGGCAAAATAAAGTCAACCATTTTAACCAGAAAATTTCGGCCACAAGTGCAGTTAAATTTGGTTCTTATTTGGTTTGTAGCCAATAAGCTCAGTTTTAATTATTTTACATAATTTTAAGGATTTGCTTTTAGTAATAAAATATTTTATTTCCATTTTTTAAACTTAAAATGAAATGTCGTTAGCTTTTTTTTATCAAATTTTGTTAAATTTCTCATATATTTTTAGTTAAAATTGTTTAGTAATAAAAATTAAATTTCTCATAAATTTTTAGTTTTCATTTTTCAAATTTTCATTTCTTTAAAATTATAAACAATTATAATTTGAATATATGAAAAAGCTACAAAAACTAAAATTTTAAAATTCAATTTTAAATTTTAGCAAAATTATTTTATTCTGTTGGCTAAAAGCATAAATGAAAAATTAAAAATTTTGATATTTAAAATTTGAATATTATTAATATAATTATATTTGAAAAAAAATTATTTATAATTATGAAAAAAAAAAATAATTTCTCTACTAATTTAGTAGTTTTTTTAATCCCTGTTTAAAAATTAAAATAAATATAATACTGAAACAGGTATATCGGAATTGGCTACCAGTTCGTTAAGGAATTGCTTTAAATGAAGACCATAGAAGATCAAAAATATCTTATGATTTACCTTTACTCATAAAAATTTTCCTTTATTTATAAAAATATTCTTTTACTTATAAAAATATTCTTAAAACTATTTGATTTGTCGTGATTTTGATCAAAATGAGTGACAAAAAAGATGTACGTGCTACAAATTATTAAAAAATTTCAAAAAAAATATCCAAAAAGGTCATACAAATAATTGGCAACAGAATTAAATTTCTGCCGTCAAACTGTTTCCAATGTTATTAAACAGTATCAGGAGAATTTGACCATTGATAAAAAACCTTAATAAAAAAAGGTCCACATGATATTTGGAAGAACAGAAAATTGAAAGCATATTGAAAGGAACTCTAAACACATCTGGTAGAAAAGCAGCCCGGTTAACTCAGTGCTTTGACTATTTGGTGTGAAAATTTAAAGCTAATGCATAGTTGATAACATATAAAGTCCAAAAAGATTAAAACAGGAATGCTGCAAAAATTTTAGAAACCAAGAAGAGGACACGGAAATTAAAACCAAATTTCATACAAAAATACTCATATTGTATAATTGACGAAGAAACGTATGTGCTGGCAGAATTTTCGCAGCTTCTGTGGCAAAACTTTTATATTGTAAAAGCTCGAGGCAATGTTAAAGATAAGTTTAGGACCCAAGAGCAGAAAAAATTTGCTAAAAAATTCCAGGTATAACAAGCTTTTTGCTATTGCAGCAAAACAGGAAAGTCACTTGTTACATTCGGCTCTATAAATACCAAAATATACATCAAAGAATATTTGCAAGAAAGACTTCTTCTTTTCATAAGAGAGCACAACGTGTCTACACATTTTTGACCCGATTTGGTATCATGTTACTATGGTAAGAAAGCTCTGGAGTGGTCATTTTTCTCCTTAATTATTTTCTATGAAAAATTTTTAAAATCAATTAAATTTTGCCACAAAATACACATAAGATATACATTTTTCGTTTGACTTATAAAGCTCTAATAAACATAAAAAGTATAAAAAAAAATTGAATTTGAAAATCATATTTTTTGAAGAAAATAAATTACTTTATAAGTATGCACATATAATTATTTGACTGGGGTACATATAATTAGTATCGAATCACGACTAGAAAGTTTTAAATTCTTTGCTAACTACACATTTACTAACAAATAATTATATCTTGGAACCATGTATGTGAAGCTTTTATAGCTGGAATTTTTTAGCAAAATAAAAAAATAAAAACCAAATGTTAACAAAATTACAATATAGTTTAAAAGTTTAAAAATACAAAATATATTGCTTTCGACAATCTGACTATAGTTTTTGTTTCTTCTTTATATAATAATTTTTGCCTTTTCATTTTGTGGATTTTTTTTTTTTTTTAATTTTGCGGGCATATTTTGAAATTTTAAATGCATATAAATACATGAAATTCCGTCCCCTATAATCCATCACTTATATTTTTCAGTAAAAGTCGATTTTTTATATATGAAAATGTAAAACCTTATTTTTTAAGGAAACTATAGGTTTTCAAAATACAGAATGAATATTTTTCACGCAAAATGAATTTTTTATATGAAAATCAAAAGTATAATATTAAAAGAAAACTAGAGGTGCTAAAGCAAAAACAATGAAAATTTGTGATCACTTATATTTTTCAAAAGTTTTTCTACAGTCTCAGCAAAAAAAAAAATAAAAAAAAAAAAAAACGCTAGAGGAAAAAAGAATAAAAATCTGTGGTCGTTAAGTTTCTCACTAAAATTTTAATTTTATATAAGAAGTAGACGCCCTATATAATTCTGTGATCACTTATATTTCTCACCAAAGATCAACTTTTTATGAAAATCTTAACTATGAAAATCTATGATCAGTTATGTTTCCCATCAGAAATCAATATTTTATATGAAAATCTTTAAACTAGAAGGCGCTAGAGCAAAGCAATGGAAATCTATGATTATATTTTTCACCAAAAATCCATTTTCTTTATGAAAATCTAAAATCTGATTTTATAAGGAAGCTGGAAGCACTAAAGCAAAAGTAATGATTCAACATCGCCCAGCCCAAACGCCAGAAGGTAAAGGTATAATATTTGGAGTTTTGTTTTTCCTCTCACAGTAGAAATCCGCTAATGACGTATTTTTTTTTTTTTTTTTTTTTTTTTTAAGGGAATAAAATTTGCTGGCTTTATTACAGATCTCAGTAGGGCAGAGTTGAAATATTTTGGAAATAAATCAGTAAATTCGAATAGGTTCGAATAGGAAATTTCCTAAAGGTTATGCTCACAGAGATAATTTCAAGATTAAAAACGGTCTCAATTATCTATCAGAGCTAAGTCAATATCCTGCAGAATTTGGGCTATTTTGTATCGAAATTTTGAACTCAGCATAAATGTTCAAAATCCCAAAGCTTACATGCAAAGAAAAACGAGAGAAGAAGATATAGTCGGTCAAGACCGACTATATGATACCCTACAGCATTGCGTATGAGCACACAAATTCGAGAAGTGTATTTATATTTGAGCTGTAGACCAACACTTTTATTAAATGTAAAATAAAGTATACAAGTACAGAATAATGGGTTAATAATAATATATTGATTATTTTATGAATTATAGGGCGATTTCCGAAAGTGGGTTTATATGGGAGCTATGGTAAATTATGGACCGATTCTCATAAATTTTAGCAATGTTGTTTCTACTTATATAAAACTTATTTGAGTCGAATATTAACTTGATACTATCTTTCGTATGTGATTTATGCACGTTAAAGTGATTTTCGGAAGGTGGGTTTATATGGGAGCTATGGTCAATCGTGAACGGATTTTCATAAAATTTGGTACAAAGATTGGTACTTACACAAAACTTCTTTGGACCGAATTTCATTAAAATATTCCTAATATTAAGACAAGTGTGAAAACTCTATTCCGGGGGGACATTTGTATGGGGGGTAGGCGAAATAATGGACCAATCATAACTAATTTCAACAGGCTTCGTCCTTGTATCCTAAAAGTACCACCTGCCAAATTTTATTCAATTATCTTCAAAATTGCGACCTGTACTTTGTGCACAAGGTTTACATGGACAGCCAGCCGTCCAGCCAGACGGACGGACGGACATCGTTAGATCGATTTAAAATACTTTAAGGTGGGTGTTGGATAACTCATTATATGCGTTACAAACATCAGCACAAACACATAATACCCCAACCACCTATGGTTTGGTTCTACTGACCATAAACTAAGATCAACATACTATAATTGTAATATATGATTACAGTTGAGAATTAGTATATTTGTACGTAATTATTATTATGATTCCATTTTATAATTTTTTCATCATTTAATGATTCGACTCAATAATGCTTATAACTTTTTCTTATAGAATTGCTTCCAATTTCATCATGTTTTTTTTTATTTTATAATCCCAATTTATCCTATATATAATCCCATTTTATCATATGTATACTCCCATGTTTTCATATTTATATTCATTTTTACCACCATAGGTGGTGCATTCATCATACACAATATGAAAAACTTTGTCAATTTATATTTGTTCATATATAAACTAAATGAGAATTAGTATGCCAACAAACTACTGAACTGATACACAAAATTAATGATTAAAGATCAAAAATAAATAGTTATGTGATATCAAATCATAGTCTAAAACAAATATTCTATATATGAGGAAAAATAAACCTTTTCAAAAACAAACATTCAACAGATGTACAAAACAAAATAAAAATATTGGCTTAATGGTTGTAGAATACTAAATTTGTAAAATTAACTTAATAGTTGTAGAATTAACTAAATGTTTGGATTTTTTATAAAATATGGTTTCATACAAAAATATTTAAATACATATTATAATTGCAGTCAACCATGTAAATATTTTGATTTTGGGTAATCATTAAATTATTAAACAGAAACAAAAACGTTGCTATCATAAACATGGTATTATTAAAATCAATGAAAAATAACTATACAAACATTGAATAGTTGTAGTGATCATGTTGTAACCATGTTTTTTCTCTGCGTGTGGATATACAAACAGAATTGAATTAATGAAAAATTTAACATGTTCGTCAAATTGTATATTAAATGTTGTAATTTAGATCTTGATTTTTTTGACCTCTGAGAGCTGGTCGGGAACTGAGGTCATATATAAACATTTTTATGCTCTACACCACTATATGTGGTTGTGGTATTATGCGTTTATGCTGATGTTTTTAACGCATAGTAAAAATCATCGGACCACTTAAAGTATACTGTTCGATTCAGAAACGCATTCTGGGTGGACTTAACCTTGTAATAAAAACTATAGGTCGTAATTTTAAAGATACATGAATGAAATTTGACATATGACTTTATACCAGTGTTACCGTTTGGCCACTTTAGTCGCCATTTGCCCCTTTTTCAACCACATGGCCACTTTTTTGGCCCCTTTTTCAAATGGCGACTAAATGGCTACTTTTTAAAACTATGTGCTAAATGACGAGAAATTAAATTGTTTGAAATTAATTTCAACAAATAAATTCATCTTTTTGAGATTGTTTCACAGTATAATGATATAAAAGTTCTCGGGGTACTTATAAATTATCTGAAACTGTTAGTAACTAAAAATAATAAAAAAGTTTTTGAACAGGTATTTATATCATCATATGCCGAATCTTTTTGGACTGGATTGGCAAAATAAAAAAAAAAGAATCGATGAATCCTAATTGATATTTTTACTTTCCTCATAGCAATCCCTGGGAAATGTGTTTTTTTTTACTAAATTATCAATAATAAAAAACAGTTTGTCTAACGGATTTCAATCGGTTCTTGTGGATCCATGTGTTCCGTCCTAAATGCATCCGACAAGGATTTGAAACTGGAGTACGAGTGAAGAACTCAAACTAAAGTACAGGAGTTTAATTAATAAAGCGAGGATTATGTGGTAACTATTTTTGTGAATTTTTGCGATAATAAAAATTCATCGGAAAAAAAACTGAATTTTGTAGTTTTCTTAAAATACAAAATTTTTTGCAGTCGTTGTCATCAAATAAACAAATTTTAAGGAGTTTTTTTAGGTTTTAAAGCAGTTTTCCTCTTTTTTTTCAGAAAATCGCTTTTTTTTTGGCGACTTTTTATTTTGAAATCCCCTTTTTTGGACACTTTTTTAAAAATTCTCAACGGTAACGCTGCTTTATACTGTGGTAAAGACGAATACAGAAAATTGTTTAAGATCACTTTATTTCACGTAAAGTCCATACAAATGTCTTTTGCCGGAACAGGAGTTTAACGCTCATAAATGCATTAAATATAAATATATTTTAATGAAATTCGGCATATGTAAATATTATATAAGAAACAATCTGTGTTAACAATTGACCATGGCCCTCATATAGGACCCACTTCCGGGATTCACCCTAAAGTTCATATTTCAATATGAATATTAATATAAACATAATATAATACATAAGTATGTATGATTTATAGAATCATACATACCACTCTCCGAATTTCGATGCACACCCATAATAGGAAGAGTATCATATGGTCTGGCTTGACCGACTATATCTTCTTATTTTTTAATAATTCTAAAGAAAGTATTTCAACAAAGTCAGTTAGGAATCAGTAGCTTATAAGTAAGTCATAAGTGAATTAACAGATCTAATTGTTCTGAAATTAGTTTTATTATTTTTCTAAAAAGTATTTTAACAAATTTTTTATTTCATTCTTTTATTTTTTTAAGCCGATTTCTTCAACCACTGTCATTGATCCTTTTCATCCGGGATAATTTCTCACACATGTAATTAACTTGCCTGACAAACGTCATGTCATTTTTATTGTTTATTTTTCTCTTTAGTTTCCTTTTTTTACATTTTTTTTTCACTAAGCATATAAGTAGTATTAGCTCATTTTTGCCATAATGTCAATTATGGAATTTTACACACATTGTTTGTCCAAAAAATGTGAAAAAAAGGAAAAGCCACATTAAAAAATATTGTATAGCTTGAATTTACGTTGTGCAAAATATTTAGGAAATTGTAATCTCATAATCTAACAATAGCCAAAAAAATAATAATAATAATGTTCAAAATGCTGTCAATGTCAAAGTGACAGATCTTTTTATTGTTTTTCTATTATAAATACAACAATATACAATATGACTACTTAAACTGTTCAATATGAATAAATGAAATATATGACGGAAGTAGAGGAGACGATTGAAATAATACACCGTATTTTTGGAAGAAGGGGTGTTAGGACATTTTTGTTATAAAAAAAATATAACAATGAGAAAGGAAGTGGACTCAAAAAATGCTCTCTGTTTGTATGTAAAAACAATTTCAAAAAACAATGTGTCAGGTTCATAAAGAAATTTATATTGAAGTATTAAACGAAGTATTGGTAAACAATTTTGTATATGAAATTCATACAGAAATAATGTAAACTGAAACTGTTTGTAGAGCAAATATTCTTTTGTTTTTTTCTCTTTATTTTACCTTTTAACGAAGATTATTAAGTTTCTTCATTTCAATATGGACTTACATATGAAATGAAAGGAATTACCAGAAATAGCTTGAATTCAATAAAAACAAAGGTGCGAACATTTATCGACACATAAGTATATTGATAACAAAGTATTTTTTTATTGTTTGAAATTTAAGAAACTCCAATTGCAACACTTGTTCTTTTTGCTACTTGTATAGCCTGACTTATTGGACTGCTGTATACGGGTTGCAAATGCTATAAGTAATGAAAATTTTTCACATTCTTTTTGTATGTTTTTGTCATATCGTACTTTGTATTCTTTCTTGTTTTGCTTTGCAATTTACTTGTCATTTTGACAATTGCTACATTCCATAGTTTGTGCTATTGACAGAAATGTCAATCATTTTATGTTTTTCTGTTTCGTTAATGTCATGTTACAGAGACCCTCACTTATATGAATTCAAATAAATTTGCTTTAAAATTGCCTATAGGCTATAGAAACTATAGTAAACAGCGAAAGGGGTTTATTGGCATTTTATGAATTTTTAGTTTTTAAATGTTCACAATGTTGCGATTTTAATTTAAGGGGCGTTAATTCAATTTAATTTTTTGATAGTTATACAAAAGAAATAAAATTGCAAACAACATCTGTTTAAAAAACTTAAGTTAATAGATTTAAAAATAGTTTTATTTAAGTTGTAATTGCCATAGATTTTTCGCAACTCAAATTTCTTTATTATTAAATTGAAAAGGTACTCATTTCAAGAGAAAATCAATCAAAGTTTTCTATTTTAATATCTTCAATATTAAATTCCTCCTCTAGAATCTAGATTTATTTCGTTTTATTTATAACCAAAAATAACTTCATCCCTTCTTATACAACCAAAACCTAGTTACCTTGAAAACAAATCTTCTGAAACTAAAATAACAAAAATTTAATCAAATAAAAATACACATACAAAAAAAAAAAAAAAAATATATATATACGTTTATCTAAACTAATAAATTTTCCTATCAAATTAAAGACACAAATTGATATGATTTTTCCTTGTTTCAAACGCAAATTTTTTGATAATAAATCTGTATCACCTAAACTTCTGGTCAGATGGAATTGAAATGTATAGAAAAGTTATATAGTTACCTTGTGATAATACGAGATATACTACAGGGTGTCAAAGTTGACTACCTCGAGTATGTAAAAGTTTCGTAACTTTCACAAATCAAGTCTGATTTCAACAAAAAAAAAAATTTTAGATACAGATTTATTACCAATTATTTTGCGCTTTGCCCCACTGTGCACCCTCTCTTCTAGCAACATTACAATTGACAAACCGGTAAATACAAACATAAAAACTAATAGATCAAGACTTAAAAGTCCTATACAGGTATGTCAGCAAAATTCTCTTCAAATATCAAATGACATTAAATAGTTTTAATTAAAATTGATTTAGTACTAAATATTAATATGAAAAACGAAACACACATTTCTAAACAAAATACAATATGTGTGCATTTATATTAAATACATACATATTTTCAATATTAAAAGAAACAAACATTTGACATACTTTGCAAAATGCCTGTATAAAACTCAAGGCTTCTTATAAGCATGAATAATTTCACAGTATGTATGAATGAATGTACATATGTATTTATATGTTGCATGCGTATTTATATGTTTGCATGTATATGTATAGATGCGTGTTTTGTTTAAAGGAATAACAAGGCCTACTATCTCTTATATCTTTACCCTCGTACTTTTAAAATTTTCTCATCCCCCCACCCTGTTTTACTTAAATTATGCACAAATAGGGACATTAGTTAAATACAAGACAGAATGTATGTGTGTGTGCAACAAACAACATTTCATACATACAAATGGACAATAAACAATCAATGTACCATATATTATATACAAGCAAAGCGTGGGATGTTTGAAAGTTTAAAGAGAATATCAGTTTCCTTTCAGTAATCATTATTTTATTCTTTGTAATTAGTTAAAGAACAAAATTATCTGCCAAACAGAAGGAATTTTAAGTCTTTATTGAGTCCAAAAATAATTGATTTTCAATTTGAAAATTTTACAAAAATGAATAAACGGATAGACGGAAGTATTGACATCAGAATTCTCTTATTAAAAAAATTTGTAATTCTTACAATACACTTACAATATTGGTATTACCCTTCCCTGAATTAAGCGCCATTTTTAACCCATTTAACTCCAACGTTGGACGGACATTATCATTCTGGAGATAATGGAAAATTAAGATTTGAAGCAATAATGAAACAGAATTTAAACGAAAAAAAAAAAAAAAAGTATCCAATTGAAATTTTGACATTAGATATACTTGTACTAAAATTAAAGAATTAGAAAAACTACCACTTTTTTGTACCAAAATGTCCAAAATCTAGAACAGGGGAAAACATCTTTCTAAAATTTACTTCTTTCATTGAAATCTTCACTTTGTCGTTATAAGAGGCGTCCGTCAGAAAATATTTTACGGGGGGCTTACCTTACATATGTACATATATATAAAGGTGTTTAATTTAAATAATTTTATGCTGATTTGAGCTTTGCACAGTCAAAATTTAAAAAAAAAAAAAAAATAAAAAGTTTTCAAAATTGACAAAGTTTAGATAGGGCCTGGATGAAGACATCTTTTTTAGACACAATAAAAAATTTTATAGTCCGAAAAAAAAAGAATTTTATGAATGAATAAATATTGACACTCTTTTTATTAAAAAAAAAGCAAAAAATATGAAATTAGCATAACCCAGTTGACCAAGTGATCATAGACGATATCGACGTTGTCTGCAGGAAATTGTTTATTTTGTCGTTTATGAAACGCTATTCAAGACAATTTAAAGTAACAATTGCATGCATATTGTCATGCTTCCACTTCAATTGACGACAATGTGAGCGACAAATTTATTTAAAAAAAATAAAAATACAACAAATTACACTGGTCAATAAAAAAGCTCCCCCATAGACGAATAGTTGGACTTGATGTATTTTGATGTGCTAAACACGAATTTGCTTTCAGTTTTTTTTTCGCCCATAGTAAGGCCATTACTTTAATATATTTCCTCACAACTAAAATATTTTCAAGTCACCTAAATACAATTTTTTATGTGCTCAATAGTTTCAAAGTTATTTTGAAATAAGTGTTCGAAAAAAATCATTTTCATGCAAAATTTTAGATTTTTTTGTTACTTAAATTTCTTTTAATAAATAAAAACATCTAACATGTTACAGTTTATCATTTTTATCTTAAAGCTGGTATAAAACTGCGAATAAAACAAGGCATATATCTTCAAAATTGATGCAGAAATCTAAATTTTATTCACAGTTAAGTAAAAATACTCATGTTACATACAATTCAGAAGAAATACAGCGGTGGCCAAAAAAAAAATTATTTTTTTTTTTTATTGAAACAAAAATAGGTGGACTAGGTGGATTCTGACGAGTTAAACAAGAATCTGCATTCACTTTTTTTCTATCGGGCACTGATTTTTTTTATGTGCATGACTAATACATCACCTTATTTAGCGGTCGCACTATAAAATTCGAGAATGGTTTATCAAACTTAGACTATAACTCAAGAACCCTTTACACGATTTTGATAAATTATACATCAAAAGATGCATATGAAAATTGTCTTCTTGTATGTAAACAATATCTTTCATTCGCTCAAGAATTTCAGAGTTATGGATAAAAATTTTCACCACTTTTCAAAAAAATAAATTTTAAAATTTTCGGTGCTAATTACCGAATAACTACGGAAATATTAGCTGCACAAAAAATTATATAAATGCAGCTCAAAGACAATTTAGTTCGCTATATATTAAAGTCCAATTTATCCTAATTTGACAAACAGTTCTCGAATTATACAAGTGTGACTGCCTAAATGCGGGTTCATAATAGTCATGCCCATAAAAAAAATCAATGCGTGATAGAAAAAAAAGTAAAAGCTAATTCTTATTTAGCACGTTGAATTACATCTAATCTACAAATTTTTTTCGTCTTTAATAAAAAAATTTGTGGATTAGATTTTTTCTTTTTTGCCCACTAGTGTACTTCCACATAGCTATAGGTATGCATGGGTACCCAAACTTAACTGCGAATCCAATCAAGATTTGTGCATCAATTTTTATAATATGTAGCTGTATTTACTCGTTTTGCCAGCTTTGAGATAAAGGTGATAAACTTAAATATTTTTGATGTTTTCACTTTTAAAAAAAGTTTTAGTAAAAAAAAAGAAATCTAGAATTTTGCATGACACTTCCGACACTTTTTTCGAAATATCTCCTAAACTACTGAGCGGATAAAAATTTAATAGTAGAGCAATTTAAAGCTATTGTGGTATATCATTTTTATAAATCGTGCATACCGTTCTCAAGTAATAGTGAAATATATTTGAGTAATCGGCATATTTATGGCACAATATTATACACGCCCATAAAAAAAATCCCGACCTGATGGAAAAAAACTGAAAGCAGATTCGAGTTTAGCATGCGGAATTGCATCTAGTCTACATATTTTTTATTTTATTTTTTTTTTTTTGAAGGAGCTCGAAAAATTTTTTTTTTTTTTTCGACCCGTGTTATTAAGCGTGTGTTAAAATTAAAATAAATAAAAAAATGAGATAGACGATATTGGTTCCAGTAGGATAGCGAAAGAAAACTATGAAAATTCTGCAAAATCAACATAAGGCAGTCCGGCGTTAATATTCAGACTGAGGTGTGCAGCAGAGACAGCGATATTCCACGTATATCCCATCAGGCGAAATAACGTGAAAATGTAGAAAAATATTATATTTCCTACATAGTGACTGTTATGGATCTATACAATAAAAGTACATAATTATAATAATTTCCCACATACAGCATGTTTTATTCTATATTATTTACTGTTGTTAAATACGTTGACGACTATTTCTACGACATTGTTATTTATAATGTTGCAAACGATTTAGCGGACATTTGATGAAAAAGTCGTCGGCGAATTGTATGGGCAGTCGTCAAGAATTTACTGTCTTAAATTAAAAGAGATAACCTTCACTTGTAATTTTTTATAGAGATTTACAGGGGCTATGTATATATAAAATTTATTTTCTGTCTTATCATAATTAAATTTTTTTGCGATTTAATAAAAAAGGACATACCCGAGATGGTTAAATTTTGACTGTCACTCTCTACCTCCCTGACCTTCTAGAAATCTGTTTTCCTACAATTCAATTAAAAAAAAAAACATCAACTTTGATAATGTTTTCTTGATATATCTCCAACGGTTCACAAATTACAAAATTATTAAAAAATAGCGTTTTTTTTCACCGTGCGACGCTGAAATTAATTATCGCTAAAATAGTTGTTGAATTAAAAAAAAAAAACAATTAAGATTCCATTGCTACAGTGGGGCGGAATCGAAATTTTTTGGAAATAAATCTGTAACTTCTAATCGGAAGGTTGGATTTGCATGAAGTTTGGTATATATATAGTAGAGGAGTGAATAATGTTAAGTTTGGAAGGGGGACGGAACAGACCCCTCAGAGGCGGAGCTAAAGAGGCTCAAAGTTGGGTATCTCTGACATTTTTTTTAATCGCTTGCCAAATTTTTGTTTTTCGTCCAATTTCAAATATTCTTGTACATTATTATAGGCACTAATAAGAGCTACAATAAACATGCTAACATGTCCTATTTATCTCTTATAATTTTTGAGTTATTTCCATTTGAATTTTTAAGTACCACAATTTTGCATGTTCTTGGTCCAGTTTTATCCATATATATCCTAGTGTTTCCGACTGATTTCATTTGTTTTTTCTTTCAATAATTAAAAAACTTAATTATCGAATAAAAAGAATTTAAAGTCGACATCTTTACCGAGTCCAAAGATAAACGATTTGAATTTTAAAATTGCAAAAATTACGAGTTTTTGTGTTTTTTTGGCCGAAAATGTATGTACACTCTTTTTTCTCTACAATAAAGTTTTCTTTAACAACATATAATAATTTTATTATTTTCTGAAAGCTATCTTCACAGAGAAGACTTTAAGATAAAAAGCAAGCTAAATAACTAAAATGCTCAAGGTACACATCCTCCCGAATTCGACCCATTTTATATAAAAGTTTTGACTTTAGTCAATATTTTCTCAAATCCTAAAGCAGGATTTGGCAAACGGAATGCAGTTCAAGAATCTGCAATATGTTGTTAAAAGTTTTCAATCAAAATCTACGGCACTTCGGAAAAATGTGGATTTTATAGCCGAAAATGTGAAAAAACCCATTTTTGGGATTTTTGGCGTTGTTTTGGGAATTGTGAGATTCCTTTTAGTAAAATTCTAATTTTTTTTTTCACTTTCTCATTTTTCACGAGTCTACATCCACCGAAAATTTCGTTAAGATATCTCTAATAACAAAGATTTTATTACAAATAAAATATTTAGAGTTTCTCAAAAAAACACTTTTTCACAAAAATTTTACTTTAATTTCAAAAATCAGAAAAAGTATAAACTCGATTTTTCCCATCTAAATTACATTGCATAGCTGACATAATTCTTTGTTATACAGAAAAAGACTGAAATCATTACCTTTTACGTAACCGAAACTATGCCACTTTAAAGTTTATTAAGTTTAAAGTTTATTAAGCTTCAAGACTAGTGCTATTATGTCATCCAGCCCGGGAGGTTTGTTTTTGTTGAGATTTGCACGAGCTTGATAATAAACGTTAGAATAAAGTTACTGATGGTTTTTCAAACATAGTGGTTGATTGTTTTACGATAAGTCTGAATTATTATCAATAACTAAGCCAAGAGGTTAGCATCATCAACCAAGTCAGTAACCACTGACCGGACTACCTATTGGCCCAGGGAGCATTGAACACTAAAAGTTTTTTTATTTGAAAGGTTCATAAAAATATGAAAAGCTCGGGATATCGATCAATTCCAATTTTGTATACATACTAGCATCCGTTTCGCTACCCCTTTTAATGCGATAACCAATATTAACTTTATGTGGGGGCTACTACTCTCCCTGGACCCATCGGCTCTACTCGAAATTGATTTTAAAAATTATTTGTAAAATTTTTTAAGACTTTCCGTGTAATTATCCTTTGTATGGGGCCCACCCCTCTCCTTGGACCTATCCGTCCTACTTTTATTTCATCAATATGGTTTGATAATGCAGTATCTAATTCCTTAGATGTGCTATAATAAATTTTTGCTTTGCTTTCGTAAAATAAAATATCGTATTTTAATTTAGGAATACGAAGGACTTTGACAGTTTCGAAAAAGTGGACATTAATTGAAGGCGTGACACCCGATCCAGATCTAATATAATATTTAACATCCTCTGGTCCTGGTTTCAATATAAATTCAAAAAAAAAAAAAAATATATATATATATATATATATATATATATATATATATATATATATATATATATATATATATATATATATATATATATATATATATATATATATAAATTAAAAGAAAAAGTAAATAAAAATGGCTCCATAGGGTATTGCGTATGTCATATATTGACAAAGTTTGAGAACCCTTATAAGGACACCTATGTTGTTTTATGTATGGAACGGAGTACCATAACATTTATAGAACTACGAAAACGAAATAAAAAAAAGTAACAAACAAAGCTGTGTACCTCAGAATTTCCAAAACATCCCACTTATCTAATATACGCATAACCGCCTATGTAAGTTTAGAGATGCGTGTTTTAAATGACCGTTTTTGTTGTAGAGTAGTTTAAGTGATAAAATTTAAACGTTTTTGGAAATTGTTTGAATTGTCGTTAATCATTTTGAAGAATGGCGATTTGTCAACAACAAATACATACATGCATCAAAAACTAAATACTTCTATATAAAATGTATGGATATACAATGTATGTATGTATGTATAAATATATGTATGTGTTGAGTGATATGACCATGTAGAAATGTTTAAATGTGTCCAAATAAATGTGTAGACATATTGATGAGCATAAAAACATGCGTAAATTGTCAGTTACAGACAGACATACAAAACTACATACAGAAAAAACGCCTAAACAAAACAAAATTAATTGTTAAAATTACAATAAATAGTTTTTAGTTTTATTGTCGTTGTTGCTGTTGTTGTTATTATTCGTGTTTCATTTCAACAAAATCGTTGATAGACACACAAATGGACGTAATTTTTGCCACATTAATTGAATAAAAATAGGACCTTGGAGGGTTGCCAAAACAACAACATATAACAAACTCATTTTATAAGCAGAAATACATACATACATCCATAGAAGAACTGTTTTGTATATTTTAGGCTCTTTATGTATTTAGTGTAAAAGAGGGTGTGAATTTTCAATATTGTTTAATTTGTTTAAAAATTTATTGATTTGCTAAACAGGAAATCGTATTAAATAAGATTTATCGGGGTGTTATGATAATTATTTAAATTATTGTTCATTTATTTTTAGGGGTAACTAATATGATAGGTGGTAGAGAATTAATGTAAAATGTTTAGTAATATATCAGTGATGAATTGGGTCTTAAGAAAAAGAGAATTCATTTGTATGTAAAAATAATTTTTACTATTTTCGCCTTTTTAAATAATTTTATAGAAATATTAACATTATGAAACACTATGATTGAATGAAGTATTTCATATGATATTTTCATTATATTTTCTTTTACCTGAGTTATATATAAGAATAGAACTACAAGAAGGTATCGCTAGTTTATTTTTTCAAAGCTTATAAAGAAACTTTATTTATTTTTATTTATTTACGCACGCAGTTACAGTAATATTACATCAGCTGATATTCTAAAAAACAAACTTAAATTTAATATATATAATATAAACTACATAATAAAACGAGAGAGAAACTATAGTCGGTCAAGACCGACCATATGATACCCTACACCATTACACCTGTGGCCAATTGTAGACCAAAACTTTTACTAAATGTAAAATAAATTATACAAGAACAATGCATTTATACATCAATCTATATGACTTTATGTCCTTTAGGGTGATTCCCGGAAATGGGTTTATATGGGAGCTATGGTAAATTATAGACCGATTCTCATAAATTTTAGCAATGTTACTTCTACTTATATAAAACTTATTTGTGACGAATATTAACTTGATACTATAATTCGTATGGAATTTATGCACATTAAAGTGATTTTCGGAAGAGGGGTTTATATGGGAGCTATGGTCAATTATGGACCGATCCTTATGAAATTTGGCACAAAGATTGATACTTATATAAAACTCATTTGTGCCGATTTTCATTAAAATATTGCTAAATTTAAGGCATTTATGATCGTTAAACCCCTATTCCGGGAGGACATTTGTATGGAGGCCAGGTGAAATAATGGACCGATCAATTTCAATAAGCTTCGACCTTGTAGTAAAATAATTATCTGTGCTAAATTTCATTAAGATATCTTTAAAATTGCGACCTGTACTTTGTTCACAAGGTTTACATGGACAGACAGCCAGAGGGACGGACGGGCATTGTTAAATCGACTCAGAAACTGATTCTGAGACGAACGGTATGCTTTAAGGTATTTAAGGTAACCACCTATGGTGGTGTAGGGTATAAATATAAAATATAATATAGAAAATAATAATAATAATAATAATAATAATAATAATAATAATAATAATAATAAGCATATTTTTAACTAAATATAAGTATTTATAACATATTACTTATTATTTAATAAAGAACAATAAGAAAAACAGTTATTTAGAGAGAGAAAAATAATAAATATAATAAAATTTAAATAAAAATAATAAATAAATTCAAGTAAACAAAACGAAGAAAAAAAAATAATAATAATAATAACAAGCAATGTTTTCAAGTCAAAAAGATTATACCTTAATAATATAAATAATAAAAATAATAATTGCAATAATAACAAAAGTATTAATAAAATTAATAATAGACGAAAAAGAAATAAAATAAAAATATATAACAATAATAATAATAATAATAATAATAATAATAATAATAATAATAATAATAATAATAATAATAATAATAATAACAATAACATAAATACTAATAAATAGAAATATGTAATAATTAAAATACAAAGAAAATAAAGGAGCAATGATATTAATATAAAGTAAAAAGCATGTAAAGTTAACTCAGAAACAATTGGTAACAGCAATTAATCAGGAACATAGTAGAATTACAATCAGGGGATATAGCAAACAATCACTATACCACGAACATGTTATTGTAGTCAGGAACTTAGTAAAATAAAATAAAGAGAAAATATGACAGGAACCAGCAACTTAAGACAACAGGGCTTATTATAGGTGAAGACATCAGGATGCAGATTAAAGAAATGGAGACTGGAACAAGGTATGATCATCTATGCAATATGTCAAATTTTTAGATGAAAACATCAGGACGGCAAACATCAATACAACAGGGTTTGTTATAGGTGAAGACATCAGGATACAGAATAAAGAATGGCGAAGACATCAGGGTGAAGAAATGGAGACAAGAACAAAATCGTAAACATCATGGCAGCACAAAGTAGGATGTTGAAATTATTCACGTAAACTGTCTGGGCAACTCTCATACATCTTGCATTAAAATGTGTTTAATTTTATTAATTGGATCAGAAATTGAGAAATAGTTATAAAGATCATTAAGTTGTGAGCAAAAACAATAAAATGGCTTAAATTCTTCGTAATTATACCGACATAGATCTAATTTTAAAGGAACATAATTTCTTGTAAACCGATAAGGAACTCGTATATTTTGAAGCAAATTCACGGAATCAATTTCTCCATTAATTAATTTTATCATAAATATAATTCCAAGTACCAATTTTGTTTTACGAAGTGAAGGCAGATTTATAAGTTTCAAGCGATCTTCATATGGCGGTAACAACACATTAGAACTCCAACCAAGCCCACGCAAATCAAATAAAAGGAATTGTTTCTGAATCGACTCTATACTATCTATATAACAACCATAGTTAGGAGACCAGACTACTAACGCATACTCCAAAACTGGTCTAACCAAACATGTATATAATTTCTTAGAAATATAAGGATCATTGAATTCCCTAGACCATCTTTTCATAAAACCTAATAATGATTTAGCCTTATTTACACATGCAGTAAACTGCATATTAAAATTCAATTTACGATCCAAGATGACACCTAAATCATTAAACGATGAAACATTTTCCAATCTATAATCTCCAATTCTTTAGTCTTATGGAATAAAACTCGATCTATAAAATGAAAGCATCTTACATTTCTTCAGATTCAGTAACATATTATTAGCAAGACACCATTCAGAAAGCCGATTAAGGTCCTCTTGTAATAAAGAACAATCCGTAGTATTGCCAATGGATAAAAACAATTTAACATCATCAGCATACATCAATATACTAGAAAAAGTCACAGCAGATGGAAGATCATTAAGATAAAGAACAAATAAAATTGGACCAAGATGACTAGTTCTGAAATGATACTGGTATTTGGCCGAATAATCCGTTCATTAGTGCTTTCATAACTTTTAATATTTTATGTTAACAAACTCTCAGTTTGAGGGCTATTGGATTCTTTTCATTATTCCCAAAGTTTAGTTTAAAGGAAAACATTAAGAGAATATATATACATATATTTTTTATTTATTATTTTTTTTTTTTTTTTTTTCATTTTCCAAATCCATTTCACTCACGAAATTATTGCTCATTTAATTACAAATTTGCATTAAACTCGAACAAATATTTATTTGTAATTTTATCCCTAATGCATTTTTGTAATTTATTTTTACTTCCATATCTAATTCTCTTTACCAAAATGCAGGTTTCATATTCCCCCTACATTCAAGGTTTGTTTGCAACATCTGTGTGTTACAAATTGATTTCATGCGCCTGTGGATTTGTAAGTGATTTTTGTCGCGAGTGTGAATGGTTTAATGTTATTATTAAATAATGGGAATAAAAAAGGTGTCCTTTTTAGGAAATGTCCTGTTTAAGAATAATCGTTATGCATGCTTGCTAAAGTGATAAAGGGATTAGAGATTGAATACTTTCTTTAGAAAAAAATAAACGATCACAAATTATAGCTCATGACCAAAAAGGAAATTGTTATATGAATATTTGAATGGTAACTAAAAAACTAAACCTTTATATAAATAAAATTCGACATAGATATGTTTTACCTAAGAACTCATCCGGATGCCAAAATTTTGCGAAGATCGGTACCTAATTACCCGTAGATTCCATACGAAGCCAAGTTTCAAAAATTAGCAGAAAATTATGAAAAACAAGTTTTATTGAAGTAGAAATCTCAGTACCAAATTATATGAAGATCGGTTCATAGTTAATCATATCTTTTTCATAAAGCAGCCACAGTGGTTCCAAAACACTTATTCTTAAAATAATTCTGTAACTTATGAACCGATGGAGTTTCAAGTTGATTTGGTGGAGCACAGAATCCTAGCGGGTCAGAGGGGAAGTTTAATGATTTGACAGAAAAAATTAATTTATATGTAGATAATTAATATAAATCTCAAGAAAATAAATAAATTTATAGCCTCGTTTTTTAAGTTTTTTTTTTTCTTTAACTTGGTGGGCTTAACATTGCCCTTAATTTCTTTTTTTTGATATTCGCCATATTCCTTACAAAATTCTTAATAATATTACTGTAAGAATCATAAAAAAATATAGGTCCGATAATAAGTTATATTAACCCTGCAATTGCAATAATGGACCGGTCCCTCAGTACCGGTTGAGTGCCAATTGATACCAATCTCATTACCAAAGTTCCACTTGAGAACTAGTTGACGCTACCACACTCACTAAATATCGGTTGAGGGTTAATTTCTAACAGGCATGTAAAGTGCGCAATTTTCAACTCGAGCGAAATAACAATCTATGGCAGAAGACTGTGGTTGAAGACTATAAATCGTAAGATACGTCAGAAGAACTTGGGTTCTATTCGGGGTGCCGCCATTGACATTAACAAAAAATTATAAAATAAAAATAAATATAATTTAATAAAGAAAGTAAAAAAATAAAAAATTAAAGTAAACAAGCTTTTAAAATTTTTAATATATTAATCGACTCTGAACATGTCCTCTTGGAACAGTCCTGTGACATGTCCCAAGATGCTAATTAGACACCTTCAATGACAACCCCGTGTAAAAGTGAAAGGTTGTCCCATATAAAGTTCCGGAACTGAAACTGGTCACTAGCCCTGACAACCTGTCACGTGACTAGTTTTGAATCGGTTCTCTATCCTCTAGGGAATCTAAAGTTGGAACTTAAAAAAGTTTCATAATTTATTTTTTTTTAAGGTTTTAATATTTATACCCTACACCACCATTGGTGGGGAGGGTATTGTGCCTTTGTGCTGATGTTTGTAACACCCAAAAATATTGGTCTAACACCCACCTTAATTTATACCAATCGGCTTAGAATCACTTTCTGATTCGATTTAATTATGTCTGTCCGTGTAAACCTTGTAATCAAACTACAGGTCGCAATTTTGAACATAAATTAATCAAATTTGGCACGCATGTTTCTTATAGTTCAAGGACAACGTCTACTGAAATTGATTATGATCGGTTTATTATTAAATTTGTGTGCCGAATTTCATCAAGATCGGTTCATAATAGACCATAGCTCACATATATATCTCTCTTCAGAAAATCACTTTAACGGGCATAAATCCCATTAAAATATTAGTATCAAGTTTATATTCCACACAAATAAGTTTTATAAACCTTTAAATGATAGTTCCAATTTCATAGCCTCCATATAAGGCCCACTTTCGGGACTCGACCAAAAGTGAATAGATTCATATAAATGTTAGTATCGACGTAATATTTTGTACTTGTATATTTTATTTTACACTTAATACAAGTATCGGTTCAAAATTGCCCACAGGTCTGGAAAAAATAAGACCCCTCCCCGAATTATGATGCACACAATGTTGTAGGGTATTATATGGTCGGGCTTGACCGACTATATCGTTCTTTCTAGTTTTTCACTTATAAAATTTGTTTTTTCTTCAGGCCTTTATAATTTGCTTAATATTTTCAAATGTAATTTTAACGTAGATGTATGCAATGTAAACGCGGACGCACTTTCGTTAACTATATAATTCAATTAGACATCTCCATATGTTAGGAAAACACACAAACAAAGGCTTTTTATAACGACCGGGTGACCATTTGAAAAAAAAAAAGATCAATTATGGAAACACGTCTTTTCCAGTTTGGGATTTTTGTTATTTTGATACAAAAAAGTGAGAGTGTTTTAATTCCTTGACTTTTACGAGTTTATTTTTATCAATATTTGTCGGAAATATCTCTAGTTTAAATTTCGTTTAGGTTCAAATTTCACCGCATTTAAGAAACATAAGTCGGCCAAGGTCGACCATACTATTCTACACCATTGTGCATGTTTATCCAAATTCAAGGAGGGGACTTATATTAGACCTATGGCCAATGAGGACCTTTACTTTTACTATATGTAAAATAAAATATTGATACTAACATTTATGTATATGAATTTATGCACTTTTAGGAAATTCCCGAAATCTGGCCTTATATGGGAGCTAAGGTAAATTATGGACGAAATTTTACATTGTCATTTATACTTTTAAAAAAATTTTTGTGTCGAATATTAAGTAGTTACTAACATTTTTATAAAGTTTATGCACGTACAAAGATTGACACTTATACAAAACTTCTCTTCACCAAATATCATTGAAATATTACTATATTTAAGGCATTTAATAATACTTGGTTTTTAAAAGATTTTCAAACCCCTATTTTGGGAGGACATTTGTGATGAACCGATCATAACTAATTTGAGTAGATTTTATACTTGTGCCAAAATAACTATTCGTATAAAATTTGATTAAGATATCTTTAAAATTGCGACCTGTACTTTGTTCACAAAGTTTACATGGATAGGCAGCCGCCGACTAGACAGACGGATGCACAGTGTCACATTTATCCAAATTATAATGACAAAAATACGAAAATAAAAGCTTTTTAATTAGCATAATATAAGTATATTATGGAAAAAAATTTATTAATGTATTGAAAAGTCTATATAGCGCAAATTACGGATTTTCAAAGTTGCAACTTTTAAAAATATTTTAATTTTATTTACAACTTTTATAAAGAAGTATGTTAAATTTAACTTCATATATCTCAGTAAATGCTGCAGATATTGATATTTTTTTTTTTGGTATCTAATAATAAATATATCCAAATTATTCTATTATAATTTTGCTAGGTTATAAAAATCAATACTGAAAATAATATAAATAATATAAAACATATATTTTTTGAGAAATTCTATTTTTAATGGACCGGAACTAAAAAGTTCAAACGAGTTCCAATTTTAAAATACTATTGTTATATAAAAACATCTATAAAATTACATTTTAGAATTTTGGCAGCGACTTTTTGCGATCTTTTAAAATATTAGAAAAAAATGTGCGGTACCTCATATTAAAAATTTTTTAAGAATTATTTAAACATTTTAAGGCAATAGCTGCACACTGAAAAAAGATTCGTTGTGACAACCGAATTATTAGCCAATCGAATTTGTTCGGTTCCAACAACTAACATACAATTCGATTGAAATTACTGAATATTTTGGTACTTGCAAATGTTTTTAAAAACGTTTCAGTAATAAAATAAAAACACAAAATTGCTATTGTGAATTAATAATCAAATTATTTGTCTTTTTATTTTAATAATATTTTTTTTATATATAACGAAAATACAAAAAAACAAAAAACATATATAACATATATGTAGATGAGAATTAATGGAGTATTATATTAAAATAGTACCCAGCAGTTTTTTCGGTGTCAATTCACCCGCTTTAGCACAGTAAAGTCCATTTGTGACTACCCACCTGACTCATTCAAATGTGTACGTTTTTTTATACACCCTAACTTCGCATATATTCTGACCGATAGTTAAGCTATCGTACCTTTTATTGACTCTTTTGAAAGCGTTGAGGTGGCGATAGCACTATTTATTGACTCTTTTGAAAGCGTTGAGGTGGCGATTTATACTTTATTGACCCTTTGGTGAGCGTGGAGGTGGCGGTAGCACTATTTATTAACACTTTTGAAAGCGTTGAGGTGGCGATTTATACTTTATTGACCCTCTGGTGAGCGTGGAGGTGGCGATAGCACCATTTATTGACTCTTTTGAGAGCGTAGAAGTGCCGATTTATACTTTATTGACCATTTGGTGAGCGTGGAGGTGGCGATTCTTTTTTCGTTTATTAAATGTTTTTACTGAATTTTAGCAAAAATATAGAGATTCAAATGACAGTTTATAAATAAGTTTTTAGAATTTTAAGTTTAGAATTTTAGTGAAAAAATTTATTTTACTGAAAATACAGAATTTTGGTAAAATTTTTAATTTTTAATAAAAAATTAAATTTTAAGAAAAATTTCAGAATTTTTTAAAAATTTTGATTCTTATTATAAATTTCCCCTTTTTAGAAAATTTTAATTTATTTGCAAAAAAAATTTAATTTTTCAAAAATTAGAACTTTTGTGAGAGTTGGTATTTTTAGATGAAATAAAATATTTGAATAATTTGTTTAAACGAAAAATATTAACGAGTTTTTAAACATAAGTTTCTATAGTTATGTTATTTTAAAGTTTAAAGCAAATTTTTAATGAACGGGTCTAAAATAAGAAACATTTAACATAATTAATAATTAATAATTAATTTTTAAAATATTTCCAACAACATACCATACATATACTCATATTGGTTAATTGTTGGAAAAATCTGCACACATTTATATAATATTTACACTTTTTTCATATTTTTTTCAAGACAATTGTTTTGTTTTTAAATAAAAATCCACTTAAAATTATTTTTTTTTTTTTTTTTTCAAATAATGACGTTCTATCATTTCTATCGATATTTGTCGTTAAAATATACTTAAGAAAAGAATCGCTAACTTTAGTATAGAATAGCAAAATCAAAAACAACAGAAAAATTTCGTTAATTAACGATATCGGTAGTAAATGAAAAAACTTACGGAATTACGGTACTAGTCTTACTAATTAGGATTTTACAATTAATAAAAAAAAAATTAATTATTCTGCATTTGTGTTTTTTTTTTTTTTTAATTGACTTTTTCGTTCTGGTCACAATATCGCAATACACTCCTTCCTAGGACATCCCCATGTTAAAGTGACTAGTCAGGTGATTAGTAAAGTCACCAGTTAAAAAAATTGTCAGGTGACTGACTCAATTTCACCAGTAAAAGGACTAGTATGAATTGACTTTTTCGTACTAGTCACTATATCGCCACCTTTTGGTCCTTTGGTGGTGATACACTCCTTCCTAGGACATCCCCATGTTAAAGTGACTAGTCAGGTGATAGGTAAAGTGACTAGTGGTGACCCAATTTCGTCAGTCAAGTAACCGATTTCGGACAGTCACCTTTGACTGCAGGGTATTTAAACATTTGAAGGAATAGTTAAAGATTTCATGGCCACAGATATCCCGGGAGCATTGTTTACACGAAAAACTAGTGCATCTATATCACTGCATTGCCTGTATATTTCCAGTTACATCTATAAACAATGTTACGTCTATTAGAAAAAGATAAAAGTAAATTAACAAAATCAAAAAGATAATAGTAAATTTAGAAGCTGATATGGGAATATGCTTACCAATTTATTGATCTTGAGTATGCTGCAGTTATCTTCACTGGATAAAAAAAATATGTCACAGGACTTCAAAATATATTTTGGTTTCTATTGGTTGGAAACACCGAATTCGAATTTGGAATATAATAGAACTATTGATAGCTGCAACAGAATTTTTAGTTCAAATTTGAATGTTGTTCATACAAACAATATTATGATTGCAACTACCAATATATTTTTTCGGAATGTGCATATAATTCAGTAGTTCCTACCAAATTAGATTCATTTACTACAACCTTCAGACATTGACACAGATAACCATTATTATTTTAAAAGCAATTGTTATTTCAATATAATTATTATTTTACCTCCATTAATATTATAAATCTGTTCTATTCATATAATTTCAGTAACTACAGTACAATTTAGGTTTACTGAATTAAAATTTAATGATTGTAATCGTTTTCTAACCATTTTTTTTTTCTGTGTGTGTAAATTTGTTATGCAAATGTTACACTATGATCGGTGTGATTAGATCCTTTATTTTAATAAAATTTACAAAAATATGTCCGAAATTCATACAAATAAAGTAATTTTTTCAGTATGGTAGTGGCGTTGATTCTACCCGCCCATTTTTAGTGGGAGTGTTAAAGGCCTTATCTACTAACAGAATATATAATTTCAGACCAATATTTCCAAAACTGGATTGTTGTCGTTCTAAAACTACTAAATGTGACACTGTAGAACGGTTGGACGGACTTAGCTAAGTGAATTCAGGAAGTGAATTTTTTTAATAAAATAGTTTTTCGTAACAAAAATTTTAAAATATATTTTGCTACTTAAGCTCAAGAAAACTTTAAAACTTTGAAATTAGTGAAAATTTACCTTCTTAAAAATTACTTCTATTTATTTTTTCATGAATATCATTGAAATTACCTAAAAATTACGTTTTTGAAAATACGAACAGTAAAAGATAGAGGACCAAATGATTTTTTAAAATAAACCCTGTTTTTAAATGTGATAAAAAAAAGTAATGATTAGTAGAATCATTCGCCTACAATTTATTTTTTTTCAAAATTTTTTTATATAGAAAATTCGGTAAAAATTAAAATCTTCTACAACTTCTTAAATCCATTTTTTTTTTTTTTGTTTTTGAGAAAATAAGCTTATTTTGTAATCAAATATGATTCCAAAAATATTTTTTATATCTACTTTAATATATTTTTTAAGAAAATAAGTATATGTCATATAGAAAATTAATTTTCAAATGAAAATTTAAATGAAAACTAAAACCTTCATATCTTCATAAATAATGTGTGTTTTTTAATAAGCTTATTTTATGATCACTAATGTCTCACATCAAAATTTTGAAGAAAACTAAAATTTTATTTATTTATAGCCTAATTCTATAACTCAAACGTTCGTTCTGTTAACGTTGATAACATGAATTTTTCAAAGTTTGTATTCCATAAGCTAATTGTTTTACTTAACATAACCAAAACCTGTTATTATTAAACTACGTTATCATAACAGAAATTGATATTTTATAAGCAATGTTATAACGAATATACTTTTCAATTTCAACGATAGATATTCTGAAAGTGATGAGTTAATTTTTTCTTAAATTAATGCTGAATAAAAGAAATTTTGCAAGAAAATGTGATTTATGCATGAATTTATTGCAGAACCATTATGAAGCGATCACAGTCAATATTAGTGGAAATATGTCTAAGTAATTTTATCGTTATGGTTACTTTACATAATGGATGCATACAATAACGATATGAATTTAAAGCATTTTCTGAGAAGATTTACTGATGTCCGTTTGTCGGTATTTCTGACAGGTAAATCCAAGTAGATGCTAAAATAGGGTCATGTATACCTACTATGTCAGATATTAGGAAAAATAATTTTTGTTATTTGAAATGTCCATCTACGGCTGTCCGACAATGTACAACTTGTGCACAAAGTAAAGTTGCAATTTTAGAAATAATTTCGCGAACTATATAATTAAAAAATGGGGCTTCAAATAGGGTCAAGTCGCTTTTGAAATGGAATAAAACAATGTATTTTAAGGTATCAACGAAAATATTTAGTTTATTAAAAATATCCATGTATTTTCGACATTTTGTTTTAAATGACCAACAAGCACTTTCAGGGTAGCACGTTTGGAAGGTAAAATTTCCATTAACACTTCTCATAAATCTGAATTTGACAGATGTTAAGTGTTTTGAGGTCATCGATTGATGGTTACATAAAAAAGGCAGACCAAATCGCACTATCTTGCTGACCAATTTACGTACTTTAAATAACCATACCGCACGTTGCTCATTTACATATCGTTCAATTCCAAAAATGTATACTTCATTATACAGATAAAAGTAATTGGTTCTATTGCACACTTCAGGAACAGCATTAAACGAATGATTTCGATGACTGTTAGAGCCAGGCTTTTGAAATTTAGTTACCAAATTTGTTTAAAATCCATAAATTTGTTTATCAAACACTAATTCATACAATTTGTATTTTTAAACGTTTTTGAAATTATTTTGTTTTATTTTTAATAAACAAATTTTTTTTAATGAAGATTGTCATTCAAAGATTTTCCAAAATCAACTCTTAAAACAACAAAACTTTAAACTGGCAACTAAATAAATTTTTTTAAATAACATAACGTAATCAGTGTAACATTAATACCCTTATTCTATAACTCAAACGTTCCTTCTGTTAACGTTGATAACATGAATTTTTCAAAATTTGTATTCTTTAATCATATTATTTAACTTAACATGACGAAATTCTGTTATAAACTTAAAACACGTTATAATAACAGAAGATTTTAGAAGCAATGTTGTAACGAATTGAATTGTCAATTTCAACGATATATTGACAATTCAATAAATTGGCAAAGAATGTGGTCTGTTTAAACTTTAGTAAAACATATTTGTGCTAATTGCATCCAAATATCAAATTTTTAATGCAATTTATTAATGTTTGCGTCATTTTCGGGGAAGTCCTTTTGTGGGAGCGTTGTTCACATATGGATCGACCCCCATGAAATTTGCAAGAGTAAATATAGGATGAAATTATGTATTTTTATTTTATCTAAAAATTACTTAATTTAAAAATGTATGTGCGTTCTGCCCTTATTTAAGTAAAAGAATTTTATGACCGATCATAACCAATTTATATCAAAAAATTACCCATGCCAAATTTTATTTTACGTGGAGTCTGAATCATTATATGAGTCGATTTCTAATGTCCGTCAGCCCATACGGTTGGATGGATGTCCGTCTGTAAATTTTGGTTCGTTCTTGTAAAACAATTTTAAGAAATTCGGATTAAACGTATGTATATGACCGATAGAAACAAACCACTGCTGAAATAAAATAAAACAGGAGATATGTAGGTTTTAAAGACAGTTTTTATTTCAAAATTCCATGTAATGGGACATTAAAAGCAAAACTTTTAACGAATCTTTAGCTATTATCAAGATTCTGTTGAGTTTGGAGGCTTTTGATTAATTGTGTCTTATTAGCATAAGCAGTCGATTGCAGAAAACATCATTAGATCCAAGGTCATTTATGAGGAACAATAAGTTGTGTTGCTATTGAAAAACTTTTCATATTTCTTATATTTTTAAAATTAAATTTGATATTTTTTAAGTTTGTTTATTTTTTTATTTCTGACGATAATAATTGCCATTCAATTGAAATACTAATATGTGCCAGATTTAAAAATATTAATTTTTAAAAAAAAAATGTTTATACAAATTCACCTCTAAAAACTGTTAAATTTTTAACTGGCAATTCCATAAAATGGTTTAAATGACAGAACGTAATCAATGCAATTTGACATATTTTGTTAATGTTACACGTAACGAATAATACAGAATAGCAAAATATACTGTTAACGTTTTCGTTCCTGTACATTAACAGAACGAACGAAAAGTTATAGAATTAGGCTATAACATATTTTATTAATGTTAAACGTAACGAATGATATAGAATACCAAAAATAACTGTTAACGTTTTCGTTTCTATACATTTACAGAACGAACGAAAAGTTATAGAATTAGGCTATTATATCCTACACCACAATAGGTTTGTGCTAATATTTGTAACGCAAAGAAAATATTATATTAATTCCAACTTAATGTATTCCGTTTGAGTCAGAATCACTTTTTGCGTTGATTTAGCGATGCCCGTCCGTCTGGCTGTCCATATAAATTTGTACGCAAAATAAAGTTCGCAATTTAACTGATATTTTAAAATTGTTTACAAAGTCTATTGAAATTGGTTATGATTGGTCTTTCTTTCTAATTATTTTTCATAATTTACACAGAAAAAATTAAATTTCGTATCCTATTACTAAATTTATAAAACCAATTATATATTTTACTGAAATAGCTGAATTAGTAAAATCAAACAATCAAATTCGTAAATGTTTTATTGAAAAAAAAAAAAAAAAAAAAAAAATATATATTTTTTTCTTATTAAAATATTTACACTATTTATTACAAATTTTATAAATTTCTACAACCTGTTTTTTTGAAACAATAAAAATAATACTTGGTTTTTAATAGATTTATGTTTGAAACAATAAAATATTTGATAAGATTTATTAAACATAAATTGCAATTAATATATTTTTATTTACATATTTGCATATATTTAACATTTTTAGTTTGCATTTATGAATATTTTTAGTATTCAGTCTTAATGAAATAATTATTCCATCGAACCGCCTTTCACGAACTGTCCAAATCGATCTGCAAGAAAGTATTGTAATTAAAATTTAAATAGTTCTTATTGCATATTACTTACTGTAAACAGATTAGGAATTTTTAAATCAAAATATCCTTCAGATATGAATTCCGAATCTACCAAGCGTATCCCTGAAAGTACGAATAAATAAATCTGGATAATAGCGTTTTGATTCCTAGTGAGTTGCTCTATCATCTCGTATGAAGCAAAACTATTGCATACACACTAATATATTATTACTAACACTAAGAGATTCTCGGGCCCTTATTTGGAAATCATGTAGGGTATACAAAATTATGAACGCTGAAGGACTTTTTTTTAGCAATTGAATCGCTTTGGTGCATCAAAATAATTACACATACCAAGTTTAAAGAAATAATCTAAAAGATGTCCATTATAAAAGTATGCATATGATTTAAATGGACCGCTAACCAAACGGCGGACGGACATAGTTAAATCGATTTCAAGATTATTATGATGGTATAAAGTATAAAATATAATATTACTTACGTTAATTTTATGATATATTTTTACATGTTTTCAGATCCACAATTAATAGGTTTCCGAATTGTCTGAAATAAGATTCATAAAAATTAATTATTGCATTTGGAACATCTTTACTTAATTAATATAATTTACCTCTGGACGTCTGCAAATATTGGATTCCGTAATCATAAATGAATACTATTTCACACAATTTTAATAATTTTGTTATTATTAAACCCTTCACCAAAGGTGTAAAGGGTATATATAAGTTTGTCATTCCGTTTGTAATTCTCACAATTTTCGTCGGAGAGCAAAAAAGTTTACATTTTCGGGATCCTTGTAAGAAATGATGACGATAGGACCATGGTTGAAATGGCGTTTATGAAGCCCACCGATAACTGACATAAATAATATATATATCAAACGATCGGAAATGCTTTCGAAAATTTTGCTATTGGAATTCAGCAAGATCGGTTCATACAATGCGGAGATATGTTAAAAAAACCGGTTTTTAGAACCGGTTTTCCAGTTTCTGAAGCCTCTGTATACACTAGGGACTTCGTTTTTACAAAGAAGTCTCGGACATTTTTTTCTGAATTTTTGTTCTGAAAAACTGAAATAAATCGGTTCAATAATAACTGAGATCGGACAAAACGCATTTTTTATTTTTTGAAGCCCTGGTTTAAGCTATAGATTTTTATTTTTATACAGATCGGTCACAAATATTTTTATAAAATTTTGGTTTTTTGAATCAGCAGGATCGGTTTATAAATGGCGGAGATATGCTTTAAAAACCGGTTTTTGGAACCGGTTTTTCAGTTTCTGAAGCCTCTGTATATACCAGGGACTTCGAATTTTTAAAGGGGGCTCGGAAATTATTTTCTGAATTTTTGTTCTGAAAAAATGAAATAAATCGGTTCAGTAATAACTGAGATATCGGGGAAAACGAATTTTTTATTTTTGAAGCCCTTGTTCAAGCTACAGATTTTTATTTTTATATAGATCAGTCATAAATGTTTTTATAAAATTTCGTTTTTTTTTTTAATAAACCAAATTCGTTCATAATCAACAGAGTTATGGCCCAAAAACAAATCTGTTAAGAATATAAATACACACACAAACATGTATATTAAGCAATGTAATGACTATTAGTGACGTTTTTTGTTTTTTGTATAGACAAGTAGTTTAGTTAGAAACAGCAGTCATATAATGAATAACAGTGTTGTTGTTCTTTTTTAAAACTAAAACATATCTGTTAAGAATATACATAAATACATACACATACATGTATATTTAGCATTGTAATGACTATTAGTGACGTTTTTGCCTATAAGACAAGTAGTTTAGTTAGCAACAGAAGTAATATAATGAATAACAGTGTTGTTGTTGTTCTTTGTATATGCAGTCAGTTTGTATATACACACATAAAAAAATAAAAAAATATGGAATTGTTTATTTTTTAAAAGCAAAGCCTGCTATGATTGTTTTTTTTTTTTTCATATTCAAATTTTCGTAGTTTGAAAAAAATTTAGATTTATATATGTGAAAATATGAAAGCATACGTTAAGGCGAAAATTTTATTATTTGTCGGTAATATGATGTCTTTAAGATAGTAAGATGGTAATATGGTGAAGGGTATCAAAGATTCGGCACAGCCGAATCTTTTTTCAATTTCATTTTTACTAAACTTGTCAAAATACAGAAAATTGTTTTTGTTTTTATATTGAGTTTGAAAATATTTAAAACCAAATAAAATAAAATATTAAAACCAAATATCATTATTTATTAAATTAAATTTAAATTCAAATAATGGTTTAATAAGAAAAATTTTAGATATAATTTTTTCTGTGCACTATTTTTCTTTATCTTAAACCAAAGCTTTTCCCCTCCTCTTGCAATTTTTTTTTTTATGATTGATTTATAGCCAGCCATTTGAGTATGTCTTCTTTAAATGAGACCATAATACACAACACGACTTTTATTAATCTGTAGTTTTTAGTTAAAGTAACCTACTTTCTATATTACTTACATATAAAATGCCCTAATTTTCAGTGCAAAAAAATGCATAAATAATAATAATAAAAAAAAATTTAATTAATATGTAAATTATCTATAGACAAACAGCCTTATGTGTCGTCTGTACTGTATATGAATTTATAAACAAAGTGTATTATTAAAAATTATCTATGATGGCATTTATAAATTTTAATTAATATAAAATGTAAGGCAAATACTACATTAGCATTACTATAGCTATCATATAAAATAAATAGTGGTATTAACTAAAATTAAACTTTTAATTTTAATAAACGTTTAAATAAATAAAAAATTGCTTTAAATACTTTTAATTTCATTTGATAATAGTTTCATTGTTATTTAAATGCAAAAGTTTTATAATTAATAAAAAATAATAGTACCTTTTCCCTTAACGTTATTAACATAAGGAGCATATTAATTAAATTAAAAAAATAGTTTATTATAATTAAATATTTATAATGTAGCTACTATTTTCAAATTAATTATAATGTATTGTTTATTAAAACAATAGAAAACTAAAATTTTAAATATGTAAAATAGATTTTGGAAAGTTTATATTTAATTCATACAGGTATTATTTTATCTGCTTCATTTTTAAAACTTTTTATTAACTTTAGCTACTAAATTTGGTCAATATGCTGAATACATATTACTGCAAAAATATTGTATTTAAATCAATATTGTTATTGGATTTATAAGCTGATTATTTTTAATACTTTTTTCATATATATATATATTTTTTTATTTTAAATAAATTGTAATTTTACATATAAATATAGTACGTAGTTTATTTAAAAACACTACATAAATTATCATTTTAAAAATAAAAATATGAAATAATATGTTGGGGGTTAATACAGTGGAATAAAATAGTTTCTGGGTGAAAAAACTAACAAAGCTAAAATGAACAAGCGCGAATATTCGGCCCGGCCGAATCTATATACCCACCATCAACTTTTTCAAATTTTACGTTATATGGGAGGGGGCGGTAAAGTGGGCATTCAAGTGGGCGGACCACGCCCATTTTTTGTTTCCGAGTTTACATTGGTCCTTGAACTATTTGAACACAATTTCGTTGATTTTCACCTTATATAGGAGGTGGGCAGTAAAGTGGGCGGACCACGCTCATTTCCGGTTTCCGAGTTTATATCGATCCCCGAACTATACGTACAAAATTTCGTTGTCGTACATGCTTTTGTTGAAGAAATATCAGCAGAAAAGTATAAAACGGTCACCCTGTGTTTCTAGTTTTTAGCCCATAACATTTTTGTTTATTTTGCCCATTTTCAATCCCAAACAAACCTTATATAGGACAAATATTTGTGCCAAATTTCGTCCCTCTACGTTGTCCCGTTCGAGCCCTATCCTGCTTTCAACAGACGGACAGACAGACGGACGGACATAGCTAGATCGACTCAGAATCAAACCAGGACCCAGAAAATATATACTTTGTGGGATCTTAGATGATTCCTTCGACATGTTATACACGGAATGACAAAATGAATATACCCCCCATCTTTTTGATTGCTTGGTAAAACTAGTCACATCATAGCTCATAGTTCCAAATATTAGAGTCTGTCTATTTGAAAAATATTTCTAATAGCTCAAACTTAGTGTGCTCTGCTCGTATTGAAATAAAACAAAATCATCGAAATAAAATGAGAAAAAAAAAAAAACCAGAGTAACAAACTAATATTCTGTTACTGCTTTATCGGATTTGCGGTGTATATAGACCAGATATAAACATGTCCAACTTAATTTGACATTTCTTTGCTTCGGTGTTTTACAAATTCAATCATGGAGTGGTACACAATTTAGCAGCTCGTTAAGATTGTTGAAGACTTTTAAAAAAATGGGCGTTCAAATCAAAATGTATTTTGTGCACTAACTGACCAAATGTATCCACAATCGGGAGATTTGTGCGCAAATTTTATCAAACTGTGTCTGTAAGAAATTTGAAAATACCTGTGCATGCTCGCCCGAAGCCAGAAAATGAGGACATGAGCCTGGACGATATGTGGTTGCAACAGAATGCATAGTGGGGCAGAATCGAAATTTTTGGGAAATAATTCTGTAACTTCTGATCGGCTAGTTGGATTTGTATAAAATTTCGTATATCCGTAGCAGAAGAGTATACAATGTTAAGTTTGGAAGAAGGACCGCAAATACCCTTTAGGGGCGGAGCTAAAGGGGCTCAAAGTTGGGTACCTCTGACATACAAATTTTTTAATCGCTTGCCAAACTTTTGTTTCTCGTCCACTTTCAAATACTTTTTTACATCATTGTAGGCACTTATAAGACCTACAAAAAACATGCTTGCATTTTCTATTTATCTCTTATAGTTTTTGAGTTATTTGCGTTTGAATTTGAAATCGATATCTTTACCGAGTCCAGAAATAAACGATTTTGAATTTGAAAATTGCAAAAATTACGACTTTTTGTGTTTTTTTTAACGAAAAAGTATCCACTCTTTTTTCTATAAAACAAAATTTTCTTTAAAAACATATAATAATTTTATACTTTTCCGAAAGGTATCTTCACAGAAAATATTCTAAAATAAAAAGTAAGCCCAATAATTCAAATGGTCAAGGTACACACTCTCCCGAATTCGACCCATTTTATATGAAAGTTTTGATTTTAGTCTATATTTTCTCAAATCCCAAAGCACGAATCGGCAAACGGAATGAAGTTTAAGAATCTGTAATATATTTTTAAAAGTTTTCAATCAAAATCTACGGGACTTCGGAAAAATGTGGATTTTATAGCCGAAAATGTGAAAAAACCCATTTTTGGGATTTTCGGCGTTTTTTTGGGAATTGTTGGATTCCTTTTACAAAAATCTTAAAGTTTTTTCCACTTTCTCATTTCACACAATAAAGTCTACATTCACCGAAAATTTCGTTAAGATATCTTTATTAACAAAGATTTTATTACAAATAAAATATTTATAGTTTCTCTTTCTTTCACTTTTTTACAAAAATATTACTTTAATTGCAAAAATCAGAAAAAGTATAAACTCGATTTAGGAGTGAGATCGAAATAAGGAGTGAGATCGAAAAATTCTTAACATACATAATATTCAATAACTTGGAAACGGTTGATCTTAGAGTTTTCATTATTTTTTTAATCATTTGATAATTTAGCACAGATCACAGAAATATATAATTTTTATGGTTCTAACCACTAATTTTAAAATTGTGGACCATTTTTGAAAACCCTTTCTTTGGAGATTTGATAGTTGCTTCAGTCACTTTTCTGGAACAGTGTGCACATTTTCTGTTAAAATTTTCGGTAGTTTGGGACACCCTTTTTGTGCTCTTGAATTCACTTTTCACAAGAGCTCAATATCTCACCACTGGTCTGAGCTATGGACAATTTTGAAAATTGACCCCTCTTGCTACTAAAACTATGTTATTGATTTGGTACCACTCCAGAGCTTTCTTACCGTAGTGACATGATACCAAATGGGTCCAAAAATATGTGGACACGTTGTGCTTTCTTAAGAAAAGAAGAAGTTTTTTTTTGCAAATATTCCTTTATGCATATTTTGGTATTTATAGATCCGAATATATCAAATGACTTTCCTGTTTTGCCGCAACTGCAAAAAGCTTGTCATACCATGGATTGTGTAAGAAATTTTTGCTGCTTTTGGGTCTTAAACTTATCTCCAACATTGCTTCGAGCATTAGCAAAAAACATTTTTGAGACACAAACTACGAAGATTCTGCCAGCACCTACGTTTCTTCGTCAATTATACAGCTTGAGTATTTTTGTATGAAATTTGGTTTTAAATTCCGAGTCCTATTTTTGGCTTGTATTTTTTTTTTTTTTTTTTTGTTGCAGAATTCCAGTTTGGAATTTTTTGAACTTTATATGTTATCAACTTTCTCATTAGCTTTAAATTTTCGCACCAAATAGTCGAAGCACTGAGAAAACTGAGCTGATTTTCTACCAGATGTGTTTGGAGTTACTTTCAATTTGCCTTCAATTTTCTGGCCTTCCCAATATCATGTGGTCCTTTTTTTCTTACCGAACTAGGTTTCACATCATAGTCAAATTTTACTGATACTGTTTAATAACATTAGAAACGGTTTTACGGACGACATTTATTTCTGTGGCCAATTATTTGTAAGACCTATTTGGATTTTTTGAAATTTTTTAATAACTTGTAGGACGTAAATCTTTTTCGTCACTTATTTTGATTAAAATAATGACAAATTAACATGGTTGTTATTAAAAATAATAACTGAAGTATTTTTCCATGATAACTAGATCAAAAAAAATTTTGAATATTGATTCCGAAAAAAGTTATGAGTCTAAATGTGTGTTAAGATTTTTTCGATCTCACTCCTTAAATTACATTGCTTAGCCGACATAATTCTTTGGAAATTAAAAATATATAAACCAATGTATCTCCGCCCCTTGATAAAAATTTCAAAAAATGGCTCCATTAGGATTTGTAGGGAAAAAAGCTCATCCCCATAGGATTATTAGAAAAAATTCAATATTAGAATAATGAAAAAGTACCACAAAATCCCTTTTAAATATTCTTTAATATTTTTAGGCTATTTTTATTACAGAAAAATCAAGAAGTACTACTAAAGCAACAAAAAAATACCACTAAGTTTCCACTAGTGGACTTTTACTCATTTAGGATCACATACACACATTTATTCAAGTTTATATTTCAAGGTTTAATGTAAAAGAAATCACAAAAAAAAAAAAAAAAAAAAATCGGAAAGTACGAAAGAAAAAAACAGTACTACGTTTTAATGGATTCTCATTAACATAGGACCATATACATCTTTAATTTCATAATTTAAGGTTCAATAAATTTAAAAAAGTACCGTTTTAGATTATATAATATAGTATATTTAAATAGTTCCATTAGAATAACAATAGTTCCCTGGTAACAAAAATAACAAAAAACTCTCCCACTTATCATAAATATGGCTCCAATATAAATTATTTCACTAGTGCTACTGTGCTTTGTGTTTTTTTATTTATATAAATAACTACATAAAAATAAAATATATATATTTTTTTTTTACAAGAAATAAAGGATTTAAATTACGAAGTTTGCTTTGTTGGATCACTAATATCAAAAAAAAAAAAAAGCATTATTTTCAAAAGGTGTTAACAAAATGTATAATCGATACTTAAGATTTTTTTATATATATGAGGAGAAATTACATATCGATTTAAAATTTTTCAATTTAATAAATTGAACCAAAATTTCTAAAGATCTTAAAAATTTCCTTGTATTGAATAAAAACACTAAAAAGCTATTTGTACTAAATAATGGATCTTACTCTGTTCTTCCCAAGGATGTAGTGTATATAAGGATTATTATAAGTATGTATATAATTTATTAGTAGAGTATTCATTTTACTCGACTTTTTCATTGTTCGAATAAACAAATAACTCGAAAATGCACTTTTTAAATTACTCGAATAATCGAGTAGATCTTTTAAGTTACTCGAGTTGTTCGAATAAATTATACCTTAAAATTGTACTCGTTTTTTCAATGCTTATTAAAAAATGAAAACAAAAATATAGCTTAAAACAGGTAATCGTCTTTCCAAAATAATATACAGTGGAACACGGTTATAACGAACACCGGATATAACGAACTATGGCTATAGCGAACACTTTTCTTCGGTCCCATTGATTTTACCAATATTTTTCATACAAATAAATACGTTTATAACGAACACGGTTATAGCGAACTTTTTTTTATAACGAACACATTTTTATGGTCCCAACAAGAATATTTCATACAAAAAACTACGTTTAGAACAAACTCCCAGAAATTCTTGTTTTAGATAAATAAAATTTGACATTTCAAAAAAGGTCCAAAAATTGAAAAACTAACAGAAATAACTTTTATTTGTTGGAAATATATATGGAAATAATTTTCATTAATTTCAATTAAAATTAAATCTGAATTTTACATTTATATAACATAGCTTTTTAATATAACATGAATTTATCGAAAATAGCTAATAAAAAACTGAAATTATTTAAGGATTAAACACTAAATATTAGAAAATCGCTATTCCTCAAAAAGTGAGTATCTCAAAAATGCCAATTTAAAAACATCGGGTATAAAAAAACATTGCATTAGTATAAAAAAATATAATTAATCTCAATTTGAAAGATTAATGTAAAAATATTATTGCTGATATATTAATTGAAAATCATAAATATCGCAAATTTTTAAAGGAAAGAAATATACTTTAATTCCAAATATTAGTATTGTAATGAAATACGTGTATTTTATTAACAAATAATTTTTTTTTTTTTTTTTGGGAATTTAATCTGTCGGTCCCTTCGAGTTCTTTATAACCGTGTTTGACTGTATAATTAAAATTTGCGTTAATATTTAAGATTATTTTTCTCTTTTGCTTTGATAATGCCATTGTTTCTCTATATTTAATATATTCATTGATAGTTAAATAAATTGGTCTATCAATTCGAACCAAATTTTTTATTAAAGGTCGGAAGTTCTTTTCTTTTGTAACTAGTTTTTACACTGTAAAAAAAGCTAATGATATCCAATTAAAGGCGATTATTAATACTTTTTATACAAATAAAAATTAATGATGAGTCTTTATCAACTTTGGAATAATTAGCGATTTTGTCTCATAATATTTAAAATGTTTGTACAATATTTTTAAGTATCGGAAGTCTACTAAACCCAGATTTATTTTGAGCATAAAATATCCTTAAATGGTTAGTTATAGCGAAAACCTATCTCAACATCTTTAGTATCAAAACTGCAGGATAAAAGATACTAGCTTCTTAAATAAATTAAAAAAGTATGTCCAAATTTATCTTGAGATCTGAATTGTTCTAAATAAAATAAAAACTTAGGAAATCATGATTAGAATAATAATAAAATTTAATATTATACAAATGTATAAAGTTTTTAAAATAATTTACTCTTATTTATATTATAGTGATCTTTTGATTATGTTTTAGTTCAATTTTGTGCAAACATATTTATTATACATGTTATAATTTATTATAAACATATATAATAAATTAGTCAAATATACAATAAGTTAGAACTACATACTTTTCTCCATTTAATGGACAAATTTATTGAAAATTTAAAATATATAATACTTTCTCCCAAATGTACGCGTTAGAATTATAATTGGCTCTGTTTTGAATTTAACCAAAATTTTTACCCCAAATGTCCAATATTTTATTTCTCCTTTCTTCCTATTTTTGTTATCATTTAGTAAAACACTCAGTATAATATTTTATACACATATTACTTGGACTTTTGTTAGTTAAGCTATGAAAGAATTGTGAAAATATATTTATTAGTTTCTAAGTTAATGCATTTAGAAAATGACAAAAAGCATTTTGGACCACCCTTTATTTTAGATAAAGAAGTTCAGCGATTCTTAACATAAAGAAAAAGTTCACATGCTTTATTTAATTTTAAGTCTAAATGCCTCCTATATTACAAACTCCATTCAAGCCATCACCATCAAATCCTCTACAACAGACTGAGAATTTATTGGTATATCAACTATGTACTTTCATTCGTAGAACCAATAATATGCTTTTCAAAATCAAGTTCAAAATCCTCCAATTTATTTCTTATTATTTATTATATTTATATTAAAATTATTTGAATTTTACATTTAAATTTTTTAAAATGACGTTTTTATTTTTGTTTAATTTTGTAACTACGTGTTGTAATTTAGGCATATATTCGGTTCTTTTTACTAAATACAATTTTCCAAATTATGGTAAAATTTTGAAACATTGTTTTTAATCTAAATTTTTTAGAAAACTAAAATTAAAACAACCTAAAAAGTAATTAAAAAAGAAATATTTAAAATATTTTTTACTCGAACTATACGATTAATCGGCATAATTTGCTTGAATAAATTTTTACTCGAAATTCTTGATTTTAATTTAATCGAACAATTATTTGATTTTAATTTGTCGATTAATCGAACAAACAATACCCTATTTTTTAGCAAAACTTTATATATTTTTAATAAAAAAATTAATTTATACTTTTTTTTATAAAAAATAATATAAAATCTATAAAATTTGTATTTAGTTCATACATAAATTTATTTATATTATTTTAATACATACATATTTTATATATGTATATCAATGCATCATAAATATGTATGTATATTAGAGTGCTCCAAAAAAATGAAATTTCGAATTTTAAAAATTTTGATATTTTTAACAGTCGTTTCAAAACTCAAATTTCGGTTTTTTTGATACTTTGTTAAACAAATTTCAATATTTTTTGGGAGATCTCATAGGAGTTTATGGACAACACATTACGGAATAAAACAGTAAAAAATTTATTAAAAAAAAAAAGTGTATATTAACCCTTTTTGAAAGGTTCAGCAAATTGAAAATTGAAAGGTTTAATACCCAAATTTTTTTTATCAATTTGCTGAACCTTTCAAAAAGGGTTAATACCCATTTTTTTTATCAATTTGCTGAATTAATGAGACACCATATTTTAAAAAAGGTTAATGCCTAATTTTTTTATTAATTTGCTGAATTAATGGGATTGCAAACGGGTTTTATTGAAATATATTCCAATTAGCATGTTTTTAAAACATCGGGGTTATTTTTACCCCAAGGCCGTTTAAGGGTTAATTTTATTTTTTTCACTATCATTGTAAATATCGGTTGCTAATAAATAAATTTCTTAAGTTTTATGATAATCTACCAAAAAGTAGATAAAATTTCGATTAATTTCCATCAAAAATTGCAAATGTTACAAAATTTGACCTTTGACCTTTAAAGTTTATGTGTTAATGGCGTCCAAATTGTATGAAACTCTTGATTTATATTTAAAATTATGTGGATTATAAAATTTTAGAAAAGTTCCATTTAAAATACACAACAATGTAATAAAATGGCTGATTTGCCAAAAAATTATATAAAAATGGGTTTTTCTCGAAATCCGCTGAATTCAAAATGCAGGTACAGGCAAACTATAAGAGGTATTGACCTAACTTTTTTACTATTTTATTCCGTAATCTGTTGTCCATAAATCTCTATGAGATCTCCCAAAAATATTGAAATTTGTTTAACAAAGTATCAAAAAAACTGAAATTTGAGTTTTGAAACGACCGTTAAAAATATCAAAATTTTTGACCATAGCTGTGAACAGGTTTACGTTATTCTATAAGGACAAAAACTCATATTCAAGTAACTACAGATGTATTTTAAGTAATACAATTGTTTCATTCGAATATTTTCAAAAATATATTTATTTTTTTGTCACATTTCAAATTCAAGTGCTCTGAGACACGTTAATGGCCTGGGGAATTTTCAATAACTTTTACATTTTTCAACCAATTTTTGTGTTTTATATCTTTTTGTAACACTAGTTCTATGTACATTACGATTCCTTTACAATAAAATGCAAAACTAATTATTTAATGACAAAATTTTTGTGAAAACTGAAAAAAATGCATATTTTCCCCTTGCAAACTTCAGAACCGTTGCGGCACCAGTTAACGTAGTCCTAATTTTTTGCACGACATATTTTTATAACCCATAGAACAATTGCAGGGGGGGTACGGCCTGTAGGATAACATTTTTTTGCCTTCATACAAGCTTGGAGCACTCTAATGTACATATGTATAAAAATTTCCCAATTTAAATAAAAACATTTCATAAATACATAAATTTACAAAAAAAAAATTAGCACATGTTTTTCTCCAATTAGGATTTACATAAATTTTTTGTATAAAAAAAGTGAAATTTTATTGTTAAATTTTTGATGATTGTTATTATTGAATAATATTCTGAATTTTTTGTTTTAGTTACTTTAGAAATGTTATTTTTAAAATATTAAGTTAGTAAGTAAAACATGTAGTATATAAATGTTATTGGAAAAAACTAATTGTTTAAATTTAATTAGAAAATTTTGCTATTTTATTATTACTACATAAGTAAAATTTTAACATATTTTTTTTTTTTTTTTTTTTGTAGAATAGTACTTTTTCCTATTAAATGGTTTAATACATTTTGTAAATTTAATCCAGAGAGTAAAAACACAACTAAATCTAAAATAAAATTGGGAATTAATATACATATGTATTAGTAAATATTTCAGAAACTATGAATGGTTTTGTTTTAGGATAATTAGAAAAAATGTACTAATAAAAATATACTATAATTTTTTATAGCTCTTTGAGCTATCCTATCAACAGACTCAAAGTTCTTTTGAGTCAAAGTTCAACAATAGTTTCTTTGTATTTAAATATATTCATACAAATATGTTGCTGTAATTAACTATATGATTTAAAATATTTCAATCAAAGGATACAGAATTGTGCTAAAAATACTTAGAGAAATGATTTGGATTAAAATAAAATTGGATTCATGATGGAAATCAATTGAATATGTGATTACCAATTCATTTACTAAACTTACAAAAAAACAATAAGTTCGAAAAAAATATATATATTTTATAAGTCACAAAGTTCTTTAAATTGATATCTCGGCCATCAAAAGCTCAGTAAATCTGCTATTATTATAAATCTATATGACTAGAATACCTGAATAAATGCCCTTCTACTACAGTGCAATTTTCTAACATGTAGGTTATAGAAATACGGCATCATAAAAATATTTTGGACAACGCCATAATGGATGAGTAGATCATTTAATTTAAATTAATTCGTCTAGCAATATACATATATAAATAGGATAATCAATTTTTTGTACTTCTCTTATATACACAGCAGAAACTTTTTTTGAACACGACTCAATGAAAAAATTTTCTCCATTTCATTACTTTGGCCACAATATAATAACTGTTGAAAAGTTACAATTTTTGGAACCACTGTGAGTCCCTTATATATAAGGTTTATAGGCAGCCTTGAATTAACTTGATTGTCAAGAAACTTTAGAAATTGTAAAGATACAAGTTCAAATATAATTTGTCAAGTTAAAAGCAATTTATAGTTATGAAGAATGTTTTATTGGTAGTGGTAAGATCTAAGCATATTTCTTACAGGATACAATATCTTTACACACAACAGTGATTACTGTTTTCTCGAAAGTTAATTGAAAACTTTCAAAACACATTCGTTTAAACGATGTTATATTTTTTTTTAATATCGTGAAATGAATAGACATTTTTTTTATTTTATTTGAAAATCGAATTAAACAGGTATACGTCTAGGATGGGGAATTCAGAAAGATGCTATAAAACTTTGTCTTTATCTGAGACAATCTCTACCTTTAGTCGGTGTATTCGATTTTCTATATTCATGTTAAAATTCCCTCCTATTTCGACCTTTCTAAACCCAACCCTCAAATATAAATTAACATCTTTATCCAGCAAATTTTTGGCTCTTTTGAGCCAAAATTTGAATATAAAATCGTACGGATCTACGTAATCTGAGATAGTGATATATCTAATAAAATCTTTAAATTTACCAATTTTCTCCAACTTATTGCTGCCATGTTTTACACTTCTCTTCTTATTTGGACCTAAACATTTTAGTTGTAGTTCAAATCGTGTTATTTTTTCTATTTCTTCGTTTCTATTTACATAAGAGTATTTATGGTTTCTCTAAATGTATAATTTTTCATAATTAGCTATATCAGACTTTGGATACAATCTCTAATTTAACCTACGTCATTTATATTCACAAGTTATCTAGATACTTCCTGCACGTCTGAAACATTTACCTCAAACTCAGCTCTACTCGCGAAGAGTCCCACTGCTTCGCTTATAACTGCCACATTGATAAACTCTAGAACATTATTTACATCTCACTGGTCTATTCCCTTCAGGGTTATAGTTTCTGAGTTTAACTCTTCGGGTACCGAATAAAAACAGACAAAATTATGTATCAATATCAATTAAAATCTTTAAGCTAGGTTGTGCTGTTTTCTTATCAGGATCTGTCAAAGTAAAGATTTTTTTTTTACATTTTTAAAGAATAGTAAAAAATTCTATTTTCATCAGATTTCAGTGTAGTTATTTTAAATAAAAAATCTTTTAAGGTAAAAATTTAAAATGGAACCATTAACTCCAGATATATAAATGTACTTTTCTTCAAGCATTTGTAAATTATATTTTGTTCTAATATTTTTGTTATTTTTTTGAAAATAGTCCTAAAACACACTTATTTTCAAATTTAATGGAATGAAACCTAAAATGTTACAGGATGTTTGTTCTGAAAATTTTCTGAATATACATACACACATTTTCAAATATACACATCTGAAGCGGAACTACGGGGGTTCAAAATAGGGTATTAGTGTCATGGAAATTGTTTAACCACTAGTGAATTTTTGTTCCTTACTCTTTTTCCAAGATTTTTATATCATCTTAAAGTCCTTGAAAAATGCTTTAGAAAACATGAAAATTCTGGGTCGTTATCTTTATTGAGTCAAAACTTAAACGAGTTTGAATTGAAAAGTTTGCAAAAATTAACAAGATGGACAGATGGACGGACATTAGAATTCTTTAAAAAAAATCTTTAAATTCGAAAAATATTTTTTTCCACTTCTTGATGAATATGAAAACCAAATGAAGATATTAGAATTTTGATATCACCTTTACCTGAATAGACGGACGGATGGACATTGCCATGGAGCCAAAAAATATTTTAGAAATCTAAAAATTCATTTTTTTACTAACTGATAAACAAAAAAAAAATAGAACGTGATCAAAAAAATTTAGATATCATCTTTTCCTGAATTAAGCGTCAGTTTCGTCCCATTTAACCCAAATGTATAGACAGAAGGACATTGCCATTCAGCCAAAAAACATCCTATAATTCTAAAAATGATTATTTTTACTTTCTAATAATTAGGAAAATTAAACGTGATTATTAAAATGTTAACTACCCAGTTGGAAATTGTGTCTTGAAGACAGTTTCATAAGTGACTTATATTGTAAAAGACATTAGGTGATGACATTTATATGGGATGACTACATGACGTGTCAACACTTTTTCCACAGATTACTACTATATGAAAATAGGTGCATGTCTGAATGATTTCAATAGCTAGAAAAACTACAATTAGAGAGAAAAAATATTAAATTTAATGGTCAGATGTTTTTACCTTTAGCTTATCGGTCAATTTTGGCTTAACTTTTATAATAAAAGTTAAAGTAACCCGTCAAATCTTAACTTCAGTTATTGGAAAGTTATAATAACAGTTAAATATTATTTTAAAGAATATTCCGATTTCGGAACAAAATTTAAAATAAAAATTATTTCAGTAAAAATTTATTTGATAAAAGCTCTTTGATAAAGAGAGTGAGCAAATAAGGAGAGGCTAAAATACACAAGTAGAACAAAGCTAGATGGTGGTTGTAAATTGTAATTATAACGGCAGCAACATGTTGTGCTGACAGTGATCAGCTGATAATTTTTATTGATACTTTTGCTGACTACGCGCTATTGTAATTTAGGCTTAAGTCTTGAAGAAATTTAACAAAATATATGAATATTTCAGTAGTTGTCATGATGTATTTTGTATGGGCATAAATGACAAAGTCAGCAGTGATTCTGACGTGTCATGAAATTGTCTTATAAGACGCCTTAAAGAAATTTCCAAACTGGGTAATGTATAGATGGACGGACAGACATTACCTTTCTGCTAACAAAAAAAAAAAAATCTTAAACTGAATTTTTTTACCTAATAATCAAAAAAAGAATAAATAAAACGTGATCATTAAAATATTGATATCACCTTTCCCTGTATTAAATGCCATTTTCGACCCCTTTTATCCCAATGCGCGACCCCATATTAAATTGCACAAGTTTTCATATTGGAAAAGATTTCCATGAACATATCATTCAGGAAACTGTAAAATATATCCCAGTTATACAGTTTCCTGAAAGATATGTTCTTAAGAATATTTTTTGTTTAGAGGAGAATTAGCTATAACGGTTTTTTGCCCAAAAAATAATTCCATCGCTTAACTGAAGAAACAAACTTGGTTTTGGTAAATAGGATGAATAATGGATGGGAAATATAAAAAAAGAATTAAAAAAAATTAAGAAGCCATGATTTTAACATTGTGTTGTTATTGAAAGTAAGTAAATAATGCTGAAAAAGAGCTGCAAGAGTTATATTTTTAACCCATGGTTGTCATTTGAATTTCAAGGATTTTCTACATTTGTGTTTCTTGTTCATTATTTTTGAAATACTTCTCTTAAAACTATGTTTATATTAATGTTTTTTAATAAAACTTGTATTGTGGTCTTATTTAAAGATGACAAAAATACTTTTAAATTTGTGAAATTTAACTCTATTAGGAATGGTTAGCCTTTTTCTTCCGATAAAAATATAAATGGAAGCAATTATGAACAACTTCCCGAAAAAGCACGAAATAGGAACTTAGTTCTATTGTTTCTTTGCTGGATGTTTTTGTGAAAATATGAAATTTGAAATTTTAATTCGATAATTATAAAATAAGTAAAACAAGTTTGAAAGGCCTTAGTACGAGATAATATTCATGATATATGTGCCTTAGTTTGTGACACTATAGCTTCGATCCTGAAAGATCTGTGCAATCCGCCTTACAAACTTAAACTTGAATACTTTTATGCTAATATTTTTACTGTAGCCATAGTTTTATGTGATTTCTTTTAAACTAATTTCATCTCACAAAAACAATTTTCTCAGTGTACTGGTCATTCCCCTTATTAAAAAAAAAAAACTATGAACTATATAAGGTTGTTGACCATCAAACACTTACCAAATTATCCTTTAGGAGATACTCTTTACTTTATTTTGGAAAAAAGAAAAAACATATTTTTTCTTTTACGCTCTCAACAATTATAATAAATTCTAATTAAGAAAAAGTTTTCTTTATTTCGTTATACAACTTAATAAATTCTAAGCCTTCGTAAGCAACCAAATCTAAATAGAAAAAAAAGAAAACATTTGCAACAACTTCCCCTAACCACAATTAAATTAAAAAAGAAAAAAAAAAAACATAAAGAAAACTTTAACACAAAAGCAGACTACAATGCCATACAAATCCCGAAAAAAGTGGAAAACTAAATGAAAAGAAATATCTTCTGTAATGCTTTTGGAAAAATGTGCATAAAACTGCATGTAACAATTGAAGCTAAAACTACAAACATACACCACATAATACACCAGGATAACGTTGAAGATGATGCAGCTGATGTTGTTCACAAAATAGAAAATGAAAAGAACAACAACAAAACTATAGAATACTAAAATGATGTTTGCAAGATTTTATCTTCTTTTTTTAACATTATCGTCATCAGCGGTAGAGAAGTATCTACATCAGAATCATCATCGTTATGGCCGTGTAAAAGGAAACAAATTCCCAAAAAAAAATTTGTATGAATTGTAGAAATGAATGAATAGTTAGATGGATGAAAGTTTTTTTAAGGGATGTACAGTGACTTTGTTAGTGAAGGCGGTTTTCTTTATTTTCATGCTGCTGATGTTGTTATTTGTCCGAAATTCAAACACAAGAAAAAAAAAAAAAAAAACATCAAAAACTAAATTAAAAGACCCAAAATTTTGTGTGTTGCAAAGGGAAAACAATATAGGACGCAACATAAATCGTGTTTCAAGCCAAATAAAACTACGTGCGTAAATGAAAAAAAAAAAAAAACAGAATGAATGAATAAATGCAATGAACGTAAATGTAAGTGATGTTGCAGCTAATGCCATCCTTGTAAATGAAAAGATGGATATGCACTTTCTATAACAAATAAAAGATTTGAAGGGTATAGCATGATCATTTAGAGATAAGAGATGTAACATTTAATAATCTAAATCTCAACAACTGAAGAAAAGAAATCTTTCTTTCAAAGAATTAATTTATCGACCTAGAATTGACATAAGAATTTACTTAATAAAAATAACTAAGAGTTTCTTAGATTTCAGGGCAAAGATCTTGAAATCTTAAGAACAGAGAGTTATTCGATATTCTCTCATACATAACACGAATACCAACGAAGAGATTAAAAATTTAAATCTCATAGCAAAGCGCATAAGAAATTAAGAAATTTCTTTCAATAGTTTAGGTCTGCTCTTTGTACTGATCATTGTTTTAAATGTGTTACTAATATGAATATTTTATTTATTTTTTTTTGTAATAGGAAAAAGGTTTATATATTTCCCTAAATTTGACCCACGTAAAGGTCTATCAATATTTCGAATTCAAAAACTGATGTCCGTCTGTCCGCCCATCATAAAGGATCGCCTATTATAGCTCATCATATAGTCTTACTCACCCTACTACACTTTTCTACTTGTTCTTCATTCTTCCACTTTGTATAGACACAATTTCTGGATGTTTAGTCTATTTCTATCAAAGCGCTTACAAATGTAGATAAAAGCCTTAGTTACAATTTTTAGATGGTTTATTTTTTTTCTTCCTACAACAAACTATAGGATGCACGAAACAGCCACTACAACAACAAAAAACTATAATAAAATAAAACATAATTTTAGTTATGAACATTTTATTTTCAAAAGAATTAAAATGAATTAACTAACAACGTAGTAGTTGTTTACTATTATAAAAGATTTTCATATAAAATTTTTATAAGAATGATAATAATAATAAAATAAAATATATAGAAAGATAGAGGGAGGCGTGCAATTAACAATAGAAAGTAAACTACAGCTGAATTGAGGCTTTATAATCAAATAACTACAAAAACACAGTGTGGTAGTCCTGTTTTAAAGCATAAAAATAGGGGTTGTTACTCTATAGGAGTTCGATATTATGGTGTGATCATAATTTTTTTGATTTTACACGTGCGCACTGTGCGTAATAGATTAATTACGTCGTAATGTAATGATTTTTAGTTTGGTAGGATTAGTAACAGTTGGATATTAGAATGAAAGATTTCTTTTTTTTTTTTTGTGGTCGAAGAAAAATATTTATTAAAACTGATCACCAGTGTTACCGTTTGGAGACTTTAGTCGCCAATTGCCCCTTTTTTAACAACCTGGCTACTTTTTTGGCCCCTTTTTTAAATGGCGACTAAATGAAGACTTTTTAACACTATGTGCTGAATAACGAGAAACTAAATTGTTTATATTAATTTTATATTAATTTAAACAAATAAATTCATTATTTTGAGATTATTTCACAGTATAATGATATAAATAGCCACGGACTATTTATAAGTGGACTGAAACTGTTAGTTACTGAAAATAAAAATGAAGTTTATGAACAGCTATTTAAGTCATCATATGCCGAATCTTTTTGGACTGAATTGAGAAAATAAAAAACAGATATGATGAATACTTATATCCTAAGTTATATTTTTACATTCCTCATGGCAATCCCTCGGTGGAACAAAATGCTAAAAACACACTAAATTATCAATAATAAAAAATAGTTTGTCCAACAGACTTAAGTTAATACTTGTGGATCCATACGTTCAGTCCTAAATTGGCTCGAAAGAGAATTGAAAGACTGGTGTACTATTTTTGCGAAAAAATCTTTAATTTTGAATCTTTAAATCTTTAACGTTTTTTTCCGCTCTAAGAGATAAATGCAAATTAAATGAAGACGGAATCCAGCAGCGGATTTCATATATATTTTGTTTTTGTTTCTTTATAGTTTTTGTGTTTGCAACAACAAAACTACATACATATATAAAAAATATTTATCTTTCTCTCTTAAATTCCATACATAAAAAATAAAAGGCAAATCTATCTATCTCTTTCTTTCTTATATAAATTTAATGTAAACTTATGTGATTCATTTTGCAACAACGGCAACACTGACAGAGAGGGAGAGTGAGAAAATGAAAGCTTTTGAGAATCCGTTGTGAATTAAAATAGATTTTAATTTCCAGCGGATTCCGCTGTGTTGTTTTAATAGTCAAATCTTCATATAAAAAAAAAAATAATCCGCTAGGTTGTGTGTGGGCTCTTAAGAAGTTTTTTAGGTTTTAAAGCAGTTGGCCCCTTTTCTTCAAAAAATCCCTTTTTTTGGCGACTTTTTATTTTGAAATCCCCTCTTTTGGACACTTTTTAAAAATTCTCAACGGTAACGCTGCTGATCACCAGTAATAAATTGTATAATAGTTTGAACTTCAAAACCGAATCACATTGAAAAATAAATACATAGGGCTTAAAATTTCAATATTTTGAGACACCTTTTTTTGTGCTCTTCAATGCTCTTTTCACAAAGTCTTAGCACTGGACAATTTGTAGGATTGACCCCTCTTGGTACAAAAACTATGTTATTGTTTGTTACCGTAGTGAGACGATGCTAAATCGGGCCAAAAATATGTGGATTTGCGCAACTGCATAAAGCTTGCCATACCAAGAATTTTTTTTTTTGGGAAATTTTGTCTGCTTTTCCTAAACTTATCTTGTCCTGGAGCACTAGCAACATAAAAATTTTGAGCCGGAAGCTACGAAAAATCTGCCAGTACATACGTTTTGTCGTCTATTATACAACATAAGTATTTTTGATTTTAATTTTCGTGGCATATTCTTGGCTTCTTAATATTTTTGCAGCATTCCTATCTGGAATTTTTTGCACTTTGTATATTTTCAAGCATTTTTTTTCTTAACTTTTCGCACTAAATAGTCAGAGCAATGAGCTAACCGGGATGCTTTTCTACCACATGTGTTTGGAACTCTTTTCAATGTGCTTTAAATTTTCTTGGCCTTCTGAATATCATGTTGAACTTTTTTTCTTCCAGAACCAAGTTTGCTATCAATGGTGAAATTCTGTTCAATAACACGAGAAATAGTTTGACAGCAGATTTTTTCTAAGACAAATTTGGATTTTTTAAAATTTTTGATTATTTTAGCAAGTCACTCATTTTGATAAAACTCACAACAAATCAACATGGTTGTTATTAAGAAAATAAATGACATATTTTTTAAAGATAACTAGATAAAAAGAAACTTAAATATTGCTTCCGAAAAAAGTTGAGAGGCAAAAACGTATGTTAAAATTTTTTCGATCTCACTTCATATACCAATATAAGGACTGCGCACGAAATAATCCGTTCACAAATCGGCTTGTAGAAGCTAAACCAATGAATTTTTATTTCATTATATTTTTTATTAATGACTGTTATGTTCAAGTTCTAAACATAAAATAATGAATTATTTCCTGTTGGTTTTGAAGGAAATATGTGATATATTCCAGAATTTTTCCATTAGAAGGTTTTGTTGTGTTTCGGCCACTTTTTTTGCTCGAATAATTCCACTTATTTTTAAACTCCGTTACATTTTAAGATGAGTTTTTAATGTCGTTTAAATTATCTTTTACTAGAGCCAAATATCTTTCAATTGCACGGAGTTCCGGATTAGCCTCTTTCGTTACAAACACTGTCAATTTCTTTATTATCACTCACTGTTTTGTTGCCATAATGAGAAGAAGCGAGAACGGGCCAGAAAAAACGGATACACTGAATTTTCTTAGGAAAGGCAGAAGTCTTTTCCAAAGCCACTCATTCACGTATAACTATTTTTTATGAATGAAGTGTTTCATTCCCGCATATGCATATGAGTGATTCCATGTCAAAACGGACAGCAATCGGACTTGACATCTCCGATGTCAATGAAATTCACTACAGATATTGGCAATTGGAAGCGATTCCCAAATCATAAAATTTTAGACTCATGCCCCTTTCCGGTCTAAAAATATGACGGTTTGAAAAACGAGAAAAACCTAAAATTTACAAAGGTGCATTTGTTTAATTGCTAATAACTTCTAAACTATATACGGTAGTTATCTACTTTTAGTTTCATAATAAAGACAAAAATATTACCTTTATAAAGATATTTATAAATTTTTTTAAATCATAAGATCAAAGGTCAAAGTTGGACTTATAATAATCAAATCATTATATTTAAAAAAACGGTATTTTAAAAATTCTGAAAAAATATATAATGTTGACGTAATTCTTATTCCTACGCACGGAAAATTTCAAGTTGGAGTCTCATTTAGTTTAGAAGTTATGAACCAAAATAAAATTTAATTACTTATAACTTCTAAACTATACACAATAAAGATAAACCAAAGTCAAATTTTGTATATAAAATTTCACATTTTTTAAATAAAAAAATAATTTAAATTAATTTTTGTAAATATTTTTTAATTTTTACATACAAAAAAATTGCTTTTTACTATATTTTGCTTCATAAATCCTAAACCAAAAGAGACTCCAACTTGAATTTTGGCTCGAGTATAGAATGGTGTTAAGATATCAATATATATATTTTTTTAAGAATTTTAAAATACCGTTTTTTAGATATTCAGCTTTGATTATTATATTATAAATTTTGACCTTTAAACTTTCGAAGTAAATAAATTTTATATGCGTAATTTTAAAGCGAATATCTATTTCTATTAAATGAGATACAAATTAGAATTTTACAGTGTATAGTTTAGAAGTTATGAGCAATGAACTATGTACACTTTTGGATAAAATTTGATAGTTTTTCAATTTTTAAAACGTCATATTTTTGGACCGGAAAAGGTCTTAAGTCATGTTTGGTCTTAAGGTCTTAAGAAATGTTGCAATTTGAGCAACACTTGTAACAGGTAATAACTGTAGCGAATTTCATTAAAATCGGAGGCATGAAATCCGAAAATGACTGTTTTTTGTCCGTTTTGATATGGAATTACTCATGTGGCTTCCCAAATCAAGAACTTTCTTGGGAATTTTGATTTCTTTGATACACGATATTTTTCTGCCATATTCTCTTTAGCATTTGCAACATAGAATTCCTGGCCAGGAAATTGAAAAAAGTCAGAGTGTACGAACGTTTCATCGTCTATTATACACTAATGATAATTATGAAAAAGATTCGTCTGAAGTATTTTCACGTTATTTTTGTTACCTTCAAATTCCAGCTTGCGTTTCTATTAGGATTTTTTTGTACTTTATGCATCTTCGGGCTAGATTTCCTTTCAACTTTTCTGATAAAAATCCAAAGCAATTAACTTTTTGTGACATTTTTCTTCCTGACATATGGAGATTTTCTCTACCAGATTTTCATTCAGTGACCATGACTTTTTTGTACAATATTATGACCCAAGAAACTGTATTCGATCTGATACAATTGAATTGTTTTGAATCTATATTACCCAATAGTAGCACATCATGCTCTCTTTCACAAAATCCTTGGTAATACTTTTTAGATTTTTATAAAATCTTGTTATAATCGACTTCTTGGTATTTTTACCGCTAAGAATGTCTTATAAAAATAGAAACAAAAATAAATGAAATAAAATTTGAGAGAAAATCAAGTTTCTTGAATAGCTCGGCAATTTTCTCATACCAAAATCATTCTCTTATCCCAAAAAGAAATAAAAATAATTACTGTTTTCAGATTTTCGAAAAATCTTGGAGTACTCCATTTATTTTCTTGGTATCCGCAACGCCAAGGAGGTAAATAGCAGACGATTTGTTTATTGCTATAAATTATTGATAACATTGAGAACTGGTCTAGTAATGTTACCATTACATCACGATTCTGGCGTAAAATTCGCGATGTTGTTCCATACGAGAACGGCGTCTAATCGATTAGTGCCGATCTTCACTCACACTCTACGCTACAGCCAAAATATTTTCTTCGCTACGGTGTGGGAATTCGGTAGCGCTTCATCCAATAATTAGTACTCAAATTTGCGGATTATATTGGTTGTAGTTAGGTTGAGGGATCCACACCATTGCAGTGTACCTAACTGTGATAAAAAAATTTTATCTTTTGGAATAAACGCGTAGTCTTGGTCAATATTTGAATGAAATTATTTTTAAAAAGTAAATGTCAGAAAATATTCTTTCAGCATCTAATTTATTTTAAATGCTTAATTTGAAATTCAAAAAAAGAAAATAAAGGAATCACTCTATACTTTTTGTAAAATGTTTTTCTTTATCAGGAAGATAGTATGAGAACATTATTCCAAGTTTATCAAAAAACAGATTAAAGCTAAGACCGCAATTTGTTTAATATAATGGTATATATCCGTTGGTATACTAATATGTAGATCTCTATCTTTTCACTCCTTTCTATAAAGAATTTTTTCCAGCATCCTTAGAAGAGGTAGCATGGTTTATTACTGCTTTTAGAAATATCTCTGCGACTCTTCCATCAATAATAGCTGATTGGTGTGGGGATTAACTGTCAACCATCCTTAAAATTCACTCCACAACTTTAATATTTTCTAAAATACCACTGATATGTATTGAATGACTATTAATATCCAGTGATTCCACAGAGATCAGAAGAAAACCACTCTTAATATAGATCGGATTCGTATGATTTTTGGCAAGAAAACTAATTGATACTTTAAAATTTCTTTGTATTATGGATTTCTTTGTATTATTGATGAAATCATGTTACCTTTGTTGACCCAGCAGAAAACTTCCCAACTTACATATCGTCCCTGCGCTGAATGAATTACCTATGTAAAAATTTTGTACTTTTTTTACTGCTGCATTTAGATCCTCTACTAATTTTACACAAGACTACCAAAGCATTTGTCGATTTTTCGACTAGTTTATGATTTATAAAATTACGTAAATAATATTATTAATTTTCTTAGAGAAAATGGTAATATTAAAATTTAAACATAAAATATTTATTATTGTATGCTTATGATATGCCGCTTGAAAGTGAGTATTGCAAGACAAGTTACACTAAAATTAACTAATACGAACTTAGGTCATCTAGAACTACAATGGTATCTGTCCGTCTGTCTGTCTTTCAGATTCAGATTTTTATAAATATTTTTTTTTTTAATGAATCAGAAATGAATTGGGAGACCATACTGTCAGTGACATCTGAGCGTTACTTTTTATATGTTGGATTTTTCTAATCAAAAAATAAAATTGTGTATGGTGTTGATCGAAAATAAAATTTTTGGAGGTACTTTAAAATTAGTTCAGCTCACGTAAGCGAAATGATTGATCCTTAATTATAGAGGTTGTGAGAAAGCTATTTCTGCAGAATTTTAAGACTTTTGGTGTAACAGTATTTAAGTTATCAAATAATTATTATTTCCTTTGTATAGGTGATAATATTTTCCCTAGTTTTGTTCTTTCCATTTTCATAATAATATTACAATTTAAAATTACGAATTTTTTGAGACCTATTTGTCTAAAATGTACCAGTTTTGAGATTTTCAATCGCTGGAAGGGAACAGAAGATCAAATTTTTTAATACCCATTGTTTTCTATACCTTCAATTGGCATTCCTGTACTAATTTTAGAGCTGTAGAATAAGTTCAATTTATAAACATAACCCAAAACCGATAAAAATTATAGCAACCTTATAAAATTAAGTTTCTAACACAGAAAACTCATACCTTAGATATTTAAATATGTCCCAAAATTTACCCTCCACTGTCTTTTTATTGTCAACAATTTAATTTAATTTTTATTACCACAATTTAAGTAATTCTTTCACCGCCATCTCTTCCTTCCCAAAGTTTAACAAAGTACCTTCATTTTACAAATTATAATATTTTAATAAATTTTACGCATATTCAAAGGTAGACAATATTACAAGTTCAACTGATGCGCTGAATAAAAATATGCATACAACTACTATTGCATGTATGTAGTTACAGCGACAAAAACAGCCAAAGGCATTAGTGAAAAGCAGTTGTCACTGCATTTGCAACATTTAACAAAATCATCATTATCATCATTTATGCCCGTAAGCCAAACACATTTATTTGAAGTGCTAGGGGAAAGAAATTGTACAATTTATAGTACTATATTCCCATTAAGTGAGAATTTTCTTTTAAGCTTTTTATAAGTTTTTTCCCTATTTTTTTTTTTTTTGTTTATCAATTATTAATTTGCATTCATGGAAAAATAGTTACATTTATTATATGCTCTGCTTAAATTTAATACATCAAAAGCCAGACTAGTTAGTTATAAAGAAATTTTATTTTCTTTTTATTTTGGGAAAAACTTAATTGAATTTTCACGCTCATTTTTAAAGTGAATTTTAATAACATTTAAGTCTTTTAACGTTGTTATTGGCAATAAAGTAATAACAAGATGTTGCGAATTGTTGGTGTTAAAAATTTGGCATGTTTGCTGTTTCAATTCACCATGAATATTTTGAAGTTTAGCAGACCGTGTTATAATAAATTTTTTTCTTTTTAAATCTTTAAGTTTATTTTAATAAAGCTCCTCCTTATAATGATTTTATATTTCTTATCATGTAGTAGCCTGTATATGTTTGAATAGCTATTCCTCCTTCTCTTTTATTCCCTATTTCTTTTACTTTTCTGTTCTATATTCTTTTCTGTCCTAGTGTAGCCATTATGTTTGAAGCTTGTTGCTTTTATCCTATCATTCTCTTGGCCATTTACTATTTTCTTTTAGTTTCTTTTAAGAGTGTTTAAATTGTCTCTTTTAAATTGTTGTTGCTTCCTCAAAATGTATAATTCAAGTCACGTATGAAAATATTGTAATCGAATCTAAAGTATGCAAGATTAAATCTATGCTCAATAAGCGTAAAGGTATTCAACGGGTATAGTTTTTCTTTTAGTTTCTAGTTTCTCAGACTCTTTGTCTTTTTTTGGGGCAGAAGTGGAAGATACTGTTTGTTGTAGACTGGTTTAGCTGTTATTTAAAAATAGTGTTTAATGACCACCCTCTAAAAATGAAGTTAGATGTACTGTGATTTTAAAAATTAATATAAACTATGTAGTCAAATGAACTTGCTAAGCCTTGGAAGAGCAGAATATTCTTAGGAAAACTGGTATCAGTTCGCTGAAATTTCTGGACTGAAGACGTAAAAAGAGTTCTTTAAAAACTTCGTGAGTACAGTTTTCACATCAGGTTTGATAAATGCAAATTTTTTACTGAAGAGGTTAAATACCTTGGCAACATCAAGTCATCATCAGGTCTACGTTCTGATAAAACTTTAATTAACTCAATTTTGGATCTATAAACTATTATTTAAAATATGTTCTTAATATGACAGATTTGAGAACACCTTTTGATCGACTTCTTCAAAATAATACCAAGTATGAATGGTCCAAAGAGTGTCAGCAAGCTTTTGAAAAGTTTAAAGACATTTTAAATTCGGATTTACTCATTAAAATCCTGATTTGTCAATTAAAGTCGCAGCAGACTCCTCTGAAAAGGGCACTGGAGCCTATATTTGTCACATTTTTCCAGACAAGTCTTCTGCAGAGAAAAATTGCTCACAAATAGAAAAAAAACATTAGGTCTAATATATGCTGTGAAAAATTCCATAAGTACGAGGGCGGATCAATATTTCCGTGATTTTTCGAACTTCCGTCGCAGTTATATGAAATGCAACACTGTTCCCATCAAGTACCACCTGTTAATTGACTACTGTCAAATTTTGAGCAAGTGTCGTCATTTACTTTGCGTTTAACAGCTGTTCAAAATATACAATCTCGTGTATTTTTCTAAAAATGGAAAAAAGTGAATTTCGAGTGCTCATTAAACATTATTTTTTGCGAAAATAAAACCATCAATCAAACCAAGGAAAAGCTCGATAAATACTATAGGGACTATGCACCATCGATTTCAATGGTAAAAAAGTGGTTTACTGACTTTTGTTGTGCTCGCACAAGTACAAATGACGCTAAATGTTCTGGACGGCCAATTGAGGTCAGTACACCCGAGAATGTGGAAAAAATCCACGATATGGTGTTGGCCGACCGAAGATTAAAAAAAAGTGCGTGAGATTGTTGATGCCATAGGCATTTCATACGGCAGTGTGGTTTCAATTTTAAATGATCAGCTGGGTTTAAGAAAGTTGTCTGCAAGATGGGTGCCGCGTTTGCTCCCAATTGACCATAAACGTAAACTTCAAAGGATTGACAAATTCAGAAGATTGTTTGGAGTTGTTTAACCGCAATCCGAATGAGTTTTTGCGGCGTTTTGTAGCTGTGGATAAAACATGGATCCACTACTGTACTCCGGAGGGTTTTTCCGGGTGAACCTGCTCCGAAGAAGGCCAAGGTAAGTTTGTCGGCCAATAAGGTGATGGCAGTAGTTTTTTGGGATGTACGCAGGATAATCCACATCGATTACCTTCAAAAAAGAAAAACAATAAATGGCGAATACTTATTAGACCGATTTAATGAGGATTTAAAAAGAAAACGACCCCATATGGCCAAGAAAAAAGTTTTTTTTTTTTCATCAAGATAATGCACGGGTGCACACGTGTGCATTCTCAATGGCAAAACTCTATGAATTGGGCTACGAATTGGTACCTCATCCATCATATTCTCCGGATTTAGCACCTAGTGACTACTTCCTATTTCCAAACCTAAAGAAATGGCTCGGTGGAAAGAGATTCAGCTCCAACGATGAAATTATTGACCAAACAAATACCTATTTTAAGGACCTCGAAAAATCCTATTTTTTGGAAGGGATACAAAAACTGAAGAAAGTGTGGACTAAGTGTATTGAATTAAAAGGAGATTATGTTGAAAAATAAATTTTTGTTTTGCAAAAAACACTGTGTTTCATTCAAAAAGTCACGTACTTATTGATCCGCCTTCATACATTTATGGAAGGGAGTTCATCTTAAACACAGAACATAAACCACTATTATCTATTTTTGGCAATAAAAAAGGTATTCCCGTATATGCTGCCAATAGGCTACAAAGGTGGGCATTTACTTTAATGATGTACAGTTTCAAGATTCAGTACACAAACACCAAAGATTTTGGTTGTGTCGATATGCATTCAAGACTTATCGTTACCAAGTTACAACCAAATGACCTATTACTTTTAATATGGTAAAACAATCAACTCTAAAGTGTTTAGTACTTCAGTTAGTTATTCTCTCACTCAAAAATAGATGGAAACAAAATCAAAATTCACAACTGGCTCAGTTCTATTCTAGAAAATAAAGTTTATGTGTTATTCAAGACTGCTAATGTATAACGATAGAATTGTAATTCAAAAATGTTTAAGAAACAGAATAAGGATACAATCACATCATGAACATCCTGGTAAAAAACGTATGAAGGCATTGGCTAGAAGTATTGTTTATTGGCCGGGAATAGTTGAAGATGTTGCAATTTTTGTCATAAATATGCAGTAGCAGCAACAGCACCAATGACACGATTATATATAGACTTAGCAGAGCCATGTAATGGTCTATACTACTTTGTGATAGTAGACTCTTTCTCAAAGTGGCCAAAAATACATCAAGTGTCAAACATCACATCTTCAACAATTATAGCAAAACTCCCAGAAATGTTTTCCAGGTTTGGATATTGTGATACAATTGTGTCGGACATTGGTACACAATTTGTCAGCGCTCAATTTGATCAGTTCATAAAATCTTGTGGTATCATACATATCAAAACTGCACCATATCATCCACAATCAAACGGTCAATCAGAATGGTTTGTAAGAACACTCAAGCAGGCTTTACAGAAACTTAAGTATGAGAGAAATAGTCATGAAATACTTAAAACACTCCTTCATTCCTTCCTTACGCTCAACTCCAAGAAATAACTCAAAATCTCCAGCTGAATTATTTCTTCAACGTAAAATAAAGGCAACAATAGATTTATTAAAACCCCAAGATTCAACTAATATACATACCTCTAAGTGATACTACAATGGAAAATAATATCATATCTTCTGTTGTATTGATTCTGATAAGTCAGAATCAATACAACTCATGTTAGAATTATTTGAAATCAAACCCACTTCAATAAATCACCCGCAGTTAACTTGTGCTACTGAAACACAGGTACAACCAAACACAATTCATAGTACTCCTGAAATAAAAATTGAAGCAAATTTTACTTCAAGTACTCCTTATAACACTGGTCGACAAAAAAATCCTCCTCCAAAAATAAATAGTTGAACTTGATGCATTTTGATGTGCTAAACACGAATCTGCTTTCATTTGTTTTCCATCTGGTCTGGATTTCTTTTTATAGGCGTGTCTAATATTTCGCCCGTAGTAAGGCCATTACTCTAGTATATTTCTAAGGCCATTACTCTAGTATATTATAAAAGTGATATATCAAAAGATGCGTATTAAAAATATCTTCAAATCACCCAAACTTAATTTTTTTATGTGCTCAATAGTTTCGAAGTTATTTTGAAATAAGTGTCCAAAAAAATTATTTTTCATGCAAAATTTTAGATTCTTTTGTTTTTTTTTAATAACTGAAAACATCAAAAATGTTTCAGTTTATCATCTTCCAAATTGATGCACAAATCTTGATTTTATTCAGAGTTAAATAAAAATACCCATGTATACATAAAATTGAATAAAAATACAGTTGTGGACAAAAATTTTATTTTTTTTTATTTTTTCTTGAAATAAATATAAGTGTACTAGGTGGATTTTGACGAGTTAAACAAAAATCTGCATTCACTTTTTTTCTATCACGTACTGATTTTTTTATGGGCATGACTAATATCATCGCCTTATTCAGCAGTCACACTATAAAATTCTAGAATGGTTTGTAAAATTTAGACTATTACTCAAGAACTGTTCACACGATTTTGATAAATGATACACCAAAAGATTAATACAAAAATTGTCTTCAAGGTGTGTGAACAATATTTTTTAATCGCTCAAGGATTTCAGAGTTATGGATCAAAATTTTCAACATTTTTCAAAAAAAAAAAAAAAAATAATAAATTTTTTCACTACTAATTACCGAATAACTACGGAAATATTAACTGGACAAAAAATTATGTAAATTCAGCTCAAAGACAATTTAAGTTGCTATATATTGGAGTTTAATTTATTTTAATAGGACAAACCGTTCTCGAGTTATATAACTGTGACTGCCTAAAGGCGGGGTCATAGTAGTCACGCCCATAAAAAAAAAAATAAAAATCAATACGTGATAGAAAAAAAGTAAAATCTGATTCTTATTTAGCACGGTAAATTCCATCTAATCCACCTATTTTTTTTTATTCAAGACGAAATTTATTTATTTTTATTTTGCCACTAGTGTATTTCCACTTAAGTGTACGATAGGTATGCATGGGTATCTTAATTTAACTGTGAATGCAATCAAGATTTGTGCATCAATATTTATGATACGTGGCTTTATTTACTTTGAGATAAAGATGATAAACTGAAACATTTTTGATATTTTCACTTTTAAAAAGAAGTTTTAGTAAAAAAAGAAATATTGAATTTAGCATGAAAAAACTTTTGTTCCGACACTTATTTCGAAATATCTCCTAAACTATTGAGCGGGTACAAATTTGTTAGTCAAACGACTTACAACTAATTTTATTCCACACATTTTTGTGTATCATCGTGCATACCGTTCTCCAGTTATAGTGAAATATACTTGAGTAATCGGCTTAATTAGGACGCAATATTAGATACGCCCATAAAAAGAAATCTCGACCTGATAGAAAAAAACTGAAAACTGATTCGAGTTTAGCATGCAGAATCCCATCTAGTCCACATATATATATATATTTTTTTTTTTTTGAAGGAGCTCGAAAAAGATATTTCTTTTTTCGACCAGTATAATCATTCAGCTTCACCTCTAATATTTAGCACTCCAATGGCTGAAACACCAACCATTCAAGACCAAAACGAAATCGCAAACCACCAAATAGATTGGGTTTCTCTTAGCATTAGAAAAGGGAGATATTTGAGTCACTTGTAAAATATTCAACTTTGTTTCAACTTGGCAGAAACATTCTTGGGAATATTGAATGCAGTTGGATGAGCTGGATATATGGGGATCTGTTTAGAATATTTCCAATGCGGTATCAGTTCCAATTCCACTTGTGACTTATAAAGAGCAGTATCTTTAAGCACTTCTTGGAAAAGGCTGAAAATAGATAGCAATGAGGCTTTCCTATTACATGAACCGCATATCGATATTGCTGTCAGTATTAACCGTTCATTGGATGTTAGGAATACATGCAATTACAATCGGACATTATTTTAACTACCATTGCCGCAGCTGTAAGTACCCTGCGGGAAATTTGTGGGTTCCTTTCATATAAAGTTCCGGAACTGGGACCGGTCACTAGCCCTGAGAACCTGTCACGGGACTAGTTTTGAACCGGTTCGCTTTACTCTAGGGTAGATAGTAAAAGAAGAAACAGTTTTTCACTTTCTTTATGTATGTCCAGCCATAACAATCTACAGAAAAATACAATGAAAATACTACGGATAAGCATAGGGGGGAGGATTAAATATCCACAGCGAAAATAATCTTAGCTTGCATTTCCTGAACATTGCCTTGAGTTCTTATTTTTGGAGTCGGAGTTCACTAACAGTAATTTTTTTCCTACCGTTTTAAGTTTGCTGGGGAGAGGGAGGATAATGTAATACTTAGCTTTTATATTCTCTTTCACCCCTCTCGTCTACAAAGTAAGAGATTTCTATTTTAATAACATTATTAAAAATTCACTTGCACTCTAAAATTTTTTCGCTGTGTAATTTCTTGCACAATCTGAAAGCCACTGAAATTAATGAAAAAAATTCTGGCCATAAAAACATAAAGGAATATATGGGAAATTCTTCAAACTCGTTTACTTTTGATGTTCAAAAAACTCTCGAAAATTTTTTAATGGCTTATCAACGATATTTAGTACCAATATTCCTTGGCTCTAGTGGAGCACAGATATGTTCGCGTGAATGACTTTTACCTAACGGCATCAATGTTATGGCGTTTTAAGATAAAAATTTATAAAAAAAAATTGCCAAAAGAGAATTGTATTTATAGTCCTAAATCAAAAACTATTGCATTTATTTACTCTACAATGCTGTATCTAAAATACAAATTAAAAATATCGCGATAAGTTAAGTATGCGTGAATATATTAGCGATTTAATAATTATTAAACCTTCTTAAAAAATTTTTAAAATCCAGTTTTTAGGGATGTAGTGTTGTTGAAATTCATCCATTTATTGCAAAACTCATTTTTTTTTTTTTTTAAATAAGTCATAATATAATGTCATTTATATAAATTTTTTAATCTCTAAAGTTGCATTAAATTAAAAATCGTACTTTTTTTCGAACGCCATATTGATTTTGATATATGGTTTTAAAGCAGCTACAGACAGACATATATTGTAGCCAATTTTGATTAGCGCCTTTAGTGTGCCTCGACGATTAATGTTAAACTAAAAACATCGCGTTCTTAGCCCATGAAAACCGTTGATGAATATTTTTAGTGAAATTATATTTTATGCGAAAGTAAAACATTACACAGGAACTTATTTCAGTTTAAAATTGATTTACAACGCCAACATCCGCTATAACAAAATATGTAAAATTGCTGAATTCTTTAAAATAGCTATACACGTTTAGCAAATTAATATTTTAAAACGCCATAATGATTTTTTAATGTCATTTGGAAACCTTCTTTGATAACGCTATACTCTAGCTTCACTGAAATAACGTTGCGAGTGTGCCTCGCCAAAAAGACATATCTTGGATCCATTCACGTTTTTTCTCTCCAAGTTTGGGTACCTCCTACATCATTTCTGTTGAGGGCACATTAACGAGATATGTTTCAAATGATACATAATTTCAAAAGCTATTAGGCTCTGTTTTGAATTTTGAAATATCCGAAACGGCGTAAAATCCCCAGTGAAAAAAGTGCAAAGTTTTAAAATTTTTTAAAATTTGGTTTCACGATTTTTGCAGAACACAATTTGACACTGGTTGATTGCACGCTAATTAAATCCATGCTGGTCCTTTTCTACAAGTGTTTATAGTCTACATTAGAAGAATTGGACATTTATACTAAAATCCGCGACTTCAACAACAAAAACAAATAAAAAAAACTTGTTAGTTTCAAACACTTTTTTTTTGAATTTTTTACTTTGTGTGCTTACCGGCACCACATGGAACCGTTTCAGGTCTTGAATTTTTTTTTCTGTTACAGCAAAAAGTGTTGTTAATATAATTGCATCAAAAGTTGTTTAAAAAAGTCAGAATTTTAAAAAATATTTGAGGTTGAAGGTCGGTTTCATAAAGGCAAACGTAAAAAGAGAATTGCCCATATATCACTCGAAAAATAAAATAAAAATTTATCTTCCACTTTTTAGTTTTTATACCAACTTTGCAATTTGTTAAAGCAAATTTTTATAGAAAAATTGAAAAATACTAAGAAAAGCATATGAGCATAATAAAAATTCAAAAGGAAAACCAATATCTCCAGCATTTAGTTATGCTAAAAATAAGTAAAACAAAAACTATCTTTAAAATCATGCCCTATAAAAATGGAGATACTAAAATACACACAAAATAGAAGTGCAACATTGAACACAACTATTCACTACACCTCCAGCTAACCCATTTTTAAAACTAGTCTGCTTCCTCTAACAAAAATGCACTTAAATATGAACAGCAAAATATCGACACAACTAATGAAAAAAGGACGTCTGCAAAAAACTTGGCTATGAAAAGAAGAAAGAAAAAAAAAAATTGCAAAAATAGTAATTGATTTGCTGTTAATTGATTTGATTTTGTCATGCTTGGAATATTTAAAAAGACGCGCTTTATTGCAATTGGAAACTTAATAACTACGAGTCAGTAAGTATCTATGAGTTTGTGTTTTTATTCTATATGAATTTCGTAATATTGCAATGATTTAAATGCACTCTTGCACAGAATATAAATTATATCCTTCGACTGGAGAATATACAACAAGAAATTGTACTCGTGTAACACTAGCGGATGTTATTAGGAAATAGTTAAACTGTTAAATTGCCAAAGGTTATGTACAATGTACCATGGAAGGAGTGTGTGTGTGTAAGTAGTGTATGAGTACAAGAAATTGCTTAGACATGTTAAAACGTTTTCCTTAGATAAATACAATCTCGAAAATTAGGTCAAAGTAGTGATAATAAGAAATGTGTTTAGTGCTCTTTAATGCATTCTTATTTTTTTTTTTCAAGACTAAGGGAGAGGTGGGGGACGAAACTAAATACAAAATGCTATTGTATTGTATAATATTTTAAAGGTAAATTTAGCAGCGAGAATTTACCAAAAACATAAAGGTTTAAATGAAAATTTGTTTAAAAATGGAGGGTCCATTTGTAAAATCCTCATACAGATGTTTATTATTTAACAAAGATTTATTTATAGTACATTTCTTATTTGGTTCTAGTTCTAGTTCAGTTCAGTTCTAGTTAAGTTCTGGTTCAGTTCTAGTTCAGTTCTAGTTCAGTTCTAGTTCAGTTCTAGTTCAGTTCTAGTTCAGTTCTAGTTCAGTTCTAGTTCAGTTCTAGTTCAGTTCTAGTTCAGTTCTAGTTCAGCTCTAGTTCAGTTCTAGTTCAGTTCTAGTTCAATTCTATTTCAGTTCTAGTTCAGTTCTACTTCAGTTCTAGTTCAGTTCTAGTTCAGTTATAGTTCAGTTCTAGTTCAGTTCTAGTTCAGTTCTAGTTCAGTTCTAGTTCAGTTCTAGTTCAGTTCTAGTTCAGTTCCAGTTCAGTTCTAGTTCAGTTCTAGTTCAGTTCTAGTTCAGTTCTAGTTCAGTTCTAGTTCAGTTCTAGTTCAGTTCTAGTTCAGTTCTAGTTCAGTTCTAGTTCAGTTCTAGTTCAGTTCTAGTTCAGTTCTAGTTCAGTTCTAGTTCAGTTCTAGTTCAGTTCTAGTTCAGTTCTAGTTCAGTTCTAGTTCAGTTCTAGTTCAGTTCTAGTTCATTTCTAGTTCAGTTCTAGTTCAGTTCTAGTTCAGTTTTAGTTCAGTTCTAGTTCAGTTCTAGTTCAGTTCTAGTTCTCTTCTAGTTCAGTTCTAGAATAAAATAGTTCTTATTTATATATTTGAATTGTTTACTATTTTTAAGTTTTGAAAATAATAATTGTTGTTTAAAGAAAAATGCTTTAATTAATATAGCAACAACTGCAACCAACTTTCTTTGTTGAGCTTACTATTTTCACTTACTTCTCAATATTTCCTTCCTCTAGCTACACTTTCCTTTATTTTCCTTAGCCAAACTCTTACTATGTCCTTGTCACTTTGATCACTTGAAAAGGTACAACTTCTTATCAATAGTTTTCTTGAAAATTACTTTCACTTGTATATTTCGCCCTAACTACACTTAGAAATAAATGTACACATTTTTTCATTTTTGTTATTGTTGCCTTCAACATTTTAATTGTTTTAAATGAATTCTTTCGATTTGTTTCCAACCCGCTTTGCTTTACTCAAGTTGCCACTATAGTTTTCGAAAGCTAAAAACTATGAACAAAGTTTCATTTCATTTTTCAATTGTTCAATAATGGTAAATGAGGGAAAGTGATAGAGAAAAGTTTTTGCAAATATTTTTTTTTTTTTTTTTTTTCTATTTTATGCTACTCGTAATTTTTTCCAAGTGTGAAGTAATTTTTAATGATAATTGAAAATCAATTTGTTTGCTAGAAAAAGTTTTGTAGTGCGATTTCTATTTATGCTAGAGTATAATTTTTTTTTTTTTTTTTTGCGAATGTTAATTGAAATGGAGATGCTTATAAAATAACAACAGCAACAGAAATAAGCAAATCGAAAATGAAGATAGCCTTGAAATTAAAACTTAATTAAGATTGAAGGATAATAAGAAGCTTTTATAGCTTTTGGCAAAAATAAGTAAAAAAGGTTGTAAAGTAACACTTAAATTTAATTAAAAGAAATTAAATATTAAAGTCGTGTATTTAGGAGGAAAAATTAAATTTTAAAAGTTTTTTTAGAGGCATAAATTCTTTATAAAATTTTTAAGTGAAAAGTCCTTGTAGTTTTAAAACTAAGATTTTGTGATAACAATGTTTTTAATTTATATTAATTGATATATTGAATTATTACTTTTCACTTTTATATGTATGGAAAACTTTTATATGTATGGAAAAGGTTTTACCAAAGAAAAATTATGTCTAAAAAAGAGATTCAATAATAAAGTAAATCTTTAAATTCATAAATACAAAAGGCGAGTTTTTGGGAATAAAGTTGACTACAAAATGTAGAGAATAAATCATTTGAATTAGTTATGACTTCATTCATTAGTTTATATCCTTCAGTGGTATATAGTATAAATCTATATTTTTAAAATAAAGAAATCAGATTCAAATCGAACTACTTAAATATTATTATTTTGATGAACAAAAGTGGTAATTAATTAAACTGAAATATGTATTAAATATTATACAATATTTAATATGATGTATTCAACCAACACACAGTGGGATCAAACGCTATTTTTTCGATAATAAATCGAAAAGTATGGAAGAGTTGTAGAGGGGGAACTAAGCTTTCAGAAAAATCATCTTGTAGTCACCATGTGATAACACAAGACAAACCACAAGGTGTCAAATTTGATTACCTCGAGTATGTAAAAGTTTAAAAAAACCATAAATGAAGACCGATTTTTAAGATTTTTACATTTCTGTAAAGTGCTTGGCAATATAAAGAAAAAAAAATCCAAAATAACATGCTGAAAGAATTTTTGGATTATCTCAATTCGTCTAGACGTGAAAAATATTCAAATTCAGCACTCTGAAATTAGTATAAAAACGAGAGAAAAAGATATAGTCGGTCAAGCCCGACCATATGATACCCTACACCATTGTGTACATTATAATTCGGGGAGGGGCCTTGACTTGGAGTCAGATGTGGACCGATACTCATAAGTGTAAAATAAAACATACGAATGCAGAATATTACGTTGATGCTGACATTTATATGAATTTATTCACTTTTGGATGATTCCCGGAAGAGGGCCTTATATGGGAGCTATGGTAAATTATGGACCGATCTTTGTAAAATTTAGCACTATCATTTATGTTCATATAAAACTTATTTGTGTCGAATATTAACTTGATACTAACATTTTAATAGGATTTATGCCCGTTAAAGTGATTTTCTGAAAAGGGGTTTATATGGGAGCTATGGTTAATTATGGACCGATCTTTTTAAAAATCGGCACACTTATTTAGACATACATAAAACTTATATGTTCCAAATTTCATAAAAATATTGCTATATTTAAGGGATTTATGATCTTTAAACCCTTTTCCGGGAGGACATTTGTATGGGGGCTAGGTGAAATAATGGACCGATCATAACCAATTTCAATAGGCTTCGTCACTGGACTAAAAGAAACCTGTGTACCAAATTTCATTAATTTTGACTCAAAATTGCGACCTGTAGTTTGATTACAAGGTTTACATGGACGGACAGACGGTCAGACGGACAGACGGACGGACGGACGGACATCGTTAAATCGACTCAGAAAATGATTCTAAGCCGATTGGTATAAATTAAGGTGGGTCTTAGACCAATATTTTTGGGTGTTACAAACATCAGCACAAACGCATAATACCCTCCCCACCTATGGTGGTGTAGGGTATAAATAGCTATTTTTCAACACAAATATAGTACAATTCTTTCACTTTTTTTTCGAAGTTCCCTTAATGAAAAAATGTTTTCTTTATATGCTTCAAAAGATAAGACTTCATAAATGGCTAGTAGGGAAATCTTTAACTGACTTAGGCATGCACACTAAATCCAGCATTGGTCGAAAATGGTAAATTAAAAAAAAAAGTTTCATTTTTATCGATTAATAAAAATGTCACGCGAGCTTTTTTAAAAAATAGGAAAACTTGGTTGGTGCATACACTGTAAACAGTTTCAGGGATAATTTTTTTAAGTTGGCTCTTTTGTTTAAAAAAAATAAATAAAAATAATAATAAATAAACAAAAAAAAAAATGGCCTACAAGTTGCCAATTAAGCGTTTTGCTCAGGCACAAGTAATTGAAAAAGACAACCATGAAATTATCTTTCACAGTCATTTGCATTGAAAATACTAAGAATTTAGAGACTTTTAATTCAAATCATCGATGATGAGGATTGATTTATATTTGCATAAAGAGCTTTTGAAAATATTATTGCAAAATTTTTTATTGTGGTAGAACTAGTTAGATCTTAGCTTAAGCTTCAATAATAGTTTCAAGTTTAGTTCAGTTCTGGTTCAGTTCTAGTTCAGTTCTAAAGCAATTTTAAATCAGTTCTAGTTCAATTCTAGTATAGTTCTAGTTCTAGTTCAGTTCTAGTTCAGTTCTAGTTCAGTTCTAGTTCAGTTCTAGTTCAGTTCTAGTTCAATTCTAGTTCAGTTCTAGTTCAGTTCTAGTTCAGTTCTAGTTCAGTTCTAGTTTAGTTCTAGTTCAGTTCTAGTTCAGTTCTAATTCAGTTCTAGTTCAGTTCTAGTTCAGTTCTAGTTCAGTTCTAGTTCAGTTCTAGTTCAGTTCTAGTTCAGTTCTAGTTCAGTTCTAGTTCAGTTCTAGTTCAGTTCTAGTTCAGTTCTAGTTCAGTTCTAGTTCAGTTCTAGTTCAGTTCTAGTTCAGTTCTAGTTCAGTTCTAGTTCAGTTCTAGTTCAGTTCTAGTTCAGTTCTAGTTCAGTTCTAGTTCAGTTCTAGTTCAGTTCTAGTTCAGTTCTAGTTCAGTTCTAGTTCAGTTCTAGTTCTTGTTCAGTTCTAGTTCAGTTCTAGTTCAGTTCTAGTTCAGTTCTAGTTCAGTTCTAGTTCAGTTCTAGTTCAGTTCTAGTTCAGTTCTAGTTCAGTTCTAGTTCAGTTCTAGTTCAGTTCTAGTTCAGTTCTAGTTCAGTTCTAGTTCAGTTCTAGTTCAGTTCTAGTTCAGTTCTAGTTCAGTTCTAGTTCAGTTCTAGTTCAGTTCTAGTTCAGTTCTAGTTCAGTTCTAGTTCAGTTCTAGTTCAGTTCTAGTTCAGTTCTAGTTCAGTTCTAGTTCAGTTCTAGTTCAGTTCTAGTTCAGTTCTAGTTCAGTTCTAGTTCAGTTCTAGTTCAGTTCTAGTTCAGTTCTAGTTCAGTTCTAGTTCAGTTCTAGTTCAGTTCTAGTTCAGTTCTAGTTCAGTTCTAGTTCAGTTCAGTTCTAGTTCAGTCCTAATTCAGTTCTAGTTCAATTCTAGTTATATTATATTAAAAATATTATTATCATTATTATATTATAAATATTATTATCATTATTAGTGCTATTATTTTTATTAATGTAATTGTTAATTGTTATGAATGAAATTAATTAATAAAAATTAAAAAAAAAAAAAAAAGTTCAGTTCTAGTTCAGTTCTAGTTCAGTTCTAGATCAGAACTGAACTAGAATAATTAATGCTAGCCAATACGGATTTCAGAAAGGCAAAAACATAAATAAGCTATTAGGAAACTTTGCTAATCATATAAACAAATGCCTTAGCGAAAACAAACACTGTTTAGCTTTATTTATTGATTTTAGTAAAGCATTTGACACCCTAGAACACAGCAATCTTTTGGACATTTTGGAAAGGTACGGAATACGAGGTAATTGCCTACAATGGTTCAAAAATTATTTAGAACTTCGTACATATAGAGTTAAAATTGGTAATTGTCTAAGCGAAGAAACTTTATCTGGTGACAATGGTGTACCCCAAGGTTCAAAGCTTGGCCCTGTCCTTTACCTTATATATGCCAACGACATGCTTAGTATTCTAAATAATAGCACTGCCTTTGCATATGCTGATGACACAGCAATCATGGTATGCAACAACAACATTGAACAAGCAAGCAGAACTATGCAAAATGAACTTAACGTAATTGCAAAATGGTGCCATGATAATGGGCTTGTTATCAATGCATCAAAAACCAAACTGATGCACATTAAACCACCTCACCTTCCAAATTATGAAATTAAACTGAAATTTCATTCCCAGCTATGCTTACACAACACAAACACTTCTATACCAGACACATGCAATACATTTATAGAAATCGTAAAAACGTTCAAATACCTAGGAGTACATGTAGATAACAACTTTAAATGGTTAACACACATACAAAATCTCCGAAAAAAACTAAGAAAAGCAGCATATAGCCTTTTTCATTTGAGCAACTGCACACCTTTCGAAGATCTTAAGCAAGCTTACTTTTCTCTCGCCGAATCTTACATTAGGCATGGCATTACAGCTTGGGGCAATTCTACATATTGTAGTAGCTTACAACAAACACAAAATCAACTTCTAAAAATTTTACTTAAAAACCAACAACACAATCAACATATACAATACAATATGATATATGGCAACGCAAGCAACAGTAACGTACACGTAAACAACAACACACACATAAACAGCAACACAAATGTAAACAACAACAACAATTAGGTAAACAACAACACACACGTCAACAATAACAGTAGCAATTACAGCAACATATACCTTTACAACAACAATACACATGTCAACAATAACTTAAACGTAAATAACAATAACGCATACGTATACTACAACAGTAACTACTACAACACACACTTCTACAACAACACACACTTCAACAACAACTCAAACGTAAACGTCAACAATGCATACGTAAACAACAACAACACACACTTCAACAACAATTCAAACGTAAATTTCAACAACGCACACGTAGACAACAACGCGCACGTCAACAATATCATGCCTGTCAACAACAACTCAAACGTAAACGTCAACAACGCATACGTAAACAACAATGTCAACTACAACAACATATACTTTATCAACAACTCACACGTAAATAATAACTACGCACACGTAAATAACAACAGCAACATCAACACACACGTAAGCAACAACAACATAAATGTATACAACAGCAACACTTACGTAAACAACAACATGAACGTTAACAACCCCATTACAAATAACAACACTATAATGAACAGCACCAACAACAATCACATAAACATAAACAGATCCATATCTACAAATAATATAGCCACCAAGTTACATGTGTTAAACGTGAAAAGTGTATTTAGCATCACTATGATTAATGAATTCTTTAATGACCCTAGATTCCTTGTGCCAATCGACCATATATACAACACAAGGCGACGAGCAGAAGGAAGATATCAGGTGGAACGATTTAGAAATAATTATGGGAAAAACTGTTTAAAAGTTTTACTACCAACAATATTTAATAAAATACCCACAAACATATTGAATGAACAAAATACATATAAAAGAAAAAAAATTGTTAAAATTATACTTTACAACCTCGCAATGAAAACAGTATTTATTATAGAATTATTCTAGATTAATCTATCCTGCAGATAAGCCGAATGGCTTCGCGGGACTAGCTTTAAGAAAACTTGTGAAATACTTTATTAAATAAATAAATAAATTAAAAAAAAAAAAGTTCTACTTCAGTTTTAGTTCAGTTCTAGTTCAGTTTTAGTTCAGTTCTAGTTCAGTTCTAGTTCAGTTCTAGTTCAGTTCTAGTTCAGTTCTAGTTCAGTTCTAGTTCAGTTCTAGTTCAGTTCTAGTTCAGTTCTAGTTCAGTTCTAGTTCAGTTCTAGTTCAGTTCTAGTTCAGTTCTAGTTCAGTTCTAGTTCAGTTCTAGTTCAGTTCTAGTTCATTTCTAGTTCAGTTCTAGTTCAGTTCTAGTTCAGTTCTAGTTCAGTTCTAGTTCAGTTCTAGTTCAGTTCTAGTTCAGTTCTAGTTCAGTTCTAGTTCAGTTCTAGTTCAGTTCTAGTTCAGTTCTAGTTCAGTTCTAGTTCAGTTCTAGTTCAGTTCTAGTTCAGTTCAGTTCTAGTTCAGTTCAGTTCTAGTTCAGTTCAGTTCTAGTTCAGTTCTAGTTCAGTTCTAGTTCAGTTCTAGTTCAGTTCTAGTTCTTGTTCAGTTCTAGTTCAGTTCTAGTTCTAGTTCTTGTTCAGTTCTAGTTCAGTTCTAGTTCTAGTTCAGTTCTAGTTCAGTTCTAGTTCAGTTCTAGTTCAGTTCTAGTTCAGTTCTAGTTCAGTTCTAGTTCAGTTCTAGTTCAGTTCTAGTTCAGTTCTAGTTCAGTTCTAGTTCAGTTCTAGTTCAGTTCTAGTTCAGTTCTAGTTCAGTTCTAGTTCAGTTCTAGTTCTAGTTCAGTTCTAGTTCAGTTCTAGTTCAGTTCAGTTCTAGTTCAGTTCAGTTCTAGTTCAGTTCAGTTCTAGTTCAGTTCTAGTTCAGTTCTAGTTCTTGTTCAGTTCTAGTTCAGTTCTAGTTCAGTTCTAGTTCTTGTTCAGTTCTAGTTCAGTTCTAGTTCTTGTTCAGTTCTAGTTCAGTTCTAGTTCAGTTCTAGTTCAGTTCTAGTTCAGTTCTACTTCAGTTTTAGTTCAGTTCTAGTTCAGTTTTAGTTCAGTTCTAGTTCAGTTCTAGTTCAGTTCTAGTTCAGTTCTAGTTCAGTTCTAGTTCAGTTCTAGTTCAGTTCTAGTTCAGTTCTAGTTCAGTTCTAGTTCAGTTCTAGTTCAGTTCTAGTTCAGTTCTAGTTCAGTTCTAGTTCAGTTCTAGTTCAGTTCTAGTTCAGTTCTAGTTCAGTTCTAGTTCATTTCTAGTTCAGTTCTAGTTCAGTTCTAGTTCAGTTCTAGTTCAGTTCTAGTTCAGTTCTAGTTCAGTTCTAGTTCAGTTCTAGTTCAGTTCTAGTTCAGTTCTAGTTCAGTTCTAGTTCAGTTCTAGTTCAGTTCTAGTTCAGTTCTAGTTCAGTTCAGTTCTAGTTCAGTTCAGTTCTAGTTCAGTTCAGTTCTAGTTCAGTTCTAGTTCAGTTCTAGTTCTTGTTCAGTTCTAGTTCAGTTCTAGTTCTAGTTCTTGTTCAGTTCTAGTTCAGTTCTAGTTCTAGTTCAGTTCTAGTTCAGTTCTAGTTCAGTTCTAGTTCAGTTCTAGTTCAGTTCTAGTTCAGTTCTAGTTCAGTTCTAGTTCAGTTCTAGTTCAGTTCTAGTTCAGTTCTAGTTCAGTTCTAGTTCAGTTCTAGTTCAGTTCTAGTTCAGTTCTAGTTCAGTTCTAGTTCTAGTTCAGTTCTAGTTCAGTTCTAGTTCAGTTCAGTTCTAGTTCAGTTCAGTTCTAGTTCAGTTCAGTTCTAGTTCAGTTCTAGTTCAGTTCTAGTTCTTGTTCAGTTCTAGTTCAGTTCTAGTTCAGTTCTAGTTCTTGTTCAGTTCTAGTTCAGTTCTAGTTCTTGTTCAGTTCTAGTTCAGTTCTAGTTCAGTTCTAGTTCAGTTCTAGTTCAGTTCTAGTTCAGTTCTAGTTCAGTTCTAGTTCAGTTCTAGTTCAGTTCTAGTTCATTTCTAGTTCAGTTCTAGTTCAGTTCTAGTTCAGTTCTAGTTCAGTTCTAGTTCAGTTCTAGTTCAGTTCTAGTTCAGTTCTAGTTCAGTTCTAGTTCAGTTCTAGTTCAGTTCTAGTTCAGTTCTAGTTCAGTTCTAGTTCAGTTCTAGTTCAGTTCTAGTTCAGTTCTAGTTCATTTCTAGTTCAGTTCTAGTTCAGTTCTAGTTCAGTTCTAGTTCAGTTCTAGTTCAGTTCTAGTTCAGTTCTAGTTCAGTTCTAGTTCAGTTCTAGTTCAGTTCTAGTTCAGTTCTAGTTCAGTTCTAGTTCAGTTCTAGTTCAGTTCTAGTTCAGTTCTAGTTCAGTTCTAGTTCAGTTCTAGTTCAGTTCTAGTTCAGTTCTAGTTCAGTTCTAGTTCAGTTCTAGTTCAGTTCTAGTTCAGTTCTAGTTCAGTTCTAGTTCAGTTCTAGTTCAGTTCTAGTTCAGTTCTAGTTCAGTTCTAGTTCAGTTCAGTTCTAGTTCAGTTCTAGTTCAGTTCTAGTTCTTGTTCAGTTCTAGTTCAGTTCTAGTTCAGTTCTAGTTCTTGTTCAGTTCTAGTTCAGTTCTAGTTCTTGTTCAGTTCTAGTTCAGTTCTAGTTCAGTTCTAGTTCAGTTCTAGTTCAGTTCTAGTTCAGTTCTAGTTCAGTTCTAGTTCACTTCTAGTTCAGTTCTAGTTCAGTTCTAGTTCAGTTCTAGTTCAGTTCTAGTTCAGTTCTAGTTCAGTTCTAGTTCAGTTCTAGTTCAGTTCTAGTTCAGTTCTAGATCAGAACTGAACTAGAATAATTAATGCTAGCCAATACGGATTTCAGAAAGGCAAAAACATAAATAAGCTATTAGGAAACTTTGCTAATCATATAAACAAATGCCTTAGCGAAAACAAACACTGTTTAGCTTTATTTATTGATTTTAGTAAAGCATTTGACACCCTAGAACACAGCAATCTTTTGGACATTTTGGAAAGGTACGGAATACGAGGTAATTGCCTACAATGGTTCAAAAATTATTTAGAACTTCGTACATATAGAGTTAAAATTGGTAATTGTCTAAGCGAAGAAACTTTATCTGGTGACAATGGTGTACCCCAAGGTTCAAAGCTTGGCCCTGTCCTTTACCTTATATATGCCAACGACATGCTTAGTATTCTAAATAATAGCACTGCCTTTGCATATGCTGATGACACAGCAATCATGGTATGCAACAACAACATTGAACAAGCAAGCAGAACTATGCAAAATGAACTTAACGTAATTGCAAAATGGTGCCATGATAATGGGCTTGTTATCAATGCATCAAAAACCAAACTGATGCACATTAAACCACCTCACCTTCCAAATTATGAAATTAAACTGAAATTTCATTCCCAGCTATGCTTACACAACACAAACACTTCTATACCAGACACATGCAATACATTTATAGAAATCGTAAAAACGTTCAAATACCTAGGAGTACATGTAGATAACAACTTTAAATGGTTAACACACATACAAAATCTCCGAAAAAAACTAAGAAAAGCAGCATATAGCCTTTTTCATTTGAGCAACTGCACACCTTTCGAAGATCTTAAGCAAGCTTACTTTTCTCTCGCCGAATCTTACATTAGGCATGGCATTACAGCTTGGGGCAATTCTACATATTGTAGTAGCTTACAACAAACACAAAATCAACTTCTAAAAATTTTACTTAAAAACCAACAACACAATCAACATATACAATACAATATGATATATGGCAACGCAAGCAACAGTAACGTACACGTAAACAACAACACACACATAAACAGCAACACAAATGTAAACAACAACAACAATTAGGTAAACAACAACACACACGTCAACAATAACAGTAGCAATTACAGCAACATATACCTTTACAACAACAATACACATGTCAACAATAACTTAAACGTAAATAACAATAACGCATACGTATACTACAACAGTAACTACTACAACACACACTTCTACAACAACACACACTTCAACAACAACTCAAACGTAAACGTCAACAATGCATACGTAAACAACAACAACAACACACACTTCAACAACAATTCAAACGTAAATTTCAACAACGCACACGTAGACAACAACGCGCACGTCAACAATATCATGCCTGTCAACAACAACTCAAACGTAAACGTCAACAACGCATACGTAAACAACAATGTCAACTACAACAACATATACTTTATCAACAACTCACACGTAAATAATAACTACGCACACGTAAATAACAACAGCAACATCAACACACACGTAAGCAACAACAACATAAATGTATACAACAGCAACACTTACGTAAACAACAACATGAACGTTAACAACCCCATTACAAATAACAACACTATAATGAACAGCACCAACAACAATCACATAAACATAAACAGATCCATATCTACAAATAATATAGCCACCAAGTTACATGTGTTAAACGTGAAAAGTGTATTTAGCATCACTATGATTAATGAATTCTTTAATGACCCTAGATTCCTTGTGCCAATCTACCATATATACAACACAAGGCGACGAGCAGAAGGAAGATATCAGGTGGAACGATTTAGAAATAATTATGGGAAAAACTGTTAAAAAGTTTTACTACCAACAATATTTAATAAAATACCCACAAACATATTGAATGAACAAAATACATATAAAAGAAAAAAATTGTTAAAATTATACTTTACAACCTCGCAATGAAAACAGTATTTATTATAGAATTATTCTAGATTAGTCTATCCTGCAGATAAGCCGAATGGCTTCGCGGGACTAGCTTTAAGAAAACTTGTGAAATACTTTATTAAATAAATAAATAAATTAAAAAAAAAAAAGTTCTACTTCAGTTTTAGTTCAGTTCTAGTTCAGTTTTAGTTCAGTTCTAGTTCAGTTCTAGTTCAGTTCTAGTTCAGTTCTAGTTCAGTTCTAGTTCAGTTCTAGTTCAGTTCTAGTTCAGTTCTAGTTCAGTTCTAGTTCAGTTCTAGTTCAGTTCTAGTTCAGTTCTAGTTCAGTTCTAGTTCAGTTCTAGTTCAGTTCTAGTTCAGTTCTAGTTCAGTTCTAGTTCAGTTCTAGTTCAGTTCTAGTTCAGTTCTAGTTCAGTTCTAGTTCAGTTCTAGTTCATTTCTAGTTCAGTTCTAGTTCAGTTCTAGTTCAGTTCTAGTTCAGTTCTAGTTCAGTTCTAGTTCAGTTCTAGTTCAGTTCTAGTTCAGTTCTAGTTCAGTTCTAGTTCAGTTCTAGTTCAGTTCTAGTTCAGTTCTAGTTCAGTTCTAGTTCAGTTCTAGTTCAGTTCAGTTCTAGTTCAGTTCAGTTCTAGTTCAGTTCAGTTCTAGTTCAGTTCTAGTTCAGTTCTAGTTCTTGTTCAGTTCTAGTTCAGTTCTAGTTCTAGTTCTTGTTCAGTTCTAGTTCAGTTCTAGTTCTAGTTCAGTTCTAGTTCAGTTCTAGTTCAGTTCTAGTTCAGTTCTAGTTCAGTTCTAGTTCAGTTCTAGTTCAGTTCTAGTTCAGTTCTAGTTCAGTTCTAGTTCAGTTCTAGTTCAGTTCTAGTTCAGTTCTAGTTCAGTTCTAGTTCAGTTCTAGTTCAGTTCTTGTTCAGTTCTAGTTCTAGTTCAGTTCTAGTTCAGTTCTAGTTCAGTTCAGTTCTAGTTCAGTTCAGTTCAGTTCTAGTTCAGTTCAGTTCTAGTTCAGTTCTAGTTCAGTTCTATTTCTTGTTCAGTTCTAGTTCAGTTCTAGTTCAGTTCTAGTTCTTGTTCAGTTCTAGTTCAGTTCTAGTTCTTGTTCAGTTCTAGTTCAGTTCTAGTTCAGTTCTAGTTCAGTTCTAGTTCAGTTCTAGTTCAGTTCTAGTTCAGTTCTAGTTCATTTCTAGTTCAGTTCTAGTTCAGTTCTAGTTCAGTTCTAGTTCAGTTCTAGTTCAGTTCTAGTTCAGTTCTAGTTCAGTTCTAGTTCAGTTCTAGTTCAGTTCTAGTTCAGTTCTAGTTCAGTTCTAGTTCAGTTCTAGTTCAGTTCTAGTTCAGTTCTAGTTCAGTTCTAGTTCAGTTCTAGTTCAGTTCTAGTTCATTTCTAGTTCAGTTCTAGTTCAGTTCTAGTTCAGTTCTAGTTCAGTTCTAGTTCAGTTCTAGTTCAGTTCTAGTTCAGTTCTAGTTCAGTTCTAGTTCAGTTCTAGTTCAGTTCTAGTTCAGTTCTAGTTCAGTTCTAGTTCAGTTCTAGTTCAGTTCTAGTTCAGTTCTAGTTCAGTTCTAGTTCAGTTCTAGTTCAGTTCTAGTTCAGTTCTAGTTCAGTTCTAGTTCAGTTCTAGTTCAGTTCTAGTTCAGTTCTAGTTCAGTTCTAGTTCAGTTCTAGTTCAGTTCTAGTTCAGTTCTAGTTCAGTTCAGTTCTAGTTCAGTTCAGTTCTAGTTCAGTTCTAGTTCAGTTCTAGTTCTTGTTCAGTTCTAGTTCAGTTCTAGTTCAGTTCTAGTTCTTGTTCAGTTCTAGTTCAGTTCTAGTTCTTGTTCAGTTCTAGTTCAGTTCTAGTTCAGTTCTAGTTCAGTTCTAGTTCACTTCTAGTTCAGTTCTAGTTCAGTTCTAGTTCAGTTCTAGTTCAGTTCTAGTTCAGTTCTAGTTCAGTTCTAGTTCAGTTCTAGTTCAGTTCTAGTTCAGTTCTAGTTCAGTTCTAGTTCAGTTCTAGTTCAGTTCTAGTTCAGTTCTAGTTCAGTTCTAGTTCAGTTCTAGTTCAGTTCTAGTTCAGTTCTAGTTCAGTTCTAGTTCAGTTCTAGTTCAGTTCTAGTTCAGTTCTAGTTCAGTTCTAGTTCAGTTCTAGTTCAGTTCTAGTTCAGTTCTAGTTCAGTTCTAGTTCAGTTCTAGTTCAGTTCTAGTTCAGTTCTAGTTCAGTTCTAGTTCAGTTCTAGTTCAGTTCTAGTTCAGTTCTAGTTCAGTTCTAGTTCAGTTCTAGTTCAGTTCTAGTTCAGTTCTAGTTCAGTTCTAGTTCAGTTCTAGTTCAGTTCTAGTTCAGTTCTAGTTCAGTTCTAGTTCAGTTCTAGTTCAGTTCTAGTTCAGTTCTAGTTCAGTTCTAGTTCAGTTCTAGTTCAGTTCTAGTTCAGTTCTAGTTCAGTTCTAGTTCAGTTCTAGGTCAGTTCTAGTTCAGTTCTAGTTCAGTTCTAGTTCAGTTCTATTTCAGTTCTAGTTCAGTTCTAGTTCAGTTCTAGTTCAGTTCCAGTTCAGTTCTAGTTCAGTTCTAGTTCAGTTCTAGTTCAGTTCGAGTTATAGTACTATTTACAGCTTTTTAATTCATTCAGGATTTCTTTTAAAAACATTCCAGAAATTGACATGAAATAACTAAACATCATTCAAACAAGTTTTTGTTTGAATTTTACTGTTAAGTAGTTTTCATATTGACAACACCGTTTTCAAGTAATTAAAACCATTTATTGGAAACTTTTATTGTACATCATGTTTTGATTTTTTGCAGAACAACCCAAAGCTCTCAGCCAAGCAAAAAACGAATGAAATTTGATAAGTAAGATGAACTATACATTCATATTACTTCTAAATACATATGTACATACGAATAGTGTCTGTATGTAGTTATTGTCAAAACCAAAACACCACTATCGACTGAGTAAAACAATGAAATTTATGAAATTTTTCACGCGAAGTTTTACACAATAAAAGCTCTTTTGTTTATATTTTTCAGAAATTAGTTTATTGTTTTATACTAAATATTCTCCAACTGAGTTTTTATACAATTGAATCCTGCATATGAAATTCAATATTATTTTTTTATATTTTGAATTAAAATGATGAGCACAGGACGTTGGTTCATATATTCCTTAAAACAATATGCAAATATGTACTTGTGTTGTTTATATTTACGTTCCTCATTTAAGATCGCTTGTTTTCATAGCAGCGATAGTGTGGTGGTGTGATTTTTTTATGCATGTGTTGTTTGTATGTATGCATTTCGATGAACTTGCTGTTATTTCATAATTCTTGGTAATATTCTGGTATTATATTGCAAACTGTGTATTTACTATATTAAGGCGGAACAAATAAATATTTGTATGTTATATTATGTTTCTCAAAATATATCTTTTTTACCGATGACCGTCCATAAGCTGACTTTATTAAATAGTTTACACACAGATCCATTTGTTTGTACAAGATCATTTAGTCTAGAAAGATATTTTCCATTATCGATTATTTTCGTGAAGTTATCATAAAACTCGAAATATTATATCCCCTCTAAAGTTCTTATTCTCCAAAGTTTCTTCGTCCTTTCAGCAATCAAACTAATATCACTTTTCCTTCTTTAAACATATGATACGCTGATCTAGCCTAAAATTTTAAAGAGCGTAAATTAACGAGTTTGAAGTTTCTAAATACATTTAGTAGTACACCTTCATATACATAATTTAGTATATTAAAGTCCGAAATCGTAAGTAGTACCTTGAAGACTTCAAATTCGAGAGTTTTAAGGACCTTAGTTAAGCTAGTTGAAACTTTGTCACCTGAAGATTTTGCAATATGTTTACTTTATTTCCAGCAAGTAACTATTCATATCTTGAGCAGCTTCTAATAATTTTGACTGTAAATTTACTATACACTTTATTTAAGTCTGCACTTAATATAACTAAAAGTTATCAAAATCTCAATATCAGTTCTTTCATTACCATAAGCAACTATAGGAAACATCAGCTGAGTGAAATGGGGTTAAATATTTTTTTTTTTTATTCCAATTGTCTGTATGGTCTAACCAAATCACCAGAATTTACTGATATTTAACGTCAAGGTTTAAGCTAGTGTATACAAATACATACGTCCATATGAATTCTGTATATTTATTCGTCTGACTGTCTGTCATGGTCTTCATAATAAAGGAAATGCGTTTCAATTTCCGTTTTATAATGAAAAATACAAAAATGCTAAAAAAATCCTTTTTACTGCGTGCCAGTGATGGTGGTGGATTATTAAAATTAAACAACAAAAAAAGAAATTGAAATATGATTTTTAATATTTACTTTAAACACGTATCAATTAATTATTTTTGATGTAGCATGAAGCATCATTTTCAAATTTCTTGTATCCACAAATATTGGAAAATTATATTTATTTGAAAAAAAAAAAAAAAAAAAAAAAAAATTATTTTTCTTAAAATTATAATAAATTTTCTGGCTTATTATCCGGTGCGTGTTTGCATAAATTTTTTTTCTTAAAACCCATTACCCAAAAAGAGGAAAAGTGGCTTTAGATTTTTTTCTAACACACACACTCACTGCATTAGTGTTGTTGGCAAGGTTGTAGTCGCGTGCTAGACGCGTGTTGCATGTACATGTTGTATGAATGTTTCTTTGGTTTTGTCTATCCACTTGGGCGTATTGCATTTTTTGTTGTAAATAAAGTTATTAAATTCAATATTTATTTAAAGGTTTTCTTACAAATTTGTTATTTTTTATAATTTAATTAATTTTTATTTTAAACAAACATGTGTGTGCGAGTTGCCAGGTTTCATTTGTATAGATTTACTCTTGGTGTCTTCTTGCTGGTTGTCTTAGTGATGGATGCGTGTTGTTTGTTCAGCCCATAAGTGTGTTGGCATAAATATTTTAATATGAATTTTAAATTAAATTAAAAAATATATGAAATATTTTTGATGTTAATCCTGGCATGCAGCTTTACATTATTAAGCATATTTTTAAGGCGATGAGATAAGACATGTTTGTTTATTTAACCTTAATGATGTATGAGTTTTAAAATCTATGCAGACTTTTGGATTAAGCGTGCAATGTGAATAATATAAATGAAGTTAAAAATATTTAGATCTTTATTAGATTAATATACCATTTGCTATGTTGAACCTCTAATGATGCTACTTACTATAATTGGTAATATCTTCATTAAATTCAGCTGATTTTATGAGGCTAAAATTGATTCGGAAACAAAGATATATTTGAGAAAATTTTAAAATTCGCGGAAACTATGTGCGTAATATTACTTATTACACTCGTTATCCAAATTTAGGCCTTCCTATGCAAATCATGACAACAAACACGTCAGGAATAACACACTCACCTGGAACATTCATTGATACTTTGGGCTGTCAAATAACGCGGTAATGATGGTGAAGAAATATGTATACGATGATGATTTGAACGTTCAAACAAGAGATTATTTCAACGAACTCCAAAGGTTCTCCATTTCATGAGACCTACTTTTTCACCAGCGATGTCAAAACCAACGTTTTTCTTTATCTAAACGTATAAAGTTAGGATCACCCTTGTGGAGCAATATAATTTCCGTCTGTAAGCAGACCGATCGTGCTGCTGCAATATTAGAACATAGGGTTTCAAACTGTAAACCATCTGCTTAGCTTATGCATCTATAATCAAAAAGTTCTTAAGGCTCTAGTCGGCTGCTCTTTAGATGATAACATAGAACTCTGTTCAAATATGAAATCTTTCGTTGAGTGCCATCTATAGGAAAAATGCTTAAAGCTGCAATAAAGAAATTTTCACAGCTTGCTTAAGGATAAAGATACAACCATTAAAAAAAATTCATATGGCCACAATTTTCGTTAAATTTTTTTTAAATTAGTTTTATATCATTTAAAACATAAAATGTCTTTGTAAAAAAAAAAAAAATATTTTTTATTTCTAAACTACGCCGTTTGGAAATTTCAAAATGAAGTCAAAAAATATTTTTTATTAAAATTAAATAAAAGACCTTTTTCAAAGTGTAAAGTCTGAGAACCTATGAATATTTTTAAACAAAAAAAAAAAAAAAAATATTGCCGTACTTTGAACTATGTTCTTTGAAGATATTATAAAAAATAATAATAAAGAAATTATAATTTTTGTGTTGTATCTTCTAAGATACACCAGGCGTTTACAGCTAAAGTTTGATTTCTGTTACACATGGTATTTGTTTCATTTTCGTATTTGATATTGCCTTTGCTAGAACAAGTTCACTTGTTTGGGGCTAAGTAGTATAGTTTTTTAGATTTTAAATTGTTTAATAAAATTGTTTAATAAGAAAAATTTTGTTTATATCGCCACCGAAAATGCAAAACAACGTAACATCAAAATTTTAAAATTTGTGTTTCTGATGAAATATAGTTTATTTTTCCAAAATATGTGTGATAACAAATTTTCAGACTTGTAGCTTTGCAAATAATGATTATATTAACAAGGCAATAATTTTCTTAAGTCAAAATAACGTAACATCACATTTGTTAAAAAAATAAAATAATTTTTTTTTTTATCTTTTTTTTTTACGAATTTAGATTGCAAATTATTACAAATATAATAGCTATTAAAATTTTGTAGTAAAAGTTATCAGAAATCTTTGTAATTAAAATTTTTCTAAATTTGTATTGATGTTACGTTGTTTTAGCTTCAGAAAATTGAAATCATGAAAAACGTAAACCACATAACTTAAAAAATATTTAATAAAAATATTCATCGTCAATATATTAGGCAATATTTAAGGATGTAATAACTCAAAAATCTTGTTTGTAGGACAATTCGTTTAGATTTTAGAAAGATTTTTGTGCCTTCTGTAAAGTTATGAAAAGTGATGTTACGTTGTTTTGCATTTTCGGTGACGATATGCACTTTTGTAAAAAAATTGAGCTTTTATTCGAGTTAGTTTGTTATGTCTGATGAAGGTGTATCCGAAATTTTAGGTGATGATAGGATATCTATAATGAAAGTGGTGATATAAAGTGGTGATCAAATGCAGGTGATAAGTAGCAGACAATGATGAAAATATGAATCAGAATGTTATTGACATAAACGTGTCCATTCAGAACTATTTTATCTGTATGTTCAATGACGATACAAAAGAGGGGAATTTAATTGATGCAGAATCTCAATATATTTAGCACAATTCGAACCAAGGTCAAAACCACATTATTTATTTGGACAACTTTTTATACCCTACACCACCATAGGTGGGGAGGGTATTATGCGTTTGTGCTGATGTTTGTAACACCCAAAAATATTGGTCTAAGACCCACCTTAATTTATACCAACCGGCTTAGAATCACTTTCTGAGTCCGTCTGTCCGTCTGTCCGTCCATGTAAACCTTGTAATCAAACTACAGGTCGCAATTTTGAATCAAAATTAATGAAATTTGGTACACAGATTTCTTTTAGTCCAGGGACAAAGCCTATTAAAATTGGTTATGATCGGTCCATTATTTCACCTAGCCCCCATACAAATGTCCCCCCGGAAAAGGGTTTAACAATCATAAATCCCTTAAATATAGTAATATTTTAATGAAATTTGGAATATATAAGTTTTATATAAGTCTAAATAAGTGTGCCGATTTTTAGAAAGATCGGTCTATAATTAACCATAGCTCCCATATAAACCCATTTTCAGAAAATTACTTTAACGGGCATAAATTCCATTAAAATGTTAGTATCAAGTTAATATTCGACACAAATAAGTTTTATATGAACATAAATGATAGTGCCAAATTTTACGAAGATCGGTCCATAATTTACCATAGCTCCCATATAAGACCCTCTTTCGGGAATCACCCAAATGTGAATAAATTCATATAAATGTCAGCATCAACGTAATATTCTGTATTCGTATGTTTTATTTTACACTTATGAGTATCGGTCCACATCTGACTCCAAGTCAAGACCCCTCCCCGAATTATAATGTACACAATGGTGTAGGGTATCATATGGTCGGGCTTGACCGACTATATCTTTTTCTCTCGTTTACATTAATAAAGTGTGCTGAAATTCGAACGTGGGACCAGTTAAAAATATATTACGTATGTAATTGAAATAGATGAGACTTCGCTGTCTTGCAAAGCTAATATAGTGGTGAATTTAGTGTCAACTTACGTCGAAGCAAAACATGTAGTGCTGAAATTAAGACAGAACAAACAACAACTGTGAAAACGTTTGACAAAATGCAGTGCTGCCAAAACTTTGAAGCCATGTCCCACCAGATTGTGTTTGAAAAACCGCTAGAAACCGCCTACACTTAAAATAAAATCGCTGAATTTTACCGTTAAAATATTTCTTAATTTTGAGTATCTGATTCAAATCAAATTTACAAACTTGTAATAAATTTGTTTGTTTAGATTTTATTATATTCGGCTGACATAGATATATAGAGCGTACAAAACCAAACATTTGTAGCAATTGCAATAATGGACCGGTTCCTAAGTACCGTTTGAGTATCAATTGACACCTAACTCATCACCAAAGTTCCAGTTGAGAACCAGTTGACACCATCACACTCCAAAATATCTGTTGAGAGTCAATAACAGAAATGTTAAGTGTGAAATTATCAACTTGCGCGAAATAACAATCTGTTGGTGAATAGTTAGTGTTAAAGACTATAAAACGTAAGATACATCAGGAGAATTTGGGTTCGAAGGCCGCCATCGACATTAGCCACCCCCAATGACATCCACGTGTAAAAGTAACAGCTCCCTCCCATATAGTTCCGGAACTTGAACCGGTCACTAGCCCTGAGAATCTGTCACGTGACTAGTTTGAACCGGTTCTCTTTCTTCTAGTGATATTTTCATTCTATAATGTTGTGGTGATTTAACATTTTGAGAAAAAAAAATTAATTTCATTGTCTTTTTTATAGAAAAACAGTTGATGTGATAACAAATTTCCGGGTAACTACTAATTTTTAATAAATTAGTTAGTTATAGAAGTTAAATAATACCTTTAAATTTTCTTATTTCTGTTTCAAACCATATTTTTACAATAAAGAAAAGTCGCTAGAAACCGCCAGCTAGAAAAATGTTGCAGCCAGAAAAACCACTTAGCGGTTTTTTACGAAAAGTATCCGCTATGTACAACAAAAAATCGCCAGATCTAGCGGGAAAACCGCCGTTTTGGCAACACTGACAAAATGAAATGAATGAATAGAATTGAGTTGTATATAATCTGAATGGATATATCAAAAGAAAAGGCTCGAAAGCGAACGGCGGCGGTGGCTAAATTTGGGCCACTGCATTCACTTCTTCGAATAAGATAGAAAAATATGTTTTCTGTTAAATTTGAATAAAAATTTAAAAATTTCGGCGGGTGATTTTGAGCCGATGAAAATAGCGGCGGCGCATAAAGTAGAAAATTACACGGCGGCGGCGCAAAACTGGCTTGGAGCCGATCGGCTTGTATCTTTGCTCGAAAGCTGTGAATGTATATTCCCTCGACGACAAACTCTAGCCAATGCAAATTTCTCGTAGGTCAAACAAAAAATATCCGGATGGCTGCACTTAAGACACGAGAGTTGTTCCTCAACCAAGAGTTACTTAACGACTCAATAAAACCGTTAAAATTAGTCTCTGTCCTCAAATTATAAAGGTCTACAATTACCACATGGGTGGAGTTGAATTAGTGAATACGAAGTTAGACATATAAAGTATCTTTAGGATATAACAATTGTTTATAACTGGTAATTGAACAAAAGGATACATCAACATAAACCTGGATTTAATTCCATGCGTCTAATTGAATTTAGGTTAGAAAATGCTTATAAATTATTATCCTGCAATGCACAACATTCTCTTAAAAAAGAGTGTCAACATCTTAAAGCATAAATAAGAAAAAAAATTCATTTTGTACGCCCTCCTGATGCCAGATTTGACAGAATTTAATTCAAAAGTAATTCATTTTTAAATTCAACAAGTACATAAATGCTTCATAAATATCATACTTAAAGAATTTTTGTTAATCATTGGAATAATACACAATTTTAATTTTGATCATTTTATTACATTTTATATCAAAATTTATAAAACTACTTCTTCCGTTTACCAATTTTTCTTAATAATTTTTGTGTATCTTTAAAGATACAACCAATTTTTTTAAGATAACTTCTTTAAAATTTTTTATTTTTTTTTTAACTAAAAAATTAGTTATTTTTTCGACATTTTACATATAATATATTTTTTTCATAAAAATCGCTGACCTTGGGCATTTAAGGGTTAAAAAATAATCTCAGCGTCTAAATGACAAAGCGAAAACGATAATGATAATGGCTATATTTTAACAGTTTACAGTGCATTTTCTCCTGAAATGTTATTGATGGAGATGTTCATATTAAAAAATAAAGCAATTCGAATCTCCCCAAGAATTGACAACATATGTTTTAATTAATTCCTTTAAAGTATGAAGAAATGGTCACTTGTGCGCTATACTCATCCTGGGGCTACATACACCAAACTGCTGGAAGGCTGATTTAACTTATCCCCTAAGAACGTCGTAATCACATACGAAGCGCTTAATATCTGTAGATATTTCACAGTACATTCGAATGTCCCGTAGACAAAAATTTTGTAGGAAGATCCCTCAAACGATGCGTAGAAATTAGCTTAATATGGAAAAAATATTAAATAAAATGTTTAAAATTGATCTTCAGTTCCCTACCAGCAATTGAAAGTCACGGGTCTAGAACATTTCCTCTAAAAATAGTATTGAGTTTTGTATTGAAATGGGTATCAAAAAATTCTTAATTTTTAGCCAATTATTAAAAAAAAAAAAATTATAAAAAATGTTTGGCAAAAAAATGTTGATGTGTAAACCGACATTTTAGTACATCATGCAAAAAAAAAAAAAATCGATATTTTTCTTAAAAAATTGATAAGAATTTTATAATGCTGTTCCCTTTATTGCTAAAATATTAAAAATTTGCATTGTAGTAAGTACTGCTGATAATATAAAATTTTCCAATTTTTTTCGAAAAATTCTTCATCAAAATCAGCGTTACCGTTGAGAATTTTTAAAAAGTGTCCAAAAAAGGGGATTTCAAAATAAAAGGTCGCCAAAAAAAAAAAAGGGCCAACTGCTTCAAAACCTAAAAAACCCCTCAAAATTTGTTTTTTTTTTTTTTATAAAAACGAAAACAAAAAATTTTTTATTTATAATTATTTTAAAATAATTTTTATTATTGCAAAAATAAAGATTAATTCTCAAAAATAGTTGACAACAATCCTTTTTTTTTATTAATTACATTTCTGTACTTTTGTACGAGGTCTTCGCTCGCACTCCAATCTTTCAAATCCCCGTCGAACTAATTTAGGACTGAACGTATGGATCCACAGGTATTGACTTAAATCTCTTGGACAAACTATTTTTTATTTTTGATAATTTAGTAAAAACAAACACGTTCCCCCGAGGAATTCCTATGAGGAATGTAAAAATATAAATTAGGATATCAATCCAGACCAAAAAGATTCGGCATATGATGATTTAAATATCTATTCATAAACCTTATTATGTTTAGTTACTAACAGTTTTAGTCCATTTGTAAGTATTCCGCGGCTGTATATGTTACTATACTATGAAACAATCTCAAAATAATTAATTTATTTGTTTAAATTAATATATAATGAGTCGATATATTACAAGAAACTTAGTTTCTCGTCATTTAGCTCATGATCTTAAAAAGTCGCCATTGAGTCGCCATTTAAAAAAGGGGCCAAAAAAGTGCCCAAGTGGTTGAAAAAGGGGCATTTGGCGACTAAAGTCGCCAAACGGTAACACTGATCAAAATGCCTTTAAAAGTCTTCTCATTAAATTCTAGTGAAACAAAATTCCATGGGAAAAATATTTTAACTATTTTTTTTCCATAACCAACATAAAATTACGAATTTTTTTATATCCATTTCGCTTAAAAAATTTAAACTTTTTTTGACCAAATGTATGGGATTTTTCAATCTCTGGTAGGGAGCTGAAAGCCAATTTTAAACATTTTTTAAATAACTTTTTCGTATTAAAAAAATGTTTACGCTTCGTTTGAGTAGTCTTCCTATATCGAAATCTCGTAATTTTTAGCTGTGCATATAGGCTTTCTAATGTTATTTGAATTCAAACAAAAATCATTTAATGGTTTTCTCATGCATAGATTTTGGGTCACATTGATCTTTTTATACCTTACACCACCATAGGTGGTTGGGGTATTATCGTTTGTGCTGATGTTTGTAACGCACAGAAATAATTATCGGACCCTCACCTTAAAGTATACCGTTCGACTCAGAATACCTTTCTGAGTCTGTCCATGTAAAACTTGTAAACAAAGTACAGGTCGCAATTTTAAAGATATCTTGATGAAATTTGGCACGAACAGTTATTTTGACAGGACGAAGCCTATTGAAATTGGTTATGATCGGTCCTTTATTGCACCTAGCCCCCATACAAATGCCTTCCTCGAATAGGTGTTTAGTGGTCATAAATGCCTTACATTTTTTTTGTATTTTAATGAAATTCGGCACAAAGTTTTGTATAAATGATAATCTTAGTACCAAATTTCATTAAGATCGGCCAATAATTGACTATAGCTCCCGTATAAACCTCTCTTCCGGAAATTACATTAACGTGTATAAATTCCATACAAATGATAATATCAAGTTAATATGCGACACAAATAAGTTTTATATAAGTAGAAACAACATTGCCAAATTTAATGAGAATCGGGCCACAATTTACTCTCCCATCTACCCTAAAATTTCTTAAGCTTTTTGTGAATGTTTGCTTCCCTCGGAGTCGGTTTTATTCCATAAAATGTCAGATGATTTTTAAATTATAATATCCCAACTACATAAATAAAAACTGCGCACGATAAAATCCGTGCATGCTCTTGTGCTTATAACTTTTGATGTGGTGAAAATTAAAAGCACTTCGTTCACAAAAAATAGTTCCGTTAACACATAAATATTAAGGCGACTCATTCAAAAAAGTGACTTTTTACCCTCTTCAAAATTTACCTTGATTTGTTTTAAAATGTACCCCAAAAAATTTCGGTTCTACTGCCTACCGTTCGTGAGCTGGACCAGTTTTCAAAAAGGTCTTTTTTTCAGTTTTTTGTACTTTTTTTGTATTTTCTCCCAAAGCAACATATAGAAAATGTGGTATCATTTGAAAGGTATTTGGAAGGTGCTTCCATTGGTATATAAAACATATCCAAGAGTGACCTTAATATTTTTTTATTCAATGAAACATCTCATTTTTTAAAGTTTTTTCACAATATTGTTTGCCATTTTTATTTAAAATTCAAATTATTAAATTTTTACCTACTTTTAGACATGAGCTTTTGGTATCTGTTTAATATTTGTTTTAAAATTCTTTAAATTTCGTGGTTTATCAGACAAACAATCTGATTTAAAATTGTACATAAACATAATCAATATGGGAATCAAAATTCTTCTTTTGATGAGAGCTACTAATTTAAACTAAAAAAATTACAAAAATTGCAATAATTCTAATAAAATAATATTAACAATGATTAAAAAAATCAAAAGTGACTAAAAATATGATAATTTTATGTATTTATTACGTTCATTGACTGTAAATCGTTAAACAATATAAAAAATTTCGTTTTTATTCCCTCAGTCCTTGAAAGAGCCCATGATTACAATAAAATTAATCAAATAAAAGGTAAAAGAATAATTATGACTATTTAAAGAACTCAATTAAGATAGTTAAAGCTGTAGTTGAATCGGCAAAGCTCTACGCGTAAATTGAATCGCAAAAATATTTTTTTATAAAACATTACTTAAGTTTTTACATTCTCCGTTAATGTTTTTTGATTCTATATTAACGTTTTTGTAATTTCCGTTAATGTGTTCATTTAAACAGTTAGTTCTTATCAAAAGAAGAATTTTGATACCCATATTGGCCATATTTTTATAAAATTTTAAATCAGATTGTTTGTCTGATAAACCACGAAATTTAAAGAATTTTAAAACAAATATTAAACAGATACCAAAAACAGTTCAAAAAACTGGAAAAAAGACCTTTTTGATTAATGGTCCAGCTCACGAACGGTCAGCAGTAGAACCAAAATATTTTGGGGAACATCATAAAACATTTCAAGGTAAATTTTGAAGGGGGTAACAAAACCACCTTTTTTTGTTTCCATAAGGAGTGAGTCGCCTTAATAAATATACTTTGGAAAAGATTTCTCTTTTTCCTAAGAAAATACAGTGTATCCACTTTTTTCTTGTCTGTTCTGAATTCTTCTCATTACAGCAACAAAACAAAGAAATTGTTAGTGTTTGTACCGAAAAATGCTAATCCATCAAATTGGCCGGAACTCCGAGCAATTGAAAGATATTGGGCTCTAGTAAAAAATAGTTTAAAGAACATTAAAATCTTATCTTAAAATGAAGCAGAGTTTAAAAATAAGTGGACTTATTCGAACAAAAAAGTGACCAAAACATAATAAAACTTTAATTGGTTGAATTTTGGAAAATATCAGATACTTTATTAAAAATTAACAGAAAATAATTTATTTTTTTATGCTTAGAACTTGAACAGAACAGTCATTAATAAAAATATAATTAAAAAAAAATTCGCCTATTGGTTTAGTTTCTATAAGCAGATTTGCATGCACGGATTTTTTTGTGCGCAGTCCTTAGTTCACTTAAAAATTAATGTATTGATCTTTCCCACGACAGTGGTTCAGAATCAATTTATTTTTTCACTAAGTCAGCATTTTTCAAATTCCTATATCGAAGCTAATGAAATGAATTTAGGATCTATCTTCAAAAATTTATCTCAAGTAATATTGTTTATTCACCTACGATGGGTTTGCGATTCATTCTAACGTAATTAATTAAAAATTCTTAATAGATTCACTACTTTAAGAAACCAAAAGAATTCAAGAACATTGCAAATTTACCTTTATATTCGCTAGATTTTTTACAATTAAAAAATTTTGCCATAAAGCTATCATTTGCTATGAGTGTACTTTATTGCAATTAACTGTTTGTTTCTTCTCACAAATAACCATTTTCAGCCATACAATTTTTTCCCATAACAATTTTCTCAACCTTGCATAAAGATGTTCCCTTATCGAAACATTTCAATTAATTGTGGGTGGATGAGCATAACATTGAAATTGATAACTTCATTTGGCATTTAGCGTAATGTAGTAACAATTCAATACAAATGCAACAAACAACTTGGCAAAAAACATGCCACAACACAAGACCTAAAAGATGAGAATAAAATCCCATTAAACAAACATTTCCCACGCATTAAACCACAATCGAGAAAAACAACCGAAAAAAAAAACATTGAAAAATAATTACAATTGAAATTGCTAAAGTGGTATGAGGATGAAAAACTGTAACAGGCAGCATAGACAAAAAGGAATTTTTTCCTTATTTTTTTTTTTTTTTTCGTTTGGTCATATTCCCAGCATATAAAAATTTGTACAACAAATTAAAATTTAAGTAAAATCTACCACATTGCAACAACATTCGCAGACTCGCTGTAATTTAAGCTACAAATAAGTATGTATGTATGTATGTGTGTTTATATAAAAGTAAGTAATAAATGTAATAGAAAATAATTGCTACGTAACGTAAGGCAACTTTATAATAATAACAACAACTACTACTGCTATAGCACACATCTACAATTATTATTAAAACATAGTAATGCAACGGATGAGTAGCAAGAACAACAACAACAACAGTAGCACTAGTGGCAGTAAAAATATAGAGTTTACTCCCTAAGGACATGCTGCACCGTGTACATCCTTTTTGTTGTAAATTTCTATGTGTATGTTTTTTTTTATTATTGTGCGAACTTTAAAAATGAGATGTTAGAAAAATATTAGAAACAGGAAAAAACATTTTTATTAAATTTGAAAAACAGCAGGGTGAAAATTAGGTTACAGAAAAATTGTTGCAGTTTTTTTTTTCTCTAATTTTATTTATATGAGTGAGTGTGGCATATAAATATATATTTAAGTTGGAAAATTATATATGTATGTTTACTATTTTACCTAATCACAGTGGCCTTTATTACATGGTTCTTCATACGTGCATGTGTATAGTATATGAGTTATAGTGCTTTTGTGGCAAAGACTTATGAGATGCGTATGATAGTTGATGTTTTATAATTACATCTGTGTGTGTGCGTGCTAGTAAATGTGTGCATTTTCTTTCCTGCGTAATTGCGTAGAATATTGCGCTGCACTTTTTAGTTGCTTCTGTTGTAGTTTAAACAATAAGTTAAATATTAGAAATAAACAAATAGACCGATTTGTGTACATCCTTCAAAAATATTTTAAAATCTTTCATTTGCTTAAAGAGTAATTCAAGCTTTCTTTTTTTTATACCCTACACCACCAGAGGTGGTTGGGTACTATCCATATGTGCTGATGTTTGTAACGCACAGAAAAAAATCTTCGGATCCCCAGCACAAAGTATACCAATCACTTTCTGAGTCGATGAACGATGTCCGTCTGGCTGGTTGTCTGTCTGTCTGTCTGTCCATGTAAACCTTGTGAACAAAGTACAGGTAGCAATTTTAAAAATATCTTGATGAAATTTGGCACGAATAATAACTTTTACACAAGGACGAAGTCTATTGAAATTTGTTATTATCGGTCCATCATTTCACCTAGCCCCCATAAAAATGTCCTTCGGGAATAAAGGTTGAACGATCATAATGGCTTAAAATATGGCAATCTTTTAATGAAAAATACTTTAAATTTTCTTGGCCTTCCCAATATCATGTGGACCTTTTTTCCTCCCGAACCACGCTTCCTATCAATGGTCAAATTCTCTTGATACTCTTTAATAACCTTGGAAACAGTTTGACAGCAGACATTGAATTCTTTGGACAATTATTTGTAGGACCAGTTTGTATTTTTTTTTTAATTTTTTAATAATTTATAGCACGTACATCTTTTTCGTCACTTATTTTGATCAAACTCACAACAAATCAACGTGGTTATCATTAAAAATGAAAACTGACATATTTTTCAATGATGAACGATTTATTTAATTAATTAGTTTATTTTCCATTGTTTTTACTAATATTAATTATTATTATACTAAATATTGAACTACGTACATTGAACGCCCCTACTGTAAATACCATATATACACACACACTTTTAATAACTGATTTAGTTGTCCAGTTGATATAATTCTCATTCAGTTGTTTCATGAATAAGCCAAGGTTTGGTTACAGTCGGGGCGATTCGAACAAGACAAGAAGACGCTATATGGGCAATTCTCTTTTTACGTTTGCCTTTATGAAACCGACCTTCAATCTCAAATATTTTTTTTAAATTCTGGCATTTTTAAACAACTTTTGATACAATTATGTTAACAATACTTTTTGCTGTAACAAAAAAAAAAAAAAATCAAGACCTGAAACGGTTCCATGTGGTGCCGGCAAGCACCCAAAGTCAAAAATTCTAAAAAAAGTGTTTGAAACTAACAAGTTTTTTTATTTCCTTTTGTTGCTGAAGTCGCGGATTTTATCATAAGTGTTCAATTCTTCTAATGTATACTATAAACACTTGTAGAAAAGAACCAGCATGGATTTTATTAGCGTGCAATTAACCAGTGTCAAATTGTGTTGTGCAAAAGTCGTGAAACCAAATTTTTAAAAATTTTAAAATTTTGCAGTTTTTTTACTAGGGATTTTACGCCGTTTCGGATATTTCAAAATTCAAAATAGAGCTCAATATCTCTTGAAATTATGCATCATTTGACATATATCTCGTTAATGTGCCCTCAACAGAAATGCCACTTTCAGCATTTCTGTTGTTGTACCCAAACTTGGAGAGAAAAAAACGTGAATGGCTCCAATAGGTGCCTTTTTCGGGGGGCACACTCGTAACGTAATTTCAGTGAAGCTAGAGTATAGCGTTATCAAAGAAGGTTTCCAAATAACATTTAAAAATTATTGTGGCGTTTTAAAATATTAATTTGCTAAAAGTGTATAGTTATTTTAAAGAATTCAACAATTTTGCATATTTTGTTATAGCGGATGTTGGCTAGGGTGATCGACGCGGTTTTCCCACCGGTTTTTTCAGTCAATGTGCTGTCGGTTTTTTTAAAATGTTAATTTTTCGAATGTCGAATAGACCGGTTTTTTTAAACACAAAAAACAGGTTTTAAAAATAGCATTTTATTTCAGAAAACATGTACTAAATAGTGATACTGATATTTGAAAATTTAGGAATAATTTTTTAAATATTCACAAAGACTGATTTCTTATGTTTTTAAAATATAGTTTAAGTCCAAATTGGAATTTATTCAGTAATATTAAACAAATAAATAATTAATAATTATCCTCTATGACCCAATTTAATTTTTTTGATCCAATATTTCCTTTATTTTTTAAAGGTTTTGTGTTAAAAAATTTTTACCTGCAGAATCGTTTCAATTGAGACAGGCTTCCATATTAAGCCATGGTTTCTGTTTATGCTAACCAAATTTTAGATGATTTTTTCTACAATTTTAAAACATAATTATCTTCTAGTCATCTAGATACATAATTTGCTTAGCATCTTTTCTCTTTCCAGAGCTTTCTGAAGCTACCAAACGACGTAGAAAATTAAAATTTGGCTTAATTATAAAACTTTTTGTCCAACAAATACTAATGGAGCTATATTTTGAAATCTTTATCAGGGAGAGGATATAAGAGGATTTATGTGTTTTTTTCTAAGAATTTTGTTCTATTTCTCGAGCTTTCTAAAGCTCCCAGAAGACATAGAAAATTAAAATTCAGCTTAATTATAACCCTATTCGTCCTACAAATCCTAACGGAGCCAGATTTTGAAATCTCTATCAGGGAGCGAAAATAAGTGGATCTATATATATATGGATTTAAATATATCTTTCCTAAGCAATGTTTCCTTTCCAGAGCTTTCTGGAGCTCCCAGACGACGCAAGAAACTAAAAATGGGCATACTTATAAAACTATTCGTTTAACAAATTCTAACAGTGCCAGATATTTCTATAAGGGACCAAAAAGTCTGTTTTGGTATTAAGAACTTTTGAGTTGCTATACTTATTGTTTGCTCTCCAAATCCTATAAAAAACTCATTCTGTATTTCGGCCAGGGGGCGCATTTACGACGATTTTTTTTATTTTGAAAGGTTTACGAATTTAAAACTTTAATCAATATATTTCCAATAAATTTGAACGGCTTCAAATAATTGACTTCGATTAGGGAGAGGAGAGTGTCCAAATGTTGTTCATATTTTTTTCTTTTAATTTTCGGATTTGTTTGTGCATATTTTCATTATTATATTATTTTTCCTGAGATTGTTAGGCTTTTACGCTTGTATTTAATAAATTTTAACTTAATTATAAGAATTGATTTTTTTTAAAGAAATGTAGTCTTTTGATATAAATATTAACTTCTGCAAAAAAAACGGTTAACCGTTTTTTTCTGAATTTCAAAAAGTGCAACCGGTTTTTTTAAAATACCAACTATTCGAACAATTCGAAAACCAGTTTCTCAAAAAAGTCGAATAATCGATCACCCTAATGTTGGGGTTATAAATCAATTTTAAACTGAAATAAGTTACTGTGTAAAGTTTTACTTACGCAGAAAATATAATTTCACTAAAAATATTCATCAACGGTTTTCATGGGCTAAGAAAGCGATGTTTTTAGTTTAACATTAATCGTTGAGGCACACTAAAGGCTCTTATCAAAATTGGCGACGATATATGTCTGTCTGTAGCTGCTTTAATACCATATATCAAAATCAATATGGCGTTCGATAAAATGTACGATTTTTCATTTAATGCAACTTTAGAGATTTGACTAAGTGCAATTAAAAAATTTATATAAATGACATTGTCTTATGACTTATTTAAAAAAAATATGAATTTTGCATTAAATGGATGAATATGAACAACACTACATCACTAAAAACTGAATTTTGCAAATTTTATAAGAAGGTTTAATAATTATTAAATCGCTAATATATCCACGCATACTTAACTTATCACGATATTTTTAATTTGTATTTTAGATACAGCATTGTAGAGTACATAAATGCAATAATTTTTGATTTGGGACTATAAATAGAATTTTGGCAATTTTTTTATAAATTTTTATCTTAAACCGACATAACATTGATGCCGTGATTACGCGAACAGATCTGTGTTCCACTAGAGCCATGGAATATTGGTACTAAATATCGTTGATGTGCCATTTAAAAATTTTCGAAATTTTTTTGAATATCAAAAGTAAACGAGTTTGAAAAATTTTCCATATAAGTGTCGGAAATTATTATACATAATTGAAAAGCCGACTATATTTTGCGAAAGTAAAATTAAGTCGTATTCAGGACACTTGACCTCGGTTAGGTGTCAAATAAATTGCACAGTAAACTTCGGTTGGCTATTCTCATGAGTGACTTGGATTTCTCGTTCTAACGAGTGGCTTCGTGCTGCTAGTTTTCACAGTTGACTTCGGTTAGCTGTTTTCACGAGTGATTTCGGTTGCTCGTTCTCATGAATAGCCTAGTATTGCTCGTTCTGACAATTTACTTCGGTTAGCTTTTCCCACAAATGACTTCGTGTCGCCTGTTTTAGTAGAATATTAACCTGTAGAAGTGCATGGTAACAGTAGTTTGAGAAGTAGCTAGACATTAGCTTTAATAAACCATTGTACGTATTGTAGAAAAAAATACACGATCTTCGATCCCCGAAGCTGCCGATTCCACCGTAAACCTGAACCATTTTGACAGCCGAGTGTGTGTAGAAGCCGAACGTACAACGCTGATTCTAATTCTACTACTGAACCGAGCATGTTATAAGCCGAATAACCGAACCGATTCTATTATAAGCCGAATAACCGAGCCGATCCTGTCACAAGCCGAATAACCGAACCGATCCTATTATAAGCTGAATAACGGAACCTGATATAAGCCTAGTTGATGAAAAAGGAAGAACCATAATAAGCCGATAGTGATTGAGGCCGATAGAAACCCATTCAACATTATCGTAGTTATTCTTTCGTACTATAACTTTTGTATTTGAAATAAATATTCAACAATGATGATAACTATTTTAACCCCAGAAAGAGTAAATCAAACGTCTGTACTTAAGGTTTGTGGATCCGTAAGTAATCTGCTATATGAGCCAGAATCATTAAAAATTCGACTTCTACAATACCTGCCACATAGAAAATCTGCGACAGATATTCGAACTTTATAAAGCATAAAGTACCAAAAATTCGTTCTGTTCACATTTGTAAATGCACATATATCCTTGCAATATTTTACAACTCTCCTCTTTTTGCTTTCGTATTATTTTTTTCCTGCAATTTCATTGTATTTCATCTAACATACGCTTTGTAGTCACATGCATACGATTGTATTGTATTCCTTTTTTTTTCAGGATGTAAAGTTCTACATTTAAGGGTGTTCTAACTCTTCTTATACTTTCCATTTATATGGGTTTTTTTTTAGCATTTCTTTTTTTGTATTTTTAATTCCTTTGTGTTTGTTCTTGATTATAAAATTATACCCACTGGAGATGAAGAGTGTGTGCGTAAGTCTATCATCCTGTCTTCTATTGCTAAACGAATAGAAAAATGAATTATAAAAAACCAAATAGGTAACTATAGTTTTTTTTTGCTACACACTCATTTGTACTCGTAGCTAAGTGCCAGGATTTGTAAATGCGTTAAGTGCCTTTGATGTTTGTAAAAAATCTCACTCTAAAAAAAAAAAAAAAAAACATATTTCATGCTACTGGTTTTTCTCACACATTTTAATAATATGAAGAGAAAAAACACACTACGCAACACGCTGTCATAAGCATATTGTAAAATTAGCAGCAAAACTGGGTGGAAGGTTAGATATTGAAAATGAAGATATCCTGTTGTGCTAAATATTATGCGTAGATAATCTAGTTCATAAAGAACACATCATTCAGTTCTATGTGATTAAGAGCTGTTAAAGAGGTATGCGAGAAAATGAAAACAATTGAAACAAAGAAAATAATGAAATTGATTAGAAACAAAAAAAAAGTTTTGTTGGAGGAAATTTTTTTTTTGGTAGGTTTAATTGTTAAAACCTGTGACTGTACTAACAACAGTATTATTTAATTTTAAAGAATAGATTTGGCAGTAAGGGTTCAATATATAGCACAAAATTTACATAAAACGAATAAACTCTGAAATCCCATAAGTATTAGTTTTTTTTTTTTTTTTTTTACAGAAAAATCTAATTCACATATTATAACCTGGAATTTGAATGCCAATTATCCACAAACAACAGTAAATATTAGTTAAAAAATTCACAATTTTTTTTCGAAATTGTGACATCTTAAATATTTTTATAAGAAAAACAGATAACACAGATCTAAATTTATCTTCAAACAAAAATAAATGATGTAAAATACCAAGGCCAAGAAATTGGTCTACTTGTACTAAATGAGTATGCAAATACATACAACAAAGGAAGTATGGTGGATAAATATTCAAACAAGTGGAAGGTGTCATAAAATCAATGGCCACACCCTTGCATAAATTGGAGGTGCTACGAAATCTGAAAGCCCAGTACATATTAACACTTTTCTGATCATTCCGATCTTAGATGTGCCAGAATTATTCTTGTTTTTCAGAGCAGGGTTACTTATTGTCGGCAATTGGCAGTGAGCAACCCTCAAAAACGACATTCTGGAGGTAACTTCCAACAGCGGAATGAATATTATTCAAAGCTGCCATTACTTAGAGAACCTTTCTTTCTTCATATACATCATAAGTTCAAACTGCATACCAGATCAAATCAAACAATCTTTTAGGACAAATATGAAGTGTAGTGTAGCCGGAATAAATTATTATTATTATTTATTTTTTTTTGTGGTGTAACACATAACATTCCACATTTACTAAATGTTTTATTTTTTATTATTTTTCTTATTTTTTTAATTGGATTCATACCTATATAATTTATAATGATATAAAGCTTAGGCTGTCTTAATTTACAATATTCAAATATTTAAAAAAATATTTAAAATTAAAATTTTTTGTAAAATAAGAACTTACATTTTTTACATCAAAAAGCTTTGTTTTCAAAGTTTTCCTAAAAGTAAAGAAACTAATACATAATATGTGACGGGACTGGTTCCTAAGTGATAATGACTGGTTCTATTTCTAACACTTTGTTACTTTACTACTTGTGCTTTTACTTTAACATTTCGTTGTTTTAGGAGGGAGAAATTGATCCTTTGTTATGGTCACAGATCTAACTCAACAGGACATGTTCAGTGTCGATAAATATAATATCATAAAACTTACGTAAAATTTTTTTTATTTTTATCACTAACACGATTTTTATGTTGAAGGGTCTTTGGCCATTTTCAAAATAAAAGGCTCATATGTGATTGCTTTTATATGAGCTGATAATTAATATACAGGACATTAAATATGACTCTAAAGGACTTTAGTTGATTATTGGTTGGAATTAGGGCTTCATAGACCGTGATGCCTAAGTCCAGTTCTACTTCCATCGTCCAGGTTTTGGAGGGTATTGCTATTATTAATTATATTTTGATGTACTTCACTGGTGTTATGCAGAAGGTAGAAATTGTGTTTTTTTTTTTCAGATATAACCATTTACCAAACCGCATCGATTTTCAACGCAATAATGGCGCAGTTGTTCACATAACATTGAAGTAGAAATTAAACAAGAGTAGCTAAAGCTATCCTGCCAAAGGAACGCCTTGTTTGCTGCTATGGGTTTCATTTGAGGACATAGAACTATGTATTTTGCAGAATTTTTCCTGCTGATAAACTGTTGGTAGGTAACGAGTTAGCAGCGGAAGGTAAAGAACATCAAGAGTCTGCGATACAGGCAAAAGGAGGGATATTATTTTCTCCCACTATCGTCTTTAATGGATTTCGATATCAAAAAAACTCTTCCTACTTACCAGGAATTGGGCAGCAGTATTTTTGTTGAACACCATTGCATAGTAGCACAGAATAGACAATTTTTGAAAAAAAAAAAAACTACAGCTTTTAATTCGTTGGTTGGATTTACATCTACTTTACATTATGATATAGGCCTATCAGAGGATTTAGAGGACAGAAAATGTTTAATCGCTTTTTAAATATAGTTGAAAACCATGCTTATAGTTTTCGAATTCCTTTTATTTGAAATTTCAAGTATTTCCATGTTGCAAGAACTTGGTTCAGTTTTTTTTCATATGTCGCACAAAGTACTTTTTTTAGGGGTATGAGTAATCAAAAATCAATAGCATTTGAACGGGTTAATATTTTTGTCCCCGACTTTTTTTAAGTTATTTTGCACAATATAAGCAATCGCCAACAACACAATAATCATTACATATTTCCATATTTTGCCTTACAGAATTACAGCATAAATTATGTAATATGCATATTACGGCAATTTTTAATTTTAATATGTATGGATTAGTACCACTATGTCCATACCATGTATACGTAAAACTTCAACCAACGCTGACAATTCCATTGGAACGAGTACAGAGGTCAAAGATCTAATCTTCACACGGACGTCCGGACGGACATAATTAAAAAAAACAATATTATTATCAAGTGACGTAACAAGGATATACGAAGTGTTATACACTACTGCGTCCTTCATACGTCTATAATAAACACTTATAGATATTGTCATTATATGTTCCTAAATTATTAGCAAAAACTTTCTGGTAAATATAAGATCTTCATACAATTTTATTCTTTTAAGTATTAAAAATAAATCTAAATATTTTATTTCAATATAATTTTTCTTATTATTTTTTATCAGAATATTCACATTAGCCTCAATTTAAGTACATAGACTAATTGGTGATTTGGTTACTTTTTTATTTTAAGTATTTTTAATGGTATGTTAATGAGTTTCCCTTAAAGAGTAAAAATATTATTTTGTTTTATAAAGTACAAAACAACATGATTTTTATACCCTACACCACAATAGGTGGTTGGGTTATTATGTGTTTTTGCAGAAGTTGTAACGCAGAGAAAAAATCTTCAGACCCCCACCTTAAAGTATCACTTTCTGAGACGATTTAACAATATCCGTCCGTCCGTCTGGTCGGGTGGCTGGCTGGCTGTCAATGTAAAGCTTGAGCACAAAGTATAGGTCGCATTTTTGAAGATAATATAATGAAATTTTGTACGTATGTTTTTTTCAACACAAGGACGAAGCCTATTGAATTTCGTTATAATCAGTCCATTATTTCACCTAGCCCCCATATAAAGAGTTTTAACACTAATAGAAGCCTTAAAAATAGGAATATTTTAATGAAATTTAGCACCAATAAGTTATATAAGCAAAAATTCGTCTGCCGAATTTCATGAAGATCGGTCCATAACTGAAAATAGCTCCCATATAAAATACTCTCCTGAAAATCACTAACGTGTATAATCTCATACAAATGTTAGTGTTATGTTAATATTTAACACAAGTAAGTTGTATATAAGTAAAAACAAAATTATGTGGATCGAAATGGTGAAGGGTATCATATAGTCGGGCTTGACCGACTATATCTTCTTCTCTCGTTATTAATAATACCATTCCTACACATCCAGTCTTGCATTTTCTTGCATCTAAATTATATATGAAGATAAATTACACTCCAATGGGCTTGTAAGTAGAATTTTTTTTTGCTGGTTTTAGTTACATAGTCTAGGTAAAGATACAAATTAAGGTAAAATATTTTTTTTTTTTTTTTTTTTTTGAAAAGATACAAATTAAAACGTAGACATTATCGGAAATTAAAAATTGGATTTACATTAGACTAGATTTGAACATACCTTCATCCTTCCAAATAATATAGTCGATAATATTTATAGTTTCTACAAAACCCAAATTTTTGCATTTTTCTTTATTTCTAAAAATCTGAAAAGTCATGGACTCAAATTTTTGAAAATAAATTCGATTATCTGCTGACAAAAATCGTTTCTATATAAAAAAGATTTAAGTCAATATTTTTTTTTTGGAACCTAAGCTTGTTACTTTAAATCAACGAAACATTCAGCTTTGAGAGCAAAACAAAGAAAATCAACAAAGTCTATATCACATTGTTTTTTAAAATAACCCAGCAGGCCATGTCTTGTAGAAAATATCGACGATGTCTGGATGATTTGTCACAGTCTTCGATGACACATGTACGACAGCTCCGAACAAACATTGGTGACATTTACGAACAAAGGGCACTTAAGTCATCAACGATAACCTAAGCGACAGTGTCATGTATATTTTCGTCAACCATTTTATGAAAAATAAATTTAAAAAAAAGTTGGGTTCCGCCGAGATTTGAACCCAGGCCACCAATTTCTCTCTTACTTATTGAATAGTCAAGCGCACTTACCACTTCAGCTACAACATTCTATACTTTTTAATGGTTTTATTAATGCTTTTATTTATCTCATAGGTATTGATGACATTGTCATGCAGCATGTCGTGTATTTGGTTTAACTCACGACATTCTCGCTGGACATTTTACTCATGATGTCACCGAACTAGATATGTACGACAATTCAGTATATTTTGTTATTGAAGTCGCCGAAAATGGGGTAAAATGACAATATAGGTGACTTTTATTCAAACTGGTCCTCTAAATGCATTTTCTTGACGACAAATTTAGACGACATCCTCGATGAAAGTGTCGTTAATGGAAATGTGGCCTGCTGGGCTCTTGCAATGAAAATTGTTACACACATCCACATTATACTTACCCAGCAGGCCACATGTCCATTAACGACACTTTCATCGATGATGTCGTCTAAATTTGTCGTCAAGAAAATGCATGTAGAGGACAAGTTTGATTAAAAGTCACCTATATTGTCATCTTACCTCATTTTCGGCGACTTCAATAACAAAATATACTGAATTGTCGTACATATCTAGTTCGGTGACAACATGAGTAAAATGTCCAGCGAGAATGTCGTGAGTTAAACCAAATACACGACATACTGCATGACAATGTCATCAATACCTATGAGATAAATAAAAGCATTAATAAAACCATTAAAAAGTAGATAATGTTGTAGCTGAAGTGGTAAGTGCGCTTGACTATTCAATAAGTAAGAGAGAAATTGGTGGCCTGGGTTCAAAATCTCGGCGGAACCCAACTTTTTTTTTAAATTTATTTTTCATAAAATGGTTGACGAAAATTTACATGACGCTTAGGTTATCGTTGATGACTTAAGTGCCCTTTGTTCGAAAATGTCACCAATGTTTGTTCGGAGCTGTAGTACATGTGTCATCGAAGACTGTGACAAATCATCAAGACATCGTCGATATTTTCTACAAGACATGGCCTGCTGGGATGTTATGGTTAGTTTAGCATACATATGAAAATTTAATTAGGGCTAATCAGCTTGGCATTGTTGAAGGCCTGAGCAACTTCATCAAGCGTTGCATTAGATTTATTTAAATTATATTACATAATATATAAAAGAATTTATCTTATATTGAAAAAAATAATTAAAAATAAACTATTAATCAATAGAACTTTTTAGTGCCTTCCGGTAAACAAATATTTTTTTTGTATGGAGTACTAAAATTAAAGCTTATGAACCCACATTTTTGCCAAGACAAAGTTAAGGGTCCCAAATGACGCAGTTTTTAGTATTAATTTGAAATAACTTGAATTTATTGCTGTATTTACGAATAAATCTTGTTATTTTTTTTTTAATTTATACATATTTTTTACAATCAATCCCACTGTACCACTTTTAAATAATTATTTTATTACTTTTTTGATAAATATCTTATTAAAGTTTATTGCATTTTCGACAAAAAAAAAACTCAAAGAAAATCTAAATGAGCTTCTTTCAAAAAAAAACCATTTACAATTTTATAAAACGTAAAAAAAAGCTGGGATATTCAAGTACAAAAGAAAATTTGCCATAAACCCTCTCAAACGAATAAAAATGAATAACTGCGTTGTCAACCTCAACAATAAACAATAGGTGGCAATAACAGCAGCAAAAACATCAAAGGTAACACTTTTCCACTGTTTTAAAAAAATCATTGTTAAGAATTTTTGTTTTGCTCTTTTTTCTTTGGTTTTATTGATTTTCTACCTTTAAACCAAAATTTCCCCCTACCAGGGGGAAATTGACAAATATGAAAAAAAAAAAAAAGTAAAAGAAAAATCAAATGAACAATAGTCACCATATGTCCCCGAAATTGGAATTTTTCCGTTTAAAAAATTTGTTATGCACAATATACGAGTATATATTTTTTTGTCTCCTCCACCATAAAACAGTTGAAATTGTTTGTAAATCATAAAAAAAAAAAAAAAAATTATGAGAGAACACATGCTGACGACCTGCTGTTAGCTGTAAGCGTTGAATTTCGCGAGTGCCCTACATTAGTGGAAAAGTGATTTTAATTAAATGGGTGTCAGGGGAATATATATGCAGGATTAAGTCTTAAGGTCACCAGTCAAAAGGCATTTTAATGAAAATGCTACTTCTCCTAATTATTTGCTATTTTGAGTTTGGAAATCCAATAGAGAAAAACAAATATTTTCGAAATTTTAGAATTTTGAATTAATTCCTCTCAACTAATGAATAATTTAATTTTTTATATCATCTTTAGGGTCCCTAAAATTCGTTTTCATTACTATTTTTCCCAGTTTTATTTATAATTTTATTATCACACAAACTGTACTTGTTTTCTTTATTAACTTATTTTGTTTTTATTGTCATCTACTAGTAACTCTGCCAATTTGTAATCAAAAATCATTTTAATGCAAATTTCATATGTTGTTTTATTATTATTTTATTATTATTTCTATTGTTGTTGCTTTCGCTGTTACTACAAAAATATCTGCGTTGTAAACCCCTCAAAAAAAGTGGCGAAAAAAATCCATAAATAAATTCACGTCGAGCAACAAATATCCACAAACAATTTATAAACCGTATTGCACGATATACACCACATTATATGCGGTAAAAGTTTTTTTGTTTGGATTTTTTCGCTTAACAATGTTTTTAAAACAACATCAAACAAAAAAACCCGAAAACGAAAAAAAAGTGAACAGAAAACATTGTCACAATTTGGTTAAACTTTGTAGAAAATTGGTTGGAGTTACCAAAAAACACTTTAAAAAAGTATAAAAAATAAGGAGTCAAAACAGTGTGTAATTTAGTGCGAAATATACACACATCAATGTGTTTGATATTGTGTTTTTAGGATTTATGTAAGAGAAGGGATTGAAAAAGTGCGCCTAAAACTTTTCAAAAGTTTTATAGGATTTGGTGGAAAATTACTTAAATAACTATATAGTGCCATAATTTTGAGATAACTATTAATAAAATAATATAATTTAAATTGATTGTAATTTTTTTTTAATAATCCTAAAATTGCAAAAACAAACGTTTACTTGCGATCTTTTATATTTATGCATTTTTTTATGCCAAAACACCATTTTATTTCTACCTGTGTTGCCAGGAGGTGAGAATAAAAATGCTAAATTGGACTTTAAAAACGATTCGAAAAGACTTAATAATCAAATTCAAATTCGTTGTAGTTTAGAAATTTAAATTAATATATTTACGGACTTATTTATCCCATTTAAACAATCATTGACCAAGTTTATTACTTATAAATCTAGTTTCTAATTACACTGGTCATCAAAAAAATCCTCCCCCATAGACGAATAGTTAAACTTGATGTATTTTGATGTGCTAAACACGAATATACTTTCAGTTTTTTTCCATTAGGTCTGGATTTTTTTTTATGGGCGTGTCTAATACTTCGCCCATAGTAAGGCCATTACTCTAGTATATTTCCTCAGAACTCAAGAACGGTGTGTACGATTGATCAAAGTGATACACCAAAAGATGCGGACTAAAAATACCTTCGAATTCTCTAAACTTAATTTTTTTATGTGCTCAATAGTTTCGGAATTATTTTGAAATAAGTGTCCGAAAAAAATCATTTTCATGCAAAATTTTAGATTTTTTTGTTATTAAAATTTCTTTTAATAAATGAAAACATCTAAAATGTTACAGTTTATCATCTTTATCTTAAAGCTGGTAATGCTGCGAATAAAATAAGGTATGTATCTTCAAAATTTATGCAGAAATTTTAATTTTATTCACAGTTAAGTAAAAATACCCATGTTACATACAATTGAGTAAAAATACAGTGGTGGCCAAAAAAAATTTTTTTTTTTTTTTCTTGAAACAAAAATAAGTGGACTAGCTGGATTCTGACGAATTAAAAAAGAATCTGCATTCACTTTTTTTCTATCGGGTACTTATTTTTCTAATGTGCATGACTAATATCATCACCTTATTCAGCGGTCACACTATAAAATTCGAGAATTGTTTGTCAAACTTAGGCCACCTCCCTGTTTCTCAGGAAGGCAAAGATATAATAAATGTTCTTCCAATGTCGAAAATCTTATTAGGGAAAAAAGAAAATTAAGGCGTCAATGGAAAGAATCTCGATCACCAATTGTCAAGACTAAACTTAATCAGTGCATCCGAAAATTACGCTTCGCACTGAAGAATCAAAATGAATCCGAATTGAAAACATATCTGCAAAACTTAGATCCCACTAATAAAACAGATTACAGTCTATGGAAGGCGGTAAAAAATATGCAATGCCCTATTGCACACGAATCTCCCATACGCCTCCAAAATGGCCAATGGGCCAAAAATTATAATGAAAAAATGGAAGCCTTCGCTAGTCATTTGGAAAACGTTTTCACTCCAAATGACACAGGCTCAACTCTTAGGCCTGTAGTAGTTAGCGACCATACTCCAAATCCAATAAAGTTCCGGCTCTCTGCCGTGAAGTCAGCAGTAAAAGGTTTAAAGGCAGGAAAATCTCCTGGAACGGACAAAATTACCAGTACTATGATTTGTTTCTCGCCAAACTCGGCTCTAAGATTTATTTTATTTATTTTCAATGCCATTTTACGTACTGGCTACTTTCCATGTACATGGAAATTGTCAGAGATAGTAATGATACCCAAACCCGGAAAAGACGTCACTCAAGTAACGTCTTACCGTCCAATAGGCCTACTATAAATTTTTTCAAAATTGTTTGAGAAATTGCTCCTTGAGAGCCTATTATTACATCTTACTAGTAATAACAGTATACCTAACCATCAGTTTGGTTTTAGAAAAAAACATGGTACTATTGAACAAGTTCATCGAATTACAAATCTCATAAGAAGAGGTTTCGAGAGCAAGCAGTATTGCTCAGCATTATTTATTGACATATCTCAAGCTTTCGATAAAGTCTGGCATGAAGGACTTATACATAAAATTACCACATTACTTCCACAAAACGTTCATAAGTTACTAAAAAACTATATATTAAATAGATATTTTCAAATTAGATCAAAAGACGTGATTTCTTCACGCAGAAAAATTTTTGCAGGTGTACCTCAAGGAAGTATTTTAGGGCCGCTTCTTTATATACTTTATACAGCAGATATGCCCACGAGCCCCATGACTCATACATCAACTTTTGCAGATGATACTGCTTTTTTAAGTGTGCACACACCGTTATAGCATCCGAACAACTACAATCCCACATCACTGAATTGGAGAAATGGCTACACAAATGGAAAATCAATGTGAATGCTACGAAATGTGTCGACATTACATTTACTTTAAGGAGGGAAAGTTGTCCTCCTATTCGAATCAACAATATTCAAATCCCTGAACAGGACAAAGTAAGGTATCTTGGAATTCACCTGGATCGGCGCCTAACATGGTCTCGTCACATAGAATCAAAAATTACACAAATGAGTCTAAAATCTTCCCAAATCCATTGGTTAATTGGTCCAAGGTCGGCCCTAGACCTGGACTATAAGGTTCTCTTATATAAAGCAATAATAAAACCTATATGCTTGTATGACATCCAGCTCTGGGGATCAGCCTCCTCAACAAACATTAAGAAAATACAGAGAAGACAGTCGAAACTTCTAAGAATAATAACAGGTGCACCATGGTACGTCAGAAATACTAATATCCACAGGGATCTAAATATTCCTACAATTCGTGAGGAGATAAAAAATAGCTGCATAAATTACATGAAGAAATTAGCGGAACACCCAAACCCCCTTGCAAGGGATCTGCTTACATTTGAGGGTCACAGACGTCTAAGAAGATTAGAAACATTGGATCTTGGAAGATAACACTATTAATAAAAACTCTACGTTGGATTTTGCAGTGGCAATATCAACATTAATTTAAGTTTAGGTTAAGATTTTAATACTTGTTGTAAATTTCTGAAAGAGAAAGATTCAATAAAAACTAATCATAAAAAAAAAAAAAAAATGTTTTTGACACACCAAAATATATGAAATAAAATTAGCTTTAAGTCGTTCTGCTATCAAATTTTTATCCACTCAATAGTTTAGCAGATATTTCGAAATAAGTGTCCGAAAAGAATTTGTTCATGCTAAATTCAAGATTTCTTTTTTTTTTACTAAAACTTCTTTTTAAAAGTGAAAACATCAAAAATGTTTCAGTTTATCATCTTTATCTCAAAGCTGGCAAAACTGCGAGTAAATAAAGCCACGTATCATAGAAATAGATGCACAAATCTTTATTGGATTCACAGTTAAGTGGAAATACACTAGTGGGCAAAATAAATAAAAAATTTTCGTCTTGAATAAAAAAAAAAAAAAAAAAAAAAGGTGGTTTAGATGGAATTTAATGTGCTAAATAAGAATCAGATTTTATTTTTTTTCTATCACGCATTGATTTTTTTTCTTATGGGCATGAACGGTTTGTACAATAAAGAAAAATTGAACTTTAATATATAGCGACCTAAATTGTCTTTGAGCTGAATTTATATAATTTTTTGTCCAGTTAATATTTCCGCAGTTATTCGGTAATTAATACTGATATACAAATAGTTCAAGGAACAATATAAACTCGGAAACAAAAAATGGTATTGGTCCGCCCACCTCTCATATGAGATGAAATTTAGAAAAAATTACATATGGTGGGTGTATAGATTTGGTCAAGATGAATATGATATTCTTACCTGTTTTAATTCTGTAACTTGTGATCCAAATATAATTAGACAAAATTTGTTATTAAATCATAGAATTAAAAAACTTTTAGTTTTTTTTTCCAAAATTCCTAAAATCGCAATCCGCAAAAAAGATTTACTTTATTCATTAAAATCGTCAAAAAGCTGTCCGTCAGAAAATACTGTTTGTATGTTTACTCAACATATGGGGGTATACTTATAAACAAAAGATAGTAGTACATATAGTAATATATATATATATGCAAATAATTTAAAATTAGTTTGGATGTATCCAAAATACCAAAAGTGACATCTAGAAATTGATGTCAGATTCAAAAATCACAAAATAGAAATTTTAAGCTGTTGTTAAACCATTTACAACTATAGATCACAATTTGTAATCGGAGTTAAAATGGCGACTCTATGTACAAAAAAACGAAAAGGGCTGTATTTTCGGTTTTTTCAAAATGTTCATTTTTCGAATGTCGAATAGACCGGTTTTTTTAAACACAAAAACCGGTTTTAAAAATAGAATTTTATTTCAGAAAACATGTACTAAATAGTGATAGTGATATTTGAAAATTTAGAAATAATTTTTTAAATATTCACAAAGACTGATTTCTTATGTTTTGAAAATATAGTTTAAGTCTAAATTGGAATTTATTCTGTAATATTAAACAAATAAATAATTAATAATTATCCTGTATGACCCAATTCAATTTTTTTAATCCAATATTTCCTTTATTTTTTAAAGGTGTTGTGTTTAAAAAGTTTCACCTGCAGAATCGTTTCAATTGAGACAGGCTTCCATATTAAGCCATGGTTTCTGTTTATGCTAACTAAAATTTAGATGATTTTTTCTACAATTTTGAAACATAATTATCTTCTAGTCATCTAGATACATAATTTGCTTAGCATTTTTTCTCTTTCCAGAGCTTTCTGAAGCTACCAAACGACGTAGAAAATTAAAATTTGGCTTAATTATAAAACTTTATGTCCAACAAATCCTAATGGAGCCATATTTTGAAATCTTTATAAAGGAGCGGATATAAGAGGATTTGTGTGTCTTTGTCTAAGAATTTTTTCTCTTTTTCTAAGAATTTTTTCTCTTTCCAGAGCTTTCTAAAGCTCCCAGAAGACATAGAAAATTAAAATTCAGCTTAATTATAACCCTATTCGTCCTACAAATCCTAACGGAGCCAGATTTGGAAATCTCTATCAGGGAGCGCAAATACGTGGATCTATATATATGGATTTAAATATATCTTTCCTAAGCAATGTTTCCTTTCCAGAGCTTTCTGAAGTTCCCAGACAACGTAAGAAACTAAAAATCGGCATACTTATAAAACTATTCTTTCAACAAATTCTAACAGTGCCAGATGTTTCTATCAGGGACCAAAAAGTCTGTTTGGTATTAAGAACTTTTGAGTTGCTATACTTATTGTTTGCTCTCCAAATCCTATAAAAAACTGATTCTGTATTTCGGCCAGGGAGAGCATTTACGACGATTTTTTTATTTTGAAAGGTTTACAAATTTAAAACTTTAATCAATATAATTCCAATAAGGAAGGTGTCTAAATGTTGTTCATATTTTTTTCTTTTAATTTTCGGATTTGTTTGTGCATACTTTCATTATTATATTATTTTTCCTGACATTGTTAGGCTTTTACGCTTGTATTTAATAAATTTTAACTTAATTATAAGAATTGATTTTTTTTAAAGAAATGTAGTCTTTTGATATAAAAATTAACTTCTGCAAAAAACCGGTTAACCGGTTTTTTCTGAATTTCAAAAAGTGCAACCGGTTTTTTTAAAATACCAACTATTGGAAAACCGGTTTCTCAAAAAAGTCGAATAATCGATCACCCTAAAGACAACGAAATAAACTTGGAAACCCACCATATAAGGTGAAGCTTCAACGAAATTGTATTCAAATAGTTCAATGACCAATGTAAACTCGGAAACAAAAAATGGGCGTGGTCCGCCCACTTTACCGTCCACCTCGCATATAACGTAAAAATAAGTTTCACTTTTTGAATATAGCATTCAATTATTGTTCTCCTTTGACATTTTCCTTCATAAGTTTTGTGTAAATAGAGGCGAAATTGTAAATCTAACCATAATCGTATGAGTAAAAACAATGCGAAAAGCTCATAACTATTTATTCTCTAGTGCGCTTGTTCAAAAAAATAATACGAGTATTTTATGACCTTAAAACATGCGCAGTAAAACAAAATTTGCAAAAATTAAAGACGCAGGTTTATTTAATTATAAATAATAGTTATTGATGTTAAAGGAAGGATTTATGCAACTGATGTTGCACTGATGCTTTTATTTAGTGGGTTAGAATAGTTATATAGAATTAAGTGCAAGCTTTTCGGCAAAGAAGTGGTTAAAAATAAATTTTTGTTCAAATGATTTAACTTAATTGTGGCAATAGTATCTTTTTGGTTGAATTAAAATGATTGGGAAAATATTATTTATTATTGCAGAAATATTTAAATTTACTTCAAAGAATAAATCATATTAAATAAAACTATAATTATTCGGTGATGAAAAATATTTTAAGAGTGGGAAAATTTAACGAAAATTATTTTTTTAATATTTATGAAAATATATATGAAAACTCAAATAAATACTTAGAATTCTTGTAACATTAATTAAAAAAAAAAAAAAACATAATTCATTCTCAAGATTTTAATAAAATACTAGAAGGTGTATCCCACTATAGTTATTTGAAACTTTATAAAATTTTTAATGACACCTTAAAATTGTTGCCTTAACTGACAAATGGTGTTTTCTTTAATTACTAAATTTAAATTTTACAATCTATAATAACAAAGTTTTTTAATAGTCATGTTTAATTACTGATCTCTACGCCTGTGGTCTTCCTCATTCACACCGAAAACCATTAGTTGTCTCTTCAACACCTGTTACTTAAATTTTTATTTCTCACATCTAAGATCCTACAAAACCACAAGAAAATTATATATATATTTTTTTAAATGGTCAAAAAGAAAACCTTACACACCCCAGGTGGTGAGTTGCCTTTAAATACATAGGAGGCAATTTAAAAAACCTACTCCTACTTGAAAGAAAAGAAAGAAAACCTATAAAGAAGTAATAAAAAAACTAACTAAAATTAGCCGACAATTTAAAATAAACATAGAAATAAAATATTAAAAAAGTAAGAAATATGTAGATAAAAACAAGCAATTACTAGGGCCAAAAGTAACCACCAAAGACAGTATGTTAACCAAAAGAAAGTAATAAATTTTCTAAGGGAACATAAAACATAGGAAAAAGAAAAAAAAAAAAAAAAAAAAAAAACACGAAAAAACGTCACATTAGAACACATTAATGGAAAATTATAGTCTTACAAGAAAACTATTAGGTGGAAAAAAAAAATTGGTGATCAATAATACAAATGGAAATTATATTGTATATGATTATTCCAAAACATGTCTTTCAATTTTTCTTTTAAAAACTATAAACTAATTTTATTAATATGCTCTAAAAATTCCTTCCCAATATCTTAAATATACCCCCAATACACATATACAGTGCATGACCAAAAGTAGCGTTCAGGCAGTAGCCAAATGTCGGTTTTTATCACAAAGAACAAAAGACTGTTTCTATAAATTTAAAGACTGTGTAAAAAGGAACAAGTGAACATGCTGATAAAACTCATAATGATGATAGAAAAGATCATCATTATCTAAAATATCTTGTAGAGTTTTACTATTTTCTATAATGTGCGTCTTGAAATTATTATAGCTCAACCACAGGGGTGTTGTGTGTGTTGCGTATCTTTGTTGTAGTTGATTCTATTGTTTTACCACACACCGTTATATTGTTGTTTTAGCTAAAGGTTTCCTTAAATTATAAATAAGAATTAGAAAATTTAATGTCTAAAACATAACAAATTCACATGTGGAAGGAACCAGACTTCAACATTAAGAGAAAATATAGAAGTAGCAAAACATCAGGAGGTTAAAAAGGAAATCGAAGAAACATGTTTCCAATTGTAATTATTTTGAGTTCAAGAGCTAAGAAAGCAAATAACAAACACAACCATTCATTCACTCATTGAACTAAATAGCAATAAGTTATAGGTTCATTTTAACATTAATGGGGGAAGGATAACTTAAAGAAAATGTATAGAAATATAGATGCTATTCTACCCTAACTACAATCTAATCCAGCTCTATTTTAGGCTTGAATCAGTTCAATTCATTTCAGTTTAAGTTCAGTTATAATTCAGTTCTAGTTCAGTTATAATTCAGTTCTAGTTCAGTTCTAGTTCAGTTCTAGTTCAGTTCTAGTTCAGTTCTAGTTCAGTTCTAGTTCAGTTTTAGTTCAGTTCTAGTTCAGTTCTAGTTCAGTTCTAGTTCAGTTCTAGTTCAGTTCTAGTTCAGTTCTAGTTCAGTTCTAGTTCAGTTCTAGTTCAGTTCTAGTTCAGTTCTAGTTCAGTTCTAGTTCAGTTCTAGTTCAGTTCTAGTTCAGTTCTAGTTCAGTTCTAGTTAAGTTCTAGTTCAGTTCTAGTTCAGTTCTAGTTCAGTTCTAGTTCAGTTCTAGTTCAGTTCTAGTTCAGTTCTAGTTCAGTTCTAGTTCAGTTCTAGTTCAGTTCTAGTTCAGTTCTAGTTCAGTTCTAGTTCAGTTCTAGTTCAGTTCTGGTTCAGTTCTAGTTCAGTTCTAGTTCAGTTCTAGTTCAGTTCTATTTCAGATCTATTTCAGTTCTAGTTCAGTTCTAGTTCAGTCTAGTTCAGTTCTAGTTCAGTTCTAGTTCAGTTCTAGTTCAGTTCTAGTTCAGTTCTAGTTCAGTTCTAGTTCAGTTCTAGTTCAGTTCTAGTTCAGTTCTAGTTCAGTTCTAGTTCAGTTCTAGTTCAGTTCTAGTTCAGTTCTAGTTCAGTTCTAGTTCAGTTCTAGTTCAGTTCTAGTTCAGTTTTAGTTCAGTTCTAGTTCAGTTCTAGTTCAGTTCTAGTTCAGTTCTAGTTCAGTTCTAGTTCAGTTCTAGTTCAGTTCTAGTTCAGTTCTAGTTCAGTTCTAGTTCAGTTCTAGTTCAGTTCTAGTTCAGTTCTAGTTCAGTTCTAGTTCAGTTCTAGTTCAGTTCTAGTTCAGTTCTAGTTCAGTTTTAGTTCAGTTCTAGTTCAGTTCTAGTTCAGTTCTAGTTCAGTTCTAGTTCAGTTCTAGTTCAGTTCTAGTTCAGTTCTAGTTCAGTTCTAGTTCAGTTCTAGTTCAGTTCTAGTTCAGTTCTAGTTCAGTTCTAGTTCAGTTCTAGTTCAGTTCTAGTTCAGTTCTAGTTCAGTTCTAGTTCAGTTCTAGTTCAGTTCTAGTTCAGTTCTAGTTCAGTTCTAGTTCAGTTCTAGTTCAGTTCTAGTTTAGTTCTAGTTCAGTTCTAGTTCAGTTCTAGTTCAGTTCTAGTTCAGTTCTAGTTCAGTTCTAGTTCAGTTCTAGTTCAGTTCTAGTTCAGTTCTAGTTCAGTTCTAGTTCAGTTCTAGTTCAGTTCTAGTTCAGTTCTAGTTCAGTTCTAGTTCAGTTCTAGTTCAGTTCTAGTTCAGTTCTAGTTCAGTTCTGGTTTAGTGCTAGTTCTGTCCCAGTTCAGTTTTAGATCAGTTCGAGTTCTGGTTTAAATTTACTTTTTTTTGCTAGTTATTTTTCTCTTCAAGTTTAGTTCCCTGAAATTATTTTTGGAGGACTCTTTCCCTTTGTTTTCACTAAGGTACATAAATATTGCCTACAGGTAAACAAAAAACAAGAGATATATGGAAACAATGAAGAAGAAGCTATACAATACAGAAGAAAAAACAACAAATGAACGGCAGCAGCACAAAATATTTCTTTATAAATCTTGTATTTTTTCTTGTCGTCTAAATTATATATATATTTTTTACTTTTTCCTATGAAACTGCGGAAAAAAATTATATTGTTATTTATGTATTTAACTGTGTATAAATGTGTTGTTGCTGTGAGTGAATGTACGAGATAGTATATACTAAAGTGTGTAGATGACAGCAGGACCTATATTAGAAACCTTGTGTTATCCTTACGATTATACGTTATCGTAATTTAAAACTTTGTCCCTTTAAGACAATGTAATTATGTAATTGACTTCAAGAGTTTCATTTGGATGTGTTTTTTTTTTTTTTTGTCTTTCTTGTGTTTTTAGATTTACTCATTATTATTAGGTTGTTATTTTTTGTTGTTTTGTAATAAATATAAAAGTAGCACAATATGTTGTAACATATTTTTGGTATGTCCTTATTTTTAGTACAAGGCGCCCATCAGCATCCTTTTTTTTCTGTGGATGGTAGACTTTTGTTTTTCGTTAGTATTTGTTGAATTTGAGACGTGAAGTTTTTTATTGCCTTATTATTATTATTTTTTTTTTTTTTTTGTGGTTTAACGAGTATTTTTTTTATTTGTTTTTTTGTTCATATCCTTTCTTTTTTGGTGTCATGTGACAAAATTATGTCGCATGATGTTTTTAACAACTTAAATGTGTTATTTTTAGGATGTACCAATATCCCAAACCATTGCCTTAGTTTATACTTTGACATGTCTTAGTTTATACTTTGACATGTAATAAAAAAAAAGGAACTTTTAATTCCTTTAAAAAAATTCGAAAATATTATATAGATTTTTTTTTTTTTTTAAATTTCATTTCAAATCTTTAAATGTTTAAAGAGAAACATTTTTTTTATTATAATGAAATTGAAATGATATTGTTTTCTTTATTTTGAATAAATCTATCTTAAAAATGTTAATTTATATATCCTCAACCCTTATATTCTCACCTACATATAAGTTTAAAAGAATTAACATGCTTGTGAATTCTATCCACAAATTTCTCATCATTTAAACAGTTTCATCAATCGCATGTTGTAAATTTATTTACTACCATCATCATTAACAGTTTATCTTAAAATTCAAATCATTCATCATATAAATTTGTAGGATTGTATAGTTGAGTTTATTCACCCAGCCTCAAAAGATAATCAAATTAAAACTTGACCATTTTAAAATATCTGACATAGAAATGACCAGCCACTAGTTACAATCATTCAAATGCAAGTAAATTAAAAATGATTTTGATTCATCTACGTATTTTATTAATTTGATTAAAATTCAAAAGAAATACCTAAAACTGAAGAGGGAATGAAAAGAAATAAAATTAGTAGAGATTCATGTTAAATGCGGGTGTACAAACAGGGTGGTAGAAAAAGAGAATTAAGACTAAAATAGTTAAAATATAACAATTCAGTTCCAGCTGAAATTTAAATCAGTTCCTGGTAAATTTCAAGTTAAGTTTTAGTTCAGTTTTTTAATTCAGTTCTAGTTCAGTTCTAGTTCGGTTCTAGTTCAGTTCAAGTTCAGTTCAAGTTCAGTTCTAGTTAAGTTCTAGTTCAGTTCTAGTTCAGTTCTAGTTCAGTTCTAGTTCAGTTCTAGTTCAGTTCTAGTTCAGTTCTAGTTCAGTTCTAGTTCAGTTCTAGTTCAGTTCTAGTTCAGTTCTAGTTCAGTTCTAGTTCAGTTCTAGTTCAGTTCTAGTTCAGTTCTAGTTCAGTTCTAGTTCAGTTCTAGTTCAGTTCTAGTTCAGTTCTAGTTCAGTTCTAGTTCAGTTCTAGTTCAGTTCTAGTTCACTTCTAGTTCAGTTCAGTTCTAGTTCACTTCTAGTTCAGTTCAGTTCTAGTTCAGTTCTAGTTCAGTTCAGTTCTAGTTCAGTTCTAGTTCAGTTCTAGTTCAGTTCTAGTTCAGTTCTAGTTCAGTTCTAGTTCAGTTCTAGTTCAAGTTCCGTTCTAGTTCAGTTCTAGATCAGTTCTAGTTCAGTTCTAGATCAGTTCTAGTTCAAGTACAGTTCTAGTTCAGTTTTAGTTCAGTTCTAGTTCAGTTCTAGTCCAGTTCTAGTTCAAGTTCAGTTCTAGTTCAGTTCAAGTTCATTTCTAGTTCAGTTCTAGTTCAGTTCTATTTCAGTTCTAGTTCAGTTCTATTTCAGCTCTAGTTCAGTGCAAGTTCTGTTCTATTTCAGTTCTAGTTCAGTGCAAGTTCAGTTCTAGTTCAGTTCTAGTTCACTTCTAGTTCAATTCTAGTTCAGTTCTAGTTCAGTTCTAGTTCAGTTCTAGTTCAGTTCTAGTTCAGTTCTAGTTCAGTTCTAGTTCAGTTCTAGTTCAGTTCTAGTTCAGTTCTAGTTCAGTTCTAGTTCTAGTTCAGTTCTAGTTCAGTTCTAGTTCAGTTCTAGTTCAGTTCTAGTTCAGTTCTAGTTCAGTTCTAGTTCAGTTTTAATTCAGTTTTAGTTCAGTTTTAGTTCAGTTTTAGTTCAGTTTTAGTTCAGTTTTAGTTCAGTTATAGTTCAGTTCTAGTTCAGTTCTAGTTCAGTGCAAGTTCTGTTATATTTCAGTTCTAGTTCAGTGCAAGTTCAGTTCTAGTTCAGTTCTAGTTCAGTTCTAGTTCAGTTCTAGTTCAGTTCTAGTTCAGTGCAAGTTCTGTTCTATTTCAGTTCTAGTTCAGTGCAAGTTCAGTTCTAGTTCAGTTCTAATTCAATTCTAGTTCAGTTCAAGTTCAATTCTAGTTCAGTTCTAGTTCAATTCTAGTTCAGTTCTAGTTCAGTCCTAGTTCAGTTCTAGTTCAGTTTTAGTTTAGTTTTAGTTCAGTTTTAGTTCAGTTCTATTCTAGTGCTAGTTTAGTTCCAGTTAATTTGTATGTCAGTTTCATCTTCGTTATAATAACACTTCTTTTCAACAACCTCCTTTTGCTTTTAACTGATTTTAATCTATCTTAATATCTATTCACTCCCTCATCATCATATATTATCTATCTTCTCCCATATTTGATTTACTATTCTTGCAAACTATTTTTTCACAAAACTGTTTGAAATTTGTTAATTAAGAATTTTGCACGCATTCTATAAATACAAGAGCAACCAACTATTACCGATTCACAGAGATACGCATAAACAATCAATAAAAATGCTGGATCAATCCACAAAAATAAAGATTCTAAATGAAAATGTGTTGTACTCTGTACTCATATTTGTGAATACGAGTAGCAAAATGTTGTATTGGAAACATGCAAGCACGTTTTGCAAATCATCAGAAACATTATTATCAGTATTCTCATCATCAACGTCATTAGAATGTTTTTAGTAAATAATACAAATACCAACTAACCATCAGTAACTGTTTATTTGGCAAGCAAAAGGATGTGGAGAAATTTGCTAAATGTTATCTTAGAAATTTTGAAAAACAGAGGGTAGAATAATGTAAATTGTACTAACCATAGAATGCTATTTAAGCAAATAGAGATAAATGGAATGATTTGAGAAGGAATATAATATTAATATGATGATAACTTTTTTAATGCTAAATCTTTTAATAGAGTTAATATAAAATTAGTTTAATTCTTCCTGAGAAAATTGTCAGTTATTTTTATTTTTCAGAGTCAACAATTTGTTATCAATTCTGTGAACACAAATACTGAAATGAATTTTCGCTTTAAATATTTTATATTTTTTTTTTTTTTATTAATATTTTTTGTTCTTAAATACTTTGATTTTAAATTTGCAAGCAATTTCATTTTAGAATATCTCTTTTAGCTGCACAAAATGCTTAGAACTTAGCACAAGCATGTAACTGTTAGACTCTTTTTTTGATTTCATAAAAAATATACAAAAAATAGAAATTTGATTAAAAAATTCCTGTGTTTCATTTGATCAAAAAACCAAACTATATAAAAAAAAATAACCAAAATCATTGACTGCAACTCCTACGAAATAAATAAAAAAGAATCTTGGGTAGGTTCACATCGGTCATAGTCATATTAAAAAGTATTGTATAAAAGTAAAACATTGGTGGTTATGAAAATAGCAGAAATGTAGTTACTGCATGTCCAGGTGCTAGTATAACCTGTAGCTTTAGTCTATATTGCTTATATTCTAAGTTATAGTTAATCTACTAATCTATCTCGACACTCCAGACTATAATCTAGGCTATATGTAGTCAAGAATATAATTCGGACTATAGCAAGATTATAGTTTAGTCTGTAGTTTAGACAATAGTTTATGGTTTAGTCTATAGTCTAGAATAAAGTGTATACTCTAGTTTAGTTTAGATTATAGATTATAGTCTAAACTATATTTTAGTATATAGTCTGGACTATAGTCTAGACTCTAATTCAGTTTAATTATAGTCTAGACTAGTTTAGTCTATAGTCTAGACTATAGTTTAGTCTATAGTCTAGACTATAGTTTAGTCTAAATTGTAGACTATAATTTAGACTACAGTTTAGTTTTTAGTCTAGACTATAGTTTCGATTACAGTTTAGTCTATATTCTAGACTATAGTTTAGTCTATATTCTAGACTATAGTTTAGTCTATAGTTTTGACTATGGTTTAGTCTATAGTCTAGACTATAGTTTAGTCTATAGTCAAGACTATGGTTTAGTCTATAGTCGAGACTGTGGTTTAGTCTATAGTCTAGACTATAGTTTAGTCTATAGTCTAGACTATAGTTTAGTCTATAGTTTAGACTATAGTTTAGTATATAGTTTAGACTATGGTTTAGTCTATAATCTAGACTATAGTTTAGTATGTAGTCTAGTCTATAGTTTAGTCTATAGTCTTGACTATAGTTAAGTCTATAGTCTAGACTGTAGTTTAGTATATAGTCTAGACTATAGTTTACTTTATAGTTTAGTCTATTGTCTAGACTATTGTTTAGTCTATACTTTAGACTATAGTTCAGACTGTAGTTTAGACTATATTTTAGACTATAGTTTAGTCTATATTCTAGACTATAGTTTAGCCTATAGTCTTGACTATTGTTTAGTCTATAGTCTAGACTATGGTTTAGTCTATAGTCTAGACTATGGTTTAGTCTATAGTCTAGACTATAGTTTAGTCTATAGTCTAGAATATAGTTTAGTCTATAGTCTAGACTATAGTTTATTCTATAGTCTAGACTATAGTTTAGTTTATAGTCTAGACTATAGTTTAGTCTATGATATAGACTATAGTTTACTTTAGTCTATATTCTAGACTATAGTTTAGGCTATAGTTTAATCTATGGTCTATACTATGGTTTAGTCTATAGTCTAGACTATAGTATAGTCTATAGTTTACTTTATAGTCTAAAGTTTATAGTATTGTTTAGTCTATACTTTAGACTATAGTTTAGACTGTAGTTTAGACTATATTTTAGACTATAGTTTAGTCTATAGTTTAGACTATGGTTTAGTCTATAATCTAGACTATAGTTTAGTATGTAGTCTAGTCTATAGTTTAGTCTATAGTCTTGACTATAGTTTAGTCTATAGTCTAGACTATAGTTTGGGCTATAGTCTAGACTATAATATAGTTTATATTCTCGACTATAGTTAAGTCTGTAGTTTAGTCTATAGTCTAGACTATAATTAAGTCTATAGTCACATCCTTTTGTGCTGCTTTTCTTACCATCTCTGTCCATTTGCTTCCACATGTTTCTCATTCATTTTTATTGTTTTTCTTCAATAAAAAATCATAAAACATAAAATATTTTGCGTGCCATACCAACTTAATTTTTTTTCTTCCATTTTTTTGCGTCCAATATTTTATGTTCTCGTTTTCGTTACTTTTTGTATTAAAGTTGAAATATGCCATACAATATCAGGTACAACAATAAGTACAACAAAATTCGCTACAGGTAACCAAATGTTGTTTATTGTTATATATTTTTTTTGTTACATTCATTCAGTCGTATATTCGTATATAAATATTTCATTATTCGTGCAATATTAGATTCTCGTGCAAGAAACCGTTAACATATTTTTGTACTTTTTGTTTTGTTCATTGTTACAACATGTAGGGGATTTGTAGCTTTTGAGGTTTAAAGAAAAGGACATGTTGGAACTTGTGACGGGTTTGTAACGTTATTATGATATAAGAAATTATGTTTATAGATAAGTATTTAGATTCCATGATTATTGAAAGATTTAAGATTATATTGTGCAAATTTTCATATATTAATATATTTGAATCTGCCTTACTTCTTGATAAAATCCTTTATATGTTTATTAATTATTTTAACCATTACTTGTTCGTACTTGTTTTTGTAGGTGATTAGGCTTCCTATTTGTTAAAAGTATTATTTTATTTTGTAGCTCTTCCCAAATTCGTTGTTGATTTAAGTCCTGCTCTTTATTTATTGTAATATTTGTTGTTGTTTTGTTATAAAATTGTTGTTATAAATTAGAAAAACAAGTGACATATGTAACCTAGTTAGAATATATTAGCTTCAATTGTAATTTTTAGTTTTTTATTATAACCAAACATAACAACAAAATTTTACGGTTAATAGAGAGTTCCGTGAATTATATCTCAAAAAGTCTAATTGGTATTTTAAATGATTTTTTTTCTTTTATAATAAACTTACTAAAAGAACAATTAATTTTTATTTTAGCTGCTGAAAGAAATATTTTTTTTTTTATTATTTTAATCGAAAAACTTAAGTAGTGAATTTGATTATAATAGTGAAACTACTGTTTGAAAACATAAGTTTCATCACGAAATACTGGCTATAAAATGCTAGTTAATTTAAACAAATTTTGTAGTCCTTCTGTGGTGAAAGAATTTTAATTATATCTAAAAAAATACAACTTTCAACAATCCACTACTGACACTCATAAGAGACTTAAGGAGACACCCAAAAGGTTTGCGACTAAGCTCTCGAGGAATACAAACGTAGTTTGGTAAATAATCTGAAAATTTTGGATATAAGTTATTACTTCTATATAGGCCAACTTTGTTGAGAGATTTTATTACATTTTTGGAATTCTAGGAAATTTAAGAACCAATTTTTGTATCGAATAAAAACAAATTGAAAATTTATTTAATTTTCTTCTACTTATCCTTCAAAATAAAACCAACTAACATTTTGAAACACAAGTAATTTTTTTACGATTTTATTTTTTTCCAAAGCAACCTTCAACTTAGATTCAACATGTTCCCCATTTAGGTACATTGAATATTAACTTATCCTACCATTAATCATTCTGCAAAAAAAGTTCTTCTAAGTAAAATATTATTTTATTCTATTAAACATCCCTTTTGTTCCCATAAAACCTTTTACATGCAATTTTAATGTTAACTTTCTTCAATGATACAAAATATGTATAAAAAAAAAATAAGAGAAAGAAACATTTATCATCATAAAATAGTCGTTTGCGTATCAAAACTAAATAAAATGTAAATACATCTAAATATTGACAATATTCAATTTATAGATATTGTAGTTATGTATATATTGTTGTTATTGTTTCCTTTTACTTTTTGCAGTTTCTATGTATGATGTAGACTTAAAAACGAATGAAACACATGTCATTCGTATAATAAAAAAATAACAATTTTAAAGGCAATAAATGCAATTGCTCTTGTAGATTCCAAACAAAAAATATAAAACTAGATACATTTGGAACAAAACAAACATAATGATAACGACAATAAAGTTGCAGATGATGAGGATGACGATTGTGATGGTGCTGATGTTGATATCAATATTAAAGTTGTAGAGGCAGATATAAAACATGAAAATAAAAATTGCAACATATGACATTTAAACACCTGGGTTTCACCAAAAAAAAAAAAAAAAAAAACGAAGGATATGAGTACTGAATAAAAAAGTTATATAAATAAATGAAATAAAATTGTAATGACGCGAATTTGTTATAGAAAGGGGAAATATAACACACACAAATGCATATTGCATGAAAAGTTGTAGTATGTATGATTGTTGTATTTATTTTGTAATTTATTTGAAAGAGTATTTGAGTATTAAGGAATTTAAAATGCTACAGAAGAAAAAGTGGTGGTTGCAAGGATAAAGTCATCAATAATAGTTATGTAATTAAATAATTATTGCTCTCTAATTACAAATACATACTACTCTAAACCAAAAAGGTACATTAAAACAACAAAAAGGTTCGTTATTTCAACGAATTTGTACCCAAATTATGACCTAACATACAGTTATGCTGAAACAACTTATTGCTCTACGCTAAGGCTTATTCTGGTTTAAAATTTAACATTCAAGTGCATTGATTCAACTTATTCGTATTTTTTTTTTTTAATAAACAGGTTCGTTTTTTTAATGAATTTGCTACGTTGACCCAATTAAACCATAGGTTGAAAATATAGCACAATATTTGGATAGTTCTATTATTTTAGTATTCATTTTATTTGTAATTATACTACATTTAAAATATACACTGACGGCTCAAAGATGAACTGCGGTGTTGGCTCTGGTGTTTTCTCCAACGATCTTGGAATTGGACACTCATATAGCCTCCCTGTTTAGGCAAGCGTATTTCAAGCGGAAATACTAGCAGTCAGAGAGGCTTACAAACTAATTCGCGATAGAAATATTCAAGGGAATATTGGTATATTCATCTACAGTCAGGCGGCAATACTATCCCTCAAATCACACAAAACTACCTCTATTTTAGTCAGACAGTGTAAAGAGGAACTGTTAGGACTAAGCTGACTGTATGACGTTACTATAGTTTGGGTTCCTGCTCATAGTGACCGCTATGGCACTGAACATGCAGACGAATTAACCCGGGCAGGCTCTGCTTTAGATGCCTCCTTAGCGGTTTCTGTCACAATCCCACTAGGATCAATCAAAAGCAGAATCCAGAAACACTATCTCGAAAAGGCGAAAAATAGATGATGAAATCTGGATAAATGTAGAGTTGCGAAGGAAACGTGGCCTACCTGCAACGAAAAATGCTCAACGCAACTCATAAGTTACAAACGCAAAGACATGTAGAGACTAATAGCATTATTTACAGTTCATTGAACGATCGGGAAACATGCAAGTAGACTTGGTCTTTCATACAATGAATACTGTCATAGTTGTGGCAATCGCGAGAAGGAAGAGACATTACATCATCTTCTATACGAATGTCCAGCCTTGAACGCAATCTAACATAAATTTCTGGGAAGGTACCAATTAGACAACCTCTGTTAGATATCTGATACTAGACTCAGTGAATTATTAAATTCTACTGGCTGGATCTAATTAATTAATTTTCTCATTTATCCTCATTACACTTTAATCTCATTACATACTCAATCCAAATCATTCACATGGCGAATAGTGTGATCTCATCAAAGCTTTTTTCCTTGACATTTCTTTAAATTTGTCGCCTTTTACGTTAGTTTCTGCCTTTAGAAACTCCCTTATTTTCATAAAATGTTCCAGTTTTTCAAACCAATAGTCAATATTGTCGGGGATATCACTTGAGATTCCCAAAATAGTCGCACAACCGTTGTTCCTATTATACCATACACCTGTAAAATTGAGCCTAGTCGCGGACTTCATTGCGACCTGTTTGGCCATTAAGTCAACTGGCAGCCAGTGCATTAAAACGAATAATGCACTGGATGGTGTTGTATGAAACGCACATGTTATCAGTACGCGCAGAGCTGCGGAGAACCTTGTCGAAGATTTTACAGTAGGAGAATTTTTCCATTGACTTCCTCTATACTAACGAATCATACATACTTGATAACCATGTCAAAGAGCCACTTTGTATTTCTGGGATTTAGTCCCCCGGACTTCCCAATGGCTTTCCTACACATATCAAGCGCAATGTTTGCTTTCGCCGCCCTAGTTTTGGTGTTCTGGAGCTAGGATAGTTTGGAGTACAAGATGATACTAAAATACTTCTTTTTATCTGATACCTTTAATTCAATCCCGTTTAGGCAAGGAAGTGGGAAGTATGGTAAACAAGTTTGCAATCGTGAATTGTCTTGTTGTCTCTGTTTGTGGACTATAAATAGACACCAGCAGAATGGAATACGTATTTTCTGTGCCGCTACACACTTCATCAACATTCTTGGTATCTCATCTATTTCGGTTTCGTTGAAACCCAAACAGGTGGAATCTTGTATATCCTTGAATAGAAAACAATATCCGTATTTCCTATACTAACTCTTAGGCCGCTAATTGTACTCCATTTGTCGAGTAGGCCTAGTGCAGTCTACAGGCTGTGGGACAGATATAGCTACCGCAACATCATCCGCATATGTGACAGTTTTAAACTTCAATTAATCAAATTCCATGAGCATTGGGTTCACGGCAATATTCCAAAGTAGTGGAGATAAAACTCTATTTTCTGCTCCCATCGTGGATATTATAACTTTATTCGTTAAAAGTCTGATTGCTCTGAAGTTACATTATTGAAGTCTACTCTATGTCAAGGAAGGCCAATAATGCATATTCTCTATGCTCGAGAGCATTTTTTATATACCCTACAAGCGAATGTAATGCCGCCTCAACTGGTTTACCCTTTATATAGGCGTGTTGGGACGCTGAAAGTAGGTTAGGTCGATTGTTCTACGGAGGAGTAAATCAATCAACCGTTCCAATGTTTTCAAGAGGAAGGATGAAAAACTTATAGGTCTAAAGTTCTTTGGTCTCGTGTGAGAGGTCTTACCCCCTTTGGAATAAGGACCACTTTATATCTTGTCCATGACTCTGGGATATGAGAGCATGTTAAACATACAGAATATATCCTAGGAACTATTAAATGATACTACAAGTCAGCAGGTATGATGCCGTTTGAGTCCGGTGATTTATATGGGGCAATACTATTTATAGCCCATCTTAGTTCACTTTACGATATTAGAATATGAGCATCATCGACATGGTCTTCTGAAATAAACGCAGCATTCTCCTCAACATGGAGGTCGACCGGAAAATGCGTATCCATTAAGACATCTAAGGCCTCTTGTAGTCCAGCTGCCATAAGGTTTCTGAATATAGCTTGGGACAGCAGGAGAGGATGCCAGAATTTTACGCAATCGACTAGTCTTCTTCCAAGACTAGTATCTTTCAACTAGTTGCCTTCCACGCCGCTACAGAAAGCTCTCCAAGATTTGCGCTTTGCATTTTTTATCTGGTTCTTAAATTTGTTCAAAAAGAACTTGTAGTCAGACTAGTTATTCAGTCTTTTTGCTTCATTGAATAAACGACAACAGTCTTTGTGATAGTCATATATTTCGGAGTTCCACCAGTGTGGTTAGCTCCTTCCTCTATAGACCTTAGTTGTGCATGCTGTAGCAGTCGCTCTGTCAAAAGCATTAGTTAGCAGTTCGTAAGATGACTCAATATCACAGTGATTCCTAATGATAAGGGGGGTTGGGATATGTTGGGACAGAATATCACGCTGTTCTGACCTGCTAGTTTTTCTCCTATTCCGTACGGGCTTAATCCCAGGTAACCTTACTTCTATGTTGAAGTCAATATATAAGTGATCGGAGAATGAGCAGTCTTTAGGGACTCTCCCATCCTTAACCATATCAAATAACCTCGCGTTATATTGAGAACTTCCTTTATATTTGATACTATAAAGGCCATTACATAAGATTAAACAAATAAATTAGTAAAAATAATCCTGAATGAAATTTGTTTTATTTATTGTAACACCTGTAGTATTATTACACCCAATTTAAATGTTTTGTTTTTTTTTTTATTTAAGTTTCACCTGCAAAATCGTTTCAATAAAATTGTGACACGCTTCTTCCATATTAATCCATGATTTATATTTATGCTTAGTAAAACTTAATCTCATGGGTTAATGGTTATTTCCGAAATAAGTTATATATGTATTTTATGAATTTGAACTATATATTATCCTAAATATTTTCACATTTTTTTTTTTGTTTAAATGTGGACTTTTGATAGAAATATCAACTTCTGTAAAAAAAAAACCGGTTAACCATTTTTTGCTGAGTTATAAAAATTGCAACCTGTTTTTCTTTAAACCAACTATTCGAATTGTTCGAAAACCGGTTTCTCCAAAAAGTCAAATTATCGATCACCTTAGAACGAACGTATAAATTCTTTAAATCAACGAACTAATGCGTTAAATTAAAGAACAGATTTATTTATTTAATTGTTTCAATGTACCATACATTAGTGAGTTGAATTTGTCCATGAATTTCAATGAATATTTTTGTTAGAGCAACAAAAACGTACGTTGAATCAAAGAATTTTTGAAAAAAAAAAAAAAAAAATAATGAAATTATTCATATTATTTCATATAATAATGAAACACGACAAATTTGTAGAGAAGATTAGAGATTTCTGCTACTCCAAAAAAGTCAGGTCGCACTATTGCAAACAATTTATAAAATTTCTTCTAATTTTGTAAGGTCTATCTATAATAATAAATTATTTTTAACTTGATCTGAACTTGTCATTCATTCTTTTGTAATGACTTTTAATTTTTTATTTATTAGAACTAGATACCAGCTACTTTAGAGTTTCTTAATTTTCCTAACCTAAAAAATACATTTTTTATAATTTCATTCCAAAATCTACACGTGCCTTAATTTTATCAGTTCCTTTCTAAATAAATTTCCTAATAAAATTAATAATTCCTCATCAAAATTATTTTATATTTAAATTACATTTACTCACTCTCTCTCTCGTGCTACTTACCGTGATTTTATTCATTAATTTTAAATGCAATAAAGATTAAAATAAATGATTATATTATTATTTTTTTTTCAAAAATCCATAAACATTAAACAAATAACAAAACAAACACCATTTATCCCCCTCCCCACACAAATCTCCCTCAGCCAAAAAAATAAAAAAAGTGAAAGTAAAATGTGTTTGTTCATTAATATCAGGGATTAGTGATAGATTTTTTTTGTCATGTATTTTTTAAAATATGAAATTTTTAAGAACCCTCTTTAAAAAAATAAATAAAATATGTGTGTGGCACGAATCTTTAACTAACTCCTAAATCGAAATTTGAAACTCCCTTATTTTAAATATATTTTGTTCAGTCATTTGTTTACCAGGTATGGTTACGTTTTTGTAACCAGGATTAACTTTGTTTCATTTTTTTTCTGTCGTTTTTATAAGACCTTAAATCATTTGTTTTTTAATTTTAATAATTTTATGTTTGGAATTTTTTTTTTTTCTTATGAGGGTTGTTTTGGAGTTTTGTAACTTAAGTACATTTATTTGGTTTGAGTAATTACCTGTAGTGATTTTTTTGTTTTCTTTTTCTTTAGTTTCATTCATTATTTTTTTTAAATGAAATCCTTGTAATTAATCCTTAAGGTAGTTTAAATTTCTTACAAGAAATTAGTTTATGGTACGTGTCTGGATTTTTTTTGTTCGTTTTTGTTTTTAACACGAGTGGGGTTTAATATTAGTTTAGATTATGATTTTTGTGACAAAACTGTGGCTAAGAGGTTAGTTAGTAAAGGAGTTTATATAATATTCAATTTCAAAAAAATAATTAAGGTAATTAGCAAAATGTTGGTTCTGCATTACACGCTGCTTTAAAATGTCAATATCGGGCTTTAATCGTGAGTCTTAAAAAAATACTAATTTTAGCTTGAATCTGTAAATAGTCATAACCGTAGAATATTAAAATATAATATTTTATTGCACGTTTTAAAATGTTATAATTTTTAAATGCTTCATATACTAATAAAATTGGTTATGGGAGGGAGGATATAGGAAGTAGTTTTTATGAATATTAAAGTTGAATTAATATAACATTTTCCTTAAATAGTAAACATTTAGCCTGCGTAATTAATTACGTAAAATAAATACTCATTTAATACTGATTTAAAATCTAACATTATTTTCTTATTATTCTTGTATAAACCCCAAAATAATTGTTTATATATTTTGCTCATAACAACTGCTATAAAAATTATTCTGTTATTTCCGCCTTAGTTTATTCAAATTTATTTCCTAATAATCTCTCAATGACAGTTGTCATCTTACAATTTTAATTAGTTTCAATTATCTGTCATCTTTATTTTAACGCCTTTAGGCTAATTTTATTCATTTGCTTTAATATAAAAAATATAAAATTTCTTGGGTTAATTATACTTAGCCAACACTATAATAAATCTTATTTTTTTTTCTTTTTTGCAAATCTTTTCATTTAATTTAATACAACATTACAATAATTACCAACAACTAAATAAGCTCTATATAAAATACAATATGACAAAAATAAAACAAATTTATTTATAACATTGAAAACTGGTAGTAACCATAACAAAAAAATATAATAAATTTAAATAAAAAAACAAATTTTACTACTACTGTGATTATATAAAAATGTAATAATTTTTGTGTTCTTTTTTTTTCTATATGATTTTCATATTGGCAATAATAAAACCAAGCAACTACACAGATATATACGCACAAACAGATTCTATAAAAGTATTACAAATGTTTTATGGTGTATACATATATTTATATACTATACGAAATTTTGTAGATATACTATATAACATTTGTATAAGTATTAAATTGTATATAAATTGTAAATGTGTGCAACTGAAAAAAAAATAAGTTTTACATTTGTATATACTACAGCTACAACAATAATAAAATATATATACGCCAATTTTAATTTAATTCATAACGATTTACAACATTCAACGACAACATTCGACATTGACAACAATAATAATAGCAGCAACAATAACAAGAAAAACGATAGTAACTACAACAACAAATAATAAATTAACAATAAGGATTAAATAACACAACTACAATAATACATATGTGTGTAAAGAATACACACAGATATTAAACCTGTTAAAAATATACAAATGATTACACTCAAAGTTCTCGTTCAGTTCTAGTGAAGTTTTAATTTAGTTCTAGTTCAGTTCTAGTTCAGTTCTAGTTCACTTCTAGTTCACTTCTAGTTCACTTCTATTTCAGTTCTAGTTTAGTTCTAGTTCAGTTCTAGTTCAGTTCTAATTCAGTTCTAGTTCAGTTCTAGTTCAGTTCTAATTCAGTTCTAGTTCAGTTCTAGTTCTAATTCAGTTCTAGTTCAGTTCTAGTTCAGTTCTAGTTCAGTTCTAGTTCAGTTCTAGTTCAGTTCTAGTTCAGTTCTAGTTCAGTTCTAGTTCAGTTCTAGTTCAGTTCTAATTCAGTTCTAGTTCTAGTTCAGTTCCAGTTCAGTTTTAGTTCAGTTCTAGTTCAGTTCTAGTTCTAGTTCAGTTCTAGTTCAGTTCTAGTTCAGTTCTAGTTCAGTTCTAGTTCAGTTCTAGTTCAGTTCTAGTTCAGTTCTAGTTCAGTTCTAGTTCAGTTCTAGTTCAGTTCTAGTTCAGTTCTAGTTCAGTTCTAGTTCAGTTCTAGTTCAGTTCTAGTTCAGTTCTAGTTCAGTTCTAGTTCAGTTTTAGTTCAGTTCTAGTTCAGTTCTAGTTCAGTTCTAGTTCAGTTCTAGTTCAGTTTTAGTTCAGTTCTAGTTCAGTTCTAGTTCAGTTCTAGTTCAGTTCTAGTTCAGTTCTAGTTCAGTTCTAGTTCAGTTCTAGTTCAGTTCTAGTTCAGTTCTAGTTCAGTTCTAGTTCAGTTCTAGTTCAGTTCTAGTTCAGTTCTAGTTCAGTTCTAGTTCAGTTCTAGTTCAGTTCTAGTTCAGTTCTAGTTCAGTTCTAGTTCAGTTCTAGTTCAGTTCAAGTTCAGTTCAAGTTCAGTTCTAGTTCAGTTCTAGTTCAGTTCTAGTTCAGTTCTAGTTCAGTTCTAGTTCAGTTCAAGTTCAGTTCTAGTTCAGTTCTAGTTCAGTTCTAGTTCAGTTCTAGTTCTAGTTCAGTTCTAGTTCAGTTCTAGTTCAGTTCTAGTTCAGTTCTAGTTCAGTTCTAGTTCAGTTCTAGTTCAGTTCTAGTTCAGTTCTAGTTCAGTTCTAGTTCAGTTCTAGTTCAGTTCAAGTTCAGTTCTAGTTTAGTTCTAGTTCAGTTCTAGTTCAGTTCTAGTTCAGTTCTAGTTCAGTTCTAATTTAGTTCTAATTTAGTTCTAGTTCAGTTCTAGTTCAGTTCTAGTTCAGTTCTTGTTCAGAAATATTTTCATTTAAAATATTTATTTTTCTTGGAATCTGTAAAATCTGTATTTTGCGGATTGGCTAGTTCCAGTTATCTAGACTATAAAGTTTTCTTTTACGGGATCTCTTAACAAAATTATTAATTTATCTTGAGTGTTTCTGTACACACACAAACTTTATCATTCAACTGAAAAAAAAAACTCGAACATAAGAGGCTGTCATTATAATTATAAGGATATAACGTTTTGTAACTGTACACTCAATTTTACACATACATCAACTTTCATACAAACAAATGCAAATATACCTTTACATTATAAATTGTATGTTTTTGTAGGCGATATTTAATACGATATTTAAGTATTTAATTTATTTTTTTTTTTTTGTTATAAATAAATATTCATATGTGTGCTCTCTCTTTGGTGGACCCACCTTTATACCACCTACAAAAACAAGCATTTAATTAAAAAAATAAACATAATAAAAAGTTACAAAATATATATAAGTCCAAAATAAAAGCATAAACTTCTGGGAAAATCTTATTATAGGACATGCAAAAATTATGAAATGTTAATAATTTTATATTTTTTATGTCAAAAGAAAGAAAGGATTTTGTATTTCTTATTAATTAATTTATTTATACATTCATTTTTCAATATTATTTCATTACAATTAAATTGAAATCATTCAGACATCAGCAAAAATTAAATACGCTTGAGAGTGTTTTCTGTTGACGAAAGAGGAAATACAAAAGAAAACAGAGTTCTTTCAAGGGGAAAATAAAAATGTTTTAAGGTGTTTTATAAGCTTAATCGAATTCTTGTAATAAAATAAAACACATTAAAAATTTTAAGAAAAAATCAAATGGAAGTGAAATCAATCAAGAAAAAATTCAGAACTAAGTCATTTGTATATGACTTAACCAACAATTAGGATTCAAATGTCTTCTTTTTCGATTTGTGTATATTATTAAGTACACTCATCAAATAACATTACTGATGGTAGTTTTTTTCTGAATTCTATACTTCCATTCATTATATTCTTTGCAAGCATCTCTTTATTAGATCATTTAAAATAGTGAAAGACTACTTATTTAAGATTTTTTTCAGAAAGAAGTTATTTTATATTTTAAACTCATTACTTTGTAACCTATGAAATATCTACTACCTAAGTAGTGAGATCGAAAAACTCTTAACATATAAAAAATTCAATAATTTGGAAATGGTTGGCCTTAGAGTTTTGATTTTTTTATTTAATTGATAACAGATCACAGAAAAATATAACTCTTATAGCTCTAACCTCTACTTATGAACTCGTGGATCTATTTGGTAACCCTTCCATTAGAGATTTGATAGTTATTTCAAATTTTTTGGCTTCTAAATTTTTTTGCAGCGTTCTTCGTACGATATCTTTTACAAAACAGCATGGAAATGATTAAATTATTAACCCTTTGACGACCATAGGAAAATATGCTTGCCTGCGGGTTTTTGGCTTATATATTTGTCCAGGTAGCAGATAGAGCAAATATGTCCAAGACTTTTTTATAGAAGAGGATTGGGGCAACAAAATTGTAGTTGAGTGCCAGTCCCTATCTAGTTCCAGTTGTACCCTACGAGGTTCCAAATTTGTCTAAATAATGGTCTTCATTTCAAGGGCTGCTAAGGACAAATATAGGGCGCAATGGGATGGGCGTCAATTATGTTTTGGATTTAGCCTTTGTCTATCAAAAAATTTAGTGGACCAGTTTGGATAAACTCTAAGCTGCCTATAGATAATTATTTTATGTTTGGCAATTATATTTGCCTATGGATTAAAACTCTAAATTGTCATTAAATTTGTAGTTTTTGAGCGTTTTTTAAGCGCAACTGTGTTTAGTATTTTGCATTCGCATATTGAATTGAAAAAGGGGAATCCCCATATAGTTTGATGTAACAAAAAATGGGAATCCCCGAATTGTATATACAACATATGTACATATGTAAGTTTTTTTACAGTCTTTATTTGAAATTTGGAACATATGCACTTGTTGCATCAGTTTTTATAGAAAAGTGATAGAAAAGTGTTTGAGTTTAATATGAGTGGATCAGCACGAGATCGTCATTTTTTTTTTTTTTTTTTTCTTAGACCAGAGCTAATTGAACAAATTTTACTTTGCGACTTTAGTGATGACGATGATGAAGTCGTTACAAACCTAGACAATGAAGATGTCTTATTCTTATAAAATGACAACCTGCAAATGCAAAATTATGAGCCTATAGAAGTTGTCATTGAGGGAACTAAGCACGTCGATTTACCGCTTGGAACTGTATATGAAAAAGAGGCAATAAGACCAGCATTGTTTATACCACCTGAAAAAACATTTCGTTTTATGCATAATCTTGCTTTTAAAAATCATAATTTTATCGGGAGTGAAGAGAGTAACGCATACAAACATTCTCAAGTTTTAAAGCCCATTCTGCATAAGCATGAAGAAATCCCATCAGCGTACGAAGTATTTAACAGCGTTTGTAATTCTGAAGGTAAGTTTTTAAATCACAAATGTTGTGATATTTTGAGTTATCACTTGCTATTTTTATATAGAGCTGTGTCTCATGATAGTGGAGCAGTCCAATCTATATGCTTTGCAAAAAGGGCGTATATTCACTTTGACTGTGCCCGAGTTCAAGGCTTATATGAGTATTATCATACGTATGAGCTTAGTGAAACTCCCATCAACACGTTTGTATTGGTCCACTGATTCAACATTTCACCAAGCTCAGGTTGCAGGAGTCATGTCACGGAACCGATTTGATGAAATTACAGCCAATCTTCAATTTTGCGACAACAGTAAGGCTGATGTAAGTGACCGTAACTACAAAATTCGTCCAATTTTAGAGCACATTAACAAGGCTATGCCTGACGCATATACGTTTTCCAAAAAACTCTCTATCGATGAACATATGGTAAAGTTTAAGGGTCATAATTAGGGTATTCACTCGAATATTGTTTGTTCGATTAATCGACAAATTAAAATCAAACAACTGTTCGATTAAATTAAAATCAAGAATTTCGAGTAACAATTTATTCGAGCAAATTACGCCGATTAATCGAATAATTCGAGTAAAAAATATTTTAAATATAAACTTTCTTAACTAGTTTTTAGGATGTTTTAATTTTAGTTTTCTAAAAAATTTAGCTTAAAAACAATGTTTCAAAATGTGTATAGAATGTTTCGAATCTAAAAGTTGTACCACAAATTTTATTAAAAAAATGTATTTAATAAAAAGAACCGAATATATGCTTAAATTACAATACATAGTTAAAGGTCTTTTTTTAATTACAAAAATTAATAAAAATATAAACGTCACTTTAAAAATTATAAAGTAGAATTCAAATAATTTTAATATAAATATAATAAATAATAAGAAATAAATTGAAGGATTTTAAACTAGATTTGGAAAACATATTATTGGTTCTACGAATGAAAGTACATAGTTTATATACCAATAAATGCTCAGTCTTGTGTAGAGGATATGATTAGGGTTTGGGGTCCGAGAATTCTCGGGCGGGAAATCCCGGAAATTCCCGGAAATTTTTCGTCGGGAATTCCCGGGAATTTTTTTAAATTTTCCCGGGAAAAACGGGAAATTTAATATTCATGTAGTTTTATAATCCTATAGGAAAAAATTTTACTGTTTGTATCGCATAAGTGAAAATTTTACATTTACTAAAGGAATTTTTAGATGCTAATACGAAATATAAATAAAATTAGATACATGTGATATTTTAGATTATTGAAAAACATTTCATCGGTGCGCTGATGAAAAGTCCTATTTGACTACTTTTCACTAGGAAAAAACGTTTTATTTTGTCCAATCACATTCCGAATACACGAGTTTTTAACTTTATATTTCTACAATCTTTTAAACATTTAATGATGATGTACCATTTTAAAATTTCATTTAAATACTAATTTTTCACTCCATAACACCATTCACAAAAGTGAATAGGTGAAAAGGGTAGACATTTTTCAAAAATGCATCCTAAAATTGCATTTGCATTATAAATGAATTTTTAAATTGTAATATTATTTCTTAACTACTATATTAAAAGAGGACATATCCATCTTCTACATGCAGTTTAAATCATTAAAATCCGTTAACAACTTTAAGAGTTATTGATGTTTAAAGTTACACACTTTTCCGATTATTTTGACTTTTTGAAAAATTAAAATCGTGAATAAATACGCGAATTTTTTGAAATTAAAAAAAAAAAAAAAATAAAAATGGGGATATTTAAATGGCTTCATAGAAAATATGCGTGCCAAATATGAACAATATCGGATGACCCTCCGTCAAAAAATTGGCATTTTTTATAAATATTTCATGAAATGGACGATATATATATATTTTTTTAGTTTTCAATAAGTTTCTCTAAAAAATTTACAAAAATACGGAAACACGAAAAACAATTTATTTGGAAGGTAAACATCAAACTATCTGGAAATTCATATATCAATGTTATTTTATTTTTTTTGGCATATATCAACGTTCTTAATTTTTTTTAATTGAAACTTTCTTCTTAGTACCAAAACCTAAATATTTATTATTTATTTTCATTCAAAGTTTTTATTTGTATATTTTTATTTTTTGTTTATTTGACTATTTACTAAGTCTATCCAAAGATATAGTCAGGGCTGTTTCATGCAAGAAGTAGAACATTATTCTCTTAAAATCTCTATAATTTCCCAATTTTGGAGTACGGACACACTTTTCGGTAAAATAGGGATCCCGCATGGTCCAATTTAGGTACGGGAACAAAGCTAAAATTTTAAAAAATGAACCAAAAAATATTTTCTAAATCTAATATTATGTTCACATATAAATGTTTTCTGGAAATTTGTTGAAAAAAGAAAATTGTCAAACAATTTAAAAAGAAAAAATTAAAAATTATGAATGAATTTTATATTTGTTCATAAATTTTATTTGTTTAAAAATTTATTTTTTTTTAATTAGAAGTTGTTTGCGTGTGAAATTTTTAATTAAATCAAAGATTTGAGAAAATATTTTGGCTAACGAAAAACAGGCCAAAAGGAAAAATATGATAAAATGATATGTGAAAAGTGATGCTTAAATTTATTGTGTTTTTTTTCTAAAAAAGTAAGAAACTAATGTATAATTCGTAATAGATTTGAATAGAAGAAAATTTGAATGATTCAAAATATTTTTTAAGCTTGAATTGTAATATTGGTAGTGGATTCTTCAAGCAATTAATTCTTGTGAAGTTAAAGAATTTAAGTCTATGAATTAAATATGAAAGCTTTAAAGAAATTACTGGGAAAAGAAATTTAATTCGATTTTCAAAAGTGAATTAAACAATTAATTAAACCTTATTTTATTTTTTTTGTGAAATATTTAAGATTGTTTAAATTTTTAATTGGTTTTACACTATAATACTTTGTATTAATACCAAAAATATTTTCAAATGTATTATGGTGCAAATACCTTCAATACTTTGTATGTTGAAGTCTTTAAATTTTTTAAATATAATTGCATCTCTTAAAGCAAATTTCGGCACATTTTTTTATTTGTAGTCAACTCTGTTCAATTTTTCGTGTTTAATGGTATTAATACAAAGTATTATAGTGTAAAACCACCTTAACTAATCATAAATTTGATTTATAATGTTGTTTTATAGTACTGAATAGAAAAAATTACATTCTTTATAAAAAATCATTGCTTTTTCTCTTAAAATTTAAATTTCCCGGGATTCCCGGGAATTCCCGGGAAATTGAATTTTTTATTCCCGTTTCCCGGGAAACAAAATATCACGGGAAACCCCAAACCCTAGATATGATGGTAATGGTTTGAATGAAATTTGTTATATAGAAGGAATTTGGACTTAAAAAAGTTTAGCATGTAAACTTGTTCCTTATGTTAAGAATCGCTGAACTACTTTATCTAAAAAAAGGATAGTCCAAAGTGTTTTTTGTCATTTACAAAATGCAATAACTCAGAAACTAATAAATATATTTTCACAATTCTTTCACAGCCTAACGGACAAAAATCCATATAATATTTGTGTAAAATATTATATTGAGTCGGTTTTACTAGATTATAACAAAAATAATAAGAAATGAAAGATGAATTAGAAAACATTCTAAAAATAAATCTCCGATACTTAAAAATATTGTACAAACATTTTGAATATAACTGAAAACCTCTGTTGTACATAGGTTAGTATGTGTCCAAAATAAAAAAGTGAGGTTATGAGACAAAATCGCACTTCGGACTACCCTTAATATAAAATTTGATTCAAATAGATAGGCCAAATTTGTTAGACCTATTTATTTAACTGTCAATGAATATATTAAATATAGAGAAACAATGACATTATCAAAGCAAAAAACAGAAATATTCATAAATATTTACGTAAATTTTAATTATATATTATTTTGGAAAGACTATTTCTTATTTTAAACTATATTTTTGCATCCTTTTTTGATAAGCATTGAAAAATCGAGTAAAATTTTAAGGTATAAATTAATCGAATAACTCGAGTAACTTAAAAGGTTTACTCGATTATTCGAGTAATTTAAAAACTGCATTTTCGAGTTATTTGATTATTCGAACAATGAAAAAGTCGAGTAAAATGAATACTCTAGTCATAATACCATGAAACAATATATGAAGGACAAACCTATTTTATGGGGATTCAAACTATGGTGCTTATGTGAATCAGAAACAGAAACAGGAAAAAAACCATTTGTTGTACACGGTCTTCGTGAAGCTGTCGTCCTGCAGTTTTGTAAGCCACTGGCCAAAAAAGGGGTTGGAGTTTACTTCGACAATTTCTTTACAAGTATAAACTTAATCCACATTCTCCAGCAAAATGACATAAAGGCATGTGGAACTATTCGATGTAATAGAAAGCACATGCCAAAGAATTTTCCTGCGGATAAAGATATGAAAAGAGGGGACATAAGTTACTTCATGTCGGGTAGCATTTCCATTGTAAAATGAATGGACAATCGAGGTGTCTATCTCTCCTCAAATTTTATTGACCCAACAGCGGTAAACAAGGTCAAGCGACGTGTTGCTGGACATGCTAGTAAAATAGATATTAATTGCCCCCTGATTATACAGCACTATAATAAAGGAATGGGAGGCGTTGATCTAATGGATCAAAAGAATGTATATTACGATTACGATCGAAGAAGTAAGTGGCATTTTTATTTACGATTGTTCTTCGACTTATTTGAATTATGTGTTCATAATACTTATATAATATATAAAAAACTCATATTGGCAAATATTTCCTCAATTAACGCGACTTCAATTGAAGACACTTTAGAAGACACTTTCAAGAAAACGTGGATTTTCAGCTTCAACCAAATTGGGAACTCACTTTATAAGCAAGCCAAAATGGAAAAGAGTGAAAGTTGGAAACGCTGTTGCCATTGTGCATCCACTAAAAAATATAGTCCCTCAAATGTTTTTTGCGTTCAATGCAATGTGTTCCTTTGTTTCACAACATCCCGTGATTGCTTTGGAATCTATCACGAACAACATTAATAAAAATTTTTTTATTATTTTTTTTTTCGTCACTACTATTAGGCCACAGATTATGAAAATAAAACAAAATTTTAAATGTTTGGTCGCCAAAGGGTTAAATGCATACGAAATATGCATTCTTATTGCATTCTGGTTGCATCTTTAACAAAAAAAATTTAATTTTAGGTTAAATATTTAAACAAATAAAATCTGACGCATAAGCGTGGGAATTCTTAATGTTACACATTATGAATAGAGTGTCCCACAGAAAAAAATTGTAGGAAGACCCCTCAAACTATTCGTATTAATAAGCTGAATAAGAAAAGTTTTAAAAATGATCTTCAATTCCTTAACAGCAAAATATCATAATATTGACCAAAATAAATTATTTTCAAATAATCTTTGTAGAAAATACACTAAAAAACCGTCCAGTGGAACAAAATCCACATAAAAGATAAATGGATACAAAATCTATAATACTAGTGCACAATACACAAATATTTATTTTTCTTACATAGTGCGGCCACACCGTGAAATGCTGTTAACTTTACGGTATGATCAATTTAATATTACTCATACGTTCAGATGCCTGCAGAAAATATTCGCTAATTTATTCATAAATTTTTTCCTTTATATTTTATTTTTTAATTTCTTGTACCTTTAGTTTTTCCAAGAAAAAAAATTCTTTAACAACATTTAAAAGCTTGTAATACATTTGCCTCCATGTTGCTTAAGATAACCTAGTTTTTCCGTTCTTTTTTCATTTTTTTAATTTATATTTATATAATAAATTTCAGTTTAACTTTCTCCATACTTTTGAATTTTCTCTTAAGTTTTTGCTTTATATTTATTCATTTATTTCTTAGTGAAACTCCTTAAGTTGTCTTCATCGTATGTCTCTGTTTGTATTTTGTTTTATTTATAAAACAAACTCAAGAAGTTTTTCTTTAGCTATACACATACAATTTTTTTTTTCTTCGCTTATAAAATCTATTTACTTGGCTAATTATGAAAATTATAGCGACAAACTAAGAATAGCAGCAGTGGTAAATTCTTTGTTGAATTTTAAAAAAAGAAAAGTTTTTCTTTTTTTTTTTTTTTCGCTGACTAGTGAAGAAAAACAACAGCAGCGACAATTTTGTACTGATTTCCTGACTTTCCCCATGTTTTTTTTTTCAGAACTTTTTCCTTGACAGTATTTGAATAAAAGAAAATTGTGTCAAAATTATAATGCATACATTAACATACATAAAATAGTATATAAATATACACAATTATACATATTGATATATAAGAAAGTACTAAGAAATAACAGAAGGAATGATTTCAAAAGGAACAGTAGAGGAATTTTAGTTTTAAATTAAAAAAAATCATATTTTATAAATTAAAATTTCCAAACTTCTATTATGTTTGCCCTACTTTCATTGCTTACAATCCTCTCAAAAATACTTACTTATAAATAATTACGACCAAATGTTGTAAACTGAAAACATTTAAAGAAAATTTCATTTTCTATAGAGTTCATAGACAAAGTTCAGTTTGATTTTCCGTGTTCAAAAGAAAATTTTCATTGTTTATACCAAAATATAATGAAACATTTTCTTTAAATCATTCACAGCTATATTCAACACAAAAACTCCACAAAAATGCAAAAGAATCAAGAGTTTAAGTTAAAAAGAAAAGTGTTTACACTGAAATTGCTGCCAAGGCGCCAGTTGTGTTTGTATTGTATACAAAATTCTGTTCCAAATTACTCTGTTTGTATGTATGTGTATGTAAGTATACGAGTTAACGGGGCTAATCAAATATTTTTTCTATAATTTGTTGTTTTCTCTAGTTTAACACTCATAAAACCCCCCCTCCTTTTTCATTATCCACCATTTTACTTATGTTAAGTTAGTATAAGTTAAACAAGGGGTTAGGGGGTTTCGTAAGTGCTATACAATTGGCTGGAGAAAGTTGAATGTAACTGGAATATAACTTAACTGAAATATAACTTAAGTGGGTTACGATAATATTTAATATGATTTTTATTAATTAATTTAAGGGCTTTTAGCACAAATGCTATTAGGAAAATCAATAATCAACAATAAATCAAGTTTATTAAACAAAAATAACGAATTTTTTATGGATTTCTCATTTTTGATTAAATTGTTAAGATTTTATGATATTGGTTAATATTATATCTTTGACAATGATTGACATATAAAAGATAATAGACATATTAATGGGAACTTGAGAATATTAAAGTTTTATATGTATAATTACTTCAAATTTATTCTGATTGATTTAGGAAATATTTAATATTTCTACCAAATGGTGTCAAATACTTAAAAATAAGGACTGCGCACGAAAAACGTGTGCATACTCTTGGGCTTATAACTTTTGATGTGGTGAAAAATTAATAATTCTGTTAACTTGTTTGTATTTGCCATTATGCTCACTTGTCATGTGCTAAGTTTCATGATAATAGCAAAATTGGTTTTTCTTAAAATGGAAGTTTAACAAAAAACACATATTTCAAATTTTGTCATGAAATCTTACATTGGTCATATAAAATAATTGCAAGAAAGGCTATTGTGCTGAAGAATACAGTTTCTTAGGTCATAATATTATACAAAGAAGTCATGATCATTGAATGGTAACCTGGTAGTGGAAGATAAATAATATCTTCAGGCTGTAGGACTCAGGCAAAATGGAAAGGATTTTGTGAGAAATTCACCTCATCTCAGAAAGAAAAGTGTCACAAAAAGTTAATTGCTTTGAATCTTTATCAGAAAATTTTAAAGGAAGTCTAGCATGAAGACTTATAAAGTAAGAAAAAAAATCCTAATTGAAACGCAAGCATGAATCTGGAAGTAAAAAATAACATGAAATTTCCTCAGACGAATTTTTTCAGAAATTTTGTTTCTGTACTTTTTTCAACTTCCTAACCAGGAATTCTATGTCGCAGATGCTAGAGGGATTATGGCAGAAAAATTTCGTGTATCAAAGAAATCAAAATTTCCAACAAAGTTTTTGAATTGGGAAGTCATATGCATACGCTGGAATGAAGCACTTCATTCTTAAAATATGGTTGCATTAACACAGAAATTTACGAGAATGAGTGCCTTTGGAAGAGACCTCTCCCTTTCCTAATGAAATTCAGTATATCCCCTGTTTTCTGGACTATTCCCGCTTCTTCTAATTACAACAACAAAACAATGGAGTTGTAACATAGAAATTGTAAGAGTTTGTACCGATAGAGGCTAATCCTTCGAATTGATCGAAACTCCGTGCAATTGAAAGATATTGGACTCTAGTAAAAAATAATTTAAAGGACATTAAAAGCTCAGCATAAAATGAAACGGAGTCTAAAAATAAATGGACTTATTCGAGCAAAAAAGTGACCGAAAGTCAATAAAACCTTTAATTTGAATAATTCTGGATATTTCCTTAAAAACCAACATGAACTAATTTATTCTTTTATGTTTAGAACTTGAACATAACAGTCATTAATAAAAATATCACTTTAAAAAAATTCGCCCACTGGTTTAGTTTCTATAAGCAGATTTACATGCACGGATTTTTTCGTGCGCAGTCCTTAGTCTATTAATTTAACTTAAATATCTTTAAACCTTTTATTAAGAAATATTTTTATCATTGCACAGCCCAAACGGCTAAAGCTTGATGTAAGATGAAGTATGGACTGTAGATTCATCTCCTACCGAATAGATCCACTAAGATTTTTGGAAATTCGAATGTTTAGGGGGTAAAAAAAGGGTAAAATCGGTAGCCTTATATCTCCTAAATTAATAAGATATCTATCTTTTAATCCAAAAAGCATACTTAGAAATAAAGTATGCATCAAATTAATAATTTATCAAAAATTGACGAATATAAGTTTGGTACTTTTTGGAAATTCGAACATTTAAAGGGTAAAAATCGTACCTGATTTTGGTACTTTTTTCACAAAATATATTTTTTTTTCTTTTTACTGATACATACACATGATTATTTTAACTTTAGATCCCAGTACAATTTAGAAATTCATTAGAATGCAACCTCTGTTACATTCAGGGGGAAATAAAAAGTACCAAAAAGGGGATAAAATCGGGAAATTATATTTTATTCAAATTAAAGAATGGATTTTTTATTATATTAAACTTAGAGACATGAACTTAAGTACGTGTAGTCCTAAGTGAGTGAGAATTCACAAAAGTGGAATTTATGGTACCTTTTTGATCCGCTAATGGTACTTTTTGAATTTTCTACAAAATTGAAAATAGAAACATGAAATTAAAGATACATGATCCTATGCGGGTAAGAATTGTAGAGAGGGACTTTTTGGTACTTTTTGAATTTTCAGTATAATTGAACCTACAAATATGAAATTAAAAATATATGGTCCTAAGTGAATGAGAATCCAGAAAAAGGGGTTTGGTTTCGTTCTTCTAATGGTGCTTTTTGAATTTTCCAAAATATTAAACCTGGAAACATTAAATTATAAATATAAGGTCCTAAGTGAAAGAAAATCCATAAGAGGGGATTTTGTGGTACTTTTTCATTCTTATAATGGTGCTTTTAGAATTTTCTATAATATTAAACATAAAATCATAAAATTAAGATATATGGTCTATGTGGGTAAGAAGGGGAGGGAGTCTTTTTGGTACTCTTTTGTTCTTCTGATATAATGATACTTATTTTCTACAATATTTAATCTAAAATCATAAATTTAAAGGTATATGGTCCTAAGTGAATGAAAACTCATAAGAGGATACTTTGTGGTACTTTTCGTTATTATATTATTCTGAGTTTTTTGTAAAAATAATTAACTTTCAAAAACTTTGGTCACATTCTTCTCTACTAGAACATAATAATAGAAACAATATGTTAATTTTTGAACCTTCGAACGTTAAAGTAAGAAACTGGTGACTAAAATATTTAAAATATTTATTGTACGTGATGCTGAGAGAACACTAATATTGTAACTGTTTACACAGGAGATGGGAATTACAAATGAATTTTACGTATTTCTTAACTTTTGGTATTTATTTATTTTTATTTTTTCTTAATAAAAAGGCTATCAAGTTTTTATTTGATCTATGTAGGAGTACTACAAGATCGTGTTAAATATATGTAAGCGTAAATCCATATTTGTTAGTCTGTCCGTTTTTGAATTTTATTCCGATGCTTTTATTTTATTTCAAAACAATGGGGTGGAGAAGCGCACCATGTTTATGGTATTAGAAATGTTGTTCAAAATGTATAGCTATAAAATTATACATTAACACAATTTGAATTTTGTATGGTTTTTATTAAGTAATTTCTATAAATGTATCAGTTATAATTTCTTAAGTAAAATTTCATTTTAGAGGGAAAGGAATGTAAACAACTTTTGGGAAAAAGAAAATTAATTTTGCAATTTTAGATGATTGGCATTTTTGTTCTTTAACTAATTGGATAAAACTTTTGCAAAATTGGACAAAAATATTGCACTATTGAAAAAACTAGACCAAGATTTAAAATGCAAATAACTTGAAAATTCTAACCTGCCGATTACTGTGCAATATTCAGTAATAAAACCAAATCAATACCATGAAGTAATTCTTTAATAAATATTGTAGAGATTTTTAAGGGGATTTTTAAAATTACCCAGCAAAAACTTTGGTTGCTTGGTAATGAGCTAAGAAGCTAATATAATGGTTTTACACTACTTACACATTAGCTGAATAACCCATTATTTTAACACCGTGATGACTTTAGATGCAAGTACTTACCTCATTTCATTACTTAGATGTTATTAAAAGAACTAACTACTTTTAAGTTGTAACTCTTTGATTTTAAAGTATTACTGAAGTCATTATAAGTTAAAAGAAGAGGAATTAGTTGCGTTTTAGGTTACTGATAAATAATGAAATTTTATTTCATTTATTATTTTTGTCTTCTTTTAATTTTAAACGTGAAAAGAGGAATAATTTAAAAACTTTTTTAGATTAAAATTAATTCAAACACAAATTTGTATTCCTTCATTAAATATATTAATTGGTATACTAAATAAAAGAGCAATAAAAAGTATTTTCTCAAAAAATTTTATTATAAATAAGTAATTACATACCGGGTTATAAATACCCAGTTTAAAATTTCTTTAAGACGTCTTATGAGACAATTTCATTACGCGTCAGAATCACTGCTGACTTTGTCATTTGTGCCCATACTAAATACTTCATGACAACTACTGACATTCATATATTTTGTAAAATTTTCTCTAGATTTAATCAGCATATCTTAGTGATGTCTACACGATTATTGCATTCAAAAATTCAATGTATTGTCAGTGATACTATTTCCTTCTCTGGTCTCTACTGATGACATGTCTATAAGATGTCTTGCTGAATAGAATTAAAAATATCAGCATTCAGTCAACAATGCATACGTGAAATAATATAAATAATATAAATTCATTTATAAAAGTTACTATTAAGTATTCTAACATAAATTCAAAATTGTATAACAATAATATGAATTTTAAACCCAGTTGTATTTTGAACCAACACATTAGTCTCTCCAACGATATTGGTAATAACTGTGTTCTGGTTCAAAATCGTTTTTATGTCCATCTGCAATACTTTAATTTCCTCTTTAACTTCATTGTTGTTGGTTCAAATGTCTGCATTCTGACCCAAAGCAGTCTTAACGTCTGCCTGCAACTCAATCAGAATTTCTAAAAGAGTAAAACGATTTAAATGAATGTTTTATTTATTTTTTATAAAAAGACTTACGTGAAATTTTATTTCGTTTGCTAATTTTTACTATGTTATATTCTTCAACAAACGTATGATAGTTTATATTTTTTGACTAGTTTGTCACAGAGTTTTTGTTAAATAAATTTTTACTGAAATATTTTCTATTTTTTAAAGTTTTTGATCACAGAAGAGCAAAATATTTTTTTGCTATTTTAGTATACTAACTCTTTAAATGGTTAACTACCAATGTAGAGTAACTTCGGGTGATATGGTATACCTATTTTTATTTTTGCTGTAAAACTGAGAAACTTTAATCAATTACAATATAATTTATTCTGTAATAACTTACACATGTTAGACTCACATAAAGCAATATTTAAATGGGTTTGAAAACATAATTTCAGAATTATTTAAGAAAATTTAAAAAAACTCACAAATAACCCTTTTAAAAATATGGCGGGTAATATGGTACACCGTGGTCTGCAAATATGTTATACTCACGTGTAGTATTTGTAGTAAAGAGAAAACAAAAAAACAAAGTTCATATGAGAAAAAAAAAGGAAAATTACTTACAGGAATCACAAAGCAAAATAGCGCTACGATTTGGTATGCATTTTTCATGAGCCCAAACTTGCTCGCATTGCAGACAGGAGGCCCATGTCATTATAACTAAATCAACCTCATACGAATTATTGAAGTATTTACAAAGCGTTACCTTAATGGGTGGATCTAACATATCCTCGCCTTCTGGTTTCCTAAAATTTTTATCTATACCTTATTATCCGACACATGTTTAATTAAAATAAATATTAAAATAAAAAATACGTGCTAAATATACAATATTGTTGTATATATTATTCTCTAACTAAATACTCACCATTTACTTTACAATTAGATTGCTGTAGTTTAAAACACTTGTTTTTCCAAAAATTTAAATTTTCATCGCATTAGAAAAAAAGTCGATCACACGACCACGTAGATTTTTGACAACTAACTTACTGCAAAATTTGCAAAAACCAAATAGACTTTTGCTTTCATAATTATCTGAGAATACTAACCAATTTAGCTTGGTACTGTTTTTCTTATGTTTATACTTTCCGAAAATAACAACTATACCATATTATCCTCCTATACAATATTTCCCGAACTCACTCTATTAACTTTTTAAAAGTTAAAAAAAATATGAATGTATTAATGAAATTAAATTTTTCTTAGAATTTATTTGAACATGTGACCATTAAATTTAGGTTTATGCATTTAGATCTGGCTTATTTTTCTTTTTTATAAAAGAAAGAAATAAAATCATATTTATTTCGCTGTAATTTTTAATATTTTTTTTCAATCGAATTGTAGATTTTCTAGCTATCAAAGTCATTCGGACATACACCAATTTTCATATGATACTATACTGTAGGAAATGTTTACACGTCATGTAGTCAACCCATATAAATGTCATCACCTAATGACTCTTAAAATATAAGTCATTTATGAAACTGTCTTAAAGACAATATTTCCAACTGGGTAAGTATTCACTAAACTACTTCTATGTAATGTAACTACATGTCTTTATCAAGTTTTTGCTGAGGTATTTTTAACATTTTCCATTTTGTTATTTTTTAAAGTAAACATTTTTTTTTTTTTTTTTTTTTTTTTTTTTTTTTTAATCTGATTGGAAATATTCTTTTCATATTTCTTGAAATATTTTGATAATTTTTCTCTATATTATTTAAAATTCTAAAGTGTTGATTTAAGTTAATGACGTTTCCAAAAATTCTAAAAAGCTGATTAACCATGAAATATGTACCAAGCATTTTTAGTTTTTGGTTTTACGCAAAGAGGAGAAGATTTTAAAATTTTAAATAATTATTTTGGAAAAATTGTAACGAAAACCATTTTGTGTTAGATCGTAATATACGACACAATATTATTGTTAATGCTTCAGCTTTTTCTTTAGCTATTTTTGAATTCAGATATCACTGCAAGTATTTCAAATCTTTCCAATCCTAATGTTCTATTATTTTCCAATATGCAGAAGACCTTTCGTAATTTTTTAACTTAAGCTTTAAGGTATTTCATTTTATTCTTAAAGTGAAAAAATTTTTAAATTGGTTTCACTGGACATTTGTCTACAAACGTAGTATACAAAATACAAGTCACAATTTTTTAAAATATAATTCAATGAGCCAATTAAAAAGCTTTTTAAATCTTTGTAAACCTCCGAGAGCCTTTCCTGTGTTCAATATATCTCTGATTGTTTGAATGTTGTGTGTTAAAATGTTTCCTTACAGAGGTTTTAAATAATCCTTTAACAATTAGTACGTATCATCAAATTATTTCAAATGAACATACCCGCTTGACCACAAAATTCGATAAAGATATCACCTTCGAATAAATCACGAACATTTCTCTAACAAAACCTTCGAGAACGACTATCGAAGGCATTTCGAGCATGAACTCGTAGAGTTCAACTGTCGTTCAGTTTGTGGCAGCAAATCGATCGATATCGAAGGTTTATTTATGATACCTATATCGGATAATAAGTGATATCATTAGCGAAAAGGAAAAATATTCGTTTTCGACATCGAAAATTGTTCGATATCGATATTACTAACGAATCGTTGGCAAAAGTTCTATTCTGTTTCATTTTCATTTTGTTTCCCATTTAAAATTAAAAGCTCTTTTAATTTTTAAAGCAATTTTTTATTTTGAACTTAATAAAACAAATATTCAAAAATACATTTTAATGTCAACTTTCTAATACAATTAGAACATAGTGATACATGTCGATGGTCCCAGAGGAAGTCTCAATAATATTACACACAGAAAAAGGATTGGTTGGATAACGGTTATAGTTATGAACATTTTGTAGAATAAACTAAAATTAACTTGTTACTATTAAAAATTTACATATTCAACAAATATACATTTGGGGGATTCACAAAGTGTGCTATCATGTGGTATTGTCATATGTCCTAAAATATTTCAATGTATAAAAAATAGTGTTATTGCTTTTCCTTTGTAAAATTTTATGACATTATGACAATACGACATGATAGCACACTTTGTGAATCCCCCAATTGTTCAGAGCTGCAAAAACGTTTTTAATTTGGAATAATGGTATCTACAATTGTAAAATTTGTTTATATGACTATATTGTATCTGGTTAAAATACATTTAAGAAATTCGGTAGCGTAAACAGCAGGAATTGCAGTGACAATATTGAATATTGGTCTTACCAATAATCCATTTGCTTTTATTACCATAATTTAATCTACATATGTGTATTCAGTTGCATTAACTAATAATTGATTGTATTAATTTATAAAATTCGGTTATAATTTAAAAAAGCAAATTCGGTTTTCCTTACTGACAATACTTTATATAATTCAAAACGAATTCGCCTTGACTTTTTGTTGATTTTGAAAAATTTTAAAATCCAATAAAACATAAAAGCGTAAATGTAAAAAGAAATAAGATTTACATATTTAAAAAAAGTAAGTTCTCGTTTATTTTTCCGAAAGCTAAATTGGTTTTAATAAGTTTTACTAATTATTTCAGATATTTTCCAATGTTATTTGAGTGCCTGCAAAAATATTTCTATTTGATATACAATAATGCAAACGAAAAATTCTGCCACAATTCCAATTTACATACATATATGTGCTGTTAGATTTTTATGGAAAACTATGGGCAGTTTTTAAAGACGTAAGTAAGTTCACGTGCATTTTTCCGAAAGGATAGATTTGGTTTTAATTACTATTACCAAAGGACATATTTCAGATCCTTTCCGATGTTAATTGTGGGGCTGTAAAAATGTTCATACTCTATCATGCGATAATGTAAACAAAGAAGTATGTCTTCCAATTTATGAGCTGTTACGAAATCCAATGGATGTTTTTGAATGACAAGACGTATTGATGCCGCAATATACTTTCTTATGAATGTGGTTTTGATCCAACTATGCATCAAATCTCAGTTTTGTAAATAAATCTGTTTTTTTTTTTTTAACAAATTTAAAAATTCTTTTTTGTTTTTATATATACATTTGTACATATGTATGTATATGGAGATTTATAGAAATGAAAAATTTGGCAATTGCAATCGAATAGAACTGAATCGATAGAAAAACATTCGGTTGTCATAATGAATCTCATTTCTGTCCACTACTGATATGGCGTTAGGAAATAAAATATTCGGTAATTGTAAAAATAATATTCGACCACTATAAACGATTTGAGAGATAGTAGGTGGAACTACCTGAGTTCGATTGGCAAAAAATTCGGTTACCTCAAAGAATCTCTTTTCTCTGTGTAGTTTTTCTGTTGCCCAAATCCACATTTTTTTTTTTTTTTTTTTTTGTTAAAGTTTACTGAATTAATCTGTAAGAAAAAAATTATCATTTAGGTAAATATGTTATTTAGCGAATGTCTTTAGACATGTAGCAATGTTACTAACCATTTTTACTATTTTTTAGAAAGGGTTTTTAAAGTTAAATTTACATCCTAATTTACAGCCGATCAGTATGAACTATGACTAAAGAATGACATGTACAAACAAGAATATGCGTATTTTTTTTAAGTAACAAAATATCGAGAAATTGAGAAGAAAAGATAATTTCTCGAATCGTTTACTTGCGATAATCCAATAAATTAAGAATTCTCGAAAATTTCTCGAACCGAAACTATCAAGAAATTATCTAGTAAGTTACGATGCTACGAACATTAATTTTTTATTTAATTTTCGATAATTTTTTGAATACATTTGTTTTTGCGAACTTTCACTATTTTCTTATATCAGGTCAAGCGGGTATGTATGTAGATACATAAATTTCACAATCAGAATTTGCTTTGCTTGCTTTTAAAACACTTCAAAACATATGTAATTATTTCTCAAAAATAAATTTAATAAGCTTTCATTAAAGAATTTGCTTCTACAACTCCTCTTCCTAGCGGCTTGTTATAAAATTCTAAAAAAAAAAAAATCATTATTCTTGTCATAATATTATGTTTATGAGATTTTTTAATGTGAAATTTATTAATTTGTATCTTTATTTAAAAAACGAAATTATTAACATTTTTTTTTTGCTTTCTTCAATGCAGATGCATTTGAGTGTAATTTATTTCATAGAAAATATTATATATTTTAAATTTACAATTCATAGTCGTACAACCATGAAAATAAAACATAAATAAAATTGAACAACAACAATAATAATAAATACGACATGAAAATCTTTTATTTAACCTCATTTGACGCCCCATCTTTAAAAGGTTACAGTACGGGAAGACGGAGTGGTATATAAGAGTTTTTATAGGGTTTGTAGCAAGTTGATAATTGGTGATATATATTATTGGAAGGGAGAAAAATATTATTAAACTAATGTCCTTTAAGGATTAATGATTATTTTTAAGGACAAACATTGTAATATTTCATATAGGATTTGTAAAAAAAATAAATTTTAAACAATTGAAAAGTTTTTTATGGAGCAAAAACTTTAATTTAAAAAAACGTCATTTGATTTGTTTCTATCGAAGTAAAATATTATGATCCTAATTTTATCATAATAAAATATCGGTTCCTTACAAAGCAGTCCATTATAAAGTGTCTCCAATTCTTTATAAACTAAATATTGCTCTTCCTCTTTCCCTAGTTTTCTTTTTCACAATGAATAAAGTTCACATACATGCAGTTTTCCTATTTATACACATATACAACGTTATATACGGAACCACACACATACACTTATAAATGACATTGCAAGATTTATGGCAACACAATTAATCAGTGTGTATGCATGATATTTTTCCGTTTCTTCTTCATCTTATGATGAGACTTGTCGTTCATGTTGCTACTAATTCTGCCACTGCCATGTGCATATATATTTTGTTGTGGTTGTTGCTTTTGGTGGTGGTAAATTGTTGCTGGCCTGGCTGACTTGGGGAATCATTTGCTTAATATTATATCAGTTTATATGTCTCATGATTGTGCAACACAATTGTAAATAAGTATAGTTGTGTTATGTTAAATAATTATAATGAGCAAGTAAAAGTTTTCAGCTTGTTGCATTCAACACTATGATACTATACTATTTACACATCTCTCACTTTAGTTGTTGCTACTTGCAGCAAGTTATCTCTTGTTCATATACAAGTCTAGAGTAGAAAACATTTATATCTTTGGTAAAGAAAAAGAATTATATTTGTTAAATATATATTTTTTTCTCTTAGTTTTTTTTTTTTTTTTTTTCTTTTAAATATGTCGCGCGACAGTAGCGTTAAATTTTCCAGCATTTAATTAAAAACATGTCATTTGCTTTTATAATGATCTACAACAACAATAATAAATATCTTGTTTAACATTGTTGTATATAAAATATTTTGCTACAATTGCCCCAGAACTATTATTGTCGTATAAATATAGTATTTTTCTTTATTTTTATTCAGCTTTCAGATTTTTGTTTCCTTTTAGATATGAATTTATGTTTTTGTGGAATTTTCTGCTGGAGTACGCTACTTAAATAAAAAAAAAAAAAATAAAAAAAATATCTCGAATTTTTATTTAATTGTTTTCTGCGTTAAAGATAATTTTACACTAGCTGAAATTTTACTAGATTTAAAAAATAAGAAGCGATTCTACATTCTGTTCCTCAAATAATTTTGAAAATCTATCTAGAATTAAAATGAAATTAATTCCAATATATTACATATAATAAAATTACACACAAATAATGTAAATGCAGCTTAAATTTAAAAAAAAAAAATATGCTTGTAGCACTGCAAATCTTAGATAAAATATAATATTTTTAAAAACTCGTAACTATGTACCTTTATACTATTTTCAACCAACTAAATAATATTTAAAATTCGTCTTAACTTTTCCCTCAAAATTTTACAATTATGTAGGTATAAGAACTTTTTTTTACTTGCAGCAGTTCTTTATTTCCTCTATTTTTCTTTCTACGTAAGTCTATGTTAAGTTTTATTGTATGTTTGTATCCTCTGCTATAGAGTATAACTAGGTACTACAGTATAACTACCAGTAATGCGTGCTCATTACTTGAGGACTTGTCGTAGTCTCTTTTATTATTTTTGTAGCAGTTTGTGTAATTACTATTTACAATTTTTGCAAATTAATGATATCCTTGTCATCTCAACTTCTTTTAAATTTAAAATAATAATTACTTTCTTGGTATAATATAATGAATAATAATGTTAAAAGAAATATGAATTAATTAAAAAATTGTTAACGAAACTTAAGTTAATAAAAACTAAAATTAAAATGTAGGATTTAAATCTGAGTATAAAGGTGCGTATCGCTTTTTAAATTAAATTAACAAATTTTAATACGATTGTTGTTAACAAACCAAACACTTAGAATAACGGATTAAAATTATTTTTTACAATTCTTCTACAGTTTTTGTTCGCGCGTTTGTACTTTTTGATCTTATTCGATCTTATATAAGTTAATCGATTTTGTGAATAAATTATACACCTTCTTTGTTATTGTGCAGAATTTTCCATACAAGGTAGTCGAATTTTGATGACAAATTTTTTTAATTTTTTAAATATTTTTTTTTTTTTTTTTTTTTTTTTGGGCGGAGTCTTTGCGCCCATCAACGAATACAAATTACAGCGATTGTCTATTGTTGTAATTATGCGTTTTTTCGCTGTTTCTCGTTGACATGCACTAAATAATCAACGAAGTCGATAGTCTCAAAATTTGGAAAACAAGAGCGTTTTCTTATAACCTACAGCACCATAGGTGGTTGAGGTATTATATGTTTGAGCTGATATTTGTAACGCATAGAAAAAATCCTCAGACCATCACCTTAAAGTAAACCATTCGACTTCGTCCGTCCGTCTGACCGTCTGTCTGTCCATGTAAACAGTGTTACCGTTTGGCGACTTTAGTCGCCATTTGCCCTTTTTTCAACCACCTGGCCAATTTTTTGGCCCCTTTTTTAAATGGCGACTTTTTAAGACTATGCGCTAAATGACTAGCAACTAAGTTGTTTGAAATATATCGACCTTTTATATATTAATTTCAACAAATAAATTAATCATTTTGAGATTGTTTCATAGTATAGTGATAAAAAAAAACCAAGGAGTATTTATATTATATAATTGACTAAGAAACATATGTGCTGGTAGAATTTTTGCAGCTTATGTGGCAAAACTTTTATATTGTAAATGCTGGAGGCAATGTTGAAGATAAGTTTAGGACACAAAAGCAGAAAAAATTTCTAAAAAATTCTAGGTATAACAAGCTTTTTGCTGTTGCGGCAAAACAGGAAAGTCATTTCCTGTTTTGTAAATACCAAAATATATATAATATATCAAAGAATATTTGCAAAAAAGACTTCTTCCTTCCATAATAGAGCAAAACGTGTCCACATATTTTTAGCCCGATTTGGTATCATGTCACTACGGTAAGAAAGCTCTGGGGTGGTACCAAAACAATAATATAGATTTTGTACCAAGAGAGGTCAATTTTCAAAGTTCTCCATAGCTTAGACCAGTGGAGAGATATTGAGCTCTTGTGAAAAGAACACAAAAAATGTGTCCCAAAATACCAAAGATTTTAAAAGAAGATGTGCACACTGTTCCTGTGACTGAAGCAATTATCAAATCTCTAACGGAAGGGTTACCAAAAATGGTCCACAAATTCATAAGTAGTGGTTAGAACTATAAAATGTATATTTTTCTGTGATCTGTAATAAATTATCAATTAAATAAAAGAAGAATGAAAACTCTAAGATCAACCGTTATAAAGTTATTGAATATTATATATGTTAAGATTTTTTCGAACTCACTCCTTATATTCCACACACATGTTGATATAAAGTTAATATTTGACACAAATAAGTTTTTCTTTATAGGTAGAAACTACAGTTCCAATTTTTATGAGAATTGGTCCATAGTTTACCATATCTCTCATATCCGGGAATCACCTTAAAGTACAGAATCCCATATAAATGTTAGTATCAACATAATATATTGCATATGTATGTTTTATAAAAATATATATTACATTTAATATATGTATCGGTCCACAATTGACCACAGGTCCCATAAAAGTACTTTTCCAAAATTTTGATGTACATACACAATTGTGTAGGATTTTAAAGCCAACAAAGATAGAGGCAAAAGGATAAAAATCTGTGATCACTCATATTTCCTACTAAAAATCAATTTTTTATGAAAAATTAAAAAATAAATTTTAAAGCTAAACCAACAGAGATAGAGCCAAAAGGACAAAAGGATGTGATCACTCATACTTCCTACTAAAATTCGGCTTTTATATGAAAAACATACAAATCGATTTAAAGCTAAACCAGCACAGATAGAGGCAAAAGGACAAAATTCTGTGATCACTCATATTTCATACTTAAAATCGATTTTTATATGAAAAACATAAAAATCGATTTTAAATCTAAACCAGAACAGATAAAGCCAAAAGAACAAAAATCTGTGGTCACTCATAATTCCTACTAAAAATCGATTTTTATATGAGAAACATAAAAATCGATTTTAAAGCTAAACCAGCACAGATAGAGCTAAAAGGACAAAAATCTTTGCTAACTTTTGAAAACGGTTAAAACTATTAAATTCAGCATCGCCCATCTTGTTAAAAGTATTAAGTCTCCTTTTTGAGCACAGTATTATTTATCAAGGGATTTTTATTAAGCATTTAAGGAAGCATTTACACTCTATGTAAAACCCTGCGTTATTTTACAAAAATTTTAATACTTAAAAGATTAAAAATCATACAGTCATATAAAGAATATTTAAATTAATACAGTTTATACCAATAAAAAAAAAAAAAAACTGCTTTGCTGACTATTGAACTCCTCAATTGGCGACAAACTCTCAACGTATTTATTTTCTCTGCATAATATATAAAATATTCATTGTACAGTTTACAATTTTCTTAAGAAAAATATCAAGCATTATGTTTACTTATTTCTCGTGAACATATCCTTTTTCTTAGTCTTTTTTTAAAACATATAAATATGCAGTTGTAAATATTTACATGAATATTTATCATGAAACTTGCTAACAACTACCTTTATGGGTCTTTTGCATATTTAAGACGCATTCGTAGGCACTTATTTATTGTATTTACCATGATTAAGTGAAAAATCTGCACTCAGTTATAACAACGTTACAAAAAATATAATTAATAATGCAAACGAGGCACAACATATGAAGGAGGCTAACACTTGGGTATAGTTTAACAAAGATAATATTCGTATTATCTCTAGATATTGGCATAGCACAGTGTTCGATTTTCAAATTTAGCTGGCCAAAACCCCAAAAATGAACTTTAAAGGAGGAAAAAAATTATATTCGGGTATTAAAATAGACTTTTCAGTTAAGACATTTCCGTACTTATTTTAGCTAAAATCGATCAATGAATGCTTCTAACGATAACTTGAATGATGGGTAAAATATACAAAAGAAAAATATTTTTTTTTTTTTTTTGTTCGAAAAGTAGTCAAACTTTGAACATGAATAAAAAATTTTCTATGGCATATTTTTAAAAAATTCTTTTTATATATGAAAATATAATTCCTTTAAAATATAAAACAGGTATTTTGTGTATATTTGAATGAATATAGTTTTAGATATTGAAAGATATAATAGGGAAGCTCTTAAAAAAAAGTCAAAAACAAAAATGCATAGGCAAATACTTTTTTCTTTTATCAGCTGGGGTCCAACTTTTGATTGTTTTGAGAACTAGGGATACTCCTTTAATAGAAACTAAAAAAATGTTTTGCCCGAAACTGCCCCTGCCGAACAAAGTATTCAAAACAAAGATACACCATCCTTCTAAGTGGAACAAAAAATTGAATACCATTTAATTTGTAAGTTGCTTTTAAAGAATGTATGTTTTAAATGAAGTGAAGTTTTGGTTTAGGTAAATAAATTTATGCTGTATTGTTGTTGGAAAATATAATAATGCAATATATTTTTTATTCTGTTTTGTGTAAATTAAACTGCATTTTAAACAGAAACTTTTAAGTGTGTCCTCTGATTATTTTTTTTTTTTTAAATTATGATGAATTCGGTTAATATTTCTCGGATGGAACTTTTTGACGTATGGCTATTTAGTTTTAAAAATGAACGTTTCGATCGTTTAATTGACTAATTTGGTGAGCGGCTCAACAACAAAAATACAGTTTGATAAATTGAAATCTTTTTGTTTGAATATGTGCAGCGAGTTTCTGAAAAGATGGACAAAAGCTAAAAGAACAAAACCCCTATTCCTACATGACAATAACGATTTGCTAGCAGTTTAATAGATTATTCTAGTTTTACAGTTAATACTGCAAAAGACGATCATAAAGTGGGCAGGCCAAAAAAGGAGTTTGAAGATTGTAGCCAAAGAAGCAAGAGAAAAAAAGTAAAAGAATTAACTCATTCAGTAGGTACCGAACAAATGGTGATGGCGATTAAAACACATCTGCATTCCTTTGGAAAACACTGTTCAGCTAAATTGGTGGAAGAGTTAGCTTTGTCTTCTCCAGAAAGGGGTAAAGCCATAAAGAAGTTAAGGTCAACAATTGAGGTAACAAATGGTCTTTCAGCGGATGAAGCTTTAGCTATGATTTTGGATTTAGATTTATCCTCAAACAAGTATCGAATGTTAAAACAACATACAATGAGTTATAATCGATCCTTATACCCTTCTTATGAATTAGTTAAGAGGTCAAAAGAACTATGCTACCCAAAAAAATAGCAGTAATAGAATCTTATGCTGAAATTAAATTACAATCCCTAATAGACCACACGATTTTAAGACTATATTCAAGTTATAGTGATTTTATAAAAAATCACATAAGTACATATACGGAAATATTCGCTTTATTCAAATGGGGATGCGATGGATCTAATCAAAGTCTTTATAAGCAAAAATGTATACAAGAAGGTAGTAGTGATGAAAATTTGTTTAGTATTTCTCTTGTACTAGTACAAATATATTTAATTAATAAAAATGAAGAGAAAATTATAATTTATGAAAACAAAACGCCCAACTCCTCTCGCTATTGTCGTCCTATAAAATTAATCTTTGCAAAAGAGACAACAGACTTGATAAAAAAAGAAGTACAAGGTATTAAGGACCAAATAGCAAAACTAGTTGCTACTGAGGTTAATATTGTCGTGAACAATATCCAAAATACTGTTTATATAAAACCGAAATTAATTTTATGCATGATTGATGGAAAAGTTTGTTCTGCTTTATCGAATTACAATTCGTCACAAATATGTTATGTATGTGGAGCTAAGCCTTCCGAAATGAATAACTCTTCAGCCCTATTACAAAAAAACCTTAGACCCTGGAGTTTTGGAATTTGGCTTGTTGCCTCTACATTGCTGGATACGATTCATGGAATGTTTACTACATATAGCTTACAGGATAGATATAAAAATGTGGCAAGTTAGAGGTGAAGATAACAAAGTAAAAGTTCCCTGGTATTACATGCCTGTCAGTGTTCACAAAGTTCTTTGGCACGGAAAAGCTATAGTTGAACATTGCATCCTTCCTATTGGTCAATTATCTGAAGAAGCTCAAGAATCCAGGAATAAAGACAATAGACGTTAAAGACTGCAGTTCACGCGGAAAACTTCACGGACCGAGACTAATGCAGATTTAATAAAAAGGCTATTAATATCATCATATCCTTATATTTGCAGCTTCAGGAAAACTCCACCAGTTAAAAAACGAACTTTAACGCCAGATATATTGAAACTAATAAAAAACGCATGTTATAATATACAAGAGTCTGATAGTGAAAAATGACAGTGATATTGGTGCAGATTCCACATGATTTTGTTTTTTTTTTTTTTTTTTACTAAACTTTTTTATACTTTCATTAAAAAATTATGATGAATTATGTAATCTTTATTTTGTATTTTTAATTAAACTATTTTCAAATGAAAAAGAATTATAAAAGAAGCTATTTTTAAATTTTGACTATTTTTCATAATTGGGTAATTAATAGTGGTCGTGGCGGTAGGCGGATTTATCTCATTTTTTGTCCAATAATTCTTCAATATGTAAGTAATCACTATGCCAAAAATCACTTTTGTACGATATATAGTTTTTGTGTAATTAATTTTGGCCGCTTAAATTTGAAAATCGAACACTGTGCATAGATTTGAATGTAAATTTTTGTTTGAATTGAATTAAATAGAATTGCGACTATAAAATTTCTTTTTTATTTTTATAAATTTCTTCTACCGTCTTACCAGGATCAAGTGTCTTTCCCCTAACAATAAATACCTAGAAATCAACAGTAAATAAAATACGAGGTTCTAGCGCAAAAAACACCCAACACATGTTTATTCGATAATAACAAGGAAATGGTATTTAAAACAATTAAATAAATGCTGTGTGTTCAACAAAACAATTTCATTTAAATATATAGAAAATGCAAATAAAAAATGTTTAAATATGTGGCACATAGTTAGTCTGTCGTGTCTATGTTTGTATACGCTGCATTAAAATAATTGCTAACAAATCTCAGTATTTTGTTGCATAAATGAAAAATAGCAACAACGACAATAACAAAACACTGTAATTAGAGAATAAATTTATCTGTTATTGTATGTGTCTATGTATGTTTGTTAAAGAGTATGTATTTCAAAAACCACTATACAAAATAATTACAAATAATTGTAAAATGAAATTTATTTAAAGGCAAAAGTTCCTGCGTAATGTCCATTTGCAACAACAACAGCAATAACAACTTAAATAAACTCCCACTAAAAAAATATTTAGTTTAGTTTTTTTTTGTGATTTTATAACATAAACCGCAATTGATGTTAAATTACTATAAACCGAAAAAAAATTATATAAATTAAAAACTAGTAGCTGTAAATATATAATAAAAAAAACAATAAAATTAAATAAAACAATTTCAGCAAATTTTTTTTAAATAGTCCAGTTATGTTTAAGCATGCATACATAAACAAAATTTTAACTGCTAAAATGTTCAATTTTAAATACCTTAACTTTTGTTACATTTCACATGTGATTGGGTAAGGAAAAAAGTAATTTATGCACTTATTTATTGAAGTAAATTTTAAATTTTAATTACACTAAGCAACAATATTTTTGGAGCGGAATTATTCCATCTGCAATTGATGGCATTTGATGAGGGTGATGAGTACATAGGCAACGACCATTTAAACATTTCTCTTTTAAAACCAAAATATAGTTCGAAGCTCAGAAAGTAAAATAGGCTGCTTTATTTTTTGATAGGAACACAGGGAATGGTAGACTCTTACAAGGTAAATATTTATTATCACATATCTTCAGAATTATTACAGATAACGTCCTGAAATCCTGTGGAAATAATATTATTATTATCAATTTAAATAATTGAGATGAAAATGGGGTGGGTAGGTCTGGGGGGAGTGATAGCCCCTATACAAATTTTACGAGAATATCTTTTTCACCAACCTCCAAAGTCAAAATGAAAAAGGAGAGGATAGAACCAGGGAAATGGTGTCCTTCATATAACGAAAATATTAAATATTGTATATTTTAGGAACTACAACAGAAAAGAAAGAAATTTTATAAGAATAACTTTCTCAAAAACCTTCATAAGTTTAGATCAGTGATACGCACATACACACTACTATACTTGACTTGATTTGCTTTGAAATTAATGAGAGAGCAGCAGTCGAACGAGGTAGTTTATAGTGTATGTGTGATGCAACGGTGCGTATGCAGCATTTGTAACCTAACCTCGCGAGTCAGGAAAGTTGCAAATTGCGCATCTCTGGTTTAGATTCAAATGCGATGGGTGGGACCAGGGGAAATGGTACCTTCATACAAAGCAAATATTATTAATGGTATATCTAAAATCTAATAAAGTGTGAGCTCTCAAATTTTGTGGCAATAACTTTTTCCCATATTGCATTGAGAAAATTAAACTAGGACTAATAGGGCTAGCGGAAGTGGTAAGCCCCATATAAAGAAAAATAAAATATTTTCGCATATCAAATTTGAATGGGCGGAGAAGGGAAAGTATTAGCTAATATTTGTTATAGCATCAGTAGGAGTAGCGAAGCTCACCAGGACAAGCTAGTGTGTGATTAAAAATAAAATGTTTAATTTATCCCACGTTTCTAATATAAACGCCTTAAACTAGGCTATGAAATATGACATACAATCAAAAGTTTTGTTGAAATCGTTAACAAAATTAATATCGGCTACAGATGCTCAGGACGCAAGATGAAATATGGGACCTAATGTCTGAAAGACATTAGATCCAAAACTCGAAATGGGAAAAGAAGTCTACAAAGTTTATATAATCGCCTAGACAAGGACGTAAAGCTTAGTACCCGTCGAAATAAACGTCGATGGATTGATGACCTTGCCAAACAAGCTCAGTCAGCTGGGTCGAATAACATTTGTCTCCACCAAGTCGATAATACACTGTATTAATACTACCAAGCACCCTTCTTGCTACTGTCGCCCCAACATCGAAAATCATGACATACCTACCGATAACCTTACATTCTCTGAAATCGAGTATGATATTAAAGCTCTGAAGAACAACACATGGTATCGATAACATATCTCCTAAACTGTTGAAGACAGTTACAACCGTAACAACAAAAATCCTAGCAATTAACTTAAAGAAGTCACGATACACAAGATCGATAAAAAGGGAGACCTCACTGAATGCAGGAACTGGAGGCTCATAACACTCCTTAGTATCGCGAAGAAGGATCAAGATCAGTAGAATGGCGAACACCTCCGTATCTTTTTATGATCGACTCTGAGAAGTCGTTTGACAACCTAAATCATCAAGCTATCTAAAATGCTCTTAAATACTTACTGCATCTTACATTAAGACACTATATGTCGTCCTATAAACTACGTGGTCATTGACAACATCATGTCGAAAGTGATATAATACCAAGAGGCATCATATGGCGTTTGAACGGCCACCTTGAGGACCTGGACTATGCAGATGACAAAAAAAAAAAAAAACATATTTAAGAACAAAAAATTTAATAATATCCATCCAAAAGTGAGAGATATGAAAGTCGAGGCAGCAGTGGTCTTAAAAAGAAAATACCTAAAACAGAAACCATTTGTTTTATTTTTATTTTTTCCTCAGCTTTAAGTATTCTATATTTTTGTTTACCAAGATGGACTGAATTTTGGACCGTTTTAATAGATTGGTTTTGGTACATAACATCACAATTTGGTGGAAAATGTGAATTTGTTGTGTTTTCTTATGAGAGGCAGAAATATTTTCTACGGTCATTTCTTTACGTATATTTCTTTGTTAAAAGTGCCATTTGTTATAAATAAAGAGAATTTTCCTTGGGTTGATATTCTGACAATTTTGTTTTTTCTTAGATGATTTGAACAATTTTGAAAACTCAATGAATGACTTGCTTTCCATCTAGACATATAGAATTTTTTTCCTACAAACGCTCATGTAAATTTTTGGCTGTTCGTTTAATAAAAATATTTTAGCATAACTTGTTTATACGAACACTTGTGACATATTAAAAATTTTATATAGATTATAACACAAAATATTGTTTTCAGGAATTCATTTCTATTTTTCGAAGTACCACTAAAATCAATAATAACTTACGAGTTTTTACTTTTTTTTCTATTTTTTTTTCTAAATAGTTTAATTAACACAAACTATTTTCTAAATTACAATTTGTTGCAAGCGATTATGTATATGTAAATACTTTATATATTTATGTATGTAAATATATTTTTATTTGTTTTTTTCTTTTTATTTTTTGAACACAAACAAATTACAAATCACAGGATGTAATTTACAATTAAATATAATCTAAAAATATGTATAATTTTTTGTGTAAACTAAGCAAAAATGAAATCGAAAAAATAAAACAACATTAACTCTGAAATAGTTATACGATTTAAAAAGTTATTTATTGAAAACATATGCCATAGAAATAATAACAAAAAATAAATGAATAATCCAACAGTTTGCAAAAAGTTATAAAATTATAGATTCGTTAGTAAAAGGTAACGATTAAAATACCTTTTTTTCAAAAAGACTAAATAGATTGTCTTTTTAATTGCTTGTTGTTTCATCAGGTTTGAAGGACCATAAATATTGGTAAATGGTAACAATTCATAGCAGTCTATGGTGGCTGTTGCATACAAGTTACCTAACCGACTACAATAGGGTATAACTAGTCACTTTATTAGCTATGTGACTAGTCACATTAACATGGAGGAAGTCTATTGCCACTTCAACGACTATATGGTGTCACTTTTTGCACACGCAATCCCCTCCACGTCTTCCTAAGGTCAATAAAGTGACATAAGGAACTTCCAAGACCACCAAGTGTCTCTATTTTTACTTACACAATCACTTCAAAGGCTACAAAGTTTAACTTTTGTGCGCACACTTTATTGGATATAAAATGAGTCAGTTAAACATTTTTGATATCTTCTTTTTGTCTTCTTCCCGCTTACCTTATAGTCAGTAAAGTGCCAATTGCTAATACGTTCATTGGTGACCGATGGAGAGAGGCAGGTGACTGTACACCATCGAATCTTAAGGCTCCGTTACTCTACCGTAAATGTAAATGTAAAAACGTAAATGTAAATGGAACGTAAGTGGATGGTTACTCAAAAAACATAAATGTAGACAGTACTTTGTTATTATTTGGACACACCAACATCAGTGATTTCAATTACACATATTTCCAGTAAATCAAATTCAGTTTGAAAATCGCTAAATTTATTGGTTTGTATTTTAGCGATTTGTATACAAAACGAATTTTGTGATTTTATGACAAAAATTTTAAATTTTATTTTATCGATTCAACTCCGCAGTTTATTTAAATTATTTAAAAAAATTTTTTACTCAAGAAAACTGCAAAACAAATTGTTCAATTGATAAACTTTTTACAGCGATTTTATGATTTTTACAGCGATTAAGTAAACGAAAATGTACCACAAAATTCCCCTCTTGAGTTCTTACCCACATAGGACCATTTGACCAATTTGATAGAAAAAAAAAGTACCACAAATCCTCTTTTTTAAATTCTTATTCACTTAGACCATATATTCATAATTGTAGGTTCAATATTATATAAAATTCAAAAAGTACCATGGAAGAATTAAAATTAGAAAATTCAAAAAGTACCATTAGAAGAATGAAAAAAAAAAAAAAAAAATCCCCTCTTGAGTTCTTACCCACATAGGACCATATATCTTTAATTTCATGTTTCTAAGTTCAATATTGTAGACAATTCAAGAAGTACCATTAGAAGAATGAAAAAGTACCACAAGGTACCCTGTTATGGATTTTCATTCACTTAGGACAATATATCTTTAATTTCAATTTTATATAAAAAAAAAAGTACCACAAATCCTCTTTTTTTAAATTCTTATTCACTTAGACCAAATATTCATAATTGTAGGTTCAATATTATATAAAATTCAAAAAGTACCATGGAAGAATTAAAATTAGAAAATTCAAAAAGTACCATTTAGAAGAAGGAAAAGGTAACATAAAGTCCTCTGTTATGAATACTCATTCCATTGCGATCATATATCTTTAATTTAATTTTTCTAGGTTGAATATTATAGAAAATTTAAAAAGTACCATTGAAGAATGAAAAAGTACCACAAAGTCCCCTCTTGTAAATTGTCACTCACTTGGGACTACATGGAATTAAGTTCATATTTCTAGGTTTAATATAATGAAAAATGCATTATTTAATTTGAATAAAATTTAATTTCCCGATTTTATCCCCTTTTTGGTACTTTTTTATTCCTCCTAGATGTAACAAAGATTGTATTCCAATGAATTTCTAAATTGTACTAAGATCTAATGTTAAAATATTCATAATAATGTGTCGGCAAAAAAACAAAAATATATATTTTGTGAAAAAAGTATCAAAATCAGGTACGATTTTTACCCCTTAAAAGTTCGAATTTCCAAAAAGTACCAAACTGGTATTCGCCAATTTTCGAAAAGATACTAATTTAATACATATATTATTTCTATGCTTACTGGATTAAAAGATAGCTAAGGTTCTAAAAAAGTACCAAATTACAGTTTTTACCCGTTATCTACCTAAAAGAGCCGAATTTTCAAAAAAGTACCAGACACCTGTCCGATAATTTTTCAAATAAATAACTATAACTATTTAACTTTTTTGTAACCCTATTAGTTTAGAAGATATCAGGCTACCGATTTTAGTCGTTTTTACACTTTTTTATCCCTTAAACATTCGAATTTCCAAAAATCCCATCTTAATGGATCTATTTGGTAGGAGATCTATCTACTTTCCACAGTCTACAGCTTTTACCATTTGGGCTGTGCGATGATCAGCAAGTAAGTCAGTCAGTCAGTCAATCACTCAGTGATGTTACTCTTTTATATACAGTGGTCTCCAGGTTTAACGAATGATATATTGTCAGGCCAATTTGTAAAATCGAAAAGTTTGTTAAATCGCGAATATATTTATCTAACAAAACATACTTTAAGAGATTTATTTTTGTCTACATTTTCACTTTTTAACGTTAAAACACAATTTAGTTATCTTATAACAACAAAAGTGAAAAAAAAAAAAAAAAAAAATAGCAAAATTTTTAAAAATCAAATTATTTTTTCTTTAAATAACAGTTTTTTGACAAATTATATAGAATTTACTATGGCTTTGTAACGTATTTATACCCTACACCACCATAGGTAGTTCACTAAGGGAAAAAATTCGATTCAAAATCAACAACGGTTGTGCTCACATTGGTAATTTACGGTAACAGCTTTTTAGTACCTTTCGTTAACAAATTTAATAGAAAACATATGTAATTTAACAATTTGATACCGAAATGGTTTCATCTTGGTGCCAATTAGGTATCGATTTTTAATAAGAATTGAACACGCAGTGTTTAATTTAAACACATACGGTGTAGATTCACTATTGACACAGAATGGTATCGTTTTCAACACGTATGTGATTGATATTTCTCTGGGTGTTGGGGTATTATATGTGTGGAAATTATGTAACGTAGAGAAAAAATCTTCCGACCTCCATCGACTCAAAATCACTTTCTAAGTAGATTTAACCATGTCCGTCCGTCTGGTCAGCTGGCTGGTACATATACATATGATTTTTTCTGTCCAAGGACGAAGCCTAATGAATTTGGTCATGATCGCCCCATTATTTCACCTGGCCCCCATTCAAATGTCCTCTGGAATAGAGTTTTAACACTGATAAATACCTTAAAAATATAAATATTTTAATGAAATTTGACACAAATAAGTTTTATGTAAAAAATCTGTATGCCAAATTTAGTGAAGATATGTCCATAATTGACCATAGCTCCCATATAAGACCCAATTTCGGGAATCACCGAAAAATACATATCATAGTATCTATGTAATATTCTTTATTAGTATTTTTTTATATTACACTTAATACAAGTATAGGTCCATAATTGGCCCCTTCCCGAATTTTCGTACACATGGTGTAGGGTATCATATGGTAGGGCTTGACCGACTATATCTCTTTCTCTCGTTTTTTTTTTTTTTTTTTTTTACTCTTTACTTTTATTAAGAAAATAGTTTTCAAATGAAAAAATATTGTCCAAACGAAAATCTCTAATTCTCTTCTTTTGCATAAAAGGGAAGAGTAGTACTCTTTCAGTAGGATGAGAAATGTGTTTTATTTACTTTCTCTTATTTTTATAGATTTCAAATCATATTTTTTGGAAAAATTCGTTATATCGAGTACTAAAATATATAGATTGTTCGTAATATAAGGTACTCAATGTTAAAATTTTGGACCTACGTTAAATCGCGAATTTTGAATACCAAACAAACCTTATATAAGATAAATATTTGGAGCCAAATTTCGTCGCCCTATCCTACTTTCAACAGACAGACGGACAGACGGACGGACATAACTAGATCGACTCAGAATCAAACCAGGACCCAGAATGGGTCTTAAATGATTACTTCGACATGTTACACATCTTTTTTATGGTGGGTATAAAAAGTTATAGCTTTTGAGTGACTTCAATTTGTTTATTTTAAGTTTGTCATATTCAAAACTGCAGGTATTTACTAAATTCAAAATATTTTACATATAAATACGTACATATATATGTACGTATACGTAGTCCATATGGGATGTTGTTATGTATACAATTAATAACTAGTATATTCCCTAACAAATATAAAAATAAATTATAGAATTTTTAGGTTAGAATATATAATTCATTTCAATAAATATTTTTTTCTTTTTTACAAAATATTTTATATATTGAGTGGTATTTTCACAAAGATAGTTATTTTTCTATTATTTTTTTCTAAATAAATTCAATTTAAATTTTAAATATTTTATTTGAAAATTTATGGTTACAAATTAGTCTGTGTAAATAGAATTTATTCTATGTATGTGTTCGTGTTAAAGCAATTATGAATTTTAGTTACAGAAAAAAAATAAGTAAAAGTAAAAAAGTTAGGAAAAAAGGTTTTAAAATAAAATAATCAATAATATTTAAATTGTAGGAAATTTCTTTGAACTAAATAAATGTTTCTAGTAAATACAAAATTTAATGGCCTTATGATTCCAATGGCATACTAACAACTTCTTTGGGGGATAATTTAAAGCAGTTGTTTTCATTTAAATTAAACTAAATACATATATACTTACTTTATTTCACTTTTTATATGCAAATCTTTTAAAAATATCTTTATTTTGCTTTTTCTACTAGGAAAAAGCTTTCTTACAATTCAATCCAATCAACTAAAACAATACACAATGTGTTGCATTTCTTTATGCAAACTCCCAAAAGCATTACAACTCATCATGATGATATTTTTCTCATATTTTTCTTTTTATTTTATCTCTTTTTTTTTTTAATATTTATTTTCTACTATTTTTCCATGTTGCTATAAATGGTCTGTCCTCAGTGGGACATTCAAATTGTTCAAATGGTTTTACAAATTCAGTATGTTTTTCACCTTTAGGTTGCAACATATTATTCCATAAGGCATTCGCCATAGCAGCATGACCCAATTGACTGAAATGGAAACAATCACTGGCAAAAAAACGTAAATCTGTATCGCCATTGGCCAGTGTTGGCATAGAAACTTCAGCTGAGAATGGTTGATACAAAATAATAAAATCATCTGTTTGAAATTCTGGCAATTCGGCAACATATTGATCGATAGCCTGCCAACGTTTTATATAGTTATAGATTCTTTTAAGTGCTTTAAAAGAGTACAATTCGCTAAACACACAATGACAGCCGATGTGATGTACAGCCTGGCAGGATAAGGGAACATTTTTCATTTCATATAGAGTCGTAACCATATTGGGTACTGGTACTAAATTTATCACTAAACGGGGTACATTATCACGCAGCAAAGTAAAAGCATTTCTTAAATCACGTTCATGTCTACGCAAAAAGTTTACCACGTTATCATGATGACACATATCTGAACAAATATCATTATTGCCCACAAATATAGTTAATAATTTCCAATGATTTTTAAAATCTACATTAGGATCCTTTTTCAAACGGGCTATAAATATATTAGCCTGGTACACCAAATCACGGGACATCAGCATAGGTTCGGCAATATTTAAATGAGAATTGCGATCTACTGTTAAAACTTCGCCTGTAGCAAAACCATATAATTTAGGATTGAATACTTTCAGTATATTAGGCAAAGTTAATACAGTACGCCAATCTTCTACTCCACCTCCAGAAAATGCTAAACCTCTAAATTCCATTGCTATATGTAAAATCTGCTCGGAAATAACGCCATTACCCGCAGACAAAGAATCACCTATAGCTGCCACTACATCTATATCGCCCGGCCTTAATTCATGTACTGTTTTAGGTGGCTCTTTAGATCGTGTATTATTTAAATTACAGGGAAATTTTTCCCACTGAGCGCGAGGTTTTTGCATTTTTCCCTTTTTCTTATTCATTTTGATTAAATAGTCCCATTCATTAGAGGCTTTATTTAATAAAACCTGCCTTATAAATACCATCATGCCACGAAAATTATCTAAATTTGTTACCAACATATTGCCATTATGTGCCTTTCTAAAATCAAAGTTGGTTTTTTGTATACCCGAGCGTTGCAGAAAATAATCGACATTTTCTTTTTTATAAAATCCCAAAGATGTGGAGATCAAGGCACTGAGTGTAAGGTAAAAATATATATTTTTCATTTCTATGGAAGTAGGTGGGTTGAATATTTAACAGGTACTGAAAAGAGAAGATATAAGAAATATAATTCAAATTAAAATCGTAATATTTTCTTTAAGAATCGTAAGTTTATTTGACAATGATTTAACTTGTTAGCAGACATTTGTTTTAAAAATAATGTTCTTTAATTTAAACCATTCCATACAAAAACGAATAGCAATTGGATTTGATAACTCCGATTCAAAAACATTATACTAAATAATAATACAAAACAAATACATTAACATTTGTCATCCCGTTTTAATTTATATACTAAAAAATTCGCCAACTGGTGATTTTTTTCTTGTCACTCGAAATAAATTTCTATATTTTTCTTATACCCGCAATCAAAAAGATGGGGGGTATATAGATTTTGTCATTCCGTGTGTAACATGTCGAAGGAATCATCTGAGACCCCACAAAGTATATATTTTCTGGGTCCTGGTTACATTCTGAGTCGATCTAGCTATGTCCGTCCGTCCGTCTGTTGAAAGCAGGATAGGGCTCAAACGGGAAAACGTATGGGGACGAAATTTGGCACAAATATTTGTCTTATATAAGGTTTGTTTGGGATTGAAAATGGGTGTCGATTGATAAACAAAAAAGTTATGGGCTAAAAACTAGAAACGCAGGGTGTCCGTTTTATACTTTTCTGCTGATATTTCTTAAATAAAAGCATGTACGACAACGAAATTTTGTACGTATAGTTCAGGGATCGATATAAACTCGGAAACCAAAAATGGGCGTGGTCCACCTACTTTACCGCCCACCTCCGATATAAGGTGAAAATCAACGAAATTGTGTTCAAATATTTCAAGCACCAATGTAAACTCGGAAACAAAAAATGGGCGTGGTCCGCCCACTTCACTGACCACTTTACCGCCTCCTCCTATATAACGTAAAATTTGAAAAAGTTGATGGTGGGTATATAGATTCGGCCGGGCCGAATATAACATTCGCGCTTGTTTGAAAACTGTTCTTAAATACACTAATTTTAAATTTTCATTGAATGCAACTTAAAATATTACAGGATGTTTGTTCTGCAAATTATAATTCTTTCCCTGTATTAATCGCCATTTTCGACCCCTTTTACCTCAATGTATGACGGCTACATGAAATAATGGATCGATCATAACTAACGTGACCAGAGGGTTTTTGTCAAAAAGCGGGACCCGAACGACTAAAAAGCGGGATTCTGAACAAAATTTTATGTAAAAAGCGGGACTTTGAAAAGATTTGTAAAAAAAGAGCGATTTTCTTTTTATATTTCAATTAAAAATCTAAATCAGCTGGTCCCTCTCGCAAGCACTTAGTTCACGACCCAATTGAGATGTTAAAAATTGAGAACGACCCATCACCATTTTGGAACATCAAAATAAGTAAATATATCCCTACAAACTGAAGCATTAAAAATTAAAATTTTAACGTGTTTCTCGAAACATTTTCGAAATATTCCTAGTTAAATTTCAAGATTGAACTCAAATACGGATTGATAAAAAAATAAACTTGATACTTTTTGAATTTGATAGCAAAAGTTTTTCTTAATTAATTCTTAGACCCGCTAACAATAAAAATATGTTTGGTTTCCGTAACCTCAAAAAAAAAAAAAAAAAACATTCAACATAATTGAAAATCCGGTTACCACTAAAATATATAATGCTACAAAACTGTTTCCAAATTAGCTCGAAATACCGTTAGCGTTATTTTTGGGTTTAAGAAATATTATTATTTTTAATAAAGTTGAAATAAAACTTGTAATGAAGTTAAGGCGACCCCAGCTAGTCATTATAATACTTGACTACAGATTATATTTTATGGTTTAAAACCGATACTTCCAAATTTCCCACAAAATACCATTACAGAAATAACTCGAAATACCGATAGCGCTTAATACCGTTACCGAAATAACTAAAAATACCGTTACCTCTAAAAACCCGTTATCAAACCAATCCGATGTACTGTTACCTTTTCACCTTTTTGAATCTGCTGCCAACAAGTAAAACACTAATATTCAGTTAAAACAAAAAGTTCAAAGAAAAATCATTAACACAAGGTTTTCGTAAGTACTAACTTTAAGTAAATTTAATCGAAAACATTGTTCCAGATATTTCTATAACTTTCTGTTTATACAAAAATAAAAAAGTATCCAATCCAAGTTCATGTCAAAACATCTTTTTGAAATGGCACATTTTGGTAAATAAAATTGGTAAAAATTATTTAAATAGCCCCACACACAAATATTTCTCACGAAATGAGTTTTACAAAAGTGCCATTTAGATAACGGGACTTTGTGGGACTTTTTGTCCAATAAAAATTAATATAGAGACAAAAAAATTATAAAAAAGTTGAAGACCAAAAATTCCTCACGATTGTTTCTTTGATAGGTTTTTTTCAAATTATTACTTTCTGTGACAGATAACAACACATCAGCCTTTAAAACAAAAAAATAAAAAGATTCATAAAAATCCTGTTCAAAATTCAAAATTGCTCAAAATTTAACTTCTCGCCAAAAAATACTTCGCATAATATTTGTCTTCAACTACAGTGTTTTTTGTCTTCAACTACTGTTTTACTAACAGTTAACATTTTTTTAATACTCTTTATATTTTTCAGTTATCTGAAAGGTTCTTAATTAGAACAACCAACTTTTTTTTTCAAAACTCGAAAAAAAATTTTTGGTGTTTTGATCAGCTAAATAGTTAAAATCACACACTGTACAGCGTAACAAAATATTTAAGACTTTTAATTATCAAAAACGATTTGTAAAAAATTATCAACTTTCCAATGGAAAAAAAATATTAAAAAATTGGTAGCACAGAAAAAAGTCACCAATTAACAAATATATATGAAAATAATTCATTCAATTATAAACTTGTTTAAATTTGCACCTCTCACCAAAATGATTATATCAATTACTAAAGACTATAAAAAATACAAAACAGAAAAAAATTCCCAATTAATAAATTAATTAAATCAATCAAGTGGATGATTGAATGAATTAAAAATGTTAAAATCATACAAAAAATTATTTTTATTTTATTTTTTCTTGAATATATTTATTAAATTTTGCTGCAAAATTAAACAACTGAGTTAATTGAAAAAAAAAAACGGTAATAATTTTTTCTGTGAATGTTATAGAAAACGTAAATAAGGAAATCAAATAAGTAATTGTTTGAGTTAGAAAAGCGGAATTTCTTAATAAAAAACGGGAAAAATATTTTAGGCGGGATTTACGTTTAAAAAGCGGGATAATCCCGCCAAAAGCGGGATGTCTGGTCACGTTAATCATAACCAATTTCAATAGGCTTTGCTCCTGGACGATAAAAGATAAAAGAAATTTCAAAAAATTAAGATTAATATTAGTCAATTACGAACTGTAGTAGACGGACGGACGGTCGGATGAATGGACATCGTTAAATCTTTGGTATAAATTAAAGTGGGTTTGAGACCAATATTGCTAGAAAAGTTTGAATTTTTAACAATATATTTCAGTGTTTAAAAAAGAAAACTCAGTTTCATTTATGATTTAAACGATGTAATTCATAAGTTTATTTTGCAAATATTACAGATATTTAATTCACATTCATATATTTGGGACGACTTTATTTCACTGAACTAATTCACTTAAATAATAGCAAAAGTAAAAAATTGTATGTAGTACTCTATTTTCATAAAATTATCTACTGAACTTTTACTTAAAACACAAAACGGATAACTGAAATTATTTTAATACCTTGAGTTGTAAAATTTTTAACTAATTTATTTTATTTTATAATTTTTTATAAAAAAATTATCTTGCTTTCATTTAAATTTTTCTTCAATTTCACTTTTTTATCCGTTTTTATATTTCAAATTACTTTTTTTCCTTCACTTGATCTTAGATAATAATATTACAAAACGTTCTTAACTCTTCTCTGGTTGGTTAATCACTGAAATTATGAAATCAAATTACTTAAAAAATATAACTGTCTGTTAAATGTCGCAAAATTTTATTTAATTTTTTTATTTTATTTTTTTTTTTTTTTCAACCTCTACATTTTATTTAACAAATAAACATTAAAAAATGTCTAGAACTTGTGTTAAATAAAGCAGAGAAAAAAAAGGTACATTACAAAAGCAAAAAAATCACTAAAAACATAAAAATGACCCAGACATTCAAACTGCGAAAAAAAGAAACAATTAAAACACAGAATACATTTTAAAAAATCTATTTAAAAAGCTGTAAATCACACAACAAATAAAAACAAAATTAATAAGTAAAATAGTGATCTTAACGTGTGGACACTTGAGACTAATGAACTCTACTACAACAAGTATTAAATAACAGATGAGATTTGTTTACAGATTGATAAGAACGATTTCATAATACCTAATTCTGAATAATATTACAGATATCATAATATTATTAATATTCTCGGATCATAATCAGTTTTTCGAATCAAAATCTTTATCGGATTCATGGAATTATTCTTCAGCGATATTGCTTCAGGGTCGTAACGTTCAATATCGTAAGTAATATCAGGTCATTTAGATTAAATCTATGACCTATCAAATAGTAGTCAATGGAATTGACCGCCTACAAACGATATAGTTAGTACTTGCTAAAGAGAAATATGAACGTAGTAGCTAAATTTAAAACGACAGTAAAAAATCAGTCAAGATCCACATCGAATAAATGCTAGATTTTCCGAAAATTTCGTCTCAATTCGTGAGTGTGTAGTCGATTTTTAATCATGCAAAGAACTAGAAAAAAGAACTTTTGTACACGCAGAGAAAAAACATTTCTCAATATGGTTGCCCCAACAATATTATTTTCATTGCAGAGAAATTTTTCCGTCGCAAACATTCTTATTGTTGAATATAATTTATTTTAAAAACAATTTTGTTGTAGCAATTATACATTTGTTCTCAACTCACAATTATATTGTTGGCACAACATGTTAAGCAATATGTTTAAATTAGAACCACATTATTTTTGTTAAAATTGCATGTGCAAAAAGAATATTTTCAATGCCTGAATATATTATTTTGTTTGTAATTTTGAATTGACAACAAAATGTTTGTTTTGTATTGGCAACAATATACATTATTAGTACTTGACAATAAGTCAAGTACTAATAATTTTTATTAAGTTTATTAAGTTTAGTTTGCTTCTTGCATTGTGCAAGTTGTCTGTCGGTAAGTTAAAAATATATTAGAAAATATGCTGAATGTATATTTAAAAGTGAATTACTTAAAATAAATTATTTTAATTAAAGTTAAATTAGAAATAAATAAGTGTTTCATATTGTGAAAATATTTTAAATGGATAATATACAAAGAAAACTACATAATTGGTTATCTTCAGAGTGCTAAAAAAAAAATGTGTCAGCTTGTACGAGTATTCAAGAAATGTCTTAAGTCTCTTCATTCACAGGTGATAAATTTATCTTTTTATACCAAAGTGATTTATTTTACATAACTAAATTATAATTAATTTTAATAAAAACTTCCATACGATAAATTAATTGGCTTTTATTTATTTTTATGCATAATAATTGCTTCTCGACACTAAGTACAGTTATTGTGATTCAACATATTATTGCTGTATACATGAATCAAGTATATATACAACAAAAATATTGTTGTAGATCAACAATATTTTATGATTTAACCAAATTATTGCTGTATATATGAAACAAGTATATATACAGCAAAAATATTGTTGTAGATCAATAATATTTTTAATATGATTTAACATATTATTGCTGCATATATGAATCAAGTATATATACAGCAAAAATATTGTTGTAGATCAACAATATTTTTATTGTGATTTAACCATATTATTGCTGTATACATGAATCAAGTATATATACAACAAAAATATTGTTGTAGATCAACAATATTTTTATTGTGATTTAACCATATTATTGCTGTACACACGAATCAAGTACATATACAACAAAAATATAGTTGCAGATCAACAATATTTTTATTATAATTCAACCATATTATGGTGCTACATTTAACCACAATATAATTTACAAACAGCCATAAAATCTAACCATAATATGACAGTACTCGATTATGGTTGCTATTCACCATATTTTTTCTTTGCGTGTAGTCTTTAGCATCGACAATTTTAGGTCGGGACTTAGGCCTCAACACATACAACAGTGAATCCAACAATGGACATTTTACATAAAATATTTGTTTCTATATTCGATTATGTTTCTCGGAGGTGACGTGAATTTGTCAAAATAATCAACAAGAGATTTTGCCCTAATAAACTTTTTCATGTAAGATTTTCTGAGGACTTGGATCTACGCTAATCTATCGGATTCAACATATTTAAAGCTACTATCCAATTTCAACAAAATCTATGCCGCAAAGCCACTAAACATGCTACTTCTCGAATACAAAAATCGTCGCGGTCATCTGAATAAAAAATAAATTCTGAAAAGTCTAAATGAAACAGGAAGAAATCTGATTGAAAATTTAACGAAAAAAGGTTATTCGAATCGGAATAATAATTAAAACTAAAATACGATACGAAACGACCAAATATCACCTGACTTGTTGGTCAGATCAAAGATAAATTACAACTATTAGTAACTGAACGAACAACAGCTCGTGCTTTGAGTTGGATATCTCACAGTTTGCGATTCAAAAAATGAAATAGAAATAATTATGGAATTTCGAAACGGCTATACCTATTTTAGTTAAACTGATAATAAAGATGTAGGCAAGTTTAAGTTTTGAGCTTAGATCATATAGACCTACAGGGGGTGGGTACATAGAATCCTAAACTTAGACACCTCAGGTATGAAAATTTTTAAAAACAATCCTGATTCGCTATATATAAGCTAAATTGAAAAATTGTATATGTGTCCATAAAAGAGGTTTACGCACTGTCTTCAAAGGGTTTTGTACTATCGAACAATGGGACAAAATCTAAATTTTTGGAAATAAAGCTGTAACTCCAAATTGGCTGGTTCAGTTTACAAAGAATTTCACATAGACGTAGCAGAGAAGTGTACAACTTAGGAAAAGCCCCACATACTCTTCAGAAGAGGAGCAATAGGGGCTCAAAATAAGATACTTGTGACATAGAAAATGTTTTATCACTTGCCAAATTTTTGTTCTTATTCAATTTCAAATATTCTACATAGTTTTAAATTGGAAAATATGTTTACATCATATAAAACAACTAGCCTAACTAGTCCAACTTGCTCTCAAAAAACCTAACTATTTGTATGTGTTAGTAGAATTTTCTACAGAATTAATTTATATGTGTGAAGAGAGTAATTTTTTTATGCTGAGCAAATGAAAAGAGTTGGACTTCTAGTTGTTTTCTATGGCTTACATGTTCTATTTATTTCTTATAGTTTTCCAGTTATTTACATTTAAAATTTCAACAATCTAAATTTTAAATAATTGTCAAATTTTATAAAATTTTTACTCAGTTGACTAAAAACAAAATTATGATTTTTTTCTCCAGAGCTTTTTTCTCTAAAATAAAATTTTTCATTCTTTTCTGGAAGAGAATAAAAGCCAAAATTTAAATTTGGCTTACCTATTAAACTTTTTATCCTACTAATCTTAACGGAGCCAGATTTGAAAAATTCTGTCAAGGAGCAGAGATAAGTGAATTTTTATATTATTTCCAAAGCCTTTTTTCTCTCCAGAGCTTTTGAAGCTCCCAGTTCCTAAGCATCCTACAGATCCTAACGGAGTGAGATTTTTCTGACAGGGATCTTTTTTAAGTAATATTTTTTAAAGTCTGTTTTGGTTTTAAGAAATTTGAATTTGCCCTATATTGCACAGTGTCACATTTATCTAAATAAGAACGACAAAAATATGAAAATAAAAGCGTATTAATTGTAAGTAATTCTTTTCGCATTTATTAGTAAGCGTATCATATATTATGGAAAAAATACTCAAAATGTTTGATAGTGTCGATAGCACGAATTAGGGATTTTTAAATTTGCAACTTTTAAAAATATTTTTATTTTATTTACAACTTTTGTGAAGAAATATGTTAACTTTAACTTCTTATATCTCAGTAAATACTGCGGATATTAATATTATTTTTTTAGTATATAAAAATAAATGTATCCAAATTATTCTATTATAATATGCTATGTTAAAAAATCAATACTGAAAATATTGTTTTTTATTTAAAAGAAATCATATCATTAAATAACATATTTTTTGAGAAATTCTATTTTTAATAAACGAAACTAAAAAGTTCCAGTTCCAATTTAAAAATACGATTTTATATAAAAGGATAACTATAAAATAATATTTGATAATATTGGCTACAACTTTTTGCAATCTTTTAAAATTTAAAGAAAAAATATGCGGTACCTCATATTAGTAATTTTTTAAGAATTATTTAAACATTTTAAGGTAATTACAGAAAATTTGTCATGCAAATGTTACACTAAGATTAGTATGATTAGATTTTGTCACGCCTAATTTTAAAATATCCTTTAAATAAAATTTACAAAAATATGTCCGAAATTCATGCAAATAAATTAACTTTTTTTCAGTATAGTGGGAATGTTTACGGCCTTATCTGCGAACAGAATATACAATTTCAGACCAATATCTCCAAGACTGGATTTTTGTCGTTCTAAAACTTCCAAATGTGACACTGTGCATTGTTTGCTCTCTAAACCGTATCTAAAACAGATTTTGCATTTCAGTCCGGGAGCATATTTATGTACATGTTTATACCCACCATCAAAAATATGGGGGGTATATTGATTTTGTCATTCCGACTTTATATTGGTCCTTGAAATATTTGAACACAATTTCGTTGATTTTCACCTTATATGGGAGGTGGGCGGTAAAGTGGGTGGACCACGCCAATTTTTTGTTTCCGAGTTTATATAGACCCCCGAACTATACGTACAAAATTTCGTTGTCATACGTGCTTTTATTGAAGAAATATAAAAGTATTTAATGGACACCCTGTGTTTCTAGTTTTTAGCCCATAACTTTTTTGTTTATTAACCGATTTTGCCCATTTTCAATACCAAACAAACCTTATATAAGAATAATATTTGTGCAAATTTCGTCCCCCTACGTTGCACCGTTCGAGCCCTATCCTGCTTTCAACAGACAGACGGACAGACCGACGGACATAGCTAGATCGACACAGAATCTCAGAAAACCAGGACGCAGAAAATATATACTTTGTGGGGTCTTAGATGATTCCTTCGACATGTTATACATGGAATGACAAAATCAATGTAGCCCCTATCTTTTTTATGGTGGGTATAAAAAAAAAGTATTTTATTTAAATTTTTTGAGAAATCTTATTGGATGATATTATTAGTTCAGTAAACAATGTGTTAGTATTACTGTAGTAGGGTATTATAATATGGACTACTATCAAGCATACTTTTTTTTTTCTAAACAATAATACATTTTACATCAAAACAAATAAATAAAAAAAGATTCTTTAGAGTTCAAATAAACATGAACAAATATGAAGTAAATGAACTTGACATTTTTTTTTTTAATTTGTCATAAAAATATTACAGTTGTATTTCAAAACATGGAAATAAAATTTAGTCTCTACAGAAAGAAAGGCTAAGGTGTCAAAATCATCATAGCTATTACACTCATCATTTTACGTATTAAACTTATTGTAAACAATGTTATTCCTACCAATTAAATACTTTGTAATTGTCATTTATAACTGAGTCATCATCATCATCATCGCCGTGAACTTGCTTTAGTTTGTTAAACTTAAAAATCTTTTTTTGTTTCAAGTTTTTAAGCTTTTTATCAGTTTTATATCATCTACTTGTACATTTTATGTTAAACAATATTAAAAATACATCATCTGCTTTTAGAAAAACTATATTTCACAGGAACTTTAAAATTTATGATGAATGTTACGTTTTACATCGAATTTTATTTGTAGCTGTGAGTGAAGTATTCTTAACGTTTATTGTTTTTTTTTTTTTTGTTTTGTTTTAGTTTCTAAATAAAGTCATTAAAAAAATTATAGTTTTACTTAACGATGTTTAATATTTTATTAACTAATATTTTGCTGTTGTTAAAGTAAACAAAATTTAAAAAAATAATAATAAAATTTGTTTATATTTATTTAGTTCTTTTGTTTAAATTTAATTAATTTGCCGGAAATGTTGGAGAATTTTGAGAACTTGTGTAAATACTAAAATGAGCGTATGTTGAAGATTTTATGCAATGATCTCATTAACCCATTAAAGGCGTTTAGATTATCTACACCCTGAGTAAAATTGATCACATACGTGTTGAAAACGATAGCACTCAGTTTCAATAAATAATCTGCCCCACTGTGTGCTTAAATCTTTAATGAAAATTAATAACAATTGGCATCAAATTGACACTGGTTTAGTATCAATTTATTACATTGCATTAAAATTATGAAACGAATGGTATCAAATAGCCGAAATGTGACCACAGTCGTGGTGGGTTTTGAATCAAATTTTTAGTGTAGGTTTTAGTTTTAAATTAAGCATTAAGCAAGTCATAAAGATAAATCCCCAGGATATTATAAAACTATCCATAAACTATTTAGGTTACTCAATACATTTTTCACTTTAATTAATTAATATGCTTCCTGTGCTTTACTGAAAATATTTCGCAAAACAGTAGGTCTCTTATAACTTCCTACTATGACAAATCTATTCATGTCACTATCAGTTGTAAGACAAATTTTGATTTTATTAATTTCTCTCTTTAAACTAAATCTCTTTTAATATATTTTCAATTAATTATTTTTTATTTTTTTAACAAACACATTCTTTTTTTTACTGGCTTCTTTTAATATCTCAGACCATAATTTAATTTATTTATGATTTTATTAAACCACAACTTTTCAATATGGCCACAAAATATTTTTACATACAAATAGCACCTAAGAAATTTAACAACATGTAGTAAAGTAAATAGTTTTCAAAATAAAAAAATACATAGTCTGTGTAGATAACTTCTAAAATATGAAGCAACATAATTTTAAACTTTATAGAATTTCAATTAATATTCATACATTAATTTACTTTCAAACGATAAAGGAAAATTTACTTACACAAATATCGTTAGAGTCTATATGGAAAATCATAAGAGTTCATAATAAGAAAATCTGTTTTCTATTAAGAGAGAGATATACATAGATACTAAATAGACTGACAATCAACACTATACACATACTCAAACAAACATTACTTATGATTCAGGTTAGTTTGAAGGATCTGATAGGAAAAAGGATGATACAGATGCTACAGTAGCAAATATTTACAACAATATATGTACAAAAATATGATAATAGTAATATTCGTAGTAATAAATAGTAGTGTTTGGAGATGTTTTAAAGACGTAGGTTGGGGGAGAATTTAGAACAATTTTCTTTTAAAACTTCCATGCTATTTCACCTGTGGGAAATACCAATACAGCAAATCAAGTGAAAAAAATGAGGATTTCAGAAATATAAAGCTCAAATAAATACGTATTTATAAGTTTAGTATATATATTTAAAGATTGAAATTTGTATAATTGAAAACATAGGCGTTTCCAGAAAACTGCATCCTGAGACTAAAATTAACGGTATTTTATCACAGTTTTTTGAAAATCTTTAAAACATTTTTTATCTAATTTAAACGAGAAAGAAAGTGATAGTCGGTCAAGCCCGACCATATGAATAGAACTTATATTAGACCTTTGGCCAATTGTGGACCAATAATTTTACTAAGTGTATAATTATATACGAATAATATGTAGTCATGGAAAATTCAAAAAACATTGTATTATTATGGTTGTGACAAAGCTATAACAAATCAAATAATTTGTTCCCGTAGCCAATGTTCGAATAATAAAAATAAAAAAAAAAAAATATTTAAAATGTAATCAATTGCGGAATTTTTATCAAATTTTTATTATATTAATCGACACTGAACAGTCCTCTTGGACCAGTCCTGTGGCCTAACCAGTGACCTGTCCCAAGGGGATAATTAGCCACCTCCAATTACAACACCATGCAAAAGTGACAGGTTCCTCTCATATAAAGTTCCGGAACTGGGACCGGTCACTAGCCCTGAGAACCTGTCACGTGACTAGTTTTGAACCGGTTCTCTTTCCTCTAGAGAAGTTACAGATTTATTTCCAAAAATTTTTGATTCTATCCCACTGTGCACTGGTCTACAAAAAAATCATCCTTCAAACAATAATGGCATGAACGCACATAGAAAAGAATTTGTTTTCAGTTTTTTTTTTTTACGTGATTTTATTATTCTGAAATTAGTGCCATAGAATCAATAATTCCCTGTGCTATATTTAGTGATCACTGAAATCAAAATACTTACAATTTTCTAATATTAGTCGCAAAAATGGTAAATGGTCATAAAGAATTCTGATAAATAACCGAACATATCAGAAATTATAAAATAAGCCCCTTTGATAATGATGTCATTAACGTGCAATCATAATTTTTGATATTTTCCATGCAAGAGAAACAGTAACCTTTTATGAATGCATTGACACTTGCTAAGTATCATAGTATTTTGCGTACTCTTATATACCAATTTTGCTTCCAATGGGTTGGTATCTAACGCCTACTACTCTGTCATTTTTAAACTCCTAAATACCAAATATTACTGGGATATAGCCACTTTCAGATCTTGAATGAACTAAAACTTTACCTGATATTTATATATCAATCTCTGAACACTGGATAGTGTACGGTGGTAAAATCCGGTCAAAAATTAATTACTCTGTCATTTCTTGCAGTAAAAGATTGACTTTTGATATACTGGATATAATTATTATAATTATAATTTTTTATTCACTACCCAAATTTTACTATCAAAAGCTCATGATCGATCTCAATAAAAAAATATCCAATATCGTAAAGGCTCTATTTTTATTAAAATATTATCGAGGATACATTTCCAAATTTGAAAGATAAAAGTAGAGATGTAAATATAACTCAGTACTAATTTAATTTTTGGCTACTCTATAATCATTCAGACACGGAAGTAAGTATATCGATCAGTTTAATTCTGTACAAAGCCCGGTCATTATTGAAGAAGTAAAAGTTTTGTTTTATCATGTTCTGTAAACAAATATTAAGAAAAAAGGGGATTTCAAAGAAAAAGTCGCCAAAAAAGGGAATTTTTTGGAAAAAAGCTTCAAAACATAAAAACACCCTTAAAATTTTTTCTATTTGATAAAAACTAAAAATGCTTTTTTTATGTTTATAAAAGTTGTTCATATATTTTATCATTAGCTTTAGTTTCTAACAGTTTCAGTTCATTTATAAATTTTCTGTCATGTTTTTTGTAACTTAATATTGTAAAACAATCTCAACATAAATATTATTTTTTATTGTACGAGTAATTAATATAAGGAGTGCGTTCGAAAAAATCTTAACATAAGTAATATTCAATAACTTGGAAATGGTTAATCTTAGAGTCTTCATTCTTTTTTTATTTAATTGATAATTTATTACAGATCACAGAAAAATATAACTTTTATAGTTCTAACCAACACTTATGAACTTCCGTTAGAGATTTGATAGTTGCTTCAGTCACTTTTTTGGAACAGTGTGTACATCTTCTTTTAAAATCATCGGTATAATGGGTCGAGATATTTCCAACAGCTTAGTAACTTATCGACATTTAAAAAGGGGCAATTGGAGACTAGAGTCATCCAACAGTAACAGTATCTAACACCCACCTTAAAGTCCATGTCCATCCGTCCGTCTGGCAGGTTGTCTGTCCATGTAAACCTTGAGCACAAGTACAGTTCGCAATTTTAAAAATAATTTTATATTTGATCTGACACATAATATGATTATTTTGCCATAACGATGAAGACCTAGCCCCTATACAAATGTTCTGCCGAAATAGGGTTTTACTACTAAAAAATGCCTTATTTATGTCAGAATGAATCGGAAAGGCAATATGATTGATCCACAATGAGGCATAGCTTTCATATAAGGCTCACTTTTGAAAATCACTATAACTCGTATAAATCACACATAAATGAGAGTAGCGAGATAATATTGGAAAAAAAAAATCAGAAATCGCAGTATCCAATTTCATAAAGATTGATCTGTATCCATTTCCGAAAATCTCTAAAATAATTTTACGACACAAGCGCAATGGTTTTGGATATTATATTGTCGGGCTTGACAGACTATAACTTTCTTACTTGTTTTTAAATAATCTTTATATATTTCAAAAGACAAGACTTAAAAAATGGTATAAAGACATTTTAAGTTGATTTAATTTTGCACCCTATGTCCAATATTGGTTGAAAATTATGAATTTTGGATAAAATTTCATTTTTATACATCTATAAAAAAAATGTAGCCCCAGATTTTTTTAATGTATTTATGCTGTTTAATTCTGAAATATATTTAGATCGATTTGGCACTAAACTGCTTCTTGCCCAGCTAAACACAAATTCAGGAGTGCAGATTTTATGAAAAAAGAAATTTTTTCAAAAGACTTTTTATAAATTGAACAAAAGACATTAGAGTGATTCCATATCAAAACGGACAAAAAACAGAAATTTTCGGATTTGATATCTCTGATGTCAATGAAATTCGCTACAGATGTTATGTATTGCAAATGTTGCTTAAACCACAAACTTTTTGAGTAAAGACTTTTCCTGGTTCAAATATAAGACGTTTGAAAAATGAAAAAGCGGTTGAATTTTTTCCAAAAGTAATAACACTTTATGCTAATAACTTCTAAAAAATAAATTGCGCAATTCTTTTTATATATTTGGCTCCAAGTCCGGTAAAAGACCCCTCCCCTAATGATAATGTACACAATGGTGTAGGGTATCATATGGTCGGGCTTGACCGAATATATCTTTTTCTCTCGTTTTTATTTCATTTAATAGAAAAACACATTGACTTTAAAACGACAAGTAAAACATTTATATACTTCGAAAGTTCAAAGGTCAAAATCGATAATATGAAGATTAAAGCTTAATATCTCAAAAAACGGTATTTTAAAATGCGGTATTTAAAATGCTAAAATATATATATTGATAGTGGAACTCTACTCTATACTTGTGCCAAATTTCAAGTTGAAGTCTCTTTTGGTTTAGGAGTTATGAAGCAAAATACGGTAAAAATCACATTTTTTGTATGAACAATTTTAAATATTTACAAACATTTTTGTTTTTTCTATGAGAACATACAAGTATAAAGAAGAATGGTATTAATATTATATAATTTTTTTAGCATTTTAAAGATATCGTTTTCTGAGATATAATGGTTTATTTCTTGTAAGTCTTATTTTGACCTTTGAACTTTTGAATTAAATTAACTCACTATATATCATTTTAAAGGTAATATTTTTGTTTTTAAAATTACACTAAAATTAAAATTTTATTTTCTATACCTTAAGAGTTATTAATAATTGGATTTTATTTTTGTCCATAACTTCTAAACTAAATAAGACTTCAACTGTAAATATTATATCCATATGGAGAAAAGTTATGTCAACAATATATAATTTTTTAAAAATTTTTAAAATACCGGTTTTTGAGACATAATAGTTTGAATTTTTTTTATGTTCAACTTTGACCTTTGAACTTTTGATGTAAAAAACTTTGTATATATCATTATGAAGGTAATATTTTTTTCTTTAATATCTACCATCTATAGTTAATAATTTATTAGAAGTTAAATAAGTATTCATTTGTAAAGATGTTTGTTTTTTTTTTTAATTTTTTCGTTAAAACCGCCATACTTCCGGACCAAAAAAAAAACAACATTGGTCTGTGATTTCATGTTTTCGAAAACACTTCCCATGGTCAATGCTTGTAGTGAATTTCATTAAAATCGGAGATGTCAAATCCGATTGCTGTCCGTTTTGACATGGAATCACTCATTTATAAAATAAATATCAATATTTCATTCGTTCAAAAATTATTAACATAGAACTTTCTTTTAGTTTACATTTAGTCTTAACTTCTCACTCCATCCTCCTAATATCAGTAGTATCTTTTATAAACTGTATCGACAAGTCTATTGTTTGGTTAAGATAAGAAAGTAAATTTTACTCTATCAAATATACAAGTTTATGAGGAGTAAATGTAAACGAAAATGTTTAGGTGTTTTAACTGAACATTGTGTCAAGAACAGGAAGTTTTTCCCAAGTAAAAGATAAATTTAATTGCAAACACTTCTTCTTAATATTTAATTAAATATTAATATGAATACATAAACAAACTAAATATATGTATATAACTCTAAGAAAATAGCTAAACTACTGCAGCATAAGAATATATTATATGTTTATTCATAAGCAAACTTAAGAAGAATATTTCAAAATCCTTTAACAAGGATTTTCATATTAATTGTATAGAAAACCACAAGACACATAAATACATAAGAGTATAAATAAAATTATTATAATGCTTATAGGTTGAAATATAGCTAAACAGTTAAATGTTAGTTAGAAGAACATATTATTTATGCAAAAACAAAAACTTGTTATGGGAAATAATTTAGCAAATTTTAATTACACCTCGGGGTTAATAAGAAGATTTTAGGTTAGTGAACCTTTTTATAGGGAATTTTTGTTTTTAAGAAGAGAAGATATTAAATGCAAATTATTGCTTTAAGAAATTATTTAAGGCAAGGAATATTTTAAAATTTATTTAATAATCCAAAATTTTAAAATTTAGTTTCAAGAATTCTTAATATTGAAAGGCCCTTTAAACATTAAGGCCTTTAAAAAAATTCATATGAATTTTATTTTAAATATACCGCTTCCTATTTTATATTATAATACCATTGAACACCCTTCAAAAAATAAAGAAACAAAAATATTCAACCACAACTGCATGTGACTACTTACAAACGGAAAACAACCACATGGAATACGTTGCAGTTATACCTTAAACAGCTCGTAAATGGATAAAAGAATTCCTGGTCATATGTGTGTTTGTGTGGAAGTGTAATCATTTATAATTAAATACTTCTTTGCTTGTTGTCTGAAAACTCAAGCAAATAATAAAATTACAATTTTATGTTGCAGCAACATTATTACAACAATCATGCCACCAATAACTGAAGCAGCTACAACACAAAAAAAAAAAAAAAATAATAAAAAGTAAAACAGCATCAAGAACAAATTATTAATTGAGGTCGTTATATAAAGTATTTCTTCGTTAATGTGTACTTTACAGTCAAATAAAGCAAAAAATAAAAGAAAAATACAAAAATACTTACATTCATGCAACAAGGGAAAGTTTAATATGCGGCTGCTTTCTGCTCATTTTATTTTCATGTGTAAATTTATTTTCCTGCAAGGAAGTGCATCTTTATGCATCACTGGTTTTCAGTTCTCTTTTCTCTGTTTATGCGTGTGTATTGCACAGTAAATGAGTGTCTGGAATTTAATTCATTTTCTTCTTCTTATGATGATATTTTCATGGGTTTTAATATCATTTGTTGTATTTATGCTATAAAATGATCATTTAAAAACCCAGCCGCTGTTTTTTTTTTTCCTTATTTTATTTTTGTTTCATACGTAATCATAAATTTAAATATGCTTGTTTTTGGATCATATTACTTTTAGTAGCTCCTGTTTAAATAGTCTAGCCTATTGTGTGCTGTAGAGAGGGGGAGGAAATTATTTACAAGTGACATAAACAAGTGTAAAGTTTTTTCTATTTTCAAATTTATTAATGAAAATTTATGTTATTGAATGTTTTTATAAAATTAGTTTTTAAATTTAGTTTTCTTTTTTTATGGCTACAAGAGGCATTTGTGTTTCTTGTATTTTATTGATTCAAGGTTGATTGATTTTTTATTAAGGAGATAAGCTAAATTTATTTTTTAAATAAAACTCGATAAAAATACGTTACGCTACAATGAAGGTGTTGACATCACCTGTTTGGTGGCTTGTTATACAATTGGTGTCATGTGTCGGAAGTAATTAGGAAAGTGTTAGATTAAAAGTAAAATATTATAAACATAAAAAGAACACACACGTGACTTTTACATGTTTTAAGATTTTTGGTTTTTTTCTATAAATAGGCCTCCAATAAAGAAAATAATGAAAATTTGTCATTGCTTAAATCTTTTATATAAGAAACCAAAAACTGGCTCTAGTTTCTTGAATAGGCCACCAATCAAGTTAATAAATACCGAAAATCTGCGATCAAATCGATATTTGAAATTACAAAAATTGGCTTTAGTTTCTTAACTAGACCATCAATAAGAAAAATATATGAAGAGACAAAAAATTGGCTCTAATTTCTTCCAGAGGCCTTCAATTGCGAAAATAGCGAAAATCAGTGATCAATTGAATATGTTCTTTTTTCTAAATTATAACTAAAAAAAATAATTTTCCCACAGACTTCAGGTTAACTTTTGTGAATCCATGGTCTTAGTTCTAAATTTGTTAGACGGGGATTTGAAAGTGTGGAGTCCGAGTGAAGACTTCGTACAAAACTACAGAAGTTTAATTTCTAAAAAATATATTTTTTTAATATTTATGAATTAAATCACCTAAAACCTTATTCCTTTTGTATTAATTCTCAATTTTTGTTTAATTCATATTTACCAGTTATGTAAAATCTGAAGTCTGGTATATTTTGGCAAAAATAAATTTTGAGTTTTTTCTCGAAGTAGGCCTCAAAAATTCATAATTTTCAGATTTTTATGGGTGGACCTTTTAATGCATTTTGGTAAACATTTTATTTTTTTTTTAAGTAATGCATAATTTAACTTACTACAATGCAACTTCTCATTATTTCATCCGTAATAAGAACAATATTATGAAATTTTTATAAATTTTTCCAAAAAAAGTAACGAACTTTTTTTCACATGTTGTTCTAAAATGACGGTCTGTAAAATAAAATTTTTACGAAAAAATTTTCTAAATATTTTTTTCATAATTCTCAAAATAACGAGTTTTAAAACTATTTTTTACAAATAATTAGAATTTTACTATTTTTTATTTTTTTAATTTTTCTATGTAATTTATAACTGAGTATTTTGATTTGAATGAAATATTGCATTTTTGACATTAACGAATTTCTATGATTGAAAAAAAAAAAAAAAAAAAAAAATCTTTATAGTTTGTGGAGTAAATAGTTTTTTTTTTTTTAATAGGCTTAATATCTCCATAACTGTTAAGCCCATTAAAGAAATATGTGAGAATAGCTTGAAGGCAATTTCAGTTCGAATTTTCTGATATTTTATTGAACCAAATCGGACAAGTCGTAAAGTCGAGATATGCTTCAATATATGGTACAACCTACTTAATTTTATAAAAAGAGATTTATCGCGAGAACTTCAGTAAAAGTGGTTTAGATTTTTAGAATTTTTTTAATACCGAATATCCAAATTGACTGAGATTCCCGTGCCGCAGATCATTTTTTTCATTTTGTTAACCTGTGTTATCCAAATAATTTACTTTGTTGTAAATTTTTTAATTAAGTGTCTAAAATAAATAAAATTTCTACCTTATACATATAAAAAGCTCTACAAAAAAATACCTTGACATCCACATATTCCGAAATTCTCACTAAAAATTTTTACATAGCCTTAAAAGCAAAATAAAATGAGAAAGAAAGATATATTCGTTCAAAGCCCATCATATAATAACCCTACACCATTGTCTATGTGTACCAACATTCGGGAAGGGGCCAATTGTGGACCAATATTTGCATTATGTGTAAAATAAAACATACTAATACAGAATACAGTAGACGCTCACAAATTAGTACCGCTTTGTTTTTTTATGCAATTATAATTTCTGAATTATTCTAATTTCTGGACGTTTATTTTTTTCGAATAAAAAATAAAAAATTGAGTAAATTTACTTCCAAAAACGAAAATAAAACACTTTTGAATTTTTTTTTAAATTCAATTTTATTTGATAAAAACAAGAAAACAATACGTAACAATTCAGTCCAATACATTAAATGTATTTTTATAAATTAAATTAAAAAACGTAACAATTCAGTCCAAAAAACTAAAATATTTTACATATGTATTTAAAAAAAAAAAAAAATACTAAATAATAAAGTGAAAAGTTATTGGAGGGATAGACTGCACAATGGCCAAATTTACAACTAATCTTTGTTTGACATATAATATATATCATCGAATCCAAAATATCAATACGGAGAGCCAAAAGATTGCTTATGTGTTTAGTGGAAAAAAAAGACTTCAACAACATCATCTTCGCTGTTATCTGAAGACTCACCATCGCTATTAAAAACATATGCAGATCCGTCATCAAACACATCTTCATTCCATCTGTCGATGTCTTCTATACCAATGCAATCGTTTGGAGCTATTTCTTCTAAAAGAGCTTGAGTTTTCTGAATAACTTCGTTACAGTCCTGATCTATTTGCAATAATTGCGCTATTGGCACGTCATCGTCGCTGTCGTATTGGTTAGAGTCCCAATTGGAAAACTTTGACCAAGATTTCTTTATAACACTTTGTGGTACCTCATCCCAAGCTTGTTTCAGTAATAATATTGCTTCGCGGATTGAATGGGATTGCAAATAATTCTTCAGTTCACCACCTTCAGCAATTAATTGAGAAAGAAACATACTTCTGTAATTGAGCTTTGTTAACTTAATAGGGTTTTGATCCATTGGTTGCAAAGCTGCTGTTACATTTGGTGGAAAGAATAATGCAACTATGTTTCCATCGTCACTTTTAAGTTTCTCAATGGGTGCATGAGCATCTATAAGCCAAATGGCTTTCGGTGGCAAATTATTTTCCTGAGAAAAGCGGATCACCTGTAAATTTTAAGTGTTTTAAAATTACTGAACCTGAAATCAATATTTGTTCTTACCTCTTTAATAAAAATTCGGTGAAACCATTCGTGAAAAATCCGAGAAGCCATCCAAGCATTTTATGAAAAGTTGTAATGCAGAGGACTATTGAAACTTTTAAAACACCTGGGATTTTTTGCTTTTCCAATTACCAATGGAACTAATTTATGTGATCCATCAGAGTTTGCACCAGGTAGGACTGAAATTCGGTCTTTTTGAATTTTATGTCCAGGGGCGTTTTTCTTCAAAAGCAGAGACATATGTTCTACAATAATCCGGTTTCGTCGACATTATATATTTCCATTAACCCCATCTCTGGTATTATGAAGCTACTTCATTTTTACTGAAGCAACATCACTGGAGCAACATCACTGGAAATAATCTCGCCACAAATTAAAAAAAAAAAAAAAACGGATACCGTGTCGTTTCTTAAATTTGGTAAACCATCCATCACTTGCACGGAATGCATTTTCATCTTTATCGTAATATTCCTCTTTAAATATTTGTTTAGCTTTCTGTTTAAGTATGTGCCAGGTCAGTGTACACTTTTTTTCTCGTTGATTTAAAAACCACTCATACAGACGACTTTCCATTTTAGGATATTCAGCGCTGTGCAAAGATTTATTGCTTGCCTCCTGATATGTGTTGGAAACAGCATTTAATATTGCTGTTCTATGTGATTTGATGTAGCTGACTGAAGATGTTGTCACATTAAAATCTAGGGCTAATAGCTTCCCTTGAACTCCTTTGTTAAGCTTTTCTAATACTTTGACTTTAGTTTCCAATGATAATGTGTAAAAAATTACGTTTATTTGATATTTCTAATGATACACTTTCACTTTTTAATAGAGATTGCCAAAATATGTACACGCGTATCAAATTTCGCAAATAAACTAGCCACAAATATACATAAATGCGACAAAAAACAACAAATAGGGAGTAAACATATATTATTTGGTGATTCCCTTTAAAAATAAATTGGAGACTTCTTGTGTTCAAATAACAAAAAAAAAAAAAAAAACGCTCGGGAATTAGAATTTTAAATTCGAATTTCAGAGCGTTTAATGTATTGCATACACTGATTCTAATTTCTGGACGTTCGAATTACTGAAAGCTCTAATTTGTGAGCGTCTACTGTACATCGATACTAACCAAGTTTATCAACCGGTTCAAAGGGGTAACTGTAATTTCAGTTATTTTGGTAACGATATTTTAGCATTATCGGTATTGCGATCTATTTCGGTAATAATAATTTAAGGGTAACAGTTGTTTCAGAAACTTTGATTATCGATTCAAAACCAAGAATTATAAAGTGGAGTCAAGTGTTACAAAGTCGTTCTATGATATTCATCACATTATTACAAGTTTTATTTTAATTTGATTAACAATAAATTTTTTTCTTAAACAGAGAAATAACGGTAACGATATTTTAAGTAGGACATTTTTATGGGGTCCAGGTGAAATAATGGACCGATCATGATCAAATTCAATAGATTTCGTACTTGTGCAAAAAAGAAAAAAAAAAGAAAAATTATATAATCTATGGTGGTGTAGGGCAGCGTTACCGTTGAGAATTTTTAAAAAGTGTCCAAAAAAGGGGATTTCAAAACAAAAAGTCGCCAAAAAAGGGGATTTTTTTAAAAAAAAGGGGCCAACTACTTTAAAACCTAAAAACTCCTTAAAATTTGTTTATTTGATAACAAGAAATTATTGTATTTTAAGAAAAACTACAAAATTCAGTTCTATTAATAACAAAATAATTTATTATTTTACAAAAATTTTTATTATTGCGAAAATAAAGATTTATTCACAAAAATAATCCTCTTTTAATTAGTTAAACTCCTGTACTTTTGTAGGAGTTCTTCACTCGTACTCTAGACTTTAAAATTTAGGATGGAACGCATGAATTCACAAGTATTGTCATAAGTCTGTTGAATAAACTATTTCTTGTTTTTGATAATTTAGTAAAAAAACACGTTTCCCCGAGGGATTGCTCTTAGGAATGTAAAAATTTAAATTAGGATATAAGTATTCATCGAATCTTTTTTTTTATTTTCTCAATTTAGTCCAAAAAATTTGGCATATGATGATAAACTTTATTATTATTTTTAATTACTAACAGTTTCAGTTCATTTATAAATACTCCGCGGTTTTTTATATCACTATACTGTAAGACTGTCCCAAAATTATTAATTTATTTGTTGAAATTAATATATAATGGGTCGATATATTTCAAACAACTTAGTTTATCGTAATTTAGCACATAGCCTTAACAAGTCGTCATTTAGTCGCCATTTAAAAAAGGGGCCAAAAAAGTGGCCAGGTGGTGGAAAATGGGGCAAATGGCGACTAAAGTCGCCAATCGGTAACAATGGTGTAGGGTAAAGAAATACGATTTTTTTATAAATTAATTCAGTAATAGACGTGAAAAAAATTTGTGGCAGTTGTATGTTTAATTATATTATTTAATTAAAATGTGCATACTATGAACAGAAAATTAACTCTGTATTTAGTTGAAAAAAAATGAAGGAAACACGATCTAATAATTTTTGCAGAATATTTGACTAATCTAAATTTAGCTTAAATCGTTATTTTTGTATAATAATAAAAATATTATAAACAAATTACTTTAGTGCCAATAAAATCAAATTTAGAAGTTTTTCTTAAAATACAATATTTTTTTAAATCAAATAAACAAATTTTAAGAAGTTTGTTTTAGGTATTGAAGATTTAGACCCATTTTTGGTAATTATTATTTTTTTGAAATGCCCTTTTTGGACACTTTTTAAAAATTTTCAATGGTAACGCTGTGCAAGTTCTTCAACTAAAGTGACTTAAATGAGCATAAACTCCAAGATAATGTTAGTATCAGTTTTGGCTGTTTACCTTTCTTAAGGTTAAATTTAGCCTTTTTATTTTCCTTAGATCCGATTTTTTCGTTTTAGCTTCTAGCTTTTTTTCTGGCCTTTTGTTTTTTAAAACTTCTATAAAAATACTAAAATTTTAGTAGTTCAACAATGAGGAAAATAAATTCTTATTGATTTTATTTTCTGTGGACCCTAATACGAAGAATATGTTATCGAAGGTTTTAGTCTGTAAATCTCTTTGACAAACACATGTAATGGATTAGGATATCATAAAGTCGAGCTTGATCGACTGTAACATTCTTACTTTTTAAATTATAATAATTTTTTTTCAAACATTTTCACAAGTTATTGACAAATGTATAATGTCAATTGAATTCTATAAAAAAAAAAGCAGCTCACATACTTTAAAAATGTATTTTTCTTCTTTTTTTTAGTTTTGTTAATATTGAACTTTACTTATAACCCCATAAATTCTAATTAGAATCCTTATATTCAATATAAAAACCTACTGACTTTTTCTTATCCTCAAATCCTACTAACAAATTTTCCAAATCCTTTAAATTATGACTATACAAAATAACAATGACACATCACATTAGCTTTATAATCCTCTCAATATCCCAAAAGAAAATGCATTTTGTTTGTATGCTATTCGTTTTTTCTATTAAAGTACAAAAAAAACGCATAATCCTTAGGGAATCTGCAAAAATCATTTGTAATCATGATAAAAACATATACTTTATAAAAAAAGCCTCAGCTGGCAAAAAACACACAAAAATTCGGAAAGCAAAAAATAATAATCATTTAATGTTACTTTAACGATTTATTAGAAATTTTATCTTAAACTAAATGAAAAGGAAAAATAATTTGAAATTGTAAAATTTCATTAATCACTTTGGCAGAAATTCAAGCACGCACGCAATTTGGTGGCAGTGAAAATGCAGCCAAAAACCCTTAAATCTTTAACACTAATAAGAGGTAACAAAACCAAAAAAGTTTAATGCTTATTTATAAGCATAATATAGAGAAACAAATTTTAAAATATTTAAAGCACATTTTTCACTTTCCTAGAACATAATAAGTCAATGACCTGAAAATTTTTCCTCGAGCTGTGTTGCTTTATAAATTCTAAGGAAATACATTATAAATTTCGTCAAAAAAACTTATCGTGTATATAAATACAAGACACCCCAATAATTATGGTTTAAATTTCACTGTGATTTTATTTAATGTCTTTAATAAAATCATAATATTTTTGGGCAATTAAAAACACCTAAAACATAAAGAAAGTGTAGATTTGTAACCCCTAATTCATACATATGTATGAATGTATAAATAAAATAATACAACCCCATTTCAGCATCCCCCCTGAGCTAATGATTTTCACTGGAAAAAAAAAAATGCAATTGTAAAGAAACAGATCAGGAGCAGAAGCTGTTAGTTGAGTTGAAAACACACACACACACAAAATCATATACAACTGTGGCAACAATTAAATTTCCACATGAGCTGCATTTAATGTGCTACTGATTTTCAACATCTGTTTTCATTTTACTCAATGATTTTTGTTTTCTGTTTTTTGCTTTCCACAATCTTCTTTAAATATTTCTTTGTGATTTTGCACAGACGTTGTATTAAATCGTTACTACAAAAATACGTATGCATTTTTTGGGTTTTTCTATAAAATCATGATTATTTTCACTGAATTTTTTTGAACACACAAAAGAGAAAAAATTTCATGTTATATAAAGAATTTTAGGTTTTAAAAACTATTACTTAATAGTGTTGTGTTTCGCGGTAAAGGAGATTAGCATGAGAGAAGGTATTCCTCAAAATATTTCCTCCTCCAAAAAAATACTTTAACTAAAAAATACTTTAACTAAAAAATACTTTAACTAAAAAATACTTTAACTAAAAAATAATTGTTCATGCTTTACGAAAATATCTCAGAATTCCTATAGAAACCTTCTCAAAATCTGAGATACACTTTCAAGAAAATTTCTCAGTATCTGAGATACATTTTCTATAGACAATTTCTCAGTACCTGAAATACATTTTCTGTAGAAAATTTCTCAGTATCTGAAATACATTTTCTGCAGAAAATTTCTCAGTATATGAGATACATTTTTTTTAGAAAATTTCTCAGTATCTGAGATGCATTTTCAATAGAAATTTTCTCAGTATCTGAGATGCATTTTCTATAGAAAATTTCTCAGTATATGAGATGCATTTTCTATAGAAAATTTCTCAGAATCAGAGACAGTTTTTCCTATATATCTAATAGAAAATATCTCAGAATCTGAGATAGATTTTCCTATAGAAAATATAACAGTATCTGAGATGCATTTTCCAATATCTGGAATACATTACCCTATAAAAAATATCTCAGTATATGAGATACATTTTCCTATTAAAAATATCTCAAAAACTGAGATACATTTTTCTGTAGAAAACATCTCAGAATCTGAGATACATTTTCTATAGAAAATTTCTCAGTATCTGAGATACATTTTCTATAGAAAATTTCTCAGTATCTGAGATACATTTTCTATAGAAAATTTCTCAGTATCTGAGATACATTTTCTATAGAAAATTTCTCAGTATCTGAGATACATTTTCTATAGAAAATTTCTCAGAAACTGAGATACATTTTTCTATAGAAAATTTCTGAGGTACATTTTCTAAAGAATATTTCTCAGTATCTGAGATACATTTTCTAAAGAAAATTTCTTAGTATCTGAGATACATTTTCTATAGAAAAATTTTCAGTATCTGAGTTACATTTTCTATAGAAAATTTCTCATTGTCTAAGCTATATTTTGTATAGAAAATTTCTAATTGTCTGAGCTATATTTTCTATAGAAAATTTCTCGGAATCTGAGATACATTTTCCATAGAAAATTTTTCTATAGAAAAATTCACAGTATCTGAAATACAATTTCTATAAAAAAATTCTTAGTATCAGAGCTAAATTTTTTTTTATATGGAAAATTTCTCAGTATCTGAGCTATATTTTCTATAGAATATTTCTCAGTGCTTGAGCTTTATTTTCTATAAAAAATTTTTCAGTATCTGAGCTATATTTTCTGTAGGAAATTTCTCAGTATCTGAGCTATATTTTCTGTAGAAAATTTCTCAGTATCTGAGATACATTTTCTTTGGAAAACTTCCCAGAATCTGACATAAATTTTCTATAGAAAATTTTGTCAGACTCTGAGATAAATTTTCTATTCAAAATTTCTCAGTATCCGAAAAAGTTTCTAAGTATTCTGAGCTATATTTTCTGTAGAAAATTTTTCAATATCTGAGCCATATTTGGTATAAAATATTTTCGGTCTCATCTACTTGTGCGCTGTAGTGCTTATTAACCTTGGCCTCTTAATCACCCTTCTCATAAGCTTTTTTTTTTTTGGTAAAGTAAGTTTTATGAAAAACAAAAATATTTCATCAAGCACGTGATTTTGAAACAGATTTCCTTTTTTACAAAAAAAAAACTGTCGCCTTGAAATATTGTTGTTTCTCTACTTTTTGGATTTTTTTTTTTTTTTTTTTTGTTATTTTTTTATCAATCTCATCATGTTTGTCGTCATCATCATCATCGTTTTTATAAGAACCCTTGATTCTTCTTATGGTATTAAGCAGATTTGTTTCTGTTGCTGTTTGCCTTCTTATTGAATTGATGAAGCGTAAATGTAAATGCATGTTTTACATGCCACACAACATATAGTCTCAGAGTTTATTCAATTTCTTTGTATTTATTTTCTTTAATTCACGTTTTTTTTAAATGCATATAAGTACGATTTTTACTGGTGATTCAAAGGAAAACAGAAATAATAATGTATTTTAATAAATAAAGTGCCTTGGCGTTAATTAGCCAAGCTGCAAATGCATTTAATTTTATAACACAGATAGAATCAGAGTGATTAAATTGCACACAGAGAACAGGGAGGATTGGAGGGTTTATAAATATACAAAATTCATATGTAATAATGGGGCTAAAAAAGGATACATTTTTGGTTATATTTTCGACAGTAAATTTAGGTAATTTTATGTAAAATTGGATTACAAATAAATTGTTAGAGCTTTGACAGAAAATTTTTTTACTATTTGTAAAAATTCAATATTTGGCGCCCTTTCTTGCCTCCATTAATCTAAACTTTCTCTAAAACGTTCTTAATATTTTGATATAAATTGACTTTTATTCTCCAACTAAAAATAATATCAATTTTAAATCAATTTCATTTGCAGCACCCAAAAATTTATATAAACTCCATAATGTAGTAGTGGCAAGTCTATAATCCTTCAATCAAATATCTATTACAAAATACCAAATCTGTATTTGTGTATTTGTGTTTATAATGATGATGAAGTGTATGCACTATCACGAGTCAAAATAAAGAAGATGAAAAATAAAAAAAAGAAACGAAATACGATGTTCTAATTTTAAAAATACATACATACGTAACTAAAAAGAAGAGAAGTTTATAAACCGACAAATTGAAAACTTTATGCAGTGGCACATACACCAATAACAATTTGTTCGTATCTAAGTATGAAAAACCCACTGCTATACTTCTAAACACCATGATAAAGATAAATCATTTTGAAGTTATAGAAAAAAAAAAAAAAAAACAGTATAAGATACACTAACTCACATTCATACATAACTAAACACAAATCTTCTAAATACATATTCAATGAACAAATATAGATACAAATTCAATTTTTCTACTTTTTTTAGACAATTTTTTGCTTATAAAATGAATGAATGTAAGATGATGATAAAAAGGAAAGAGGAGTTTAAAAAAAATACAACAACAACACATACATCATATAAAATAAATGAAATTGAAATAAAAAAAAAAACAGCCCAAAAAGAATGTAAAAACGAAAGGCAACAAACTGAATACCATGTGAAACGTGACATGAATTGTTCTTAAGTGATTTTTAATAGTTCACGTGCGCCATGATTCAAAAAAGTATAAAAAAATATACATTTTTTTGACAAAATACCGCCGGAACTTAACACAGATACGTTATATAAAGTTCATACATATATACCCTTAGAGCAGATAACATAAATGTTGTCTTTAAGCAACAACAACAAAAAACATTTTCAAGAGCCACAAAATACATTGAAAGTAAAGCCTAAAGTGTACTTTTTGGTTTATTTTTTTTTTTTCTTCTGTATGAGCAAAATAATCTTTGGCAAAAGTTATTTTTTTCTACTCTTAGATGCTGCATCAGCAAATGAGTAGAAAGAAGGTGAACAAATATACAAAATTCTGATAAAAAAGAGATTAAAGTTGAAACAACTTTTGAAGAATATTGTTTAGGTGCCTTCTTTATATGTTAAAAATCTTTAAAACAAGTAGATTTATTTTCTTGAGTGTTTAAGGAAAATGGATATTTGAAAAATATTTTAAGTAAACAAATTATTAGAAAGCTTTTTTTTATGTGAAAAGTGATATCAGTTGTTTTGAAAAAATGTTTCTTTTTTGGAAATTAAAAAAATTGTAACATAAATAATTTTTTATTTAGAAAATGGTTACTAGGCCGAGTCGACAAAAAGTCGTGCCAGCTAAGAATAGTTAATGAGGTATCTAAAAATGCATAAATAATTTTTTTCACGCCCCAAATTACCGCTCTTTTTGCGTTTTGAATTTTTGGATACCTCGCTGACCTTTCTTTCATTCTAGTGGGTTACTAGCACAACTTACTTTTTTGTATGAAGAAAATAGACTTTCATCGAAACAAGGAGATAAGTTACCGTTCAATAGAAAATTTTATATTTGATGTATTTTTATTAAGACATATTTTTTCAAATCAATAAGATAAATTTCGCGAAAATTTTAAAAATCTTTCAAAAATCTCAATCGATATCGAGGAGAAAAAAAATTATACTAACAAAAATTAAAAACATATTAAATCATGAACACCCGAGGTGTTCAAATTTGGGACTCTGTATACCCGCTCTAGTTATGTCTATCGTATACCGTCCACAGTGGGGCAGAATCAGAATTTTTTGGAAATAAATCTGTAACTTCTGATCGGCTGATTGGATTTGCATGAAATTTGGTATAGGCATAGCAGAGGAGGGTACAATGTTTAGTTTGGAAGGGGGACCGAACAGACCCCTCAGGGTCGGTGCTAAAGGGGCTCAAAGAAAATTTTATTTTAGAGAAAAAAGAGTGAAGATACTTTTTCAGCCAAAAAAAGACAAAAAGTCGTTATTTTTGGACTCGGTAAAGATATCGACTTAAAATTTTTTATATTCAATAGATAATTTTGTTCTTTAATTAGCTAAAGAAAAGATAAACAATAGGATATATATGACAAAAACTGGACCAAGAACATGCAAAATTGAGGTACTTAAAAATTTAAATGCAAATAACTCAAAAACTATAAGAGATAAATAGAACATGCAAGTAGGTCTTATCAGTGCCTACAATAATGTATAAAAATTGAGCCCCTTTAGCGGCGACCCTGAGGGGTCTGTTCGGTCCCCCTTCCAAACTTAACATTATACTCTCCCCTGCTATGCCTGTATCAAATTTCATGCAAATCCAAACAGCCGATCAGAAGTTACAGATTTATTTCCAAAAAATTTCGATGCTGCCCCACTGTGCAGTCCAAGATCATAACATGAAATTTCATTGAAATCGAACAAAGAAGAACAAAAATCTTGCTTTGGAGGTATTGGACTGAGATAAGGCCTTATAAAATGGACAGTTAAAAGCACTGAAGAAATGATAAATTACACTGGTCGACAAAAAAATTCTTCCTCAAACAAAAATAGTTGAACTTGATGCATTTTTTATTTATTATTTTTTTTTTTTTTAATTATGATGTGCTAAAGTCGAATTTTATTTCAAGTTTTCCATCAGGTCTGGATTCTTTTAAAGGGCGTGTCTAATATTTCGCCTATTTAGGACGCAATATTAGACAATCCCATAAAATACAATTTCGACCTGATGGGAAAAAACTGAAAGTAGATTCGAGTTTAGCATGCGGAATTCTATCTAGTCCACATATTTTTTTTTTTTTTTTTTTTTGAAAGAGCTCGAAAAATTTTTGTTTTTTTGGCCAACCAGTGTTATTGAAAAATTAATCAGTGATCAGTGAAGTGTTAATATCACAAGAGGAAAAAATGATGAGTGTAAGTGAACTCTGAAATTAAAAGTGAAAAACATTCAATATAAACTTTTGTTGTTATAAAAAATTTAATTATTAAATTTAAAAACTGTCTTGCGAAATTGTGTGAAGTAAATAGAAAGTTTTGATGTAAGTGGAAATAAGATATTGTCAAAATGGGCAAAAGGCCCAGACATTCCCGGTCTGTTGAAGAACTTCAGAAAATTATTGAAAATAAGAACATTGAAATTGATGATTTAAAGAAAAAATTTTAATACGCAATTGAAGAAAATAATAGACACAGAAAGAAATTTGAGAAACTTATTAGAAAGACTAATAATGAAGAAACGAAGTACTCACAAGCGATGAGGAGATGCTAGTTGAAGATGATTCAAATTGTAATAATGAAGTGAAACCCAAAGCCATTAGTAAAAATGCTGTTAATTTAGAAAATTAACGAAATGCCGTTTCTGAATCAAAATAAACCTGGTTTTGCAGTAAGAGAGGCCGTAAAGATGGTGCCTAACCGAAGTATGACGATGAAATATTATAAGCAGTAAGCTTACAATATTGTTACTGCTTAAAATATTAATGTTACAAATATTACTAATCAGTTAAATAGAATCCTAGGACATGAGGAATACAATATAAACATTTTTTACAAATGTGTGACTAATATAGGGATCTGCACCCTGCTTAGGGAAAAGGAAGTTGATTATTATACCTACACTCCTAGTTCTCAGAGGCCATTTACTGTAGTCGTTAAGGGTCTAAATGACTCGTTGGACAATAATGAGGTTCTCAAATATATGCTGGATCTCCGAATCAATTTTCGGATTTTAGGTCTTTTTAAATTAGAAAGATATAGGTGGTTATTTCAAATGTGTAGCGACTCAGACCTAAAGGGTTTCCGGGATATTAGGTATATCCTCCACTGTAGGGTGACTATATTTAAACACTCGCGATGGGATGTGGGCTACAATTTTCTGTAGTTTGGTCATGTGGCCATTAATTGTAATATGCCATACAGGTGTGACAAGTGTGGCGATGATCATGGACCGTGGAAATATATGATTCCGCTAAATAACACTGCAGAAGTTGTATCAAAAAATCCTGTCACAGGACAGGTAATTAGGAAGTTAGAGTTTCCAATTAGGTGCGCCAATTGTGGAATTGAAGGTTACACTGCGAGCGATAGGAAGTGTCCAAAGCGACAGGAGATCATTCGCAAGATTGCTGCCAGAAAGAAGGAAACTTTTCGGATGATTTCAACTGTGCCAATGACTGGAAGAGTGAATGGCTTTTTGTATGCCACAACAAGGGCTGGAGTTATGGCATTAAATTCTAGAGCAACTGTGACTCTAGCGTCTGCAAAGGCAGAATTTGATTTCATTGATGGCGATTGTAGGCGACTTTTAAGTGCTAGTCTGTTGAGTTGCTTGGGAAAACTAAAGGGATTTGTTAGGGTGTATAGACTGCTAAGCAATGATGAGAAGAGATCCCGAGCACTGCTTGGTATGTTGATCTCATTGCAGTACGATGGCTAACTTCATAGGATGTTTTGGGATGAACTGGTGGGGGATTGATTCCGCGAGGCCTCTGGTTTGGGGACCATGCATAGAGTTCAATAACTCTCGTTAGTTGATCTGCTAGTATTGAGGAATGCGGCCTTCTTCATTGGGGTGCAGGCCTCTTATTTTATAATTAAAGAATGAATACTCTTGATAATGTTGATGTAATGTTTGGCAGTGTACAATAATTTATAAATTGTGGATAATTAAGTATTAACTTTTGTTATTTAATGTAATTTAATAATTCGATACTGAAGTGGTATCAACTTGATGCCAATTGGTACAATTTTTGCTCGTGATTTGAATACGTAGTGTTGAATTTGACACAGAATGCTATCGTTTTCTGGAAGTAGCGGATATAATTTCCTTCTCAATGCTTTAATATAAATTTGGCGACTAAATTCACCAAACGGTAACACTGCCCGAAAGTAAAATAGGCTACTACATTTTGGTAGGAGCAGGGGGAATGGTAGCCCCCATACTAAGTAAATATTAATTATCACATATCTTCAGAACCATTACAGATAAAGTCCTGAGATTTTGTGAAAATAATTTTGTTATTTATTTATATAATTGAGATGAAAATGATGCCACCAATTATAAAATGAAAATGGAATAGATAGGAGCAGGGGAAATGTTACCCCCCCATACAACAAAAATATTAAATATCGTATATCTTAGAAACTATTACAGCAAAAGTTTTAACATTTTATTAGAATAACCTTCTCAAAAACTTCTATAATTTCAAATACAAAGGGGATGCATAGGACCTGGGGAAATGGTACGCCCCATACAAAGCAAATATTCTTAGTGGCATATCTAAAGAACTATTACGATGCGAGCCCATAAATTTTGTGAGAACTATTTTCTTAACATATTGCATTTACAAAATAAAAGCAGAACAAATAGGGCCAGGTGAAAGAGTGGAACGTAGGTAGGTCTCTCTCCGTATAGATTCACTAAGATGGGATTTTTGGAAATTCGAATGTTTAGGGGGTAAAAACGAGTAAATCGTTAACCTAATAACTCCCAAACTAATAAAGATACAAAAAAGTTGAGTAGTAACCGTTATTCATTTAGAAAATAATCGGACAGGTGTCTGTTACTTTTTTGAAAATCGGCCCTTTTAGGGATAAAACATTTTATTCAAACTCAATAATGAATTTTCAATTATATTAAACCTAGAAACATGAAATTAAGTAAATGTAGTCCTATGTGGATAAGAATTCACAAGAGTGGAATTTGTGGTACTTAACGATTCATGATCCTGTGGGTAAGAATTCAAAAAGAGGGACTTTGTGGTACTTTTTTGTTCTTCTAATGGTTCTTTTTGAATTTCCTGTAATATTTAACCTAGAAACATGTTATTAAATATACATGGTCCTAGGTGAGAAAGAATTCACAAGAGGGGTCTTTGTGGTACTTTTTTGTTCTTCTAATGGTACTTTTTGAATTTCCTGTAGTATTTAACCTAGAAACATGATATTAAATATACATGGTCCTACGTGAGAAAGAATTCACAAGAGGGGTCTTTGTGGTACTTTTATGTTCTTCTAATGGTACTTTTTGAATTTTCTATAATTATGAATTTAGAAACATGAAATTAAGGATATGTGGTCCTAAATGAATGAGAATCCATAAGGGACTTTGTGGCACTTTTTTGTTCTTCTAATGGTACTTTTTGAATTTTCTATAGTTATGAACCTAGAAACATGAAATTAAGGACATGTGGTGCTAAGTGAATTAGAATCCATAAGAGTCCCCTACAAACATGAAATTAAGGATATGTGGTCCTAAATGAATAAGAATCCATAAGAAGGGACTTTGTGGTACTTCTTTGTTCTTCTAATGGTTCTTTTTGAATTTCCTGTAATATTTAACCTAGAAACATGAAATTAAATATACATGGTCCTACGTGAGAAAGAATTCACAAGAGGGGTCTTTGTGTTACTTTTTTGTTCTTCTAATGGTACTTTTTGAATTTTCTATATTTATGAACCTAGAAACATGAAATTAAGGACATGTGGTGCTAAATGAATTAGAATCCATAAGAGGGGACTTTGTGGTACTTTTTTGTTCTTCCAATGGTATTTTTTGAATTTTCTGTAATATGAATGAGAATCCATAAAAGGGACTTTGTGGTGCTTTTTTGTTCTTCCTATGTTACTTTTTGAATAATTCTATAATTTTCGACCTAGAAACATGAAATTAAAGATATGTAGTCCTAAAAGAGTGAAAATTCACAGGGGGTGTCGTTGGTATAACCTTTTTTTCTTTTTGAATTTTCTTTAATTATGACTCTGGAAACATGAAATTAAGAACATGTGGTCCTAAGTGAATAAGAATCCATAAAAGGGGACTTTGTGGTACTTTTTCGTTCTTCTAATAGTACTTCTTGAATGTTATGTAATCAGTATCCTAAAAGCATAGAAATAAATTTAAAATATTATATTTTTTGTCAGAAATATTTTAAACATGCCTTTTGTACTTTTCAAAAATCCTATTTTTTATTGTAATTTTTGGTACTTTTTTAAGTAGAATATTTAAAACGTTTATTGTTGTTAACGTCGATACAACACTATTATTAAAAATGTTCCCAAGGAAGTTAAGAATCTTAGTTTAAATTTAGTATATAGTTTGGTTTTTATAAAAAATTTCCGCAAACGAAGTAGCGGATTTGCAGCTCGTATGTATATAAAAGAAGATTCTTCATATGTTTTTGAAAATTTGGGAAAAAAAATTTTAATAAAATAACAACTTTTTCGAAATTTAGTTAAATTAAAATACATGTTTCCATCTGACTCCATATCTTAAGCATCTTTTATGGAATTCATAATATACTCAAGAACATTGGAACACAAAAAATTAGTATTATCTATACATATAATTTATTGTGTTTTTGGTACTTTTTCTTATTATAACAAATCATACATATTAATGACAGAATGACTAAGTATTATTTTTACTTCTCATAACACTTTTAGTATATTTTTATATGTATATCGAAGTAAAAATATTGTTTAATATTAATACTGAACTTTTGTAGCTTTAGTATTTAATAAATTTTATCACAAAATTCAAACTCATAAAAATTATCAAAATTAAGGATTATAAAATATTTTTTTGTGGCCACAATAATAGACCTCACGATCTCTATACTTCAATTTGCTTAAATAAAATCACAAACATTTCAATTAACTGATGAGATCACGTTTAACAATTGTCATATAATGACAATTACACTTTTATGATGACGCTCACGGTTATGGTTAATTAAGGTATGTATGGATATGTAAATGACATAAGCAAACATATACTAACACACTGGTACATATATACAAATACTTAGTAAATTCAACACAATTTGCAAATTGGCAACATACTTAAAATTTTATTCACCTCATACTCTTCCCCACCAATGCACGCAAATAAATGGGATAAAGTAAATTTTCGCAAACAACAACAACAAAATTATATTTATTTTTATGGAGTTTCAGAAATAAACACAACTAAAAACAATGAGAAAAAGACAATTGTTTTAGTGGAGAGAAGCAGCACATAAGCAAATAAAACTGATAGTAGAAGATTTTTATTGGAGTTTTTAAAACTCCAAACACGTAAATCTAACTACCAGCAATATCTGCTGCTGCCGCTTCTGGGAAAGTTGGGGCAAAAAAATAAAATAAAACAAACAAATATAGCGGTTATAGTGGCTTAAAGGCAACAACAGGAATTTTAGGTTTCATGATGAGCAACAGTTAGACAACAAGAGGAGAAAGTATAAATAACAACAAGAATAACAAAAACAACAAAAATGGGAAAAAAAAACTAATATAAAAAATTCATTTTCCTATAAAAACAAAACCATTGAGTTAATTGTATATGTGTATGTGAGAGAATGTTTGTAAATTTGGAATGAGATAAAAGTCAAGTTTTTGTTATTGTTTTTTATAGGAGGGTGGGGAGTTGGAAAGAAAAGGTACCCAAAGTAAAGACAATAAACATATTTAGAGTACTTTTGATATTCATAGAAAATTAACCACTCATGGCAGAAATGTTTGCATAAAAGAAGTTTAATGTGTCAGGTGGCGCGTGTCCATTACACGCATTGCGGGTTTCCGGTTTACAAAAGTTATGGTTAAATGTTTGTGTTTATGTTGCTGTAAAAGATGGGGAGAAAGAAGGTAGTTAAATGAAACCTTAAAATATTTTGTTGGAGAAAATTGAAGTATAAACTTTTATTGAACATATATGAATGCATATTTAAATATTTAAGTGGTTAAGGACGAAACTCTATATGCTTAAGTAATGAATGGATTTTAGTCAGCCATTTTTCGAAGTTAGAGCTCGTATTCGCGACATTCCCGTTTAAACTAAATTATGGAAGCAGCACAAATAATGGAAAATAATAAATAAAAATGACATATTAATGCAAATTAAACAATAAATCGATTGAATTAAATTATAAATTTAATCAATTTCAGAGCGATTTTTAATGTATTTATTTTTTTCTTTGAAAAGGGCCGAAAATAGCGATTAATTCAGGGAGAGGTGATATCGATATGTTAATGATCACATTCTATTTTTTTTTTTATTGATTATTATGCAAAAAAAAAAAATTAAGTTTTAGAATTTTAAATTTTCTTTTTATCAGAACGGTAATGTCTGTCCGTCCGTCTATACATTAGAGTTAAATGGGTCGAAAATTATGCATTATTCAAAGAAGGGTATCAACACTATATTGATCGCGTCTAACTTTCCTATTTATTTGTAAGTAAAAAAATTTATTTTTAGAATTATAAGATGTTTTTTGGCTGAATGGTAATGTCCGTCCTACCGTCTATACATTTGGCTTAAATGGGACGAAAATGAAGCTAAATTCATGAAAAAGTGATATCCAAATTTTGATGATCACTTACTATTTTTTTTTTTTTTTTTTTTTGTTTATTAGTTAGTAAACAAATGCATTTTTAGAATTCATTAGTATTTTTTGGCAATATCCGTCCGTCTGTCTATACATTTGGCTTAAATGTGTCGAAAATTCCACTTAATTTAGAGATAGGTGATATCAAAATTTTAATACTTTCATTTGGTTTTCATATTAATCAAAAAGTAGGAAAAAATATTTTTCGAATTTGAAGATTTTTTTGAAAGAATTCTAATGTCCGTCCATCTGTCCGTCTGTTTGTTAATTTTTGCAAACAATTCAAAATCGTCAAACTTTTGACTCTATAAACATAGTGACTAAAATTTTCTTTCTTCGATAGATAATTTTGCTTTTTAATCAACTACATAAAATATAATAAAATCGATAGAAAATTGAGATTTTTGAAATTTGAAATGTATATATCTCGAAAAATATATAAGATAAGTAGTACATGCAATCATGTTTTCTAAAGGATTTATCAAGGACTTTAGATGATATAAAAATCTGGGAAATCGGGTAAGGCACAAAAATTCGCTAGTGGTTAAACATTTTCCGATATAGTTAAGCATCTGATGCGAATATTGGATTCCGCTTCTAAACTCAAAATGTTTCTGTCCTGTATGTGAAAATTAATGCAATCCAATCAGTCGATTAGAAGTTACAGATTTATTTCGATTCTTCCCCATTGCTTAATGTTTCTTAAAGCAAAGAAAATTTCTGGGACTTAAATTGTTTTTTGTATGAAATATACTGGAGTTTTTAAAAAAAAAAAAAAAAAAAAAATAAAAAAAAATATTTTCTCAAATCGGGCTATATATGTGCACGATTTTTTTTTCAAAGTATTAAAGTGAACAATATATACTATTTTTCAGAAAATTTTCAGTTCAAACATCCTATAACATTTTTAGTTGCATTCCATGAAAGTTGAAAATTAGTGTATTTTAGGACAATTTTCCAAAAAATAACAAAAATACTAGGACAAAATATAATTTACAAATATTTGAAGAAAAGTACACTTAAATATCTGAAGTTGATGGTTTCTTTTTAAAATTTTACCTTAAAAGACTTTTTATTTAAAATAAATACACTGAAATTTGATGAAAATTAAATTTTTTACTATTTTTCAAAAATGTAAAAAAAAATTTATTTTGACAGCTCTTTATAAGAAAACAACACAACCTAGCTAAAAGTGTTTAACTGATATTGATACAAAATTTTGTCTATTTTTATTCTGTACCCAACTTTAGTACAAACTTTTTTATTTTAAAATTCATTTAAGCGCCACTTTTAACACATTTTTCCCCAACGTGCAATGTTTAGGTCTCCTTAAAATTTTAAATCAGTTTGTAGCACAAGCAAGAGAATTTCACTATACTTCTAATTACCTCACATATTCAAATCACATTAGGGAAATTTTGCCTCCATTTGTTTCCCATAAACTTTCTCTGGACATATGGAAGATTATGCTACAGTGTTGGAAAAAATAAAAGGGACACTCTAATTTTTCAATATATTCTTACTTTTTTATTTACTATACCATAAATATTAAAAATATTTTAACTTATAAAGCAAAAATAAGGAACTAGTTCTGCCAAAAAATATTTTTTTTTTAAAAAAGGCCTGGAAAAAATAATAGGGACACTTAATGTTTTGGAAAAAATATTTATTTTTTTTTTTTAACATTTCCATCATTTCCAAATACTTTTTCAATACTTGGTTGAAGATCCTTTCATTTTTATAACCTCCTGACAACGGCAATTCATAGATCCCACAAGATTCGCACATACCTCGGGCGGAATTGAGTACCAGGTTTCTTGAATTTTTTTTTCCACAACTCTTGTTTATTGTTTGATTTAAAGCTACCAATTTTATTTTTGAGGACTCCCCAGAGATGCTCATTGGGGTTTAAGTCCTGTGATTGGGACGGCCACTCCATAACAGGCACCTCATTCTGCTGAAACCATGTTTTGACGCTTCTAGCGGAATGCTTGGGATCATTATCCTGCATGAATTCCCATTTTAGTGGCATTTCAGCCTCAGCAAATGGAAGCATTTTATTCTGGAGAATGTCTATATAGTCAACAGCATTCATTTTTGTCTGAATACAAACTATTGGACAAACTCCAGAGGCCGAAAAACATCCCCATAGCATTATAGAACCACCACCATGTTTAACGGTTTTTTTTTTTTTTTGTATATTTTGGATCAAATTCAGCATTTGCAGGACGACGTACAAATGATTTTCCGTCAGATCCAAATAAATTGACTTTTTCGTCTGACCATAGTACGTTGTTCCAGTTTTTACGGCACAGGTGTCGCCTGGCAAATTCCAACCTTTTTTGTATGTTTTTCTTGCTCAACAGTGGTACTTTTCTCGGACTGCGTCCCATTAATCTGACTTCCTGCAGCATATTTCTTATTGTTCGACTTGTCACTGAAGCACACAATTCATTTTTAAGGCTACTTGGTGACATAAAGGGGTTATTTTTGGAAAGTCGAACTAAACGTTGGTCAAAACGCGCTGACGTTTTACGCTTTCTACCTCTAGTTTCATGACTTTTTTTCGAATGAATGGCATTGAATACTTTAGTTTTGGAACACTTCATTATCTGTGCAATTTTTCTAATTGATAATCCGTCTGAATTTAATTTAAGAATAACATTTTTTTCAGATTCAGTACAATGAACACCACGACCCATTTTCAAATTTATTTACCAAAGACATAAATCGTAAACACGAAACCAATATGATTAAATTAATCACATAAACTTTGCTTTACGGATTTTTAATAAAATAATAATTTTTATTGACTAATGATAATTATTTGTAGTGCGCCTCTATTATTTTTTCCAATTGAAATTATAACTTAACTGATTTGTTTCGCAAATAAATATAAAATAAAAGCGCAAAAGAGAAAAAGCAAACAAATAATGAAATTCCGTTATTTTAGGAACAGTTAAGTAGCGAGACCCCCAAAAAAAAAATAATATAAAGGATATAGGATAGATTCCCTAGATTACATTATCCGAATATAAAAAAAGAATTTGCTCAAAACGCTTTAAAATGTTCAAATTACTATTACATTAATATAAAAATGGATTACCTATTCTCACGGTACATAATTGGAATGTCTAACCATATCATTATGTTTAGGTTTCAACGGAACCGAAATGGATAAGACACCATGAATGCTGATGAAGTGTGTAGCGGCACAGAAAATACGTATTCCATTCTGCTGGTGTCTAATTATAGTCCACAAACTCTGCTTTGGTACCGCCAAACAGAGACAACAAGGCAATTTACGATTGCAAACTTGTTTATGGTCCTTCGAACCGGATGTCGGCTTACGACACTATGTAACCACATCTTAAACAGCGTTTACGACGCTAGGTTCAACCTCTTTTTTACTTGCCCCAAACGCCTGGCGCTGCTAACTGAGTCCCTCAAAATTGCACCCAGTGCAAGGCGAGCGACATGTTTAGGTTTCAACGAAACCGAAATGGATAAGACACCACGAATGCTGATGAAGTGTGTAGCGGCACAGAAAATACGTATTCCATTCTGCTGGTGTCTAATTATAGTCCAAAAACTCTGCTTTGGTACCGCCAAACAGAGACAACAAGGCAATTTACGATTGCAAACTTGTTTACATTAAAAGATTCATGCAGTGATATCAAAGTTTGAAGAAAACACATTTTTCATACAGATGAATATAAAAACTGAAATCCAAACGTGGAAAATTTCACGGATTTACAACTATAGATTAACTTGTCTGAAATCTATAAGAAAATGTATAATTATAATCTATATATATATTGCCAGTATTATTCTCTATATTACTTACAACCTTCACATTTTCATATATTTTCGGATTTTGATTACTTACTACTAATCTTAGTTCACCCTACCTGACTATCTTTTCAAATCAGAATAAAGCAATTTGAGTAAAATAAAAAAAAAAAAATCATCATTAAAATATTCCTAAAATATTTTTTGATAGTCTCACTCTTATGACGATAACTTTAAATTTCCGCCATTCAATAATTTAAGATCCCAGCACCCATTATATTTCCCCGAAACAAATCGTATTAAAATAAATTCTATAAATTTCTCAAATATTTCCTTAACTCACCAGCACTTCATACATTTACAAGCAACAAAATCCTTTCATACACTTTTCTCTCTCCTTGTACGATAGCTAACGTACGAGAGAATTGTATTTATTATCTAACAGCCACTTGAAAGTATTTAAAAAACGTTTAAAAGATATTTTTTAATTAAAATTAATTGTTTGATATGATGGAATGCCATGTAAATTTTGGGGAAATGTCTGCATACCAAAAGTGTTTCCTGTTCATTTGTGTAAAGGAACTAGAAACGAAACAAACTGAATGTAATTCCTTTTAAAAGGGTTGTTGTATGGTATTACAGCTCACACATACACATTACTCTATTTACACACATACACTTACATACAACACATACATTTACTAACAAATACAATGTCATTGCTTTAACATCCTGAACAACTTAAGGCATTTTCATATTAGATGGGAAATGCCATAAAGTAGATGTATGAACAAAAAAAGTAATAATAGACATAACGCAAACATTTTCCTAGAATTTCATAATTTAAATTAAATTTTTAGTTTTATATTATTATTTCTCTTTTTTTTTTAATATTTGTTTTCTTAATATAAAACATGGAAATTTTGTATAACCCCTTTTTTTTTTGATAAAACATTTTTTATATTTTTTTCCTCTTATTTTTAGTAGCTGTATTATTACCTTTTTTTGTTCTTATTGCCATATTTACCTTTCAACCAAAATATCTTTCGAAATTCTTTGCTTTTTCGCTATAAGCGTATGTGTGGGTGTTGTACAAATATGATTTGAAAACAATTTGATTGTCTTACAACTTCATATGAAAACATGGTAAGAATGTTGCCATTTTACTAGGTGGTTTCATAACTCTCTAACTTTTAACGTTTATTGTATTGTATGTATAACAAATATTGCGATTATTGACATACTTCTCATACCTTTGCAACCAAATATTATTATTGAAATTTAGCTAAGTGCTCATTGAGTTTAATATATGAGTAAATATTTGTATTTAGTATGTAGAACATAAAATGTTATAGCTATTTAAGTGCATACATATGTACAAATACCTATAAGCATACATTTCTGCGTATGTACTTAACATTAAACATAAATGAGGAAATACCAATTTCTGATATTACAAATATTTAAAAACGAAACCATATACTATATATACATATAATGCGCAATGTCTTTTAAAGGGGTAAAAGTTGTTTAAAAAAGTAGTAAAATATAAGAATTTTTCGATTAAATTTTAATTGGCAAAAAATTTAAGTTAAAATATATGTAGATGGTATTTTCCTTTTATCGATAAAAGTATTATTTTTTTTATCATGCGGATTTTTGTTATTAAAACAAACGATATATGGTAAAATAAACTGAAGATATAACGTCTTCCTACATTATATTTCTCACCTTCGCACGTTGGGGTAAAATGTGTCAAAAGTGGCGCTTAATTGAATTTTAAAATTTAAATTTTTGTACTAAAGTTGGGTACAGAATAAAAATAGACAAAATTTTGTATCAATAACAGTTAAACTCTTTTAGCTAGGTTGTGTTGTTTTCTTATAAAGAGCTGACAAAATAACATTTTTTTACATTTTTGAAAAATACTAAAAAATTAAATTTTCATCAATTTTCAGTGTATTTATTTTAAATAAAAAGATATCTAAGTTTACTTTTCTTTAAGTATTTGTAAATTATATTTTGTCATAATATTTTTGTTATTTTTTTGAAAATTGTCCTAAAATACACTAATTTTCAAATTTAATGGAATGCAACTTAAAATGTTACAGGATGTTTGTTCTGAAAGTTTTCTGAAAAATAGTATATATTGTATACTTTTATATTATGAAAAAAAAAATCAAGCGCATATATAGCCCGATTTGAGAAAATATTAAAAAAAAAACCAGTAGATTTCATACAAAAAAGCTTAAGTGCAGACATTTTCTTTGCTTTATCAAACATTAAACAGTGGGGCGAATCGAAATAAATCTGTAGCTTCTAATCGGCTATTTGAATTTGCATAAACTTTCACATAGGCGTGGCAGAGGACAGCAGCATTTTGATTTTAGACGCAGGATTTAACATACGCATCAGGAGGGGAACTATGGGAACTATGGGAACTAAGGTTCAAAATAGGGTACTAGTGTCATGGAAAATGTTTAACCACTAGCGAATTTTTGTTTCTTACCCGATTTCCAAGATTTTTATATCACCTTAAAGTCCTTAATAAATCCTTAAGAAAACATGCACTACATATCTTATATATTTTTCGAGTTATATACATTTGAAATTTCAAAAATCTCAACTTTACAAGATCTTGGTTAAGATTTATATAACAAAATATTTTCAACCGATTATAAAATTGCAATTTTTTGTACAAGACAAATTTTGCTAATTTTATTTATATAGTTGGGTGTTGATATTGTTTGTAATTTGTACCAGAATTATTCGAAAACTACAAGTTTGTAAATTTATTTAGATTTTCAGTATAAAATCGCTGTAATTTTCTCACCTATAAATTTTTTATTTTTTCATTACATACTTAAATTTTCATATTCGTGTGGTTTTGTAAATACAAAAATCACTTAAAACAATATTTAATGAAGTTGCAATTTTCATTACTATTTTACTCCAAAATTTTCCATTTTATCCAAGGTAACTTTTATTACACAGAAAAAACAATTTCGTTGCGGTGACCGAATTTTTCAAATTTGGTCGGTTGTGAGTACTATTCCATATTTCGGTTGGAATAGTGGTATTTTATGATGACCACAATTGTTTGAAAAAATAATTTAGTTGGAAATAAAAAATATTTTAAAATATTTTTATTTATAGATTTTATTATAATATTAGTAAAAATAGCTGTGTAATTAAAATAATGTATATAATTAAATTAAGTTTTCTTGTGAAATTGACTACTTCTGTCAATAATTGTGATATTAGCGCAATGTTTGCTAATTCAATTGTTTATATATAAAAGGGTTATATAGGAGCTATAGTCAAGAATGGTCTAATGTCTAAGGGAGAGATCAATGTAAGCCCAGATAAAATAAATTACTTGTTAAAAGTGGCTGAAATATTGAAGATATGAAGTCCCAAAGTATATAAGTACTACGGGTGGCGGCATAGCAGATCAAAAAATACTCCGTGAACAACGCAACGTTTTTGATGATGAGGAAGTTGAAAAAACTATTTGAAAAAATAATACAATTAATGATTTATGATTATTTATGATCTAAAAGCTAAACATGACATTTAAAAACATCACAGCTTTAGATTTAAAGTTGGCAGAACAAACATTAAGCAAACATTCTAGGTATAGTCTTCGTGTGTCAATCTTGTGCCAAGATCGGTCCATAAGTAGCCATACCTTCCATATAAACCCCTCTTCCGAAAATCACCTTAACGTGCATAAATCCCATAAAAATATCAGTATCAAGTTAATATTCGAGACAAATAAGTTTTATTTAAGTAGGAATCACTGTGCAAAATTTTATGAGGTTCGGTCTATATTTTATAATAGCTCCCATATAAACCTATTTTCGGGAATCACCCTAAAGCGCATAAATTCATATAAATGTTAGTATTAACGTAATATTCTGTATTTGTATATTTAATTTTACACTTAGTAAAAGTATCGATCTACAATTGGCCACAGGTCAAATATATGACCCTTTCCCGAATTTTGATATACATACAATATGGTGTAGTGAATACAATGGATTTATATTTTCTGGTATCAGTTATCGCGTATAAATCATGAAGCAGATTTTTTATAAAACACTAAATATATACATAAGGGACAGCGACGCACATTGGGGTAAAAGGGAAAATCAATATTTTAATGATCACGTTTTATTTTTTATTGACTACTAGTTAAAAGATTCAGTTTTAGAATTTAAGATATTTTTTTTAGCAGAACGGTAATGTCTGTCCATCCGTCCTTACATTAGAGTTAAATGGGTACTAATTAGAGAAGGGTGGTATAAACACTTTAATGATTTTAATTTTCTTATTTATTAGTAAGTAAAGAAATGTATTTTTAGAATTATAAGATGTTTTTTGGTTGAATGATAATGTCCGTCCGGCTTTACATTTGGTTTAAATGAGACGAAAATGACGCTTAATTCAGGAAAAGGTGATATCCAGATTTTGATGATCACATTCTATTTTTTCTTTTTATTAGTTACTAAAAAAAATTTATTTTTAGAACTGTAAAATATTTTTTGGCAGCATGGCAATATCCGGCCGTCCGTCTATACTTTTGTGTTAAATGGGTTAATGTTTGACAAAGTAAAGAAAATGTCTGCACTTAAGCTTTTTTGTATGAAATCTAATGGAGTTTTTTTTGAAAAAAAAAAAAAAAAAAATACTTTCTCAAATCGGGCTATATATGCGCACGATTTTTTTTCATAATATTAAAGTTGACAAAATATACTATTTTTCAGAAAATTTTCAGAACAAACATCCTGTAACATTTTAAGTTGCATTCCATGAAATTTGAAAATTAGTGTATTTTAGCACAATTTTCAAAAAAATAACAAAAATACTAGGACAAAATATAATTTACAAATACTTGAAGAAAATTACACCTAAGTATCTGAAGTTGATGGTTTCATTTCAAATGTTTACCTTAAAGAAATTTTTGTTTAAAATAAATACACTGAAATCTGATGAAAATTGAATTTTTAACTATTTTTCAAAAATGTAAAAAAATTCTTATATTTGACAGCTCCTTATAAGAAAACAGCATAACCTAGCTTAAAGATTTTAATGTTGATACCTTATTTTGCCTATTTTTATTCGGTACCCAACTTTATTACAAAACTTTAAATTTTAAGATTCAATTAAGCGCCACTTTTGACACATTTTACCGCAACGTGCGACATCAGAAGCAATTAAAAAGCTTTAGCTGAAAAAATGCAAAACCAATTTTGTTGCAAAACCAAAATTAGAAGGTAAATCTAAGTTCACAGAAAAAGTAAAAAGGGATTTCAATTACGAAATTGCTTATATTAATTAATTTTTGATTGATTTTGCTCCAATCATCAAAAAGATAATATTAATAACTAGAATAGTTGATTTTATTATTACTGCTTTTTCATAAATAGATATAAGGAGCTAAAAATGTTTGGAAATTTACTTAAATTTATTTTATTTATGTATTCTTATAGACAAATCCTTCATATATCTTTAAATTTTATTAATAGCTGTCAATTTATTAAAAAACAAAAATTTAAATCAATTAAAAAATTAATTATATTAGTAAATAATGTAATTAAATTCCAATATAAAATTAGTTAATAATTGTATTAAAAAATAATTTGAAATATTTTTTTTTTTTTTTTTTGTTATTTGCAGCAAAATCTAAAAATGAAAAACATAGCAATACAATATCTTCCAAATAATTTGGAATTTCCTTATATTAAGCTTACAATTTTTCGAAAAATAATAAATTAAATTGTGCTCCCATTAATGCTATTTTTCTACCCACTACTGTCATTTTAAACACACATAACTTCTTTAAACTGAATAAGGAAATAACAAGTTAAATTCTATTGAAATTATGTTTAATAAAAATCAGTCATATGTTTTTTTTTTCTCTTTTTATGTAAACATCTTTCTTTTGTCAAGGATAATTAGTCCTTGTTAAGAAGTATTTAAACAAAAAAATCCTAAATTTGAATTGCATACAATTAACCCATTAGTCTTTAAGATTGTTAGATAAATACAAATAGTCTCCAATAATAAACACATTCATATAACGTATGTGTATTAATACATACATACACTATATTTATTTATGTATATTTGCATGTTTGTATTGTGTTTAAATTTTATACAAATCCTGGTACACAGGTAAAACTTAATAAACACATCCATATTATATGCAAATGTACATATGTATATATGTTGTTTGTATCTATGTGTTTGTATTTGTATGTGCATTTGTTGTTTTGTCAATATATTGTAGTGTTTTAAGACCAGTACTATAATGTAAATTTACATAAAATTGACAAAAGTCTATACAAATTGAAAATGTTGTTGGTCCAAATATATTCTATTTGATTGTGTGTGTATGTGTATCTAAGAGTACAAGTATGTAAATAAAATTAAAACAAACATGTTGAGTATACAAAAACGAACAATTTTAAAACAAATACTACTAAAACTATTTCTACAAACTATAACAAAAGTTGTTCGTTTTTTTTTCTTTCTTTTTATTCACTGGCAGTAGGGAAATTCTAATATTTTGAATAAATTAGTATTAGATTGCTTGCAAAAGTTCAAGAATACTAAATGAGCAGGTATTTGGGAATATTATTGATTGATCTAATTTTGGTAAATACTTAGTTTGCATATTCTTGATTTCAATGATTAGTTGTACGAAAAGTTTTTGATATCTTAGTAATATTTAAAATTTATTTTAGTTACTGTTGATTTTTAGTTAGATGATGAAAGGTTTATGATTCATGTCATGTACATATACCATTTATTTAATATATATGATATTCAATCTTTGTGAATATGCTGTCAAAGTTTGTTATATAAATGTGTTTGGTGAAGTACTAAATAATTTTTTTACCTGAAAAATTCCATCATATTTATTATATTTTACATGTCTTATTTTTAATATTTATTATTGTTTTTTTTTTTAATTATTATTATTATATTTTTATACCCACCATCAAAAAGATGGGGGGTATATTGATTTTCTCATTCCGTGTGTAACATGTCGAAAGAATCATCTAAGACCCCACAAAGTATATATATTCTGGGTCCTGGTAAGATTCTGAGTCGATCTAGCTATGTCCGTCCGTCTGTCCGTCTGTTGAAAGCAGGATAGGGCTCGAACGGTGCAACGTAGGGGGACGAAATTTGGCTTATAATGTCTTATATAAGGTTTGTTTGGGATTGAAAATGGGCAAAATCGGTTAATAAACAAAAAAGTTATGGGCTAAAAACTAGAAACACAGGGTGTCCGTTTTATACTTTTCTGTCGATATTTCTGCAACAAAATCATGTACGACAGCGAAATTTTGTATGTATAGTTCGGGGATCGATATAAATTCGGAAACTAAAAATGGGCGTGGTCCGCCCGCTTTACCGCCCACCTCCCATATAAGGTGAAAATCAACGAAATTGTTCTCAATTAGTTCAAGGACCAATGTAAACTCGGAAACAAAAAATAGGCGTGTTCCACCCACTTTACTTTCCACTTTACCGCCCCCTTTACATATAACGCAAAATTTGAAAAATTTGATGGTGGGTATTTAGATTCGGCCGGGCCGAATATTTGCGCTTGTTTTTATTTAATTAATATTTTCTGATTAAAACACTGTAACTTTTTAACTTTTGACAATAAATCAACATAATTTTGCAGTCTTGAGATTTTTTTCTTTTTTACATAGGGTCCAATCAAAAATTACATGGTATATAAGTAATGAAAATATCCGTAGAGACTTAGATGTTCCGTTGGTAAAATACAAGTTTAATAAGCTCAAAATATGTTCAATATCAAACTACAGGTTCTCCTCACTTGTAAAACTTATTGATGGAGTGCAATAAAATTCAAGGCTTCGTAGAGCGGATCTTCACACCCGCTATTAGGAGGGCTACATATTCACCTAGCTGCAGAAATAATATAATTAATTTGAATCATACTCCCTCAATTCTTATCCGGATCAACGTAATATTTCGAGAAGAACATTAGGATAGAAATAATAAGATCGTCATATAGTTTCATAATAACACAAAATAATTATCATATTTTTATATCCTACTCCATCATAGGTGCTTAAGGAATTATGCGTCACTTTCTTAGCCGATTTAACAATGCTCGTCCATCCATGTGGTCGCTGGCTGGATGTATGTTTTTGTGAACAAAATTCAGGTAGCAATGTTAAAGATAACTTGATGAAATTATTATTAAAATAATAAAAGGCAGGAAGCCTATTAAAATTGGATATGATTGGTCGAATATTTCACCTAGCCACCATACAAATGACCATCATAAATTCTTTAAATATAGCAATATGAAATTCGGTCAAAGAAGTTTTGTATAAGTATCAACTTAATTTTATGAAGCCCTGTTTCGGGTGAATTTTTGCATGAATACTTTACAAAATAATGAACCGATTTAAATCAAATTCTCCGCAATAAATGACTAATTTCATAAAAATATTTAAGCTATCTTAAAATCTGCTCTTTTTATATTAATCAAAAATGTTGTCAACAACTGACAGACAGACGCAGAATTAATATAAAAAAAATCTTAAGATTTCCAAATTTACTTTTTTTACTTAATTGTACCTAAATTAATGAAACAAAATATAAACTATTTTTTTTTTTTCATTTTCTGAAATAAGCGCCAATTTCCTCTTGAGGTCTTACACATTCTCCATTTCTGGGACTCAGTTGGTTCATTCCCAAATGGAGTTCTATGCATCTACACTAACAGTTCTAAGAACACAAATGATGTTGGTGGTGGCATCTTTATAGCTGAATTTGGGATCCGTATGTCGTTTAGACTCCCGAATGAATGCAGCATTTTACAGGACGAAATTATGGCCATCAGAAGAGCGGCTAATTGGCTAAGGTATTATAGGATATTCGGTAGAGATATCGTAATATTTACTGACAACCAAGCTGCAATCAATACCCTGACAGGTGTATATACTACATCTAATCTGGTTCATGAATGCCGGACATCCCTAAATGAGAAGGCGCTACATTCGGGAATTGCACTTAAATGTATGCGTGGACACCAAAAGCCTAACTCTTTGTATGTGTTAGTAAAATTTTCTACAGAACAAATTTATAGGTGTGAAGAGAGTAATTTTTTATTTCTGAGCGAATGAAAAGAGTTGGACTTCTAGTTGTTTTCTATGGTAACAACACTGCCGGTAATTTGGCAGAGTACGGTACAACTCTACAGACCGATGATATTGATTGATTCAGTGGTTTACCCCCAAATGCCTGCTGGAAGCGTATTGAGATCGCTCTTCATGACATAGCGCAACATAGATGGGAAAATTAACGCACGTGCCAGATTACCAGGATGATATGGCCTAGGCTGGACTCAACTAGATCATCATTCCTATTGCGTATCTCGCGATCACAATTGAGAAACATGGTAGCAGAAGTCTCAGGACCAGTGTTGCCAGTTTAAAGCTAAATCTATCCTTTTTATTTAGCTTTTAGCTTCCAAATTTTTATTTTAGCTTCTAGCTTTTTTTCTAGCCTTTCTTGATTCTTAAATTTACCTTAAAAAGGATAAAATTTTAGCATTTTAAAAAAGAATAAAATGATTAATTATTTTCTTTTACAAATTTTATTTTACAGAAATATCAATTTAAGAATTTTTCTGTATTAATTCGCACAAAAAATAGAGGTTATTTTTATTTAACAAAAATTTTCGCTTGTGGCGCTTCATTATCCAAATTATGAACTTATTGAATCAATTATTATATTTATTTCTACTATTATGAATATAACTTTAAAAAAACTCTTAAAAAGGCGAAAAATTACCCAATAATTTAGCAATAATTAATCAAAAAGGAATTAAATTTAATTCAGAAATGACCAGAAATCACTTAAAAATATTAGTTAGTTTTTATATGAAATTCCCAAATTTGTTTGGGAATTTTTCATTTTATCATTTTGTTGGCAGCAGTCCTATATTTTAATTTTAAATTTATTACAATATCTTTAAAAAAATATCAAAAAATAATGAGAAGAAAAATTATATTTAAATAAAAAAGAAAAATTGTTAACTTTCTGGCTTTTTTTTTTGGGCATTTAGCCTTTTCATTTTAGCTTCTTTTCCTCTCACCTCCTAGCAACACTCCTCAGGAAACTGTAGAATTGGTACCCACGCCAATAGGCTGGGTCTTCAATCGAACGATTTTTGCAGCAGCTGTCACAACGAGGATAAAGAGGAAACCATCTTCCAGCAGGTCATGCACATCTTCTGTGCATGACCTGCTTTAAGGAACCTCCGTTCACGTTATCTAGGACAAAGTTTTCTTGACAGCCTCATTGAGCTATCGAGCAGTAGTATTGGAGGCATTAACTTCGTGAGACAATGCGGCTAGTTTCGGAACGCTATATTGTCCATTCTTCTTTTGTATGCAACAACACTATTTTTATCACTTCTAATCTGAATTTTTACTCTATCTTCTTCCTATTTCGCCTGTATCTTTCTACATTTTATTTTTAGTTTTTCTTACAGGTAACACAAAGGGACCAATTAGGACCCAAGTGAGCCTTAGTCACCTGGCGACAGCCTGATGAATCTAACCTAATCTTCCATCATAGGTAATTTGTTTTTGTAGTGTTAACCATTTTCAATACCAAATAAATTGTATGTGAGAGAAGTATTTTAGCCAAATTTCCCGTAGGTGGTACGCCCCGAACCTTATCCTGCTTTTAAAAGACAAAAGGGCAGGCAAATAGACTTAAAATCTTAGATGTTTATCAACGATTTACCTCGTAATGACAAAACAAATATACGTCCCATGTTTTTTGATAGTGGGTATAAAAAGCTTTTTTGTTTTTCTTTTTATACCCTACACCTCCATAGGTGGTTAAGGTATTAAAGTAAGGTGTGCGATCGAAAAAATCTTAAGACACGTTTTGCCTCATAATTTTTTTTCGGAAGCAATATTACCACAAATTATTAAAAACTTTAAAAAAAAATATAAATAGGTCCTAAAAATAATTTACCACAGAATTAAATTTCTGCTGTCAAACTGTTTCTAATGTCATTAAACAGTATCAGGAGAATTTGAACATTGATGGGAAACATAGTTCGGGAAGAAAAAAGGTCCACATGATGTTGGCAAGGCCAGAAAGTTTAAAGCATATTGAAAAGTTATATTTTTCTGTGATCTGTAATAAATTATCAATTAAATAAAAAATGAATGAAAACTATAAGATCAACCGTTTCCAAGTTATTGAATATTATATATGTTAAGATTTTTTCGAACGCACTCCTTAGTAATGTGCATTTGTGCTGACCTATAAATAGGTCCTAAAAATAATTTACCACAGAATTAAATTTCTGCTGTCAAACTGTTTCTAATGTCATTAAACAGTATCAGGAGAATTTGAACATTGATAGGAAACATAGTTCGGGAAGAAAAAAGGTCCACATGATGTTGGCAAGGCCAGAAAGTTTAAAGCATATTGAAAAGTTATATTTTTCTGTGATCTGTAATAAATTATCAATTAAATAAAAAATGAATGAAAACTATAAGATCAACCGTTTCCAAGTTATTGAATATTATATATGTTAAGATTTTTTCGAACGCACTCCTTAGTAATATGCATTTGTGCTGATGCTTGTAACGTACAGGGAAAAAATTAAGTCTACCGTTTGAATCTGAATCACTTCCTGAGTCAATTTATCGATCTGGCTGTCTGTCCATGTAAACTTCTTGAACAAAGTACAGCTTGCAATTTTGAAGATATCTTGATGAAATTTGGCACGAATAATTATTTTGGCACAAGGACAAAGCATAATTTACCATATCTGCCCAATAAGCCAACTTCCGGGAATCGCCCTAAAGTACATAAAATCATATTGGTATTTGTATGAACACATTATTCTGTATTGGTATATATTATTTTACACTTAGTAAAATAATCTGTCCACTATTTGCCTGTCTGATAAAAGACCCCTTCCAGAATTTGTATGCTCATACACAATGGTGATTATATCTTTCTTACTTATTTACTTCCGCTAATCTTACTTAGATCTTGTTTTTATGTAGATCTCATTTTTAATGGGCATATGTACGAATATACAGCATTTTTACTTTATTAAATTTTTTTTTTTTTTTTTTGGTTAAGTAAAAGATTTTTCAATCAAACATATAATAAAATTTCATTTTAGCATATTTTCCGAGATCAAAAGTAATCGATTCCGAATTCTAAAATTTAAAAAAATTATTATTTATTAAATTTATTTATTCACTTTTAACAAAAAACTATTCTGTATTATTTGCCTTCTATATAAAATTTTATTGAAACAGTTTTGTGCTTTTATGCACTAATTTCAATACTTTTTGTTACTGGCTATCATTAGCAATTTTAGGCAACCAAATATGACATACAGTGTCTCACATAAGTTAGTAAATTTTAATTTTTAAATAAAAAAAATTTGTTATTTTTTATTTATAACATTAAGTAAACAAAAAATAATAATATTTTATGAATGGATTTTTTCGCCTGGTTTGTCTTCTACCAAATGCTGTAAAAAAATAGCACAAAATGTTGAATCGTTTCCTAGAAATTGAGAAAAATAACACGTGCAGTCATTTCAGGTACCGCACAAAAGTATTTGAATTTTTTAATTTTTTATATTTGAAGATACTCAAAAAGCAAAAAAGGTTAAAAAAGATATGTTTTTTATTATAATTGTTATTAAGTAAAACTGTTAAGCATTTACTAATTATATTTATAAATTTGGGGATCAAATTGTGGGGAAATTAAGGGAAATTTCTTACATTCCAAGCGGTGTACATTGTTTCATTATTTTGTTAAAAATGAAAAATCTTCAAGATTGAGCCCATTTTACTGAAGTATTGGTCCACATATTTTAACAAAACTTTCAGATTGTGTTTCTGTAGGTATTAGCTGTTATTAAATGGGAGATTTGGACACCAGCTACAAAAATACAAAGAAATTGGTGCCATAGTGTAAAACGCGATAAGAGGTATATCTTAAGTTACATAACTATATGACTTTCAACCTATAGGGAAACTATAAAAAGGTAAAAATACCCGAAAAAGTTTACTATTCTGTTAATATTACTTGTGTTGATGAAAATAAAGTTGAAAATGTTTCGCTCCAACATTTCTGGAGTGCAAGTTAGTGATCCAAAAGTAATATGGCTAAGTAATTAGAGAAAGAAAACCATGTACAATTATGTCGGGGTATATTTTGGAGCTATATAGTAAAGTCATATGTTTTAGTCTCAAAATTTATCAATGGCTATATATCGGGAAGATATTTCCCAACATTTTGAAATACATTTTTGATACGAAGGCTACCAAAATGGGCTTGATATTTAAGATATTATATTTTTAATGGTGCAATGCCTCATAAATAACGACTTGGATCCTTCACATATGGCGTTTTAACAAAAAAAACTTATAAAGAACTAAATACTTATTATTTTTTTACTATAACGACAAAAAAGATTATCATATTTGTCATTTATAGAAGAAAAATAGGCGTTTTTTTCCTAAATCAACCTTCTAAATCCATTAAATAAAAAATTGTACTAAAAATCCCCCAAAATTTAACTCCAAATTGTGGAAATAAATCAGTAAACATTTAATGGTAATACTTATGACCTATTATTAATAAAAATTTCAAGAATTTCTTATAGATTTATTTCGTTTGACAGTCTCAAATACAAAGCTGATAAAAGTTCAGATACTTTTGTGAGGTAAATTCGATGACTTTTCATACTATTTCTGGAATAACTTGGAAACAAGGTAATATTTTTGATTGCAGTTTTTTACATTATAAAGTTAACAAATAGACAAACACAATTCAGTTAATAAATATAGGAATTATTTTTTTGAATCACGTAATAAAACCGTTTTTATTATTAATTAAAAAATTCAAATACTTTAGTGAGACACTGTATATAAGTACCAGACAAGGCAAAAAAAAAAAAAAAAGGAATTAATGTACCTACAAAAACTAGTTACTCACTTCCTAAAAATGCCGTAATATAAAAACGTTCTGATAACGTTATATATTTTTTTAAATGTTTCATTAAATCACAGGTGTCCATAAACTTTTACTGCTTACTGTTTTTATCTTCTATTCACTTCATTCATGCATTTCCCGCTGATATATTTAAATTTATGCAATTAAGAGATAAACTGTCAAATTGCATCAATTTAACGGAACATAATTTTATAAAATATTTCAAATGTCTGCAGGGTAAACCGGTTTTTTTTAATATTATGTGTACAAACACAAGGGGTCAGTTAGCTCTGACTCAAAATGCAACTGTCAACATTTGGGACTCATAAATTCACATATTAAAATCATTTAAATATTTTTTTTTCTACTACGTATTTTTATGATTCACACTAACACTCCATGAACATAAATATTAATTATCAAATATATAAAAATTTACATTTTAGATCACAGCTCTATGCTCTAAAGAGGATGGAGGGAGGCAGGGAAATGAAAAAAGGACAATTATCAATTTCATTACCTGGTCATAGGGAAAATAAAATGGAACAATACAACGAAAACAAATATTATATTTGTATATATGAGAAAACGTGTGTGTATGATGGGTATACGTGCAAACAACCCCATTAAAATTTGTATTCTAAGATAAATATATTTAAAAGGACATGATAACTGTGTGGCATGGTTCCCTCCCTGTGTATTATATTACGTTGCTTTTGTTGTAATGTTTTGTTTACAATTTAACACAATTGTTTTTAACTTTCGCTGTTGTTTATTTAAGTTTTTTTTTTTTTTCAGTATTGTTTTTGCATTTTAGTGTTTAATTTTACCCAACTGCACCCCAGTTGACACTACAAATATAAACAGACTTACATATACATACATTTACATTGGAAGATAGTTAAATTCACAAGGCCATTGCAACCCATTCATGAATTTATTTTATCCTTTATTTAATTTAAAGTAAAAGTACTCTTGTGTGTGTATATGTATTTTATGGCCTGATTTCAATGATCATATCAGCCCTTGTTTTCTGTGGCATTTAAGAGGGTTGTCTTCTTGTTATTTCAACTGATATCCAGTTGATGTTCCTTAGAAACTTGATTTTTCAATTGATTTTTCATTTAAATGCTCTTGATTGTCGTTTGAAATTAAAAACAGGGGTTATGCATTAATCCTTTTTGTCATTTTTTTCCTGTATATTTTTTTTTTTTTTTTTTTTTTAAATATGTCTCTATGTGTGTATTAATTTCGTTTTGTAATCATTATTTATAAGGATTTTATATCGTTATCCTGGGGAGGTTGTCAGGATAACAAATTGATTGATATTTCAGTTTTATTTGAAATTCCACTTTTGTTATTATTGCGTAATAGTGTTCTGTTTAAATAAAGATCTTAAAAAACCACTGAGGCGTTTATGATCTTAATGAATTAAAACGAATTTTTATTGATTGATATTGCAGAAGTGTATACAGTGCACAGGGAGAAAATGTAGGTAGATTTGAATTCAAAGATAAGGTAAACTTAATATAGTTTTTCATTTGTTCTTTTATATATTTATATATAGTTAATTTTTTTTTATTACAAAATTATATTGTGAAACAAAACAACAAATAAAAACTGCAGAAATTTCGTAATGAAATTGTATTAGTTTTAGGACATAAAAAATATATTTAGATCATACATTTTAATGTCGCATAGTGGTCCCAAATCGATTTTTTGGAAGTAATTCTGCTGAGGAGTTTCCGAGTTGATTTGGAAGAGTACAGGCTCCTAGATGTTCCAAAGTAGGTCACTTCGTGTATGTAATTTTTAAAAACTCGACAAAATTTCATTTATGACTTGAATGTAAAAAATTAACATAAGTATAGTCCGTAAATCTCTACAAAAAACATGTTTACATGTGTGGGTTATCTCTTTAGTTTATGATATATTTGGATTGAAGAAACAGTTTTTCCCTTATTTTTGGCCACGTTTTTCCCAGGTTTTTTAAACTTGGGAGCCATAATTTGGGCCATACAATTTTTTGAAAATAATCTCCAATAAAAAGTTATATTAATCTGAAGTAAAAACTTTGAACAAATTTACTTTTTTGAAGTTATTTTCCAAAAAGGTGGTAATGTCTATTCGATTCTAAACTATTATTTTTTGTGTCGGATTACTGAAATTTTTTTTTAATGTTTTCAAAAGAAATGTTAACGCAAATTCTTCTTAAGTAAAGCGGGAGGACCTCTGGCAATGGTTTCTTCACAATCCCTAGCTAAACTTTGCGAATTTTGGAAAAGTTTTTTATTTTATTTTTTTTTAATGGTAAAATATTAAAGCCGAGATCAACAAAAATATATATTGGCTATATACTCCTATAAGTTGGTTAAACACATAAAAAATATTTACTAAGCCAAGACTTCTACAACAGCTGGGTTACCATTTTAATGAAAAAAAGTAAATTTTTTAAGAAAGTTTTCCCAGGTCTTGAATATCTGGAACAAAAAAGTGGGATTTTTTAGTTTTCTGATTTCAAAACAAGTTAATCTATATTGCGCCAAAATCCCATTGGCAAAACTTTTGTTTGGCTTCAAATATTAACATTATTTCTAGAAATATGCTTAAAAAACTAATTTTAAGTTTTTCTGATCATGGCCTGAAAAATTTAACCGTATTAAACTTATTTCTACTGAATATTATTCTCCACGATTTTGATTTTCTTACCAAAAAATAAATTTAGTTTTTGCTATCCTCAAAAGTAGGACTTTTTTCCACGACGAATTGTATCTATTGCATTTTTATTATTATTATTTTTTTAATTTAAATTATAAATGAAATACTTAAGGATTTCCAAGGAAAGTAAAAATATATCTAACATATACTTATTATTAATTATAAAAACAGGAATATTTCTTTTAAAAACTAAAATACATTTTTATGGTTTCATAATAAAAAGATACAAATGTATCTAAAAAATAAAATTTTCAAACCTATGAAAAATTTAAAAAAATAACAAAAATTCATAGCAAATAAAAATAAATGAGTTTTGCAGTATACTAAATAGAAGAATATAAAAGATACACATGTATCTAATAAATACTTTTCAAACATTCAAACAAAAACACTACAAAATATTGCAACAAAAAGTGAATACATTATGTAATAGATTTGTAATAAATGTTTATCCGAAAGGTACAAATGTGTTTTTAAGATACTTTTTAAAAAAGTTTCAAAAGTCACACAGTAGGGTCAAACGCAAATTTTTTGGTAATAAATCTTTGTCTTCAAAACTACTGCTCGGATTAAATTGAAATGTATGGAAGAGTTGCAGAGAAGGACTTAAGCTTTCAGAAAAATCATCTTGTAGTCACCCTGTGATAACACAATATAAGCTACAGGATGTCAAATTTGACTACCTCGAGTATGTAAAAGTTTAAAAAATCGTAATTTCAACAAATGAAGTCTGGTTTTAACGATATTTATATTTCTGTAAAGTGCTTGGCAAGATAAAGAAAAAATATGCTTACTCACTTAAGTTATCTCTTACAGTTAAAAAGTTATTTACACTTGAATTTTGAATTTTTGATTTTTTGCCTCGACTTTCTTTCGTTTTTCGGGAATAAGTCCTGAGGTATATGATATAAATTTTATAAAAATATTTGGTAATTTGCTATATATTTCAAAATAATATGCTAAAAGAACTTTTAGATTATCTCAATGCGTCTAGACGTGAAAAATATTCAAAGTCAGCTCTCTGAAATTGGTATGAAAAATTGCTATTTTTTTAAAAAATATGGTACAATTCTTTCACTTTTTTCTCAAAGTTTCGTTAAAGAAAAAAATCTTTTCTTTATATATTTCAAAAGATAAGGCTTCATAAATGATTAATAAAAAAATTTTGAATTGATTTATTGATTACATCAGCCATTGGTCAAAAATGGTGAATTTTGGAAAAAAGGTTAAATTTGTATCGATTAATAAAAAAAATGTCACGCGAGCTTTTTTAAATTTATTGACGATACTTTATCAAGAAATAGATTAAGAACGATTGGACACTAAACTGCTTCCCGCCTATCCAAAAACGAATGCGGGAGAGCAGATTTCATGAAAAAAGTAAATTTTTTAAACGACTTTTTTAATTGCATAAAAAAGCATATTAGCATAATATTTTCGCCATTATTTCTTATGTAATGTATAAAATATACATCGGTTTATCATTTCTGCAAAAATCATTTAAAACGCTTTACAAATCAATTTTTGGCAATTTTTGCCTCATATACCTCAGGACTTATTCCCGAAAAACGAAAGAAAGTCGAGGCAAAAAATTCAAAATTCAAGTGTAAATATCTTTTTAACTGTAAGAGATAACTTAAGTGATGTTTTATCATATTATATCTTATCAATTACTTTACAGAAGTATAAAAATCTTTAAAATCGGACTTCATTTGTAAAAGTTACGATTTTTTTAAACTTTTACATTCTCAAGGTAGTCAAATTTGACACCCTGTAGCTTATATTGTGTTATCACAGGGTGACTACAAGATGATTTTTTTGAAAGCTTAAGTCCTCCTCTGCAACTCTTCCATACATTTTAATTTAATCCGAGCATAAGTTTTGGAGATTTATTACCAAAAAATTTGCGTTTGACCCCACTGTGAGTCAGCCACATATTTAATCTTTTAATCTTTTTTATTATTAAAGCTAAGATAAATGGTTAGTCTTATTGGGATTTCTATTGAAATTCCAACAAAAAAAGCATTAAACATCGAGGGCCAATATCCAAAACACTTTATCTTTGATTTATATGTTACAGTTTTTAGTGTTACCTGGAGGAATTAATGGCACCAAAAAAGTAGTTCCATAAAAATCGAAAATAAAGTTCTTTTTTCTCTAAATAGTCCGTCTAACAGACTTGAGTCAATACTTGTGGATCCATGTGTTCCGTTCTAAATTTGTCCGATGGGGATTTGAAAGACTGGAGTACGAGTGAAGAACTCGTACAAAAGTGCAGAAGTTTAATTAATTAAAAATGGATTGTATGTTAACTATTTTTGTGAATAAATCTTTATTTTAGCAATAATAAAAATTGTTATAATTATAAATTATTTTGTTATTAATAAGACTGAATTTTGTAGTTTTCCTTTTTTTTTAAATTTAATAAACAAATTTTAAGACGTTTTTTTATTAGGTTTTAAAGCAGTTTGTCCCTTTTTTAAAAAAAAATCTCCTTTTTTGGCGACTTTTTATTTTGAAATCCCCTTTTTTGGAGACTTTTTAAAAATCCTTAATTGCAACGCTAATGTCCCCTATACTCTATCTTTTTATATACATATTACATACATAAAAGAGTAACGTTACTGAGTCATTGATTGAATAAAAACTATAAATATTAAATTTGGACTGATCATACAGATCCACTAATGCGGAATTTTTTGGAAATTTTAATAATTAAGGGGTAAAACGGGTAAAATCGATAACCTTATATTTCATATCGTTTGTCAACTGAAAGTTTTATTCAATCCCATAAAAACAATTTTGATAAACTTTTAAGGATTAATTGAATTTAGTCACAAAATAAGGTAATGAAATGTTATTTGGAACTCGGGTACCAAAACGTAGATAGGGCAAAATTAGGGGAAATAATTTGGTTCTTTTGTAATATATATTTTTTTTGAGTAATTAAAATACAGGGAGCACTTTAAAAATTGAAGTTTAAACGAATTTGGAAAAAATAACTTGGTACTTTTTTTTTTCTTAACATTGCACTTTTCTAATGTCTAATAAATATAGTTAATGCAGTAAAAGTTAGCGAATATGGTTCTGAGTAAATAAGAAATCAAGGAAAGTGGTGCCTAGTGGTAATATGTTTCCCTCTAACGGTACCACAGAAAGAAGCTTCAATGTACCTTTTTATATATAATTGAATTAGAATTCACAAAAGAATGGCCTTACTGCAACTTTTTTAATTCTACTTTCTGTATTTCATATAATATGAACTTAAAAACATGAAATTAATCTTACGTGGTCGTGAGTAAAGGTACTTTTTCTACTTTCTATAATATTGAACATTATACATGAAATTAAGAATACGAGGTCCCATATGTGAAAGAATTTACAAGGGGGAACTTTGTGGTACTATTTTGTTGAAGCATAAAATTTTTATGTTAAATTTAATGGTACGTTTTTGACTTTTTTTTTTTTTATAATAATTTAACTAGAAACATGAAATTAAAAAAATAGATGGTCCTATGTTGTGGATACCCACACGGGTATCCACAACTAGAGACTTTGTTTTGATAGACCCTAGAAACATAAAATTAAAGACAGACGGTACTAAGTGAAAGAGAATCTCCAAGAAGGGATTTTGTTACTCATTTTACGTAAACAAAACAAAATATGAAATAGTGATGCTAATTTTATCACAGAATATTCGTTATTCGGATATATATAATTACATCCAACAAAAATTATATACAATTATTTATTTTATACATTAGTATATTTACATAAGCAAAATAAAAAATTTTTTAAAAATAAAATAAACTTATTTATCATCAAAAACATAGTAGAACATCAAAAATAACAATAGAATAAAACAGTTAACGAATAATTTATTCTTACTGCTAACAACACTAACAATAAGAATGCGAGAGAAACTGAGAAGGAATGCCTACATAAACAAAAAACAATTTATTAGTTAATATAGGCAGTAAATAGTTTTTTGAATACGATTTTCTTAATAAACACATTAAGAGCCAAATTGTATATTCGCTAGTATGTGTATTAAACATAAATTAACAAATTTTTTTGAATACCGCTGTAAAAATATAAATATAATATAGCATTAACGGGCATTTCTCGAAAACGAACATAATACTAATTTATTGTGTTTAAGCTTGAAATTAACTAAAAAACGGTTAACAAATTGGAAGGTAATGATATACATATGTATGTATCTAATTTTAATTTTCCTTATTAATTTTAGTAACTTCAACAATTACTTTTATGCAAATTTGTTGCCATGGAATAATTTCCATATGATGAGGCTTATAGTAAAAAAAATCCATAAATACTTGACATACATTTTGACAAGCTTTAAGGATTTGTTATGAATGCTTAAAAGAATGATATCAGTAGGTAACTAGTGGCATGACTTAGACAATAAATAGTATGAAAAATTATACTCCAAAGGTGAAATTACATAAAACTAAGACAAATCTGCAATTGAAATGATGCGTTGTGATATAAACACGAAAAGGGTGTTTTAAGAAGAGATGTATTGAAAGACTTTATCTAAAAATAGTTATTCTAATTTGATTTATATTTATTTGCAGATTTCAATGAATTCGGTAGACCTAAGATTTTCGTTTTTCTAATAGCTAATAAGTACGGATAAATATCTATGGAAAAAAGAGAACTTTAAAGTTTTTTTTTTTACTTAATTTAATGCAATTGTTTACCAATATTAAATATATTTATTACCATTAATATAATACACATTTATATTAAAAACCTCTGTAGATGAGAAAGAGCATTTTATTTCAGTACAGGAAAAATACAAATAAAGGAAGGTAAATACAGTAGACGCTCACAAATTAGAACCGCTTTGTTTTTGAGGCAATTCTAGTTTCTAAATTATTATAATTTCTGGACGTTTATTTTTTTTTTCGAATAAAAAATAAAAAATTGAGTAAATTTACTTCCAAAAACTAAAATAAAACACTTTTTATTTTTTTTAATTCAATTTTATTTGATAAAAACAAGAAAACAAAACGTAACAATTCAGTGCAATACATTAAATGTATTTTTATAAATTAAATTAAAAAAACATAACAATTCAGTCCAAAAAACTAAAATATTTTACAAAGTATGTATTTAAAAAAAATATTAAATAATAAATTTAAAAGTTATTGGAGGGATAGACTGCACAATGGCCAAATTTACAACTAATCTTTGTTTGACATATAATCAGTTATATTTGTTTGTATTTTTGGTTTCATCGAATTCGAAATATCAATACGGAGAGCCAAAAGATTGCTTATGTGCCTAGTGGAAAATAATTCACTATTATTGCACCATTTTATTAAATTATTTACGCTTTCAATGGCTGTTGTACTAGAGACTACTGGCTACTGAGAACATATACAGATCCGTCATCAAACACATCTTCATTCCATCTGTCGATGTCTTCTATACCAATGCAATCGTTTAGAGCTATTTCTTCTAAAAGAGCTTGAGTTCTCTGAATAACTTCGTTGCAGTCCTGATCTATTTGCAATAATTGCGCTATTGGCACGTTATCGTCGCTGTCGTATTGGTTAGAGTCCCAATTGGAAAACTTTGACCAAGATTTCTTCATAACACTTTGTGGTATCTCATCCCAAGCTTGTTTCAGTAATAATATTGCATTGCGGATTGAATGGGATTTCAAATTATTCTTAAGTTCACCACCTTCAGCAATTAATTGAGAAAGAAACATACTTCTGTAATTGAGTTTTGTTAACTTAATAGGGTTTCGATCCATTGGTTGTAAAGCTGCTGTTACATTTAGTGGAAAGAATAATGCAACTATGTTTCCATCGTCACTTTTAAGTTTCTCATTGGGTGCATGGGCGGAGCAATTATCTATAAGCAAAATGGCTTTCGGTGGCAAATTATTTTCCTGAGAAAAGCGGATCACCTGTAAATTTTATATGTTTTAAAATTACTGAACCTGAAATCAATATTTGTTCTTACCTCTTTAATAAATATTCGGTGAAACCATTCGTGAAAAATTCGAGAAGTCATCCAAGCATTTTTTGAAAAGTTGTAATGCAGAGGATTATTGAAACTTTTAAAACACCAGGGGTTTTTGGCTTTTCCAATTACCAATGGAACTAATTTATGTGATCCATCAGAGTTTGCACCAAGTAGGACTGAAATTCTGTCTTTTTGAATTTTATGTCCAGGGGCGTTTTTTTTCAAAAGCAGAGATATATGTTCTGTCTGGTAGGCAACGAAAAAATAATCCGGTTTCATTGACATTATATATTTGTGATTCCATTAACCCCATCTCAGCGACTTTTGCACGATATCGATGAATAAAAGGAGTGACTGAAGCAACATCACTGGAAAGAATCTCGCCACAAATTTTTAAAAGACGGATACCGTGTCGTTTCTTAAATTTGGTAAACCATCATCACTTGCACGGAATGCATTTTCATCTTTATCGGGATATTCCTCTTTAAATATTTGTTTAGCTTTCTGTTTAAGTATGTGACCAGTCAGTGTACACTTTTTTTCTCGTTGATTTAAGAACCACTCATACAGACGACTTTCCATTTTAGGATATTCAGCGCTGTGCAAAGATTAATTGCTTGCCTCCTGATATGTGTTGGAAACAGCATTTAATATTGCTGTTCTATGTTGTTTGATGTAGCTGATTGAAGATGTTGTCACATTAAAATCTAGGGCTAACCGCTTCCCTTAAACTCCTTTGTCAAGCTTTTCTAATATTTTGACTTTAGTTTCCAATGATAAAGTGTTTTTTTTTTTTCGTTTATTTGATATTTCTAATGATACACTTTCACTTTTTAATAGAGACTGCCAAAATATGTACACGCGTATCAAATTTCGCAAGTAAACTAGCCACAAATATACATAAATGCGACAAAAAACAACAAATAGGGAGTAAACATATATTATTTGGTGATTCCCCTTTTTAGTTTTACTATGCTCAAACAGAATAAAAATAAATCGGAAATTCGAATTTTTAATTCTAATTTCAGAGCGTTTAATGTATTGCATACACTGATTCTAATTTCTGGACGTTCGAATTACTGAAAGCTCTAATTTGTGAGCGTCTACTGTAACAATAAAAACACAGTTGCACCCATGTCATTTGTATCAAATGAAAAAAAGAAAAAAATCGCACACAATAAAAACTACAGCGAATAAAAAAAGAACAGTAAACATCACGATAACATTTGTAATAATTAAATACGAAATTCCTTCTCTATTTGGCATAAATGTGTATAAGTTTTGTCTACCTTTGTTTTGTAGATGAGTATGATACCGAAGATATAATGTTGAGTGTCATGTTCTAAGTATGAGTTAAAGGAAGGAAACTTATATGTTTGAATAGTTGGTTAGAGACATATTCTACATGTTTGCTTTTAGTTGTATGAGATCTCTTTTTTAATAAAATTCTATAAAAGAGTAATAAAAAAGGAACGTAGACATAATCATAAAAATAAACATCAAAAAAATATTTAAGTAAATAGAAGGATTTGTAGTAACAGAATTATTTCTGTTTTTCGCAGATGATTTTCAAAAAAATCTCTTGTTGGTTAAAAATAAAATAAAATATATGTATATACCTATATATTTATAAAAGATACTTAGATATGATACGTTTTTTGGGTTGTATAGTGTTTTTTTTTTTTTTTTTTTTTTTTTTTTTCGAAGTAAAATAAACAAAGTGATCTTTTGTAAAGTACCTTTGTATAGGATTTAATACTATAATTGTACTATACAATAGGTATATTGATACAAAACAGAAGATATTTACCCTGACCAATAATAATATACAAGGTATGTATAATTTGAGTTCTCATTTATAGAATCAAGAACAAAATTTTTTTGTCACAGCAAAACCTTCTTGGATTTGGGTAATGAGTAGTACTTACTTCACCCGTTACGTAGTAAGTAGTTGTCATTTCAAATGCCATTCTTTTCGAAAACCAAAAAAGTACCTGCTGATAGTGATATTAATGACCACCTACTTATATTATTACTTTAAGTAATAAAATCACTACATACTGACAATAACTTTAAGAACTACTACCTATGGAATTCTGCGGACCACTCTATTTAAGTAAAAATATATGAAATTGGATCAGCTTCACACTAGTGCTCCGTATAAACAAGCTAAACTAAATTCCAGGCCCACCTGTTAAAGACTCAAGGTAAATAAAATAAAAATTTCCTCATAATTGAAAAATAATAATATTTTGGCTTAGGTATACGCTGACCAAAAACAAAATGTAACAAGCTCGAATATATTCGGCCCGGCCGAATCTATTTACCCACCATCAACTTTTTCAAATTTTACGTTATATGGAAGGGGGCAGTAAAGTGGGCGGACCACGCCCATTTTTTGTTTCCGACTTTACATTGGTCCTTGAACTATTTGAACACAATTTCGTTGATTTTCACCTTATATGGGAGGTGGGCGGTAAAGTAGGCGGACCACGCCCATTTTTGGTTTCCGAGTTTATGTCGACCCCCGAACTATAAGTACAAAATTTCGTTGTCGTACGTGCTTTTATTGAAGAAATATCAGCAGAAAAGTATTTAACGGACACCCTTTGTTTCTAGTTTTTAGCCCATAACTTTTTTGTTTATTAACCGATTTTGCCCATTTTCAATACCAAACAAACTTATATAAGATAAATATCTGTGCCAAATTTCGTCTCCCTACGTTGCCCCGCTCGAGCTCTATCCTGCTTTCAACAGACGGACGGACATAGCTAGATCGACTCAGAATTCAACCAGGACCCAGAAAATATATACTTTGTGGGGTCTTAGATGATTTCTTCGACATGTTACACACGGAATGACAAAATCAATATACCCCCCATCTTTTTGATGGTGAGTATAAAAAGAAAATTTTCTTTTGACAAATCTTCGTTGAAAAGAACTGGTCCTATCACAAGTAGAAGAACAAATATTGGCTGCTGCAGGTATTCAGGCCTCCGTTGAGGGTCTAAAGACTGTGTGGATGTAATTTGCCAAGAAAAACAATAGAAAATCTTTCAGAAGCAATATGTGTTGATGATAGTGATGTTCTTCCTAGAAAACCACAAGAAAAATGTGATAATTTATCATGTACATCTCCCTACTTACTTTCCGGTAATGATGACATTTCCTCCACAATAGAAACAGAAGATGATTATGAGAAAACAAAATCTGTAACATCGAAATCCATAGCTGCACGAAAAGAAGTACCAAAAATAAGCAAATATGTAAGGGAAACTAAAACCAATCTTTTAAAACAAAATATGATGTGTACCGAGATGTACCAAAAAGAAATGCTAAAAAGATTTAATATACTCATCGAAATAGAAAATAAAAAACTAAAATTAAAGGAAAGGGAAGTGGAACTTAACAATCATATTATTGATATAAAAAAGAAAACATTTAAAATGAAGGAAAATGAATATCACCTAAACACACAAATAAAAGAAATGGAATTGCAGATAAGAAAAAAAAGAGTTAGAAAAATTAAATATGGATCTCCAAGACTAAAAACATACTACTGTTCCACTACTGTTATTGATCTCATTTTTTAAAATTAATTTTTTACTTTTTAATATACGTGAATTTTTGTTATGTTTTATGTTTTTTATAAAAAAATGAATTAAATGAAAATTTAAATAGTACAAATGCTTAATTTAGTACCGTCCCGAATTTTTTCCCCCACTTTGGTCAATTGGGTTTCTGTTCCGATGTCTATTTCGGGCATTGGAATGTCTAATTGTGTTTGAAAAACATTCTCATAATTAGGTACTTTAAAATGAATGCAGATGTTGTGAAGAGCGGTACATACATTTGAAAATTGTGCTCATTTTTCCGGACTATACCGGCTTCTTTTATCGTGACACAAAATTTTCCAACGCGCCTTCAAAATTCCAATCTCTTTTTTGACAACACACCTTGCTTTTGAATGGACTTCATTAAAACGGGATTTCATAGAATTTTCACATGGGTATCCCGAATCACCTACAAAAATATATTTTTAATGCATACTCACAAAATATATATTTATAAATAAAAATGTTACCTAATAGCCAAAAATTTATAAAATTATTATTAAAATCTTGCTCAAGTTGGACTCTCTCGTCTGACTCCTTCCAAACAAATGAGTCATGTGCGGCTCCACCAAAAAAAAAAAAAAAAAAAAAACGATAAAAAATATTTAATAAAGAATACGTACAATCATTGAATTTAGGCTATGAAAGCCTTTTCTATTAAAATACATATGTTCGTTAGGAGGCTTCTGCAACCCGAAATGTGTTCCATCCACACAGCCAATAACTATCAAATGAAAATAATAAATAATTTACAATAATCTATCTTATAATCTATCTTACATACCTCCTGGAATATTGTATTTCGCCATGAAGTACTCCTTACATTCGTGACTATTTTGTGGTTCAAATTTAATAAATTGACCACAAAGTTTAAGTTCCATTTCATCTACTACTCTCTTTGTGATTTTGGAGATAGAACTTTGACCTATGCCAATTAAAAAATCATTTCCAACTGAATGCTGAAAACCTCCGGATGCCAGTAGAGATAATGTTGCAGCTAATTGAATTTTTGGAGGAACTGTTGTAGAAAGATTCACCTGAAACTCGAATTCGTTAAAACATAATTAAAAGCTTCCTTTGTCAGCCTAAACCGTTTTTTAAACCTAAAAAAACAAAAATATATTTAAATTTAGAATCTTTTAAACAGTTATATACATATCTAAGGTATACTTAAGGCTTCGTTACTCTACCGTAAATGTAAATGTAGCGAATCAGCAAACACGTTTTGCTTATGAGAGTTATGTGTGTTTGTGTACTCAAAAACGTAAATGTTACGTAGCAACCTAATCAAATTAGGTCGCTTTACGTTTTTACGTGACAGCTGAAAGGACAGTGTTGACATCTTTGTATTTCAATATACTAAATCTGCGTAAAAAATCGATATAATAAGTTTATCAACTGAACAATTAGTTTTGCTGTTTTCTTCGGAAAAAAACTTGTTAAAATAATTTAAATAAAGTGCGCAGTTTAATCAATAAATTAAAATTTAAAAATTTTGTAATAAAAGCACAAATTTCGTTTTGTACATAAGTCGCTAAAACACAAACCAATAAATCTAGCGATTTTTAAACTGAATTTGATTTACTGAAAAAATGTGTAATTTACATCACTGATGTTGATGTGAACAAAACAACAACATAGTACTGGCTACATTTACGTTTTTTAAGTAAGCACCCACTTACGTTTCCAGTTACCTTTACGTTTTTACATTTACATTTACGATAGAGTAATGGAGGCTTTACTCATTGTTTGGCAAACTTAAACGATCGCTGGTATTCCGTATCTTTTTTCGAATTAGATTCAGATTTTATTTTTCGTCAGAATCGGAAGATGACGAATAAAAAAATAAAATTGGGTCCATTTTTATTTTTTATTTAAATTATTTAAAAAAATATGTCCTTTTTAATTCTGTAAATTTTATTTATTTCTCACAAACATATGCTTTTTGTTTATATTTTGTTCAGTGTTGTAAAATATATTACATTAAGTTTTTCACAACACTAAAGCAACAACTTGATTCGTTTCGTATCGAGAAATATCATACGAAAATTCGGCGCCATCGAAATTAATTTCGATTCGAATTACATTTCGATTACGAATGCGAGAATTAGCCCCCTGATCTCTGTTAGTTTTCGAGCTAGAGGCCCTTGAAGTTGTGATATTTTAGTCTACGGTAAGTAAAAAATAGTTACATATTTATTAACATCCCCAGCAAAAAAGGAACTGAAAAAGTCATGAATTTTACATTGTGTTATCATTGGAAGGTGGTTAGTGGTGAAAAAGAGCTGTAGAAGTTCTTTTTTTAACACATGGTTGTCATTGGTAGGATGTTCTTCTTTTATACTTCTTGTTCATTTCTTTTGAAGTACTTTCCTTAAAACCATGTTTATAAAATATTTTAACAAAAATTTTGCTTTAGGCTTATTAAAACATAATAAAAATGCTTTCAAATTTGTAAAATTTTAATTTTTTTTTAAATTATTAATCCTTTTTCCCGCTAAAAATTTATTTATTTTCACTTTTTTGGAAGTAATTATTAAGAGGTTCCAAAAAAGTTAAAAATATACACTTTGTTCTACTTTTGAAGTGTTAGAAAAGTTATTTTTTGGAAGCTCTTGATTGTTTTTTTTTTCTGGGTCTGTATAGGTACTTAACTTTTGACACGATATACATAAAGTACATATTTTTGAGTACACCTAAATTAGAAAAATCAGTACAAGAATTTGTGGACATCTTGAACAAAAATAAGTAGTTATTCAGCCAAAAAGTATGTAGTCTTACTCGGCTCAAATATTGCCTGTTAACTTACCAGGAAAGCAAAGTTTTTGCTCGGATGATGCAATGATAAAGGTAACTGTAATTTTGGCGGTCATAGGCGGATCTGGCATACCCCAAAAAATTTAGCCCGTACCAGAAATAAAAAATGTATTTTTAATTAATTCATATTAAAATTATTACTCAATTGGGGCTATGGTCTATATAAGTTTACAATATTTTTTATATTTTTAACATATTATATTTTTAACATATAACAGTATTAAAATCTTTCCAACGTTTAATTATTATAGATTTCTATTGATATATAGTGTATTCCTAATTCGCTTTAAGTCACCTTTTGCTTCTTTTTCGAACATATTTTATATTTTGTCTGTTTGCCAAATAGACAGCTTATAATTTGTACTTTTTTTCTTTTATTCCTCTGTTTTAATTTTTTTTTGTTTATTTTATTTTTTGGTTATAATTTTGTTGTCTCTCTTTTATTTGTTGCTATTGCTTTTGTAGTTGTTTTTATTACTATTATCCTTTTTTAGTTTGTTTCCTTTGTCGCTTTTACAAATAATATTTAGTTTTTTTCTACTTTTATTGTTGTTGTAGGTAGTTCTGTGCAAAACTACGTTTTAGTTTATTTTTTTTTACAATATTACGAATTTTGTTGTACTAATGAGCTCTGTTTTTGATGTTGTTGATTTCTTTGTTATTTCCTTTCTTTTAAAGGGATAGACTGAAAAGTACTTTTAATAAAAAGAAGTAATGATATATTCGGCTTCGTTGAATCGGATATACATACCTACCTTGAATAAAAAATAAAATACGTATATCACCTTATTTTCCTCTCATTTATATTTAGTTCATTATATAAACGATTAGTATTTACTTTGTATAAGAAATACAACTCCCTCTAGGCCTGTCCGCAAATATTTTATATTTAAGAAAAACATAAACATTTTCAAATACAAACATTCAACGGTTGTGCAAAACAAAATATGACTTAAAATCAAATAAAACGAGAGAAGAAGATATAGTCGGTCAAGCCCGACTATATGATACCCTACACCATTTCGATCCACATAACTTTATTTTTACACATATGTACAACTTACTTGTGTTAAATATTAACATAATACTAACAATTGTATGGGATTTATGAATGTTAGTGATTTTCGAGAGAGGAGTTTGTATGGGAGCTATGGTCAGTTATGGACCGATCTTCATGAAATTTGGCAGACGGATTTTTGCTGATATAAAACTTATTTGTACTAAATTTCATTAAAATATTCATATTTTTAAGGCATCTGTAAGTGTTAAAACTCTATTCCGGGAGGGCATTTGTATGGGGGCTAGGTGAAATAATGGGCCGATCATAACCAAAGTCCTTGTGTTGAAAAAAGCATATGTACCAAATTTCATCAAATTATCTTCAAAATTGCGCCCTGTACTTTGCGCACAAGCCTTACATGGACAGCCAGCCAGCCAGCCAGCCAGCCGACCAGACGGACGGACGGACGGACATCGTTAAATCGACTCAGAAAGTGATTCTGAGTCGAACGGTATACTTTAAGGTGGGGGTCAGAAGATTTTTTCTCTGCGTTACAACTTCTGCACAAACACATAATACCCCAACCACCTTTGGTGGTGTAGGGTATAAATATTAGCTAAATGGTTGTAGAATTGACTAAATTTGTAAAATTAACTTAATGATTATAGAATTAACTAAATAGTTGTAGAATTGACTAAATGATTGTATTTATTCATAAATATGATTTCATATAAACATATTTAAAAACATATTATAATTCAGCGAACCCTATTAAAATTTTGATTGTGGGTAATCATTAAATGGTAAAACAGAATCATAAACGTTGCTATGATGATCACAGTATATTTAAATCAACGAGAAAACGGCTATATAATCATTGAATAGTTGTGGTGATCATGCTGTAACCATGTTTTTTCTCTGCGTGTGGCAACCAAATTTGTTAATTATTGTAAAGGGAAATAGTTTTATTAGCTTTTTTAGCTCATCAGTACGCATTATTTGAGAGAATTTTCCTACACTGAAATCGCAAAAAATCTAACTTCATTCTGAAGATTTTTTCTATAACTTCAAAATAACTTTTTAGACTAATCTCGTACAACACATCTTTAATGCCTATTTGTGTGTAAATATAATTAGATTTATATCTGTATTTGTCTGTTTTTGTTGGTGTGTCTTCCATTTATATTTGTTTAATATGTATGAATATCATCTAATCGCAGTAATTTTGTGTGTACATGCGAATCTGTTTGTTGTCTGCGTATACATTTATTTCTAAGCATCTACTTTATAAGTCTATCTATTTAGACGTCCATCCATTTATTCCTTTTAACCATTCATACATACAAACGAGCGTATTTTATATATTCATATGTTCTTTCTTTCATTGATTCATTCATACGATTGTAAGGAGGCATGTGTACTTGTATCTAACGTCTGTTTGTTTTGTTTGTTTATTATAATACTCATTATATCGGTTAAATGGGGTTTTATGTTTTTTTTTCTCTTTTTTGGCTCATTGTACGCATTAAATGATTGTAATTATGTTGTTTGGCGTTGTTATTGTTGCAAATGGAAATTTAGAGATTAAACCTGGTAACGTATAATAAACGTTTGTACATCTTGGTTGTTTATGAATTAAAGAAAAGATGAGTATTAAAAAGATTTTTTATGATAAACCTATGATACAGGATAATCCATAAGCCATTTTGGGTTTAAAGGACAAGTTGAAGTAGAGAAATAATTCGATAAATTTAAAAAGAATAAACTTGTTTATTTTTAAAAAATAAAGTAAAAATCTATAGGAAAATTATCATTAATAAAAAAAAGACTTTACTTTTCTCTAGATGACTTTACCTTGTAGAAAAGTGTCAAGTTTAAAATAAATTCCAATATTTACTACCTCCTGTTAAACCTTACCAAGTATGACATCAAATACTGGAACTAAAGAAAATAATATACCATGAAAGACATTTTTATTGGTCTCGCCAAAAAGGTGTACAAAACAACTACAAAACTTGCCGTTGCAAATTATTTGCAAAACCCCTTTTTTGTCTTTTTTATTTTATAACAAAATTATTTACAAACAATTCATTTTAACAACAAATAGTTAAACAAACACTAACGACAACAAAAATGTAATAAAATATAAAATTTTATTTAAGCCTTTTTAAGCTTGAACCGTGTTAAAAGTATATTTGTAAATCTATTTGAGATTTTTGTAACAAAAAGCGACAACTGACTGTAACAAATTTAACAAATTGATTGCCCGCCAAAAAAACAAACAACCAAACAAGTGACGAAAGGCGTAACAAATGTTTTGCCAAAATGAAAAACTCACACATGTACACCTAACTATACTCATAAAATAGCTAAATTAAACTAAATAAAAAATCAATAAATTAAATAAATTGAAAAAATAAAAAAATAAACATTTCAATGTAAATTTAACAATTTTTAACACTTTGACATGAAAGTTCGCAAAAATAGCATCGAGCAAAAAAGAAAAAAAAAAAACAAAAAAGAAAATGTTATAAAATAAATAAAACAATTTATTTAATGTACTTCGTCGATATGAACAAATTATTTGTCTAAATGACAGTTGTAAAGTGTCAATTAAAATGAAAAACAAAAAGTAATCGAAAATGCGAACTACAATAACAACAATTACTATAACTAGAATTACTATGGTAGCAGCATCCAAGCACCATTTCCAAGAGAATTTTTAGATGAACTTAGAAACCAATTTCGCCGGTATTTATGTCAATAAATTGATAAGAATATAGAAGTTTCAAAGCATGTGTGTAGTATACTACTGCATATGTGTGTTAAAGAGATTTTGGAAAGGATCTTCTATTTGGAAGTTTTTAAACTAAATTTTATTATAATTTATGTAGGAAGGGAAACTTGATTAACTTTCAAGGGTCTATTTTTTTTGACAACTCTTTTACCAGAGCAGTATGATGCTATAATATACAAATAAGTTCGATAGGACTGTATATATGCCCGAATATGTAACATTGGATCGTACACAAAAATGAAAGTTCCGTCTTGAGGAAATAACTAAAAAGACTTATAGATGTTAGTCGTAATATACGAGAATTATTGGCTCAAAATGGAGCCAATGTCCAATTATGATACATTGATTCTACAGATGTGTGATTGGGTTTTTACCAGGGTATCCAATCGATTAACCGTCATTCGGTTATGCGAATAATTTTGGTCGATTATCTGTTCGAATAATTTAAAATTGCCTATTTTCGAATAACTAATAAACCGAATAATTTGTTTCGAATAACCAATTAACCGAAATTTTATTTTTTTTTTTGAGTTATAAATTTGGAATTTTTTTATTTTTAAGATAAATTTATGTCAACCACATCATTTTTTAAAATGTCTATTATATTCCAGAAAAAAATAAATAAAAGACATTTTTAGGGAAGTACTTCTTCATTGCCTCCAAAGTATCAACAAGTGCACATTGTCTTGTGCTTAAGAAGTAATGCCAATAGCATGAATAGGAGTCGAAGGCCATTGTCGCTCGCACTCTCTTTTCTTTATTTATATAATATCATTTATTGTATTATATAACTCTAATAAAATAAAATAAAATAAAAAATAAAAAATAGCATGAATAGACAATATAAAAAAATTCAAATGAGTTGTTCTACTACAAAGCTTTGTGATTTGGTTGCTATTTTTTCAAATTCTCGTTGCTAAAAAGAACTGAAATAAATGAAAAATAATGTTATACATAAGTTTTTTTATTACAAAATATTTTGGTTAATATACAAATTAAAATTAATTTCCTTTCGCCAATAAAATATAATTTGGATAAAAAAAACATCTTCCTTTATACTTCTTCTCGATCAAAAGTTTAATAAAATGTTACATAAAAAGTATAAAATTATAAACACTTGAACTTGTGGCAAAAGAAATTCGGAAAATATAGTTTTAAGTGAAGTAAATTCAGAGTTATATAAGACATAAATATTTTAATGTTCAGCGTCAAATGTTCGTTAAAATACTAATATTAATTTTTACTTTTATGACAAAAAAAAGATTTTCATACAAAAAATAAAACGAGTTACATTTAAAAGACTGATTTATTTAACAAAGTTAAATACGGAAAATATTTTGTAGTATTAGGACGAAAATGGTCGAAAGAACTACATTAAGTTTCTAAATAACTATTTCAGTAGATTAAATATTATAATTAGTGTTATTTATATGTCAAATATTTATTAATAAGACTATTCGGTTAATTGAATAATTTGCCATTAATCGGTTACTAACCGATCAGCTTTTAACCTCGAATAATTATCTGTCGAATAAACTGATTAATATGAAAACCCGAATAATTGGATACCCTAGTTTTTACCGATCTACGCCTTCAGCAGTTCAATAGACTGGGTATGAAGAGTAAAATAAATAAAATTTTACAAAGTGTTCATATGTTCTGGGTCTCTCTTTGACTGCAAGACAATCGGTGCTCTTCACACGGACAGATAACTAAGCGATTCTATTATCGTTAAAATAAGTTACTGAATCGCACTACTGCGTTAACGTTGAGAATTTTTAAAAAGTGTCCAAAAAAGGGGATTTCAAAATAAAAAGTTGCCAAAAAAGGGGATTTTTAAAAAAAAAGGGGCCAACTGATTTAAAACCTTAAAAATATGTTTATTTGATAAAAAAAAAAAATATATTATGAAAAACTACAAAACTCAGTTTTATTAATAACAAAATAATTTTACAATTATTTTACAATAGTTGCAAAAATTCACAAAGCATACAATTCTCTTTTAATAAATTGAACTTATGTAATTTTGTACGATTACTTCACTCGTACTCCAGTCTTTCAAATCCCCGACGGACAAATTTAGGTCGAAACACATGGATCCACAAGTATTTTCTTAAGTTAGAAAAACTATTTTTTATTATTAATAATTTAGTAAAAAAAAACAGGTTCCCCCTAGAGATTCCTATGAGTAATGTAAAAATATAAATTAGGATATAAGTATTCATCAAATCTTGTTTATTAGTATTTCAATCCAGTCCAAAAAGATTCAGCATATGATGATATAAATAGCTGTTCATAAACTTTAATATTTTAAGTTACTAACAGTACTCCGCGGCATTTTATATGACTATACTGTGAAACAATCTCAGAACACAGAAAAAATTATTACTGTCTTTTTTTTTTTTTTTTGTATTAACATAGTTGTTTCATTTTGCATCGAAATTTAATAAATTTATTCAAGCAAAAATGAAATAAAAATAAAATTTAACTATACTTTTATATCTTATATACATTTTTAATTCATCCAATCAACTACTTGATTGATATAATTAATTTATTAATTAAGAATTTTTTTCTTTTTTGTATTTTTTATAATTTCTAGCAATTGATATAATCATTTTGGTGAGAGGTGCAAATTTAAACAAGTTTTTAATTGAATGAATTATTTTCATATATAGTTAATTGGTGACTTTTTCCTGTGAATTTATTTGTTGAAATTAATATATAATGGGTCGAAATATTTCAAGCAATTTAGTTTTTCGTTATTTAGCACATAGCCTTAAAAAGTCGCCATTTAAAAAAGGGGCCAAAAAAGTGTCCACGTGGTTGAAAAAGAGGCAAATGGCGACTAAAGTGGACAAACGGTAACACTTTTTATGATAAAGTTAAAATTTTTCAAACGAATTTTTTAAGTTGCACAAAGACGTATAAAAATGTGGCTTGGCCCCACTGAGCGGTATAAAAAAAAGCTATTGGTTGACTATTGCCAAAAAGTAAATAAGATTTTTTTCTTTTGTTGGCTTGTGTTATTACTGAACCACCTATTTCATAAGAACTACACTTTTTTAAGAATAAAAACCAATGGTCTCCAAGAAATATCGATTTTTTAGATAGTCCCAGCAAAAACTTGGTAATGACATGTAGTTACGGATGTAGTTACTTTGTAATGACAACAACATACTGTCTGCATTGCATAGAAGTTGTTTAGTAACTAATTATTTATAACGCGAATGTAAATAATTATTTGTGATCAAATTTTTAAAAATATTAATTTTTATTGATTAAATTCAAAAAATAAAAAAATATTTTATATCCTAACATTTCATTATAACCTAAATATAATTTATAACCTAAAATATAACTCGTTCCTATTGTTATTACTAATCATGACTTCAATAATGCTTTAAAATCAATGCACTGTTTAACAGGTTGGAAGTAATTAGTTATTGTAATGACATCTAAGTAATGTATAGTGTAAGTAGTTGCCACTAATGTCATCACCGTGTTAAAATAATGAGTTATTAAGCTGATGTGTAAGTAGTGGGGAGCCATTATATTAACTTCTTAACTCATTACATGGCAACCAAAGTTTTTGCTGGTGTTCTAAGTTGATCCGCCCAACAATATTTATTAGAACTTTTTCTTGAGTTCCAATTTGGTTTTGGTTCTAAAGAGAGATCTACATGGAAACAATGTTACCTACAACAACTTACTGAAAAATGGGTTAAGTAACAACAAAAAGAAAAACAAAAAAAAAAAAACAGTAACAAATACAATACAACAATAAAATGTGAAAAAAAAGTCAATTTACTGCATACATCGAATAAGAGGGTGTTAAATTTATTACGCGCGTATATCCACTATAACGTAACTGAAACAGTAGTAATCGTCAGTGTTGACTGTTTGTAGTTTTGTTGTAGTTGTCGATATTGTTGTTGGTGTTGTTGTTGTCATTGTTGCTGTAACAAATGACAATGCATTGACAACTTTTACATTCTGTAGATGGATCAATTTTTCTTTAACATTCTCGTAAACGTTGAAATGTCTGTATGTGTATAATGAATTAGTAACGCATGTTGCATGAAATTTTTTACATTCTTGCTGTTTTTTTTTTTGTTTTTTTTTGGTATAATTCCTGTAACTCTTAAAAGAATGATAAAATTTTATATATATGGGTTTAACAATTGGGTGGCAAGCAATAAAGTAAAGAAATAATATTACATTTTACAACACAACTTTATTGTATTTAAATAACATTTTAACACATTTACATTTTTACACATAAATACTCGATAAATTCTTTATTTCACTTTTTTTCTCCTTTCATTTCATTGTTTTCGTTTTGGGGTCGAGAGGGATTTCTTTGCTTAATGATGCAAATAGTGGCTGTGGAGGGGGGGAGGTTAGTGCAAAGAATTGTAATGAATTGTAGAGTAGAAAATGATGTGAGACCAATTACTCACGTAACAAATTGAAAGTTATGTTTTTTGCGTATTGGAAAAAAATACAATTGATTCTTAAAGTCATTTGGAAAATTTGCAATAAAACCTATGAATTGAGAAGAATTTCGATAGAGGTGTTATTTTAATTTAGCAGAGTTAAGCGTTTCAAAATAAGTTTCCAACTTTTTTTAGAAAATCTAATTTGAAAGGCAGTGGCAATGAAAGCTTACAACAATCTTCTTTTATAAATGAGTCAAGCAGTTTAAAAAATATATAACTTCTTAGAAAATCTTCATCTTCCTATTAAAATTATCTCCAACACCTCTTTACGAAACACCCTTTTATATAACAAATATTTATTCAAAAAATTTAAATCCCTCTGGAATTTATCATAAATTGCATTCATAAATTTCATATTTGCCAAAATAATAATCATTCTTTACTAAGAAATGAAAAATATACAATTACTTGAATACGCATTAATGTCAATAACAATTTATCACTAGAATTAAAACAGATCTTACGGAAACGTAATTTAATGTACTCGTTTTTTTTTTTTTTTTCTTTCTTAGTGCCACAAAGTATCCACAGCTTCAACAAATGCATTAAATCACATAGAAGTATATTGTTTTTTCCCCGACAACTAAACAATTGAGTAAAATATGGTTTAAGTGTTGTAAAAATAAAATAATACAAATATGCGTGAATTAAAACAGATGTCAATCTTGTGGTTCAATGATCCTTAAAAACTCTCTCTTTCCATCATTTGCAAAAATAACAAACAACCACACTTTATTTGTTAAAACTATTTGATGATTCGATTTCTACTTGACTCTTAGGAAATATTTGATCAATGAATGAATAAATATAAAATTTTCGATTGAATAGTGCAACTTTTACAACAAATAACATATGAGTACATCAACAACAATAACAACAACAATAATAAATATGAAGTGCGTGTGAAGGTTAACAAGTGTTGTTGTTTCAATTTTTATATTTATTTTTGTTTGTGTAAGTTAGCGAATGGTTGAGGGAATGTGGGTGGACTAAAACTTATAGTTTGGATGCGAAAGAAAGGTAAAATTAATAGTTAATTAATAGTGGGATACAAAAAAAAAAAATTTTTTGCTCACAAAAAGTAAGTCTGAAGTGACAAAAAGCAAGATGGATTAATTTGTTATATTATAATTTTACAGTAGTTTAAAAAGTTTTACTCTACAACACACAGTGTCCCGTTTCAAAAATAAAATGAAAATAAATCTGGAATTTTCAAACGGCTGGTCCGATTTCAATGAAGTTTCAGACAGTGTTATAAGCGTAACTTGGGCGGGTCCAGAGGGTCCTAAAGTTGGAGACCTCGGGTGTTCAAAAATTTTAAAACAATCCAGATTCGTTATATCTTAGCCGATTTAAAAGATTTTTATATGAGTGGATTCTGCTTGTCGAGATCTACAAAAAACATGTCTCTTATAGTTTAAGAGATATTTGGCTTCAGAGATTAAAATTTTTATACCCACCATCAAAAAGATGAGGGGTATATTGATTTTGTCATTCCGTGTGTAACATGTCGAAGGAATCATCTAAGACCCCACAAAGTATATATATTCTGGGTCCTGGTTAGATTCTGAGTCGATCTAGCTATGTCCGTCCGTCTGTCCGTCTGTTGAAAGCAAGATAGCGCTCGAACGGAGCAACGTAGGGAGACGAAATTTGGCACAAATATTTGCCTTATATAAGGTTTGTTTGGGATTGAAAATGGGCAAAATCGGTTTGCAAACAAAAAAGTTATGGGCTAAAGACTAGGAACACAGGGTGTCCGTTTTATACTTTTCTTCTGATATTTCAGCAACAAAAGCATGTACGATAGCGAAATTTTGTACATATAGTTTGGGGATCGATATAAACTTGGAAACCAAAAGTGGGCGTGGTCCGCCCACTTTACCGCCCACCTCTCATATAAGGTGAAAATCAATGAAATTGTGTTCAAATAGTTCAAGGACTAATGCAAACTCGGAAACAAAAAATGGGCGTGGCCCGCCCACTTTACTGCCCACTTTACCGCCCACTTTACCTCCTCTCATATAACTTAAAATGTGAAAAAGTTGATGGTGGGTATATAGATTCGGCCGGGCCGAATATTTGCGCTTGTTATTTTTGGACCTATCTTGGTAAAGTTTTTTCGCTATAGCGGGTCCAAATTTCACTCGACTTTTTTCAAATATTTTTTATTTTATTAACAACAAAACTGTGCTGAATAAATTTTTTGACAAAATCTTTACGGAATCAAAAGTTATATGCATTTGAATTTTAAATTTTTAAAAAAGTAGATTTTTCGCCGTTTTTTTTGCGAAAAAGTAACTACCTTTTTAGCAAAAAAAAAAAAAATTGAAAGATTTATGAAAAAAAATATCTTAGTAACATATATAATATTTATACTTTTCTGAAAGTGTTGGAGAAAATATTATTATTATAGAATAATTTATTTTATAGTATTCAATTTATTTTGTTATTACAAACTTTCTTAAAACATGTAAAGCGAATTGTGTTTGTGACCCGTTATTTAATTTTTTTCTGTTTGTTATTACATTTTTTTTGGCAATTGCATTTAAATATAAATATAAATTTCTGTATACTAATTGTTCTCAAAACCAGTTTTAGTACAAATAATATGTTATATTAATGTGTTGCATACATACATATAAAGATGAATATAATATTTCTGTATACTAATTGTTCTCAAAACCAGTTTTAGTACAAATAATATGTAATATTAATGTGTTGCATTCATATATGACTGTTGGTAATCATCTATATTTTGTTTAAGAATTTATTACTTGTCTAACTATCAACGAAAGAAAACGTCTGCCTTGCTGCGAATTATATATAAAAAAACTACTTGTTTAAATATAAATAAAAGCATAAAGTAAATTAAAATAAATGTATTCACATTTTAATAATTGTATACAAAACAACTTGTTTAAATATAAAGTAAAAGTTATATAAAAAAAAAACAATAGAAAATTGTGACTTCAATCAAAACTCTTACATTAAAAAATTGGTGCCGAAACCCGGGAATTTATCCTAATATACCTTACTCAAACTGGAATTTTATTGGTTTTGACTGCTAGAGGACATTGATACCAATTCTATTTATATTATTACTGGAAGCGTTTATAAAGAACATTTAACAAGAATGGAAGATTTATCAAGAGCTATTGAAGACCAAAAGGTGCTGTTAAATCATTTAACACGCTTAATGCAAAATTTTGATGATAAACCCAATGAAGCTAAAACTCGTGGACTTCTGCAAAGTTTCCTAGAGGAAATAGAGGTAAATTATAAACAATTTAAAGACAATCATGAGCAAGTTTTCGATTACATTAGAGATAAATCAATACCATTCAGTGATGTTCCGTATTTCAAAGAGGATGTTTACTATCAATTTTACGATTTATATTTGTCATCAAAGGGCAAACTTTTAGATAAATTGACAGAGTGTAAGAATCCCCATTCACCTACTCTTCATTCCAGCACTTTTACTGCTCCAACTTTAAGTCAAAGAAATGAATCGGTGTGCGCTGAAGTTAGATTACCTAAAATAGATTTGCAAAACTTTTCCGGTGACTATTTGGATTGGATATCGTATAGAGACTTGTTTCTTTCACTGGTACACAACAACACCTCTCTTTCAAAAGTACAAAAGTTTTATTATTTGCGTAGTTCCTGCAAAGACACTCCACTTTCTATAATCTCTGAATATCCAGCTTCAGATTCAAGTTATGATTTAGCCTGGTCAGCCTTGAATGAAAGATATCACAACAAACGTAAAATAGTAGACCACCTTCTTCGTAAATTATTTAATATCCCATCTTCAGATGGATCCTGCGATTCAATTAAACAAATTTTGGACAACACAAGAAATTGTATATCGCTTCTAAACACGGTAGAAGTGAATTGTGACACTTGGGACGCTATTTTAATTTATATAACAGTCGGAAAGTTAGATGTTCAATCACGTAAGGAATGGGAACAGTCTTTAAAGGCTTCGAAAGAAATTCCAAAGATTAAGGAGCTATTTATTTTTCTGGAAACTACATTCCGTACGCTTGAGTCGATTAGTGATCATGTTCAACCAAAAGTTGATAGTTTTAACCGCTCATCAAAATTTTTTAGTCGTACTCAAAATCACCGTATTCATTTAGCAGCAGTAAATGATGAAAATTGTCCTTGTTGTGAGAAACGACACCTACTTTACAAATGTTTTAAATTTGCTGCTCTTTCTTCAGCAGCGAAACGTGATTTAATATTTTCTAAACGTCTTTGTAAAAATTGCCTACATCCTGGTCACTTCGCTGAAGATTGTCGTTTACAAACATGCTGTCAACTTTGTCAACAACGTCACCACACTATTGTTCACAATGAGTTTCAACCATCTCCATCAACTTCAAATATTGTTCCTGTCCATGAAAGTCAAACCAATTCTTTACAGCCTTTTCAAAATACATCTAATATTAATTGTAATCTATCTGTTTTTAACAACATTAACCCACCACAAGTACTACTCGCAACGGTCCGAGTTTTTGTTGATACAAATAATGGAATTTTTTCTCTTCGTGCATTGTTAGATCAGGGTGCACAAGCAACTTTGATAACTGAATATGCTGTACAAACTTTAAAATTGAAAAAATTAAATACTTTTGCACAAATTCATGGTATAAGTGGTAAAACTATTACAACAAGAAAATATGTTAACTTTACAATGACATCTAAATATAACTCCAACTTTAAACTTCAATGTAGCGCGTATGTTTTACCTTCATTAACAAATTATTGCCCTAAAAGTATTAAAAAATCAAATTTACCTAATCTTAATGAATTTTATCTTGCAGATCCGAAATTTGATAGTAGTGAAAAAATAGACATATTGATTGGTGGGGATATTTATGGAGATATAATGGAAGCTCAGCAAAAGAAATACGAAAACGGCATTTTTCTTCAACTGTCCAAATTTGGATGGGTAGTATCTGGACCCACATCTAAAATTTCTTATAATTTCGATGTACAGGTAAATTTGTTCACACTTGATCAACAACTAAGAGCATTTTGGGAACAAGAGGAGCTATTAGAGGAACGCCAACTAACACACGAAGAAAAAGCTTGTGAAGATTATTTTAGAAAAACACACTATCGTAATAAAAATGGTAGTTATACTGTTAAATTGCCTTTTGTAGCTGAACTTGTGGGTGGAAGCCCCCCTATGTTCGAACATACCGATTTCAATGCTCTAAAACGTTTAAAACAGATGGAAAATAAATTTGTTAAAGCCCCGAAACTTGCATCGGAATATCGAAATTTTATGGCAGAATATGAAAACTTGGGACATATGGTAAAAGTGGGTGTCTACCCTCAAGATATGAGGCCACATGGGTTTTTTCTACCTCATCATGGAGTCTTACGTGAAAGTAGTTCAACAACAAAACTCCGTGTTGTGTTTGACGGCAGTAGCAAACGCCTACCTCACACATCGTTAAATGAGGAATTGTCACCAGGCCCAGCTCTCCAGAACGATTTGCCTGCGATCATTAGTAGATGGCGACGTTTCAAGATTGGATTTAGAGCCGACATTGAAAAGATGTTTCGACAGATTCGTATAGATAATAGCCAGCAACATTATCAACAAATCCTTTGGCGTAGCTCAACTGAAGCAGACATTTCAATTTATAAACTTAAAACAGTTACTTATGGAACATCTCCAGCACCATATCTTTCGATAAGAGTTCTGCATCAGCTAGCGCAAGACGAAAAGGATGCGTATCCGTTAGCATGCGATACGTTAAGAAATGATACATACGTCGATGATGTTATTTCAGGAGCAGATTCATTATATTCTGCTGTTCGTCTACAAGATCAGCTAGTAAAACTGTTAGCCTCTGGAGCTTTTAAATTGCGGAAGTGGTCATCAAATTCAGTTAAATTAATGTCAAATATTCCAGATGACTATAAAGAAAATGCTAATAAAATTGGATTAGACAAAGAAAATGTGGTAAAGGCGCTAGGCTTAGAGTGGGACACAGCAAATGACACATTCTCTTTTAAAGTAAATTTTAAAATTCAGGAAAATGTAACAAAAAGTGGTATATTATCGGATGCCTCCAAACTATATGACCCTCTGGGTTGGCTTACCCCCGTGACCGTAAATGCAAAAATTACGTTTCAAAAATTGTGGCTTGAAGGTATTGATTGGAAAGATGTCGTACCAACACGTATAAATTGTGCCTGGAATCAATATATATCACAACTTAAGCATTTGGAAAAATTAAGAATACCTCGCTGGCTTGGTAGTTTACAAAATAGTCTAGTGGAGCTGCATGGATTTTGTGATTCCTCGCAGTCGGCATACGCTGCAGTTGTTTATGTGAAAGTTTTCATTGAGCATAGTGAGTTATCAACCGTAAATATTCTGCAATCAAAAACCAAGGTTGCACCATTAAAAAAGCTAACTATACCAAAATTGGAGTTGTGTGGAGCAGTTTTGCTCGTGAAATTAATGAACAAAATTCAGAAACAACTAGACTTGAAAATTAATAATATTTGCTATTGGACAGACAGTATGGCGGTAATGTGCTGGATAAGGGGAGAATCCTCAAAATGGACTGTATACGTAGGTAATCGTGTTGCTGAAATACAACGTTTATCTAATACCAGTCAATGGCGATATGTAACCAGCCAAAGTAATCCTGCTGATTGTGCGTCACGTGGTATAAGTGCTTTAGAATTGGTGAATCATGAGTCATGGTGGACTGGGCCAAAATGGTTATCACTACCTTCTAGTTACTGGCCTTCGCAACCTAATGAGACTTACCAAACTACATCAGAGTTGAGAAAATCTTACGTTGCAGTTAATGCAATCCAAACTGAACAATATCCTGAAATTTTAACAAAATTTTCTTCATTTAATAAATTAATACGAGTTACTGCCTACATTTTACGATTCGGAACAAAAAGGGACAATCGGGAATGTGGGTTCCTAAAAACGCATGAACTTCAACGTGCATTAAGAATGTTAATAAAAATTTCACAAATAGAATTTAATGATGACATCAAACAATTAATAAATAAGAAACCTCTTCCTAAAGGCAGTAGCATTTTAAGTTTGTGTCCTTATTTAGATGAATTTGGTATATTGCGTGTTGGTGGACGGATTGATAAGGCGAAGTTTCATTATGATTTCAAACATCCAATAATTTTATCAAAAAATAATCCTTTATCTCGATTGATTTTTTTAGATGCACATTCTAAAACTCTTCATGGTGGTCTTATACAAATGCAAGCGTACGTTTCACGAACATTCTGGATTCTTTCGGCTAGAAATTTGGCAAAAAGCGTTCAAAGGCGCTGTATTACGTGTTTTAAGTACAAAGCAAAAGCAGCACAGCAAATAATGGGAGAACTTCCTGCAGTAAGACTTCAGCCAAGCAGACCGTTCAAGCACAGCGGAGTCGATTACGCAGGTCCTATTAAAATAAAACAATCTACTGCTCGAAATTCTGTAACCACAAAAGGATACATTTGCCTCTTTATTTGTATGGTGACCAAGGCAGTTCATTTGGAAGGTGTTACAAGTTTATCTACTGAGTCTTTTGTGGCTGCATTTCGAAGATTCACAGCACGTCGTGGTATGTGTACTGACTTATACTCCGATTGTGGTACAAATTTCATCGGTGCGAACAAAGAACTACAAATCTTGAACCGTCGTTGTCGTACTTCCCTTCCAAATGATCTGTTAGAACAATTGGCAAATACTGGAACCCATTGGCACTTCATCCCACCTGCTTCTCCCCATTTTGGTGGTCTTTGGGAGGCTGGGGTTAAATCCACAAAACACCATCTAAGAAGAATGATGGAGAATCGAATTTTAACGTTTGAGGAGCTATGTACGTTACTTGCTCAGATAGAGTGCTGCCTTAATTCTCGACCTCTCTGTCCACTTTCCTCAGACCCAGCAGATTGTCAAGCTCTAACCCCATCACATTTTCTTGTAGGGGAACCTACCCTTTGTATTCCTGATGAAAATCTCTTAGAACACAATGTTGATCGGCTTTCCCGATGGAAAGTTGTAGAATGTTTAAAGCAACAGTTTTGGAAAAGGTGGGTTAGCGAATATTTGTGTCGACTACAATCACGGCCTAAATGGCTGAAAATACAAAAAAATGCAGAAGTCGGTGATTTATTTTTAATATTTGATGAACGTGTCCCACCTGGACAATGGCCGTTGGCCAGAATTACAGAGATTCATCCTGGAAAAGATGGTCGTGTGAGGGTAGTAACCCTTCATTCAAATGGGAGAACATACAGAAGACCTGTTTCAAAAATTGCCTTTCTTCCTGTAAATGATAATGTTAAATCTTAAGTCATATAAGGAAATTATATCAAGAACTGTTGTTCTTTGTGCGGGGGAAATGTTGGAGAAAATATTATTATTATAGAATAATTTATTTTATAGTATTCAATTTATTTTGTTATTACAAACTTTCTTAAAACATGTAAAGCGAATTGTGTTTGTGACCCGTTATTTAATTTTTTTCTGTTTGTTATTACATTTTTTTTGGCAATTGCATTTAAATATAAATATAAATTTCTGTATACTAATTGTTCTCAAAACCAGTTTTAGTACAAATAATATGTTATATTAATGTGTTGCATACATACATATAAAGATGAATATAATATTTCTGTATACTAATTGTTCTCAAAACCAGTTTTAGTACAAATAATATGTAATATTAATGTGTTGCATTCATATATGACTGTTGGTAATCATCTATATTTTGTTTAAGAATTTATTACTTGTCTAACTATCAACGAAAGAAAACGTCTGCCTTGCTGCGAATTATATATAAAAAAACTACTTGTTTAAATATAAATAAAAGCATAAAGTAAATTAAAATAAATGTATTCACATTTTAATAATTGTATACAAAACAACTTGTTTAAATATAAAGTAAAAGTTATATAAAAAAAAAACAATAGAAAATTGTGACTTCAATCAAAACTCTTACAGAAAGATTTAATACTGCGTGAACCAGGGTCTCTCAACATTTACCCACTTTTTTATGATTTTCCAATTTTTGCCTAAATTTCTCAAATCGCAAAGCTGGAATTAAAAAATAATTACATTTTTTACAAAGTTTGATGTGTTTTTAATTTTTTGGTAATAGAAATTTTTGCTTCCCGATATCGGTTGGGAAGATATAGCAAAAAACTTTAAAAAATCCCATTTTTGGACATTTTTGAAAGTTTTTTGGGATTTCTTTTGAGACATCCAATAAAGTGACTAAAGGTCCAAATTAAGCATCAAAAAATCTACTCAGGTGAAAAATTTCATTTAAAAATATTACCTAACAAAAATGTTATTCCAAAATTAATACCCGCCTACACCTCTACTAACACTGTCTGAAATTTCATTGAAATCGGACCACCCGTTTGGAAATTCTAGATTTATTTCCATTTTATTTTTGAAACGGGACACTGTGCAATAGTGATGCAAATTTGCAAAAAAGACTTCTTTTCATAAGAGAGCACAACGCGTCCACACATTTTTGGCCCGATTTGGTATCATGTCACTATGGTAAGAAAGCTTTGGAGTGGTACCAAAACAATAACATAGTTTTTAACCAAATTGTCAATAACTTAGACCAGTGAAGGGATATTGAGCTCTTGTGAAAAATGAATTGAAGAGCACTAAAATGTGTCCCAAAATACTGAAGATTTTAAAAGAAGATGTGCACAATGTTTCAAAAAAGTGACTGAAGCAACTATCAAATCTCTAACGGAAGGGTTACCAAAAGTGGTCCACAAGTTTATAAGTAGTGGTTAGAATTATAAAAGTTATATTTTTCTGTAATCTGTAATAAATTATCAATTAAATAAAAAAATAATGAAAACTCTAAGATCAACCGTTTCCAAGTTATTGAATATTATATACAGTGTCTCACATAAATTAATGAATTTATATATTTATAAATTTAGGGGTCAAATTTTGGGGAAATTAAGTGAAATTTCTTTACATGTATCTTACAAAAAGGAAAGTTGGAATAATCGGGTCATTTTGCCTAAATTATTTTTTTAATTTAATTTGTTTTATTTGGAAATATAAATGAACTTTGTCATGTCTTCGAAAAATTATTTTCACTGCAAAAGTTCTAAATATTGACATTCCAAACGGTTTACATTATTTCATTATTTTGTTAAAAATTAAAAATCATCAATATTAAGTGCATTTTACTGAAGTATTGGTCCAAATATTTTAACAAAACTTTCAGATTGTGTTTCTGTATGTATTAGCTGTTATAAAATGGGAGACTTGGATACCGGCTACAAAAATACAAAGCCAATTGGTACCATATTATAAAACGCGACAAGTGGTATATTTTAAGTTACATAACTATACGTCTTTCAAGCTATAAATTTTGGTCTCCAAATTTATCAATGGCTATATATCGGGAATATATTTCCCAACATTTTGAAATAAATTTTTGATACGAAGGGTACCAAAATGGGCTTGATATTTAAGATATTATATTTTTAATGGTGCAATGCCGCATAATTAACGACTTGGATCCTTCATAAATGGCGTTTTAACCAAAAAACTTGTAAGGAACTAAATATATACTTATTATTTGTTTTACTATAATGACAGAAAAGATTATCATATTTGTCATTTATAGAAGAAAAATAGGCGTGTTCTTCCTAAATCAACCTTGTAAATCAATTAAAAAAAAATTGGACTAAAAATCCCCCAAATTTTAACCCCAAATTGGGGAAAAAAATCAGTAAACAATTAATGGTGATACTTATGACCTATTATTAATACAAATTTAAAGAATTTCTTATATTTTTATTTTGTTTAACATTCTCCAATACAAAGGTAATACAAATTCAGATACTTTTGTGAGATAAATTTGATGACTTTTCATACTATTTCTGGAATAACTTGGAAACAAAGTAATATTTTTGATTTCAGTTTTTTGTATTATAAAGTTAACAAATAGACAAACACAATTCAGTTAATAAATCGAAGAATTGTTTCTTTAAATTACGTAATAAAACCGTTTTTATTATAAATTAAAAAATTCAAATACTTTAGTGAGACACTGTATGTTAAGATTTTTCGAACGAACTCCTTAAATTATGATGTTTGTAACGCATTAAAAAAACCATTTCAATACCCATCGACTCAGAATAATTTTCTAATTCGATTTTACGATGTCCTTCGCTCTGACTGAATAGATGTGCAGGATGCAATTCGAATGATAATTTGATAAAATCTAGTACCTATAATTATTTTGGCATAACGGTTATATTCAGATTATTATTTTATATATGCCCCTTAAAACCTTTCTTCTGAAATAGGAAAAGAATGCTTCGTTACATTACTATTCTAATCAAATTCTTAATGACAAATTTCACGATCGGATCAAACTGTTTGATAACATAGCTCCCATCTAAAGACCACTTTCCCATAAATTCTACATAAATGCTAGTGTAAATATGTCATTTGACACAAATAATTTTTATGAAATCATAATAACAAATTTCAAAATGATCGCTTTATTGTTACCTTTAGTTCACATAAAAGGCCCACTTCCCAACATCCCTAAAATCACTTTGACTCACATACTTAATGGTGTAAAGAATCATAAAAAAAAATTCTCTGAAATAACAAAATAAATTTTCTTCTAATATTTACCACTTTCAAACCCACTGTTCCTTAGTAAAAAGTAAGAGTTGTGTATTGATAAGGGGTGTAAGAAAGGAAATGATATGACATTAAAGTGATGTATCGCATGATGCTGTCCTCCACTTTGGACTGGCAATTTTTTCTGTTTAACTTTTCAGATAAATAGTTGTGTTTTCTGTATTGTTTCACTATTTAAACAGACTGACAAAGTGCGTGGTTTGTTTATATTATTTTATGAGTATTTATTTACTACAAGAGTATGGGTGCAAATATTCATATGTATCTGTGTTGCTTGTATGTGTATTTATGCATGTGTAACTTATTATTTATAAGTGTAGCTCAGGTGCATTTATTTATTGCCTTTTATATACACATCCATATATACATTTATATTTATAGTATACATTTGATGGAGTATGTATTTATAATTGAGTGTTCGTTCGATTTATTTCTATCTGTTTATTTTAAAAGTGGCAGTTTGTGTTAAACTTGCCACTGTTGCTTTTTTTTCTCTCTATAGCTTACGCAAAAATATACACACTTCACAATAATAGAAACAGCAGTGGAAGTAAAAAACTTTCATTCTATTGTTGTTTTTTCACTTTAGTAGCAGTTGTGTGGCAATGACCCAGTAAAATGTGGGTGGAGACATTTTGGGAAAATTGTGAAAAATAAAATAATTGGCAAAATATTAAAGGTAAAATGGCAACAGATGGTAAATAAATATTATTGAAATTCTAAAATTTTTTATTAAAATGAATTTATTCGTTTTTTGCTCAGAATTTTCTAGGATCTATATTGGCTATTAATTGTTCTTTATAGGAATGATTGATTTATTTTAAAAATATTTACCAGAATTTTTATTTTATTTACTTCATTATCAAAAACATTTTGCTGGGGCATTAGTTTTATAGTTTGTTGCTTTTGATGTTGTTTTATTTTCACATTTGTAAATTGCATTTAAGTGCTGTTGTTTTTGTTCCAAAAGAACGAAAACAACACAATAGCAACAACAATAAAAAACCCATTCAATCCACTCACTCATCTTCATCATATTGTTTCATCTATACATCCATCCATTTATTCAGCCAAACTAACCCGTCAACCATTCCAGCCCATCATACAACCATATATTTATCCATTCATTGTGCCATGGTCCCATTTAGCCAAACATTCAATCATTTATTTTATATGTTTTTGACTCTGCGATCGGCCGCCCACATGCCAGAGCATTTACACATGTGTTTAACAAACTCATTTGTTTAAATTTATTTTATTGTATTTATTTTAACACACAATTGTAAAAAGTGTTTATATATATTTTGCTGCCTTTTTTCATTCATTCATTTAAGTTGTTTGTTCTTGTTTTTGTTATTTATCTAAAGTACTGTGGAGAGCATTTTTAAATCGTTAATATTTATGGCTGATTCTGTTTTTGTAAAAAAAAAAACAAAAAACTAAAACATTTTTTAGTCTTTAACATGAGTTTTTATGTTCGAATGAATTATACATTTTAAGGTCGTAGGATACTTAAATTAGTGTGTAAATGGTCATTGTTATGTAGTAAAGTAAAAAATGTTTTTGAAGGACAAATATTTTGCATAAAACATTTAGATTTGAGTCAAAAAGGAAAAGTATTTTAAAGAAAATATAAAGTTAATTTCGTTTAAGAGGATTAAACAAATAAAAAAATAAAAACAAAAAATTCGAAATAATTTAGCTGCGATAAACGAAATATTAAAAATTTAAATATTGTGCTAATAGTCGCGGTTGTTTGTTATCGCCTCATAAATTAAAAAAAAAATGTAACAAATATTCGCTTATATTTTTTTATTAATATTCTTCTGAAAAGTTTTATGTGAAACCTCGAAATGGGAACAAGAAAAATTTATTTTAAAGATATTCGGAAAAGGGACCGAACAGACCGCTCAGGGGCGGAACTAAAGGGGCTCAAAGTTGGGTAAATCTGACATAAAAATTTTTAATCGCTTGCCAAATTTTTGTTTCTCGTCCAATTCTTAAACTGCGTTCCGTTTGCCGATTAGTGCTTTAAGATTTGAGCAAATATAGACTAAAGTCAAACTTTCATATAAACTGGGTAGAATTCGGGAGGGTGTGTACATTGACCATATGAGTTATTGGGCGAAATGGGAAGAAGAAAAATTTATTTTAAAGATATTCGGAAAAGGGACCGAACAGACCACTCAGGGGCGGAGCTAAAGGAGCTCAAAGTTGGGTAAATCTGACATAAACATTTTTAATCGCTTGCCAAATATTTGTTTCTCGTCCAAATCCTAAACTGCGTTCCGTTTGCCGATTAGTGCTTTAAGATTTGAGCAAATATAGACTAAAGTCAAACTTTCATATAAAATGGGTAAATGCAAACAACTCAAAAACTATAAGAGATAAATAATAATAAACTATAAAAGTGTTTGAAATCAGAAGAGAAAAAAAAATTTGAGCAACAAAAATTTACGAACGCTTAAACAAATTTTTTGTCAGAGGTACCCAACTTTGAGCCCCTTTAGCTCCGCCTTTGAGGGGTCTGTTCAGTCCCCCTTCAAACTTAACATTGTACACTCCTCTGCTACACCTGTATCAATTTTCATGCAAATCCAACCAGCCAATCAGAAGTTACAGACTTATTTCCAAAAAATTTTGATTCTGCATCAAATCTGGTTTAAGTTAATAACACTGGCCAACAAAAAAACTTTTTTCGTGCTCCTTCAAAAAAAATATATGGGCTAAATGGAATTTCTCATGCTAAACTCGATTCTGCTTTCAGTTTTCTCCCATCAGGTGGAAATTTTTTTTATTGGCGTGTCTAATATTGCGCTCTAAATAAGCCGATTCTATTTCACTATAATTCGAGAACGGTACGCACGATAAATAATGCACCAAAATATGTTGAATAAAATTGGCTTTAAGTCGTTCTACTAACAAATTTTTATCCGCTCAATAGTTTTGGAGATATTTCAGGATAAGTGTCCCAAAAAAAAATTTATAAATTCAAGATTTCTTTTTTTACTAAAACTTCTTTTTAAAAGTGAAAACATCAAAAATATGTATCATCTTTATCTCAAAGCTGGCAAAACTTCGAGTAAATAAAGCCACGTATCATAAAAATTTATGCACAAATCTTGATTGGATTCACAGTTAAATTAGGATACCCATGCATAACTATAGTTAAGTGGAAATACACTAGTGGGCAAAAAAAAAAAAAAAAAAAAATTTTCCTAAATAAAAAAATAGGTGGATTAGATGGAACTTAACGTGCTAAATAAGAATAAACTTTTACTTTTTTCTATTATGGGCGTGAGTACTATGACCCCGCCTTTAGGCAGTCACACTTGTATAACTCGTGAACGGTTTGTTCAATTAAGATAAATTAAACTCCAGTATATAGTGATCTAAATTGTCTTTGAGCTGAGTTTACATAATTTTTTGCCCATTTAATATCTCCGTAGTTATTTGGTAATTAGAACCGAAAAATTATTTTTTTTTTTTTAAATGGTGAAAATTTTGATCCATAACTCTGAAATTCTTGAGCGAATCAAAAATATTGTTGACATATCTTGAAGACGATTTTTGTATGCGTCTTTTGGTGTATCATTTATCAAAATCGTGCACACTGTTCTTGAGTTATAGCCTAAATTGTACAAACCATTCTCGAATTTTATGCTGTGACTGCTGAATATGGTCATATTAGTCATGCACCTAAAAAAAAATTAGTACGTGATAGAAAAAAATTTAATGCAGATTCTTGTTTAACTCGTCAATATCCACCTAGTCCACCTATTTTTGGAAAAAAAAAAAATTAATTTCTTAAGCCCACCACTGTATTTCTTCTCAGTTGTATGTAAGCATGGGTATTTTTACTTAACGGTGAATAAAATCACGAATTTTGAATCAATTTCGAAGTTACATACCTTATTTTGTTCGCAGCATTACCAGCTTTAAAATAATGGTGATAAATTTTGATGATTTTCATGTTTTCGTTTATTAAAATAAATTTTAGTAACAAAAAAATCTAAAAATTTTTTTTTTTTTTGACACTTATTTCAAAATAACTTCGAAACTATTGAGCACAAAAAAAAAATATGATGATTTGAAGGTATTTTTAGTACGCATCTTTTGGTGTATCACATATGTCAATCGTACACACCGTTTTTGAGTTATGAGGAAATATGCTAAAGTAACGGCCTTACTATGGGCGAAATATTAGACACGCCCATAAAAAAAATTCAGACCTGATAGAAAAAAAAAACTGAAAGCAGATTCGTGTTTAGCACATCAAAATACATCAAGTCCAACTATTCGTTTATGGGGAAGGATTTTTTTTGTTGATCAGTGTAATTTGTAAATTGTCAGTGAAAAACTAAAATGAATCCTCGTTTCAACTCAGTTTTTTACCATTTTTTAGTTTTCCGTCTGATTTTAAACGAATTAAAAATGTTTAATTTCCTAGTTATTTTGTAAGATAAGATCTATAAAGACTAGGTTCTCCACTTATACACTCAATTTAAACCAAGAAATTATTTAGAAAATTAAGATTTATTACTTTATATTTTTTTGATAGGCTGGAGCTGGTATGAGAAATACATGTATAAATCAGGGACGGAAGGAAAATAACCGTTATTTTTTCAATTTTAAACAAAAAAGAAGTTGCAACCAAATGTCGGAAAACTGATTCAAATATATAATTGTGGAGTCTATTTTCATAAAGTGTTATGCTTTTTAAAATTAGATTTTTATTTTTTTGAGCAGAAATACCGTTTATTTTTCGACTTATTATTTTTTTCAGCAAAAATAACTTTTATTTTTGATTTTTATTTTTTGGAGCAGAAATAGAAGTCATTTTCTGAAACTTCTAATTTGATTATTTTTTTGTTTATAATGGTGTTGTTCTAGTGTTTTTTATTAATAGTTCTGCTTGAATTTTATGATAAAAGTCGTAGCAGTTACGGTCCCTGGCATAAATCACGTGTAGCTTACAAACTATATAGTTTTCATAGGGAAGCCAGTAAGATAATACATTAGGAGTAAGATTCTATCATTAGCAGCAACGTTACCGTTGAGAATTTTTAAAAAGTGTCCAAAAAAGGGGATTTCAAAATAAAAAGTCGCCAAAAAAGGGAATTTTTTTAAAAAAAGTCCCCAAAAAAGGGGATTTTTTGAAAAAAAGGGTCCAAATGCTTAAAAACCTAAAAAACTTCTTTAATTTTGTTCATTTGATAACAACAAAAACAAAAAATGTTGTGTTTTAAGAAAAACTACTAAATCCAATTCAGTTAGCAACAAAATAATTATACCCTACACCACCATAGGTGGGGAGGGTATTATGCGTTTGTGCTGATGTTTGTAACGCCCAAAAATATTGGTCTAAGACCCACCTTAATTTATACCAATCGGCTTAGAATCATTTTCTGAGTCGATTTAACGATGTCCGTCCGTCCGTCCGTCTGTCCGTCTGACCGTCTGTCCGTCCATGTAAACCTTGTAATCAAACTACAGGTCGCAATTTTGAATCGAAATTAATGAAATTTGGTACACAGGTTTCTTTTAGTCCAGGGACAAAGCCTATTGAAATTGGTTATGATCGGTTCATTTTTTCACCTAGCCCCCATAGAAATGTCCTCCCGGAAAAGGGTTTAACGATCATAAATCCCTTAAATATAGCAATATTTTAATGAAATTTGGAACATATAAGTTTTATATAAGTCTAAATAAGTGTGCCGATTTTTAAAAAGATCGGTTCATAATTAAACATAGCTCCCATATAAACCCCTTTTCAGAAAATGACTTTAACGAGCATAAATCCCATTAAAATGTTAGTATCAAGTTAATATTCGACACAAATAAGTTTTATAAGAACATAAATGATAGTGCCAAATTTTACAAAGATCGGTCCATAATTTACCATAGCTCCCATATAAGGCCCTCTTTCGGGAATCACCCAAAAGTGAATAAATTCATTTAAATGTCAGCATCAACGTAATATTCTGTATTCGTATGTTTTATTTTACACTTATGAGTATCGGTCCACATCTGACTCCAAGTCAAGACCCCTTCCCGAATTATAATGTACACAATGGTGTAGGGTATCATATGGTCGGGCTTGACCGACTATATCTTTTTCTCTCTTTTATTTATAAATATTTTACAACAATTTTTATTATTAAAAAATAAAGATTAATTAACAAAAATACAGTCGAACACGGTTATAACGAACTCGAAGGGACCGACATATTTAGTTCGTTATATCTGTAAAATTTCAAAATAAGTATTTGTTAACAAAATACACGTATGTATTTCATTACAATACTAATATTTGGAATTAAAGCGTATTTCTTTCCTTTAAAAATGGGCGGTATTTATGATTTTTAAATATTAATGATTAATATTATATCAGGAATAATATTTTTTGTATTCATCATTCATTTCAAAAATGTCAAATTGAAATTAATTATACTTTTTATACCAATGCAATGTTTTCTTTTATTACTGAAGTTTTGAGATATTTACTTTTTGAAGAATAGCGATTTTCTAATATTTAGTATTTAATCCTCAAATAAATTCAGTTTTATTACTAGCTATTTTCGATAAATGTATGATGTTAAAAAGGTCAACAACTATAAATGTAAAATTCATCTTTTACTTGCCGATTATTTAAATTAAAATTGATGAAAAATATTTCCATTTGTCTAAAAATTTAAATTGAAATAAATAAAAGTTATTTCTGTTAGTTTTTAAATTTTTGGAACTTTTTTGAAATGTGTAATTTTATTTATCTAAAACAAGTATTTATGGGAGTTCGTTATAAACGTAGTTTTTTGTATGAAAAATTCTTCTTGGGACCATAGAAATGTGTTCGTTATAAAAAAAATGGGTCCGAAGAAAAGTGTTCACCATAGCCATAGTTCGTTATAAACGGTGTTCGTTATAACCGTGTTCGAATGTATCTGACATACAATCCTTTTTTTTTATTAATTACTCTTCTGTACTTTTATACAAGGTCTTTACTTGTACTTAAATCTTTCAAATCCTCGTCGAACCTATTTTGGAACTGAACGTATGGATCTAATTGCTATGAATTGCTATGAAGAAAGTAAAAATATAAATTATGATAAAAGTATTCATCGTCAAAAAAGATTTGGCATATGATGATTTAAATAGCTATTCATAAACTCTATTATTATTTACTAACAGTTTCAATCCATTTATAAATATTCCGCGGTTCTTTATATTACTATACTGTGAAACAATATTAAAATAGTTCATTTATTTGTTTAAATTAACTAATTTTCGTCATTTAGCTCATAGTCTTAAAAAGACGCCATTTAGTCGCCATTTAAAAAAGGGGCCAAAAAAGTGTCCAGGTGGTTGAAAAGGGGGCTTTTTTGTCGGATGCCATTAAAAATCTACACCAATAATATTTTCCGTATCGTTAATGAGACACTTAATACTGCTTAATGAGATACTATGGAATCCTGTTTTGAACCTAATGCTATATATCTGTAAAATACCCTTTTTAAATAAAAAATGCCAAGAAGTTTTATATTTTTAATAATTTTTTTTTATTTATTTTTTCACAATTTATTTAGTGGTTTTTTTATTTTTTGTTTTTATATTTTAAATCCAGTTTTTTATCGTGTTTGTTTTACATGCATTTATTTGTTGTTGTTTTATTACATACAATGCAATAATTATTTTATTATTTTAGTTTTTCAGTTTGCTTAAATATAAGTTTTATTTATTATTAATTTTAATATACTGATTTTTTTTATATTTTAGTTTTTTGTTTTTTTATTTATTTTGTTATAAATAATTATCGTTAATATAATATACTTGCGCTAAAACGATTGTTTGCAATTACATGTAAATTACTTTAAATATTATTTATATCCTTCTGTATTGTTTTTATTTATTTTTTTTTTTATTAATTATTATTATTTTTTGTTCTTTTATTAGTTTCTTTTTTGTTTATTTAAACTGCATTTTCTTGTGGTAATAATTGAAAAATAAAAAATTAAATAAAACATTTATATAGATATTTACCAATATTTATAATTTAATACTATTGTTGTTAATTGTGTTTTGCAGATTATTATTGTTTAAGTAAAAAAAGAATTAAAAGGGAAAAATTATTATCATTATTAATTTTTTTTTTTTTTATAATATTTTTTTTATCATTTTTAAATAATTTAGTTTAAAAATTAATTTAGTCTAAAACAATTTTTATTAATAATAATTATAAAATATTTAATTTATTTTTTTTTTTTTTATATATATATAATAAAATATAACATTTATACAAAAATTATTTTAAAAAAATTTTGTGGGGAGGAAAAATTATAATACAACTTATGTTATAAGACAAAAAATACTTAATATTTTTATTGATTTTTTAGTTTTCTATATATAAAATTTTTTTACAGTGTACACAGGGTGGTTGTTGTCTTGACTTAATTTTAATATTTTTTTTAATTTAACTTTTTACAAAATTTTTTTTCTTAAAGAACTAATTATTATTATTTGTTTTTTTTATTTTTTTATTTTTTCTTTTTAATTGTAATTTTTTTATATTTGTTCTTTATTTTCTAAAAATTTATGTATATATACAAGTCTTGTGAGTAGGTTTAGTAAAAGTTGTGAAATTGAAAAATAATAATCTCTTAGCATTATTATTTTTCCTTTTCATAACTTTCCTTTTAATAAATTTTTAAATACATTTAGGATCACGCAGTTTTGTTTAGGGGATTTTTTTTTGAAAATTATTTTGCGAAAATAAAGCTTATTTTAGAAAAATTATGTGGAAATATGAAGGAAAGGAAAAAAAGGATTTTAAGCAGAGGTAGCAAGTTTTTTTTTTTGAACAGGGTTTCTAAGTTTTATTTCAATAAAAAAAAAAAAAACAAATATTTTCAAAAGCTTAACCAAATTTTAATGCGAGTGAAAATTACTTTTGTTTTTTTAAGATTTTATTTAAGGTTGGTTTTTTTAAAGTTTTATTTAGTATTAAGCTAATAAATGCTGTTTAGACGATATAGTGTTTTAATTTTATTTTTATGCGTTTAATGTTTTAAGAAATTGGATAAAAAATTTTCTTACAGGAGAATGAAGAAAAAAGGAGCTTGAAGATAACAAGAAAACTTTCGCATTTAAATTATGCAACTTTTTTCCCCGATTCGGACCTTCAAACTTTCTATGACAATCTGAGATATTGAACATAGTGAGTATCTGAATATTATTTGGCTGCTGTGCACAAAAATGTTTCGCCTTCGATTATTATGACTCAAAATTTAACGCTGAGCACTGAGATTTGATCAAACAGATCAGAATACAATTGATAATTAATTCTCAAGAAGCAAATGTATTTTTAAAGAGTAATATTAACTAATCGGAAGTTTAAAGTTTTAAGGTTTCGTTACTCTACCGTAAATGTAAATGTAGAGAATCAGCTGACACGTTTTGCTTATGAGAGTTATGTGTGTATGTGTACTCAAAAACGTAAATGTAACGTAGTTACCTAATCAAGTTAGGTTGCTCTACGTTTTTGCATGACAGCTGTAAGAACTGTGTTGACAGCTTTTTATTTCTATAAACTAAATCTGCGTAAAAAAGCGCTGTAAAAAATTTATCAATTGGACAAATTATTTTGCTATTTTCTTTACTAAAAAAAATTTAAAATAATTTAAATAAACCGTAGAGTTGAATCCATAATTTAAAATTAAAAATTTCTGTCATAAAAGCACAAATTTCATTTGTATAAAAATCGCTAAAATATAAACTAATAAATCTAGCGATTTTCAAACTGTTTGAGAGTTACTGGAAATTTTTGTAATTGACATCACTTATGTTGATGTTTACAAACAACAACAAAGTATTGGCTACATTTACGTTTTTTCAGTAACCATCCACTTACGTTCCGTTTAATAACAAATCAGCTACTCTCTCATATCAACATTTTTCAAGAGAGAATACATTCGAGTATTTGTTTGGTTCATTATTGAGAGAGTGAGGGTCAGAAAGTATCAAAAAAAAAAAATCGGATTAGAGAAAATCATTTGGAAGTAATAATTTTCCTATTAAAATCACATTGAAAACATATCTATTATCATTATCGCCAATATTTTAGAAGATCTCGCCAGAATTTTCTTAATTTTGAAACGTTAAAGATCAATGCCTTTATCGGAATAATTAAAGCCAAAAACTTTTAAAAAGAACTGGATAACAATTGGGACGTTTATAGAAGCAATATTGTTTTGTATATAGCTCTCATTATCAAAAAAATCTAGGCAAATATAATAAAAATGAGATTAAAGGAAATCATTTGGAAGAAATAATTTTCCTATTGAAATTGTGAAACGTTAAAGATGCGTTAAAGAAACGTTAAATGCCTTTATCGGAGCCACAAATTAAAAAAATGGTTAATTAAATAAATTGGTTCCACTGTTGGGACGATTTTAGAAGCAATAATGTTTTGTATATTGCTGTCATTTCAAGACTTCTAAATAGAGAAGTAAATATATTTGTCTCAAAAACTTTGACTTTAAAACTCTCTTTTCCTATAAAACTCTCTTTTACTTATTCTCCTTTTTAAAAAAACTTTTGATCCTTCAAATCATATTAAAAGAATTCTTTTTTAACTACCTGCTACTTTTCTATTTAATATATAAAATTATTAGTGTGGAAAATATTTTATTTTTATCTTTTTAAATTTTTATTTTTAATATTATTATTTTTTTTTTTTAATTTTTGTTTTATTATTATTTTTTATCTTTTTATTTTTTAACTTAAAAAGGAACATATTATTTATTTTTGTTTATAGAATTTTTTTCTTATTAACTCTTCTCATATGTATCGTATTATTATATATTTTTTTTATTTGTTAAGCAAAAACTTAAAAAATATTTTATAAATTTTTTGAAAATTAAAAATTAAAATTTTTTTAAAAAAATAAACAAAAACATAAAATTTGAAAAAAAGAAAATTAATCACAAATCACTGATTGAAACATTTTTTTTGTTAGATTTTTTATAAGGATTTTTTTAATCATTATTTTCAATAGATTCAGGCGACTCTGTTTTTTTAAATGGGGGTTTGTTTTGGTCCGTTAATGTTACGAGTTTTAAAAAAGAGCTTTTTTTTACTAAGCAGCAGCATTGGTTTCAAAAAAAAGTTTTCAGAGAAGAAGGTAAGAGAGATAAGGGCAATGAAAAAAAAAGACTCACAAAAATTAAATTGTCTTTTTAAAAGTGTTAAATTAATTGAAATTTGAGGTAAAATTATGCAAAAATTACCTTTTCAATTAATTTACTATTGCTCTGTATTGCGACTTATTGAATTTAATGTTATTTAGTATTTTTAGTGCAATTTAAAAAACAAACACATAACTTTGAAGGAAAAAATATTTCTTTCAAAATTCAAATTAGTAAATAGTACCTTTTAATGCCAAAAAGTACTAAAACTTTCCCTCTTACAATTTATCTTTATTATTTTGCTATGTCAAGGTTCACACACAGCAACTTTTTTTGCTGCAATTCATTGTTCTTGGAAAAGAGAGCAGAAAGGAATACAAAGCTTTGACCAAAGAGTAACAAGAGACGAAAATAATTGTCAAAAACCTAAGTCGGTTGTCAAAAACCAAACTCATGCAACAACAAAATACATATAATCAAATACATTTTGTTGTTGCCAAAAGAAAACAAAAACACATTTTTGTATAAAAAACAACAATTTTGTTTAATTGTCAATCGAGAATTTCGTCTCTATGTGTTACTTTATGGCTTTGACATTCTCTTTTCTCTCTCGCCAAGGAACCGAAAATTGCGGAAAAAAAATTTTATGTGTGAACCCTGTCAATCAATAATACGCATTCTTTTTACCTAAGTGCTGATTTACATGTTTAGCTCTTGTTATTTATCTCTCCCTCTCTGATTACTTTATCTCTTATGCTATGCTTTTCTTCATAGCAAGCTTTTAGCTTTTCCCAGTATCTTTCTTTATACTTTTTTCTCTCCTTTTTCACTGCTTAGTTGTCTTAAACTCTTTTTAAACTTTAGTTAATTTTTTTTTAGTTTAATTCTTTTTTTTTTTATTTTTTTTTACAGAGAAAATGTACACAAACAAAAAAATTATTATCATTTTATATTACAGGATTTTACAGGGAAAATTTACATAGAGCACAGTTTTTTAATATTTTATTTCAAGAAAATAGTTCGTAGTTTAAGAAAAAGGGGTAGTAAAGACTTTTTCTAGATGGGGGGTACGAAAACAACAAATTCGACCAACCAAAAAAAAATTCAATTTGTATTATCACATAAATTTGTTATTATTTAAGAATACATTTATTATATCTTTACATAATTTAAATATTATTTAAATTTACTTAAATTCGTTAATGATTTATGCTAAATGCTTTTGAGTTTTCTAATTTTAATATTTTCTTTTTAAATGAATTTCGAAAGAAAAAAAAAAAAAACTATTAAAAAAAACCCTAATTTGCAAAGAAACAAAAAAATTTACTTATGAAAAAAATTCCAAAAAAATATAAAAAACCCAAGATTTTGACTTTTAAATTTTCTGAAGAAAATATTTTTTTTTTTTAATTTAATTTTTTTTTATTTTTTAGGGTTTTTTAAAGAATTCAAAACTATTTATATTTAATTTAATTTTTTCACTAAATTTCTTTTGCTGCTATTTTCTATTATGGTATATTCAAATATATTTTTATGTCTTTTCTTCTTTTCTTCGATGAATATTTTATTAAATGAAGTTTTAGTTTTGAGTACTTTTTCTATATATTTTACGTTTTTATTTTATATTTAATAGTCTTACTACCAGTTTTCCTTAATCTTTTTTTAAATTTAAATATTTACAAAATAAAAAAATCTATGTGCTTGGCTTTAATAAATATGTTTTCTTTTTTTTTAATTTTTATTAGTTTAAAACTTAAATTTTCTTTCATAATTGTTTTAATTTAGTTTGTGTTTTTTTCGTTGGCAAATTTTCTGTTTTTATAGTACTTTTTTATTTAATTTTTTTTTTTGTTCTACAAATTTTTCGTTTTATAAAATTATAGGTGCCTTTTTTTTGCCTTGTTTTATTTTCACTACTTTAAAATATTCTGTTTTTTAGTAAAAAAATTTTTGTTTTTTTCTCCGTGTAGTAAGGGACCTGTGTTCTTTTGTAAGTTATAAACAAGTTTAAGAAGCCTATAATTTTATGGTGTAGTTGTTTTTTTTTAGATTTTTGTTTTCATTGTTTTAAGGTAAAGCATACGGTGTTCTAGTTTTTTTGTTTTGTTTCTTAAAAATTTTTCTTTTCTAATTTAATGTGGTTTAAATTTTTTTTCTTATAAATTTATGATTTACCACCTTCAATTCTCCTGTTCCTTTAGTTTTTTTTTTTTTTTTTTTTTTTTGTTCGTGTTGAAGCCATTTTTCGTCTTAAGAGAGAGTACTTTTGTGTGTATGAGTTAGTTTTGTTACCAAAAGCACTTCTTCGTTTCTTTGTAAAGTTTGTTTGCAGGGGGTGTTTTCTGAGGGGCTAAGAGAAAAACAAAGGTCTTTGTCCAGTCCTTGTAGATAAGTTCTGTTTTCTTCTTAACTTTATGCAGAGTTTAAAGCGCTGGAAGGAGAGCAAAATAAAAAAAAAGAAATATTAAAATTTTATTTTGGAAGGATAAACTAAATTTTGTTTAATTTAAACTGAACTTAAGATTTGGTTCCATTTTTGTTCAGCTCCTGTTTAGTTCTAGTTTAGTTCTAGTTCAGTTGTATTTCGGTTCTAGTTCAGATCTAGTTCAGTTCTAGTACAGATCTAGTTCAGTTCTAGTTCAGTTCTAGTTCAGTTCTAGTTAAGTTCTAGTTCAGTTCTAGTTTAGTTCTAGTTCTAGTTCAGTTCTAGTTCAGTTCTAGTTCAGTTCTAGTTCAGTTCTAGTTCAGTTCTAGTTCAGTTCTAGTTCAGTTCTAGTTCAGTTCTAGTTCAGTTCTAGTTCAGTTCTAGTTCAGTTCTAGTTCAGTTCTAGTTCAGTTCTAGTTCAGTTCTAGTTCAGTTCTAGTTCAGTTCTAGTTCAGTTCTAGTTCAGTTCTAGTTCAGTTCTAGTTCAGTTCTAGTTCAGTTCTAGTTCAGTTCTAGGTCTGTTCCAGTTCACTTCTAGTTCAGTTCTAGTTCAGTTCAAGTTATAGTTCAATTTTTATCAGTTGCAGTTCAGTTCTAGTTCACTGTCCGTCCGTTTGTACATCCGTTTCTCATATAAATTTCTTAATTCATAATTGTTGTTCAAAACTCACCTCAAATCCATTGGTTCCATCAATGATACCACAGCCTATTTGTTTGTTGTTGTTGTTGTTGTTTTAATAAATTATTTGTAGCATTTTTTGTAATTTCTAAATCATTCAAATTAGCACTTAGCCTTTTAACACTTTTATTATCTAAATCTTCAACTATTCCATCATCATCATTTTCTTCATTCTCTGCAACATCTTCATCTTCATTATTATCATGTAAATTATCATTTGCAACATTGTTCTGGTTTTTAGTTTTAATTACTAAATTTGCAACATCATTTTCAGTATCATCGTCATCATTATTATGTTGTAATGATTTTTGTATACCCAAAATTTCCATAGATGATGGTAAGTAATAATCATCATTATGATCAAGATCACAGTCTTTTAAATGAGAAAATTCATAAATAGTTAAATCTTTATTAGATAAACTATTACGTGTTGGGGTTGTTGATGTTGCAGGGTTAGATGGTGGGTTTTTTGCCATTGTTGTAGTTGTTGCAAAAGCATATTTATTGTTAAGTGTTAAACTATATTGGGGTTTAGGAGATCTTCTTAACAATGCTGCTGGTTGTTGTGTCAAATAATGTAGTTGCTGTTGATGATGTTTATTAGTGGTTGAATGCAAGTGTTGCTGCTGTTGTTGTTGTGTAAATTGTTTAGGCATTGTAGTACTTAACACACTAAGTCTTTTAGTTTTATTGTTTTTATTATAAAATGGTTGTTGTTGTTGTTGCTGATGATTGTTAAAATCTTTTGTTAAACCACCATTATTACTACTAATTGGTTTTGTTGTTGCTGCTAAATTATGGCTAAAATGATTGTTAGTATAAGTTTGTAGATGTTGTTCTTTACATTTTGCTTGCATATGTAATTTATTTATTGTTGTAGTTGTGTTTTGTTGTTGTTGTTGTTGCTGCTGTTGTTGTAGTTGTGCTTCAAACTAAAGATTGTCTGGATAACTACGGAAATTATAGGTTCTAGCCCTTTGAAATTGCATATTATCACTATTATTTGATGTATTCATAACACCTACACCACCTCCACCACTACTACCACCCATTGTTGAGGTATTGTAGGGATTATTTATCATGGGTGCCGTTGATTGTGAATTCATTGTACCCATATTATCATCGTAATTATGTTCATTACTTAGATTACTGCTGGCTTTACTGCTCATTGTATTGCTACCACTATGGCCCTTGATGGGCTTAAATATCGCTGTGGTGGCATAATATTTTTCCATTGGTGGCGGTGGCACTTGTGGTGGCCTTGGGAATATACTGCTTAGGGGTGGTGGTGGTGTACGTCGTACATTAACATAACCACCCGGCGTTGAATTGGACATTTTTGTAGGCATATAATCTTGCATATGTGGCACAGCATAACCGCCTTCAGGGACGTCTACAAAAAAAAAGAAGAAGAAGAAAAATTGAAATAAAATATTAATAAATAAAAACTGAAATTAATATGATATTGCGAAAAAGAGTATGAAATAGAATCTATTAAATGAAGGTTTTGTGGTGAAATTAACCCTCTATGGGGTCTTTGTTATTTTAGAGGTAAAAAAATACAGCTTAGGAATGTAATTCTTTATCATTGAGTACTCTCTGTATTACTAAGCTTTCTATCAATTTTTTCGCTAGCTAGAATTTACAAAAATACTACTCAGCCACCATTTATTTCTAATTTTGATAAAATTTGGTTCTATTTCTGTTATAGTTCAGTTCTAGTTAAGTCCTAGTTCAGTTCTAGTTAAGTCCTAGTTCAGTTCTAGTTAAGTCCTAGTTCAGTTCTAGTTAAGTCCTAGTTCAGTTCTAGTTTAGTTCTAGTTCAGTTCTAGTTCAGTTCTAGTTCAGTTCTAGTTCAGTTCTAGTTCAGTTCTAGTTCAGTTCTAGTTCAGTTCTAGTTCAGTTCTAGTTCAGTTCTAGTTCAGTTCAGTTCTAGTTCAGTTCTAGTTCAGTTCTAGTTCAGTTCTAGTTCAGTTCAGTTCTAGTTCAGTTCTAGTTCAGTTCTAGTTCAGTTCTAGTTCAGTTCTAGTTCAGTTCTAGTTCAGTTCTAGTTCATTTCTAGTTCATTTATATCGTGAATTTTGTTTATATTTTTCTTCGTTTTGGATTTAATTTATTTTGCGGTCCTCAAAGTGTTAATATTTAATTTTAAATATATATATTTTTGTTTAGTCATCACTTAAGTTTTAATGTGGTATGAGCCAAAAATATTATTAATATTAAATTTTCTGCGTTTAGCTTAATATACATTTTTATTTCTTTTTCTAAGGTTTCTTAGTGCTACCAAAAAAGTTATGTTTTTTTTTTCAGAGAAATAATTTATGGCTTTTAAATTTTTCACTTTATAAAGGGGAGTATAGTACTTTGTTTCAGCTATTGTTTTCTTTTTTACTATTTGTTTAAACTTACCTGTATAGTCTGGTGTCATATTACATTGTAAATCATTAACGGCCGCATAACCATTTACCCCACTCGTATACATATTTACATTAAAGGGTTCATGATAGAGACTGTTTTTACCAATTGAATCATTATCATCAACGCTGGCCTGTAAGACAAAATTTTAAGAAAAAAGAAAAATATATAATTTTTAATATAAAACAATTAATTATTAAAAGTAAACATTTTAAAGAGTATAATAACAAGGGAAGGGTTCTTTTGTGTTTAAGAAAATAATTATTTTTAATGGATTGTAGGCTAACAACACAAACTAAACACAGAAAGACAGAGGGACAGACAAATAGCAATTCACGAAATGGCCATTAAATTGTAAGAAAATAAGGGGAATAAATGAAAAAACTCAAAGGCATTAATTATGAAAATTAATAATAACCAAATATGGGCTAAATTGTTTAAGCATTTAAGAAGAAAAATATAATTGTGTTTAAGTTTTAAAAGGAAAACGAGAAAATAGAAATATCATTTTCTTTTCTTTAATAAAATAAGCTTAAAATTTAAAACTTTAAATGGTTTAGTCGTTAATAAATTAAAGGCTTTTCAAAGCTTTAAAACACCTGTTTGAAAATTAATAAATTTAAGTACTTTTAACTTTATAATTAGAGAAAAAAATTCCTCAAAATTTTGAATAAATTTTGGTTCAGAATTTTGTTATAAAATTGTTATTTTTTCACTTTGCTTCTCTCTAACTTCTTTCTTTTATTTTTTTTTGTCGCTCCAGGATACTTTATTATTATCCTGAAGTTTATGACTTGTATGTATTTAAGTATTTTAACTAAGTTCCTTTTTTATGATTTTGTTTACATTTAGTTATTATTTGTTTAGCTACATGTTATTTTCCTCTTTCTCTAACTTTTATATATTTCTATCATGACTAGAATCTGTTTTTTATTACTTTTATCATTATAAGTTTTCTTTTTTTTGTTATATCGTGAAATAAGTATTATTGTTGTTTTTGCTGGTATACTTACTTTAATTCCTGTGCCATTTGGTCGATGTTTATCAACGTTGCCACCCAATGTATTGGGATTAAAACTATATTGGAATGCATCCAAAACATTGCTGCCACGAGCACGTTTTGTTCTCGAAACAATAAATAGAATGATGGCAACCAATAGGATAATGATGGTGGTTAAGACAACAATAACAACACCAATGAAATTTTCTTCGGAGGGCTCTTGATCAATGGGTTTGGGAGCGATTACTGAAAAGAGGAGATAAAGAAAAATAATATAAATAAAGAGATTTAGTATATAAAAAATGCAATAAAATTTTAAAAATAATGTTAAGCAAAAGATTTTTTAAATAATAAATAAATTTTATTAGACAGTAATATAAAAATTACTATATTAGCCATATTGCAGATAAAATATTAAATATAAAATTTATGTTAGGAAATATAAAACTTGTTGCAAAATCTTAAATAAAAAATCGATCAATTATAGATCCGAGGTAGTATAACAATGCCTCAGAGTTTACTTGCTTAAGAGAGTAGTTTTAGTCACTCACATCTAATTTTTAAAGCCTCAATTTTAATTCCATCTATAGTAAAATTTTAGATTTAATCTTGATTCTATTTGCAGACAGTTTAAAACTTCATATAAGTTTTTGTATGTAGTCGATTTTAGCCTTCAATTGAGCTTTTCCATTAAGCTTTAATCGTGTTTGTCTATGTATGCATTTTATGCTCTAATATTGGTCCTATATATTGCCGATTTTAAGATTTGATTATAGGTTTCGATATAAATGATGTTAAGATTTAATCGAAACTTTTTTATGATAAATTTTATATTTTAATTGTGCTTTTCTATAAAGTTTAATTAAATGCTTCAATTGAGCTTTTCCATATGGTCAATTTTAAGCTTCAATCGTGTTTGTCTATGTATTCGATTTTATAGTCTGATATTGGTCCTACGTATTGTCCATTTTAAGATTTGATTATAGTTTTCGATATAAATGATTTTAAGATTTAATCGAAACTTTTTTTAAGATAAATTTTATATTTTAATTGTGCTTCTCTATAAAGTTTAATTACATTAAATTTTAAATGGAAGTTTTAAATGGCAAACAAAAACTAAATCGTGATTCTCTATAGTCAATTTCAAGCTTCAAACTTGGTTTTCTTCTTTCATATATAGTAGCTTTTTTTGCTTTTAAGCTTTAGTCCTGGATCTTAATATAATCTGCTTAAAGCTTTAGTAATAGATTTTAAGCTTTGATTATGGTTTTAATAGAGCTAATTTAAAGCTTTCATTTTGGTTATCAATATCAACAATCATAAGCTTTTGGTTTTCCAAGTCAAACTCTATGTAATCGATTTAATCATATATTCTCCTTTAATTTAAAACTTAAAAGCTTTTAAAATTTAATTATACAACAGATGTATAGAATAATTTTTATATCAAACAAAAACTCAAACAGCAGAGGCTTTGACGTCTGGAAATATCAACTAGACTTTATTTTCAAAATTTAATAATTTCAAAAAGCTATTTTCTGAACATTCCAGAAGCTTCTAACTGCAAAATTTACACTTTATTAGAAATATTTTAATTATCTTTTCTTGAAAGCTTAAAATCTTCTTTACTGTAAATATAAACTTTTATTAATTCATATTTTATATTGGATCTTTTGGAGGATTTTCCTTAAAAGCTTAAAATCTATTTTATACTAAATTTAGATTTTGTTTAAAAGCTTTTTTGAATCATTTAATGTCATGTAATCAATTAATTTAATAACATAAATACTCATTTCGGATTTCGGAGATTTCAACACATTTTAGGCTGAAAGCTTTTCAATTAAAAAGTTTAACTGATGTAAAATTTTAACTTTGTTTTGATTTAAATGATTTCGGAATGATAAAAGCGAACACAGTAAATTAATTCATATGAGAAATTGTACAATTGAGTTTTTCAAAAATATTTCAACACATTTTAGGCTGAAAGCTTTTCAATAAAAAAGTTTAAGTGAAAGTTTAATCTCCTATTTAATATTTAACTTAAAATTTTTATTAAATAATTTTATTTAATGATTTTGTGATCAGATATGAAACCTGAATATGGCTTTAAATAAAACTTTAACTCAATTCCTCTAAAAGCTTTCAAAGTTTTTTTTCTTGAATGTTTAAAAGCTACTTTACTGTTAAATTTTTTTTATGAATTATAATGATAAAAGCAATTAAGGACTATTATTTCAGATTTTGAGCTTTTTTAAATGGGATTAATACATTTTTAAGAAAGCTTTTCAATTAAAAAGTAACTAAATTTAAAATTGACATATTCTTGTTTAAACAGTAAAAGCTACATTATTATAAGATAAAGTTTATACTGATTTTAAAAGCTCTTCCGATCAGATAACAGAAAGAAAAACATAAAGAATCATCTCAGGTGAGAACTCTATTGTATTCTACAGATTTGGGGAGTCCAAAAAAATCTTAATAAATTTTAAGCGAAGTCTGGAGAGTTTTTGAATAAAATGCTACTTGTTTCTGAGAACATTTATTTAAAAAATTTATCAACTTTAATCACTTAAATTTTATTATTCAATAAATAGCTTTAAAAATAATAACTTTTAAATTTGACGTCTTTTTTCATTAAATACATTTATCAAAACTTTCTCAATAAAATTTTATATATAATTTTTAATTTCTTTTAATTTAAGTAAAATCCCCATCAATTTTAAACTTTAAATTTAATATATTGCAAAACAATAACAAAATATATTATTATCTATAGAAAACATCGCATAAAAATAATAAAAATCGAAATAAAAACTGAAATCAAATAACATCAAAACTTTTTTTTCTTTTTAATTTTTTTCTTGCTGAAACTTACATTGTGGTCCATTATTATAGTTGCGTTCGCCATTAACATTTGTTGTTGGCATTTTACCACCATTTTTATTATTATGATGATATTCATTACTTTGTAAAGGATATTCACGGGTATCCTGTGGCAACAAGGCGCCACGTTGTTCTTGTTCGTCTGTGAAATTTCCCACGGCTGGTACTGGAAGGAGAAAAGAAAAGATAAAAAAATAAAATGTGAATAAAAATTTTAAAATATTAAAGAGAAAATTTTATTTAATAAAAAAAAAAAAAAAAAAAAAAGATTTAAATTTAAAAAGAAAAATTTTCTCTAACAATATGATAAATACAAATTTATTAAATAAACCCCACACTTTAACAAGTTTCTTTTCAACAAGAAGGAAAAAGAAACATATGTTCAAAGATATTTAAGATAACATTAAAGCAAATTGAGTGCAAAAAAAAAAAAAAAATTAAATTATTTATTTAAATAATTTAGAATTAAAATTTTCTGTATCTATAATTACTTGCTGCGTATATTTTTCTTTTTAAATTAATATCTCAAACATAAATCCTATTCAATTAAGAAACAAAAAAAAAAAAACAGCTTTAATTATTTTTATAATTCAACAGCTGTGTTTATATTTTTCTACTTGAAAGCTTTTGTTTTATAAAATTCTTTGAATTTGATTTTATTTTTTTGTTGTTTAAATCCTTTTATTCTATTCTTTTTTCTCTTTCTCATTACAAAATGAGACATTATAGTGCGTAAGTAGAGCTAAATTTTCTATGCCCCTTTTTAGCAAAAAAGATTCGACAAAAAAAAACTTTAAACAAAAAGTTTTTGTATTTAAACAAAATACACACACAAAAAGTGTGCTTTAATTGACAGGACAAAAAGAGAAAAAAAAATGGATAAAAACAATACAAACAGGCATCTAGTATATCTAATGATTTGTAAAGATTATGACACAAAAAGGTAAAGATTTACCACAGATTTCTAGGGAAAGTAAACAAAAACTACAAATACAAAACGTAGTAAAACAATAAGTTGAGGGAAAATTCAATAAGTTTGTTTCCAAAAAAAAAAAAAAAAAAAAAAAATTTGAGAACTGATTTTAAAAGCACAACTTAAAGGGAGATTTCAAATTTCAGAGACTGTAAAAAAAGTACTGAGAAATGTCTTAAAAAAATGTATATCTTAGCATTTCATTGTTATTAGAATATTATTGAGGTTAATAGTTTTGAAAGCTTTTAAATTCATCGTAAACTTAAAAAACTTATGAAACTTTAAAAATATAAAGAACTTTGAAAGTTTATTAATTGTCTGCTTGAGTTTTAAATATTTAAGGTAGAAGCTTCAAATATTAAAAAGAATTATGCAAAACTTTAAAAGCACAATTTAAACAAAAATATATTTTTTCTTTTGTTTAAAATTTAATTAAAAATTGAATTATGAGAGCTTTGCAGCTTTTTATTAAAAATATTTCAATGAAGATCTTATATTACTCATTTTCATTTATAATTTCTTTAAAACATATTTTTTTATCTACAGGTTTTAATTAAGAAGATTAACAGGAAAACTTAACTTTTGAACTTTTTTAAACTATAAATCATTAGAAGCTTTTGTAAGTACATATATACACTTTTGAAGTCAAAAGCTTTATTTGAGAAATTTTGCGGAGATTTATACTAGAAACTTAAAACAAAAAATTAAATTAAAAAACTTTCCAAACATTGTACCCTTTTTTAAATTACTAGAAAATGTATTTCATTCATGCTTTTTCTATGAGTATAATTAATAAGTTTCTAATCTATTGAACTTTGAAAGTTTTAACAAAAGTGCCTAAAGTTTATGCAACAATTTTTTTAGATTATGACAAATTCTTTAAAAAATATAACACTTTTTAAATATATTACAATTAATTTGCTTGATATTTTAGTAAACTTTGCAAGCTTTTATGTTAAAAACTCTACAGTTCACCATAATATTTTTTTAGGGAAAAGTTTCAGTTAAGAAAGTTTCTTTATAACTTTGTCGCGTTAATTTAAAGCATTAAGTAATTTTATATTAAAAAAATTACAAAAGTTATTTAAACATATTTTTTGGTACACTTGGAGAGCTTTTAAAAAAAATTTTACATTTGCCTAGAAAATATTTGCAAGAATAATATTATAAAAAAAAATTGTAATCCCATTTCCTTATTCGTCGAAAGCTTATTTTTTTTAACGGTGAATAAAAATAGGAAAACTTTTGATTTGAAAACTTCTTAAAAGTTTAAATAAAATATTTAATATTAAAGAATGTTCAAAGTTTTATTCAAATAAGAAGAGAAATACAAAAATCTTGCAAAAGTTATTTGAACATGAGTTTTTGTTAGATTTTGCTTTGTAAAACTTCATTTTGAAAATCGTTTAAATTTGAGTATAATAGTGAACTTTGAGAGCTTTCAAGTTTAAGTTAAACATTTGTGATTAAATTTTGTTTAAGTTGATTAGTTTTTTGATATATTTAAAATTTTAAGACTGCATTCACTTTTAAGATATTATATATATAGATATTTCATCAATTTTTTTTTTTTTTTTAAATATTTGTATATCAAATTTATGTTGATAATTCGTCAACAAAGCTTTTATAAATTTTAAGATGTCATAAAAAGTGAGACAATTTATGTATAAAAACAATTTTGCAATTTTTTTCATCAATAATTAAAAGCTTTATATTTAAATATGAACTTAAAAGCCTAAAATTTGTAAAAGCTTTTTTCAAAAAATATTTTTGATTATAGAACTTTTTGAATTACTAAAAGCTATTGTTAGTAAAAAGGCTTTTGAAAAATTTAGCTTTTAATTTCAAATATTTTTTCTTAAGTTTTCCGGAAAAACAAAAATAGCTTTTTGTGGCTTCAAGCTTATAAGTTTATAGCAAAGGTTGGGTATGCCTCAAACTTTTGATTTAAATGCTTTTCGGGCTAATTTTCATGAACATAATTTAAATTAAAAGCACTTCATACAAAGAAAAAATATGGGCTACAAATATTTTCAAGTGAATAACAGTTGAAAAAAGTTTTCATATTATTTTTGCTTTTTAATAATTATGCTTAATGCTTAATAAATTATGCTTCACATAATTTTTTATTTTTTTTTTTTTAATTTTCACATAATATTAATCAGAAGACTCTTGGTAAAAACTATTCAGCAACTATTAAGCTTTTTAATTTGAAAATATTTTATTTTCATTAAAATTACATAAAGCTTTTACAAAAAATATTAATCTCATATAAGATTTAAAATATATTTCTCTTAAAGTTTTAAATTTTAAATAATTTCTTTTTTTAAAGTCCCTCAAGTGCGTGTTGCTTCCCTTTTAAATTTCACACGCACATTTCTTTGTTTTTTTTTTTTTTCTGTTTTTTCAAAAACACTTAATGAAAATGAACCACGATAACGAAATCTTTAACGCCTGTTTAAATACAACAAAGGAAAAATAAGTTATGTTTTTGAAAATGATTTATTTATAAAAAGGAAATACCTTAATTACAATAAATGCATATTAAATAAAAGAAAAAGAACTTAAAACAATACTCATACATACATAACGTTGTCAAGGCATATGACTGATATAAACTTTAAAAAGGGTTAATTTTTTGTTTTGTGTTCAAATGTAAGAAAAAACATTTAAATGTAAAGAGTAAAAAGGAAATTTAAAAAAGAAAGGGGTTCTTGAAAAAAAGGTTAAAGATAAGCAGCTTTTAAGGTTGTCTTTAAAGGCTAATAGATAAATTAACAATAAAGCTTTTAAATCACAAAGGGGGGTAAAACGTAAGAAAAACTTCAAAGGAATTTTTGTTAGCAACTGATTTGAGGTTTTCAGGGGGGCGTTAAGAGAAATCTTAAAGATAAGACTTATTAAAGGTTTCTTTTTCAAAAAAAAAAAAAAATATTTAAGGAATTCTTTAGTTTCCTCTCTTATGATTTTTATCACACCCTCTTTGATATTTTAAGAAGCTGTATTGTTGTTATTATTATGCCATAGATATGAATCAATATATATTTAAACGTTTCTATTGTTTGCTATGCCCATCCCTGGCAGAAGTTCATTCATAAAGGTATTCTTTTATTTTTATTTTATTTTTCAGTTAGTCATTCATTCTTTCAAATACAAATACTATGACATAACAATAAATAAAAATGACTTTTTTTTTCATATACTATAAATGTATAGGTATATACACAGATACTTTCATATTTATTGAAGTAACTTTCAATAACAGGGGTTAGTTTCTGTTGTATATATGTATTGAATTGTAATAAAAACAGCAGCAGTATTATATTATAAATTGTATGGACATTTTTATTGACTTCTTCTATTTTTTTTTTTTTCATATTCCCTTATCCCTGGCACAACGAAATCCTTACTCAAACACTATTTAAAGCATTTGATATCTCTGGCTATGAATGCATTTTAAATGTCATTGTCCATTGTTGATAATCAAAATGTTGGAAAATAAACCATACCATTGCAACGGGCGGGCATCACAAATGCATTCAAGTACAATCAATGATTTCAAAATGAAATAAAATAAAAAAAATTAAAAAAATAAAAAATTGTATGCAAAATGCATTTTCAAGTGTTTGACACTTGAAAGTGAAATGAAGCTGAAAATGATTTTAGTTTTATTGCATTCATACATTTGCCCTCACTATCAAAAAAAGAAATCGAAATCAAAAGAATTTAAACAAAACAATTGAAATAATACAAAACAAACAAAAAATAGTTTCCCTTATTCCTTTATTCATATTTTTTTCTTACCTGACACAAATGAAATTTCTGACAGCATTATCCATTTGACAGCAAAATATAAATTTATTTTTAAATATTTGCCAACACGATGATGCAGTTTAATGGTAACATCTCGGGCATGATCCATTATAGTATCAGGCATATAGGAGAAATGGACGGGTTCGCCAGAAAAGTGTCGACCGCCAATGCTAAAGAAAACTTTGGCATGGACAAAGACCTTAAATAAATAATGAAATAAAAATTAATTAATAAATTTATGGACAATTTTATTACAAATTAATATTAGAAGAGATCAAGAACTGAACTATTACTGAACTAGACTGAAGTAGAACTAAACTAGAACTGAACTAGAACTGAAGTAGAACTAAACTAGAACTGAACTAGAACTGAACTAGAACTGAACTAGAACTGAACTAGAACTGAACTAGAACTGAACTAGAACTGAACTAGAACTGAACTAAAACTGAACTAGAACTGAACTAGAACTGAACTAGAACTAAACTAGAACTGAACTAGAACTGAACTAGAACTGAACTAGAACTGAACTAGAACTGAACTAGAACTGAACTAGAACTGAACTAGAACTGAACTAGAACTGAACTAGAACTGAACTAGAACTGAACTAGAACTGAACTAGAACTGAACTAGAACTGAACTAGAACTGAACTAGAACTGAACTAGAACTGAACGAGAACTAAACTAGAACTGAACTAGAGCTGAACTAGAACTGAACTAGAACTGAACTAGAACTGAACTGCAACTGAACTAGAATTAATAAATTTATGGACAATTTTATTACAAATTAATATTACACTAAGGGAAAAAATTCGATTCAAAATCAACAACGGTTGTGCTCACATTGGTAATTTACGGTAACAGCTTTTTAATACCTTTCGTTAACAAATTTAATAGAAAACATATGTAATTTAACAATTTGATACCGAAAAGGTTTCAACTTGGTACCAATTAGGTATCGATTTTCAATAAGAATTAAACACGCAGAACTGAACTAGAACTGAACTAGAACTGAACTAGAACTGAACTAGAACTGAACTAGAACTGAACTAGAACTGAACTAGAACTGAACTAGAACTGAACTAGAACTGAACTAGAACTGAACTAGAACTGAACTGAACTAGAACTGAACTAGAACTGAACTAGAACTGAACTAGAACTGAACTAGAACTGAACTAGAACTGAACTAGAACTGAACTAGAACTGAACTAGAACTGAACTAGAACTGAACTAGAACTAGAACTGAACTAGAACTGAACTAGAACTGAACTAGGACTGAACTACAACTGAACTAGAACTGAAATGGAACTGAACTAGAACTGAACTAGAACTGAACTAGAACTGAACTAGAACTGAACTACAACTGAACTAGAACTAACTAGAACTGAACTAGAACTGAAATGGAACTGAACTAGAACTGAACTAGAACTGAACTAGAACTGAACTAGAACTGAACTAGAACTGAACTAGAACTGAACTAGAACTGAACTAGAACTGAACTAGAACTGAACTAGAACTGAACTAGAACTGAACTAGAACTGAACTAGAACTGAACTAGAACTGAACTAGATTTGAACTAGAGCTGAACTAGAGCTGAACTAGAGCTGAACTAGAACTGAACTAGAACTGAACTAGAACTAAACTAGAACTGAACTAGAACTGAACTAGAACTAAACTAGAACTAATCAAGAACTGAACAAGAACCAACCAAGAACTGAACTTGAAGTAGTGTAGTCTCAGTTCTAGTTTATTTTATTCTTTTTTTAATATTTTTCAACTCACCTGCACATCCTTGGTAAACATGTTATTCGTATGCAATATAATGGCACTAAAATTTCTTACTGTATCAAATTCGAATACAATTTCAACAGGTTTACCCATTAAGCCGGGTGTATCATTACGCCAACCAATCCATTCATAACCTAAAATTAAACAAAAGTGAACAAAAATAAATATTAATATTTTGCAATAAATTTTCTAAATATTTCTCCTTCCACCAACAACAAAAATAAAAACTTTAATTTTTGTAATAAATTTCTGGCAGAAAACTAAAACATTTAATATAAATAATCTATACAAGAGTGTTATTGTAAAGGAATTCTACAAGGAACAAAAAAAAAAAACTTAAGTAAAGTTATTTATTTATACTTGCTTTCAATATTCATGAAAAGTAATTTCAAACACGCACCAGTATAAACACACAATTTAAAGGACATACATACATACACACTCTCACTTATATTTACACACAAAAATTCCTTTATCCTTAGAACAGTAAAATTTTTGCTTGAGTATTTATGTATGTATGAGAGTGTGTGGAAAAAAGCATATTTTTGTAAGAAAATTTATGTTTTTACGTAGTTTTGTCGTTAACCCTAAACAACCTCTTCTTAGCCTTCACTCCCTCAAAAAAAAAATGAAATGTTTTAAATGTGGAAAACAAATATTTAAATGCGCCAACTGAAAATTATTACCTTATGAACGCGACATTTAAACCTTTATTTTCCCTGTATACAAATAAACTTTTTGAATTTTCCATACTTTAAGCTTTTTAGAAAACAAGGACCTTAAATTGTTATTGCTATTGCTAAGAATGGAGAGGGTATAAAATAAAAAACAAACCATGGCTATAGAATTATTAGTGAAAATAAAAAACGAAATATTGTTAAAGTAAAGAGTTAGGTATGAAGTTTTAGCCAGGCAGGAGAAGGTTAAAGTTTTATGTTTATATAACGAAAAAATATTAAGTTATAAATTAAATTGGAAATTTAGTTTGTTGTACTCATACATTTATTTCCCTGCGAAAAGCATAAAAAGGGTGGCAATCAATTTGCGTAAGTTTTTTTAAATATACAAGTCTTTAATAAATTTAAATAAATCAATAAAAAAAGGAAGTTGATTTACGTAAAGTAAATTTGTTAAACAAATAAAGAAAATTTAAACATTTGCTGAAAGTCTTTAAGTAAATAAAGAAAGTTTTTTAAGAAGAAAAAAATTAAATAAATAAAAATTTAAAATACTACAGTATTTATTATAGACTATTTAATAGACCATACTATAAGTGGCAATAGACTGTAGAATAGATTATGGAATAGCCAATAGACTAGACTATGGAATAGTCAAGGACAAGACTATGAAATATTCAACAGACCAGACTCTACAATAGCCAATAGACTGGTCTATAAAATAGTTAATAAACTAAACTATAGAATAATCAGTAGACTTGGCTATAGAAAAGTAAATAGATTAGACTATGAAATAAACAGTAGATCCGACTCTAGCATATCCAATAGACTTGACTATAAAATAGTTAGTAGAGTAAACTATGGAATAGCCAATAGTTAACTCTACTATTATTTAATAGTCTGTAGATAATCAATAGACTATGGAATAGTCAATAGATCAGACTATGTAATATTCAATAGGCTAGACTATGCTATAGTCCATATATTGGACTATAGAATACTCAATAGACTAGACTATGAAATATTCAATAGTCTATGGGATAATCAATAGACTAGACTATACAATAGTCCATAGACTGGACCATGGAAGTATGGAATACTAATATACTTGACTACGGATTAGTCAATAAACTTGACTATAGAATAATCAATATATTAGACTATGGAATATTCAATATTCCACTATGGAATAGTCGATAGACTACACTATGAATATTCAATAGATTAGACTACGAAATAGTCAATAATCTAGGCTATAGAATAGTCAATAAACTAGACTATAGTACAGTCAACATAATAGACTGTAATTGGACTATGGAAGAGTCAATAGATTATGCTATGAACTAGGCAATAAACTAGATCAAGGAATAGTCAATAGACTATACCATCAAATAGTTAATAGACTAGTCTATAGATCATAGAATTGTCAATAGGCTAGACTATGGAATACTCAATAAACTAGACTATGGAATAGTTAATAAAATAGACTATGGAATAGTCAATAGACTAGACTGTGGTATAGTCAACATAATAGACTATGTGTTGGACTATGGAATAGTCAATAGACTAACTAATGTGGAAATGTTAATGAAATAGTCAATAGACTAGACTAAGGAATAGTCAATCCACTGGACTAAAGAATAGTCAAAAGGCTTGACTAGAGAGTAATTAAAAACTACAATAATCAATACTACAATTGGCAGCCTGAACTACATAATATTATACAGACTGTGCTATAGAATATTCTTCAGTAGACCAAACTACAGCAGAGTTAATAGAAAATACTACAGAATATAATATAGACGATACGAGTCGGTCGACTATAGAATTACTAATAGACTAAACAATAAAATAGTTAATAATATGAACTATAGAATAGTATGTCTACTAAGCTATATAATCGTCAATGGAATAGACAATGGACTAGACTACAAAGTAGTCAATAGACCATGGGCTATGTATTAATCAATGGAGTATGTAGTAATCAATAGACTATGGAATAGCCAATAGCCTAGACCATTTAATAAACAGAATGGTTAATAGACTATAAACTTATCAGTGGAACTATGCTACGCTATTGCCAATACTATAGACTAGACTATCAACTATAGTCTGACCATTGACCTGTACAGCTGATAATTTTCTAAATATATATATATATATATTTTTTTTTTTTGTTTTATTACCTTAATCCATTGATATCTTTATTTATTCTAGTCTCTCCACAAAAACTTTCAAAACACAAAATAAATTTTAATCCAACTTAACAAAACTTCAACTGCACTCGAAAATATTTATCTCTCAAATACCAACAAACTCTTATTTATATCCTCCATCTCTATTTCCTAGTTCAAGGTTGTACATTACGGTTTTATGTTAATGTCTTACGACCAGACATATAAATACACATACACACTCTCAAACACAGACTTACATACATACACAATCATCAAAGATAGAGAGAGACTAATTTAACTATGCAGTCTTAAGTCTGTACTTAAAATGGAATGTATTTATCCAACAACTAACCAGTGTTTATTTGCTAGCATTCAAAAACTTTTGCGTTTATAGTTTTGATAAAATGTACATACAATAATAATAAACCGAGAATGAAAACAGGAGAGAGACAGCAAAAAAAAAACTTTTCTACTTAAAATGTAAAGTTCACAATAATTTTTGATTATTGGCACAATGCCAAATGAAATCGATGAAGTTCTTAAAGTTTTGCTGTTGGCTTCCTTTTGCGTATCCCTAATAGTAATGGTTGCTCCCTTTTATGAAAAATCAAGGCAAAAACAGACATTCCTCCCTTACTGAACAACAAACTTAAGCAAATACTGGCATTAAAAAAAGAAGCAAAAAAAAAAAAAAACTTAAACTGGCGGAAGTTTGTCTATACACGGAATTCCAAAATTTTAAAATAAGCATGAATTGAATGCCAGTATTGCCATAAATTATCATATTGGTTTAAAAAAAACTATGTAAAATATTTTTGTGCAAAATTGTTATTGCTCACAAAAAGTTTGTGTGTAAATATTTTTTTTTTTTTTTTTTTTTTCAATTTGGCGGTTGTACTTCATTTATTATTGTGCATTTGATATTATGTCTTTTTTTTTTTTTTTTTGCAAAACAGCCAACACACAAAGTATTTATTATAATTTTTTGTCAGTGTTTATTGATGAGGAAATTATTTATTTACCAAGTCCTAATACAAACATAGACGACACACCACCAATAAACAAACTTTTTTAATTTCCCCCCTTTTCAATGCTTAAAGGGGGACGAAAAGGGCCCAGCAAACTGGCTAATGGCAACATTTTGCTATGAGCTAAACAAATATAAAACAAAATATTGTTGTCGCAAAGCAAACTGTGAGTCAGACAGACAAATATGAAACTAAGAAATGTCAGTTAAAAAGATGTTAATGTAAATTTCTTGTTATTTATAGTCGTTGTATTGAATTGTTTGAAAAGCTATAAAATGCTATATTTTTAATAACTTTTTTTTTTTTCTTCGTTTAAGTAAAGGACAGACAGTCAGGAAAACATTAACAGCTAAAAAGTTGTTAATGTACTATTGATGTCAGCTCATTCCCTTTTTTTCTTATATTTAGTACATAACATCCTTTGAAAGTTCTTTGTCCTTTAAGGCATATAAACCACAAGAGTAAAATAAGGATTTTTGCTGTCTTATTTCACACAAAATGATTTTTATAAGCATTAACAAGAAGAAAATGCTCACTTAACAAAATATTATTTAAACTTTTCATAAAGTTTTTTTGCTTATTTCGTAATCATTTGTTATTAATCAAAAAAAAAAAAAAAAAAAAAAAAAAAAAAAACATTTAAAGAAAAACCGGGACATTAAGAGAAAAGATATAAGTAAAGGAAAGCATTCGGGGTTTAAAAGAAAATGAAATTAAAATTAACTAGAATTTAACTGGAACCAAACTATAACTGAACTAGAATATAACTAGAATTGAAAGAGAACTGAACTTGAATCAAAAAATAAATTAATAACTAGAAATGAACTAGAACATATTTAAAGGGAAACTAGAACTGAAACAGAATTGATTTAAAAAGGAACTAAAACTGAACTAGAACTGAATTAGAACTGAATTATAACTGAACTATAACTGAACTAGAACTGAACTAGAACAGAACTAGAACAGAACTAGAACTGAACTAGAACTGAACTAGAACTGAACTAGAACTGAACTAGAACTGAACTAGAACTGAACTAGAACTGAACTAGAACTGAACTAGAACTGAACTAGAACTGAACTAGAACTGAACTAGAACTGAACTAGAACTGAACTAGAACTGAACTAGAACTGAACTAGAACTGAACTAGAACTGAACTAGAACTAGAACTGAACTAGAACTGAACTAGAACTGAACTAGAACTGAACTAGAACTGAACTAGAACTGAACTAGAACTGAACTAGAACTGAACTAGAACTGAACTAGAACTGAACTAGAACTGAACTAGAACTGAACTAGAACTGAACTAGAACTGAACTAGAACTGAACTAGAACTGAACTAGAACTGAACTAGAACTGAACTAGAACTGAACTAGAACTGAACTAGAACTGAACTAGAACTGAACTAGAACTGAACTAGAACTGAACTAGAACTGAACTAGAACTGAACTAGAACTGAACTAGAACTGAACTAGAACTGAATTAGAACTGAACTAGAACTGAACTAGAACTGAACTAGAACTGAACTAGAACTGAACTAGAACTGAACTAGAACTGAACTAGAACTGAACTAGAACTGAACTAGAACTGAACTAGAACTGAACTAGAACTGAACTAGAACTGAACTAGAACTGAACTAGAACTGAACTAGAACTGAACTAGAACTGAACTAGAACTGAACTAGAACTGAACTAGAACTGAACTAGAACTGAACTAGAACTGAACTAGAACTGAACTAGAACTGAACTAGAACTGAACTAGAACTGAACTAGAACTGAACTAGAACTGAACTAGAACTGAACTAGAACTGAACTGGAACTGAACTTGAACTGAGCTAGAACTGAACTAGAACTGAATTAGAACTGAACTACAACTAAACTAGAACTAAACTAAAATGGATTAAGAATTGATTTTGATCTAAATAACTAACAAACTAAAAAGTGAACTAAACCGGAAGTAATTTCTAGCTTTTTATAAAAATATATTTTAAATTTTAATCTTTTTAAAACCAAAACTAATTTCTAGCTTTTTATACAATTTTATTTTAAATATTTAATCTTGATTATTTTTTTTTTTTTTTATTTCCCAACTTACCTTTACCAAAACCATGTATATCCGTGCGGAAATTATCTTTTCCTTTCTGCCCATCAACCAATTGTCCCAAACCATCAACATACCGATCACCCTGTTCATAGCCATCATAGGTTTTATCCGATAAATCAACTTCCATGCCACGTTGGACACCCTTTGGTATACTATACGAAACAATGCCCTCTGTAAAGAGAATAAAATAGAAATGGAAATTAAAAATGTAGAATGAATTATTCCTTTATATGAACATGTATTTTAACAGGAAATATAAAATAATGTAAATGTAGAGTTGTTTTTTTTCCTTAACTCTCTACAAATTTAAATTTAAAACTATAAAATGAAAATGTGATTTAGTTTATTTCATTGTATTTTATAACAAATTACTATAAGAGGGAGAAAAATTCTATGGTAATTTGAAACTTGCTGTTATATCTAAACATATGTTTAAATGTCATATGTGTATGTAAAAAGTGTGAGTGTATTTAATTTCTTTTATAGGACTTTCAATGACGAAGACAAACGACTAACAAACTGCATTCATTGTATAATGATAATGATGATGTAGTTTGGCGTTTTGTATGTTTTTTAAGGCGCAGTTCTTGTGTTTTTTTTTTTTTTTTTTTTTTTCAGCTCCATTGTATTTAGTTAATGTTTTATGTATTTTAGTTTAGTATTTCATACTTCTATTTAAGTTTATTTTAGTTTTTAATTTGGTTAAACATTTATTATAAACACATTCTTATTAGAGTGAATATTCTTGGGGTAAGCATATCATATTTCTGAATAATATTTTGTAGAAAATAAATAAAATTGTCTATTAAGTTTTTTAAAGGCAGGAGTTTTATTCAGTACTTAATGGTACTTTTGTTTAAGAAAAAAAAAAAAGGGGAAAAAGTATGAACTTGTATTTGGTGAACAATTCAATGTCATTTGGAATTTATTTATGTAAATTGATTTAGATTGTAATTAATTTTATTGGAAATTTATAATGAACATCAGATGATTCATTTTTTTTTTTTTTTCAGATAAGTAGAGTTTTAAGAGATTTTTTTTAGATGTAATAAATAGGGGAATTTAAGATTTTAAAAATAGTATTGATTACTTATAATTCATTTTATTGTTTAAAATACTTTTTATAAATGATGCGAACGCTTTAAAAGTTTTATTTAAAAAAGTTTTAATATTCACAAGTATTTCTTTGAAATATATTTAATAATTCCTTAAGAACTATTTAATATAATTATTTAATATTATTAATAATAAATATTTAATTATATTAATAAAATAATAGTAAACAACATTTAATTAATACCTTTTAATAAAACCCCACAAGTTCCTTGACCTTACTCAATTAAAAACTTGTCCATATTCTTTAGGTTTTTGTGGTTAAAAATTTCATGTCATTTGTTTTATATCAAATAATTTTCCTAACATGTATAATATGTGCTCTGTAGGTAAAACACACTCTACAATTAAGAATAATTAAGGCTTTAAATTAGCTTTGTAAATATAATCGATTTGAAAAGGACACAATTACCACACAAAATACTTAAATAAACCAGAGAAATTAAAATAATAAAAAAAAGTATTTAAAAAAACAACATATGTCGATTTTGATAAATATTTAATAACAGCTATTAAAAGCTGTTATTAAAATAAAAAAATACTTAATAATGAAGTAATTTTTTAACAAAACAACTTATTTTTTTTTTTTAATATTTTCTAAATTATTTATAATTTATATTTTTGCTGGAAACTAAAATTTAAAAAATTTTATTTAGTAAAAAAACAAAATACATATGAAGGTTTTTTTTTGCTTTTTGTTTATAAATATTGCGTGCAGACATTAAATCAGACAATAACCTGCCGCCAATGTCGTTTGAAAGGAGTTAGTATTTTTCTTGTGTTAACCTTTTGTTTTCTATAATTTTCATATAAAACATGGACTTTGTAATAAAACTAAATGGCGCCATATTATAACACTTAGCATGCAATTGTCCTGGGTTTAAGGCATATAAATAAAAACAGAGGAAAATATAAATAAATAGAAACAAAAATATACTAAATATATGTATGAGTTGGTCCTATTCATAAAAATAGTGTACGATTTGTATACAAGACAAATTAGCGATAAAGAGAAAGGATTCTTTTTTTAATTTTTCGCAAGAGAAATTAAACAAGCGGGAAAGCGAATCTATATACCCACCATCAACTTTTTAAAATTTTTCGTAAAGTTTTTGTTTCCGAGTTTACATTGGTCCTTGAACTATTTGTACAAAATTTCGTTGATTTCCACCTTATATGGAAGGTGAAAGGACCACGCCCATTTTAGGTTTCCAAGTTTATATTATCCCCCAAACTATCCGTATAAAATTTTGCTGCCGTACGTGCTTTTGTTAAAAAGATATCAGCAGAAAAGTATGAAATGAAGCTACAACGGACACCCTGCGTTTCCAATATTTTGCCCATAACTTTTTTTTATTGACCTTTTTTGCTCAATATTTAAGCAAAATTTTGTCCCCCTATGTTGTCCCGTTCGAGCCCTATCCTGCTTTCAACAGACAGGCAGACAGACAGACGGACGGACATAGCTAGATCGACTCAGAAACGAAACAGGACCTAGAAAATATATACATGATACACACGGAATGACAAAATCAATATACCCCCACCTTTTTGAAGGTTGGTATAAAAGAAATATTAGAAGATTTAAAGAGAAAAATTTGAAATACGTTAGAGTTAAGAAAACTAAACATCAATATCTGCAAAAAAATAAAACTAAATATCCGCGAGATTTCTTAATATACGAAAGATTTTCTTAAGCAAACCTTAAAATCCGCATGAATTTTTATAGAAAAACGATTTTCTATGGAAATTCTTAACATCAGCAAGATTTTCTAATTGAAACTTTAACATCCGTAAGATTTTCTAATTAAAACCTGAATATCCACAAAATTTTCTGTAGAAAACATTAACATTCGCAAGATTTTCTATAAAAATTCTTAACATTCGCAAGATTTTCTTTAGAAATTTTTATCATCCGCAAAACTTTCTGTAGAAATTCCTAACGTCTTCATGATTTTTTGTCGAATTTCTTAAATATCTGTAAGATTCTATGTAGAAATTCCTAACATCCGTCAAATTTTCTGAAGAAAACCTTAACATCCCCAAGATTTTTTATAGAAAACCTTAACATCCGCAGGAATTCCTATAGAAAATCCTAACATCCGCAAGATTTTTTAACAAAAACCTTAATATGCCCAATATTTTCTAACGAAAACCTTAATATCCGCGAAAACTTTAACATCCGCAAGTTTTCTATAGAAATTATTAACATCCGCCAAATTTTCTATAGAAAATCTTAACATCCGCCAAATTTTCTATAGAAAATCTTAATATCCGCAAGACTTTCTGTAGAAAAACTTAATATCCGAAAGATTTTCTATAGAAAATTTTAACATCCCCAATAATTTGAATAGAAAATCTTAACATTCGCGAGAATTTCTAAAGAAAATCGTAACATCCGCAAGATTTTATATAAAAAACTTGATCATACGCATGAATTTTCTATAGAAAACTTTAACATCCGCAAGATTTTCTACAGAAAACCTTAACATCCGCATGAACTCCTATAGAAAATCCTAACATCCGCCAAATTTTCTATAGAAAATCTTAACATCTACCAAATTTTCTATAGAAAATCTTAACATCCGCCAAATTTTCTATAGAAAATCTTAACATCCGCTAAATTTTCTATAGAAAAACTTAACATACGCAAAATTTTCTATAGAAATCCTTAATATAGGCAAAATTTTGTATAGAAAATCTTAATATCCGCCAAATTTTCTATAGGAACTCTTAACATCTGCCAAATTTTTTATAGAAAACGTTAACATCCGCAAGATTTTCTATAGAAAACCTTAACATCCGCATGAACTCCTATAGAAAATTCTAACATCCGCCAAATTTTCTATAGAAAATCTTAACATCTACCAAATTTTCTATAGAAAATCTTAACATCCGCCAAATTTTCTATAGAAAATCTTAACATCCGCTAAATTTTCTATAGAAATCCTTAATATAGGCAAAATTTTGTATAGAAAATCTTAATATCCGCCAAATTTTCTATAGAAACTCTCATCATAATTCTCTGTAAAAAATGTTTTCTTTAATATTTTTATACTTTCTGAAATAGTCCTTTTCAAAAATGTGTGCAAATATACAGCCTAGCTAAATAACATTTAATAACAACTTGATATGTTTACTCTTGGAAAAATAGCAGGCAAGTCAACGTATAAACTCTGTACAAAATGACTTAACAAAAACTCTGTAGGATCTAAAAAAATATATTATTATTTAACACAATAATTATAACAACAAGGTTTTAAGCGGTTTTTTTTACCTTGACAAAATTGAATAAGAGAGAGTAAAAGGGAAGAGGAGGCAGTAAAAGAAAAATTAAAATGAACATTCAAATAAGTTTTTCTTTACATTTTTATTATTTGTGTATATTATGTATATTAAAGTGTTTTTTTTTTCACATTTTTTTGTTTGGTTTCTAAGGACATGTCATTTGATTATCATTAACTGCCTTATGCTTCATCAAAATGAGCCTTTTTTTATAAATAGCTAAAGATGGAGTTGTTTGTTTTGTTTGTTTGGGTATGTAGTATTAATGCATTATTTCATATGCAAATTAATCAAGATAACACGTTATTCTCGTGTATCCTTGGTATATCCTTCGACAAGTGAAATAAACAAAAAAATAATATTTTTTTTATAATTTTTTTTTTTTTTTTTTATTTATATATAGAATAAAGCTTAAAACAGGTGGGGTGGCAAATAATCGTAATAATTTTATGATGTTGTAAAACGTGCCTAATGTCACTAAAAGGAGCAAGCAAGCTAGCAAAAGCAAGAAAAAATGTGGCATGTAAACTGTTTGACAAAGAAAATATGTATATATGTATGCAAAAAGTATGTACTCTACACGTTTCTGGCTTTAAAAGGAAAACAATGTAAAGGCATTTTCTTTTATTTTTATATTTTATTTTTGTAGTTTGTTTTTTTTTTTCATATTTTACAGGATATAAAAACGAAGTGTTATAAAAAAAAGTAGATAAATAAAAGAAGGCAAAGAAAATGTTTATCATTTTTGATGACTAAGGAGTGGGTGTATGGGTAGTTAGGCAAAAAATCCTCAGAATGTTTGTTAAAGGTAACTTAGAGAAAGCCATTAAAAATTGTGTTTGAACAAAAGATTGATAAAAAAGATAAAATGCTACACAAAGAAATTATTTAAGGATATAAAACTGTATGCAGGATATGATGATATGAAAAGCTACAAACAAAGATTTTTATACTTTTTAAAAAGAACAAGAAAAAGTAACTTAAAAGTAACGAAAATCTTAAGAAAACTCAATAAACAGAGAATTAATTGGGGTAATAAAATGAAGATTATATATAAAAACAAAAAATAAAACTAAAGGAGAGCAAAAAGCAAGATCAGTTTTACAAAAGAACAGATCTTGGCATTTAATTTAACACTTCCTTAATACTCGAAATAAGTACTAAAAGCAAAATTACCATTCAAACTTTATTTTTTTAATATATGCTTTTCAAATTAATAATCCCATCTTTTTATAAGCTCTCTCTAAAAACATTTAATTTCAAATCATTTATCATAAATGTTACCATATACCATACTTATAACTAATCACAATTTATATCTCTCATAAAAGAAATTACTATTTAATTACAATTCCATTCATTTTGCCTATTGTATTACCTACAATTAGATTTTAATCGTTATTTGTTTTAATATTTGTATAGAAACCTTTTTAAAGGACATGGTTTTTTTTTAACGGTAACTAAATTACATTATAATTACCACAAAATACAATATTTAATCTAATTAACCATAATTACTATAAATTGTTCCATGAAATTGTACAAAAATTAGTTAAGGATTTTTTTTTTTCTCACTACAACTACAACTAGTAATAAAACACACGACATGTGTTCAATTAACTAAAAATTAGTAATATTTTGAATAAAAATAAACTACTAAACTGAAACACATTTAATGATATTATATATTTATTAAACAAAAAATAGAATCTAAGAGATTATTTGATAGGTGAAATACCTTAAAAGTGTGCCTCAAATTATAGAACAAGTGAAAATTGTTAGTTTGAAAAAGGTGAGAATATAACAGCTGTTTGAATAATAATTTTGATAAGAATTAACAAAGTTAAGGTTTAGGTCAAAACTGAAAATGAATTATTAATAAATTCAAAATAATTGGAAAGTAATAATGTAATTTTCTATGACTATAAAACAATCGCTAAAGTTTCTAAACAAAACTTTTTATGGAAACTTCCAACATCCGCAAAGTTTTCTATAACAAACCTTAAAATCTCTAAAGTATTCCACAGAAAACCTTAATATCTGCAAGATTTTCTATAGAAAACCTTAACATCCGCAGGATTATCTATAGAAAACCTTAACATCCGCAAAATTTTCTATAGCAAACCTTAACATACGAAAGATTTTCTATAGAAAACCTTAACATCCGCAAGATTTTCTATAGAAAACCTTAACATCCGCAAGATTTTCTATAAAAAACCTTAACATCTGCAAGTCTTTCTGTAGAAAAACTTAATATCCGCAAGATTTTCTAAAGAAAATCTTAACATCCACAAAAATTTTAATAGAAAATCTTAGCATTTGCAAGAATTTCTATAGAAAATCGTAACATCCGCAAGATTTTATATAAAAAAACTTAATCATACTCGTGAATTTTCTTTAGAAAACTTTAACATCCGCAAGATTTTCTACAGAAAACCTTAACATCCGCATGAATTTTCTATAGAAACTATTAACATCCGCAAGATTTTCTATAGAAAACGTTAAAATCCGCAAGATTTCAAATACAAAACGTTAACATTCGCAAGATTTTCTATAGAAAACGTTAACATTCGCAAGTTTTTCTATAGAAAATCTTAACATCCGCAAATTTTCTATAGAAAACCTTAACATCCGTAAGATTTTCTAAAGAAAATCTTAACATCCGCAAAATTTTACATAGAAAACCTTAATATCCGTAAGATTTTCTAGAGAAAACTTTAACATCCGCAAAATTTTCTATAGAAAACCTTAACATCCGCAAGATCTTTTAGAGAAAACCTTAACATCCGCATGATTTTCGATAGAAAATTTTAACATCTGCAATATTAGCTATATAAAATTTTAACATCCGCAAGATTTTCTGTAGAAAACCTTAAAATCCGCAAGATTTTTTATAGAAAACATTAACATTTGCAAGAATTTCTATAGAAATTTTTAACAATCGTAACTTTAACATCCGCAAACTTTTTTTTAGAAAACCTTAACATCCGCAATAGAAAACCTTAACATCCGAAGATTTTTTATTGAAAACCTTACTATTCGCAAGATTTTCTACAGAAAACCTCAATAATCGCAAGATTTTTTATAAAAATTCTTAACATCCGCCAAATTTTCTACTGATATTCTTAACACCAACACGGATTTCCACACAAAATCTTTGTACTTAGTTCAGCAAAATTATGCCAACACTTATAAGTTTTATCTATTTTTCCAAAAGCACTTTAATTTCAATATTCATGTTAAATTAAAAAAAAAAATTAGTTTGTATATCATTCTAAAGTCCTTAATTGCTTAAAAACATATACAAATAATTTATTATAATGAATTTTAAATACATTTTAGTTAAACACTTATAAATATATATAAGTACTTAGTTACTGCTGAGTAGCTAACCCAGCAAACAATAAGACAAAAATGTTTTATAAAAATAAAAGTTAAGACTTTCATTAGAATCTTAACCCAACTTAATGGTCTATTAAAAAATTATCCTAATAGATTTCATTTTACTAAAATAAAAGGCTTTAAGTTTTAATTAATTTTAAATTTGAAATGTTCATTGGTTTGTACATATGTATGTGTTCAAATAAAAATGTTGGTTTAACTAAAAATAACACAAAAATTTGTATTGTTTTCCTATGGATTTTAATTTTAATTACACACGTGTATTCAATATTTTTTTTTATTGTTTTTGTTATTCTGAATTTAAATATTGAATGTTACGCCTTTTGTTAAAACAATTACTTATTGTTTTCAAAACAATAGTCGATAAACAAAAAAATTAAAAAAAAAGTAGAAAAAACAACAACTGAAATGAAAAACACGCATGTAATTACGATAATTATCATATACACGCATGGAGATCTATATATGTTTTTATGTATGTGTGTTGGAATAAAATGTTAATGACTGCATAAATTATTTAAAACTAATAATAATCCTTATAAAAACAATGGCTGAAACACCCACATGAGCAAATGATTGTTTGACAGTGATATAAACTAAAAGGACATTTATCATAAATGATGGCTATAAATTATGTAAAGAACGATTTAATAATTTAAAATCAAATATTTAAGAGAAAAAAATTGTATTGGAGGAGAATTAAAAATTTACAAGAAAAGAAATAGAAATGCATTAGAAATTAACTAGAACTAAAACTGAACTAGAACTGAACTAGAACTGAACTAGAACTGAACTAGAACTGAACTAGAACTGAACTAGAACTGAACTAGAACTGAACTAGAACTGAACTAGAACTGAACTAGAACTGAACTAGAACTGAACTAGAACTGAACTAGAACTGAACTAGAACTGAACTAGAACTGAACTAGAACTGAACTAGAACTGAACTAGAGTTGAACTAGAACTGAACTAGAACTGAACTAGAACTGAACTAGAACTGAACTAGAACTGAACTAGAAATGAACTAGAACTGAACTAGAACTGAATTAGAACTGAACTAGAACTGAACTAGAACTGAAATAGAACTGAACTAGAACTGAACTAGATTTGAGTTAGAACTGAACTAGATATGTGTTATAATTGCACTAAACCTGAACTAGATTTCAACTAAAATTTAACTGAATTTGAACTTAAATTTATGTGAAATTTAAAATGTCTTGTCTCATTTTTAAGAATCCATTAATTACTTGTAGCTTAGTTGTGCTTATTTTCAAATTAAAGTGCAAATATCAGCATGACTTAAATTTACAGCTTAAACTATATTAAACTATTTCCTTTTTGTTTGCATTTGCAAGTAGTTAGCATTTTTCATTAGATTTCCACTTTTTTTTCAAAGAATCAATTTAGTATTCCTTTTTTTATTTAAGATTCAAAAGATTATAATTTTAAATTTATTTAATTTTTTTTATTTAGTTCCACACTTCTAAAATGAAACTCCTCCAAAATTTATTCCTAATTTAGTATTGAATTTCAATTAAGTCTTGGAAGCACAAAAACAAAAAACCAAATCAAACTTTAAACTGCACCTATTTTCAGTTTAAGACATTTACAACTTATTTTAAAATTCGATATATTTTTTCTTTTTATTCTCCTATGCTCCTACAAAAACCTCTCCCTACATCATTAATCATTAATTTAATTTAAAACTAAATACACGCTTTTGAAATATATTTACAGAAAAAGTCTAGTTTAAGTATAGAAAAGTAAAGTGATGGACAGACTGCTAGACAGACGGACAGACAGTTATTCGGTCGAACAAATTTAATCAGCCACAAATTCAAATGTTTAACCAAGTAGAAAACAAGCAGTTAAATATTGTGTGCATTTTGTGTAATGTTGCTGTTGTTGTTAATAAAATTGCATTTAACCATATAAGAAACCAAGAAAAATCTTAACTTGTCTTAATGTTGCAGATAATCCCCTCTACTTAAATTTTATATAAAAATGTTTTAGTATAGAAGTCATGGCGTTGGTTGGGTGGTTGAAATTGTAAAGTTTTTATTTAGGTTGAAGTTTTTATTTTGTATAAGACACCCTACAGTAGGTAGAACAAATTTCGGTGATAGTTTAATTTTTTATTTTGATTAAAACGTTTAGTCAGTGTTTTGGGTTAAAAAAATAAAAATAAAAAATTTATTATTTCTTAATCCTTTTCTATATTTAATATCCATTCTGATTTAACTTCGGCTAATGATCAAAAGATCAAGTTCTTTAGTTCTATGTGTGTGAATATATGCTTTAAGTAGCCTTCTTCTAATTCGTTTTTCCTTCACCAATTTTATTTAGCTTTAATAAAACTCTTAATTTCAACTTAATTCAGATTTAATGTAAATGGAATTATCATGAATGTAAACCAAAAAAGTCAACTATATAAAATGTATAAAAACACACACATTAAAACCATTTAATATGACCATTACATATATGAATGTATCTCCTAAATATGTATATGAAGCAAAATATGCTTAAGTGCAAAGTAAACCAAGAAAAAAAAAAAATTACTCTAATATGGGTGTGGTATAATGTGATAAGTCAAGGTAACTTTGTAGTACCACAAACAAAAGCCCTTTTTGCATGTTTTATAAATAAAAAAAAGCACGAGAAAAAATTAAAAATTTTTTACATGGCATGTCTGATTTTTTAAGCGTTTTTTACGATTATAAAAGGAATATTTTTCATATGTAATTTTTGGAAAGGTGGACATAGTCACACACATGTCTGGAAAAATAACAGAGAGAGAGGATAGAGGCTTAGCCAGACGTCGGGACATATTAAATTTGTTCTTGCGTTTTGTTTTTGGCTAATAGGTGTGTTTGTTGTGTTTTTTATGGCCGGGTCATAAATAAGATTTAAATTTAAGAGAAAAAAAATATTCAACACCTTCTTTTTTAGCATTTTTTGTTAATAAATTTTTCCTTTATCTAATACTTATTTTTTAAGTTTATGAGCTGTTTTTTAAGCAGAAAATTATGATCATCAATATCTTTTTTTGTGTTTTATATTTTCAGCAAGATGATCATTTTGTTTATTAGTTTTTTCTTTACATTTAACATTTTTCATATTTTTTGTGTAAATTCTTTTTTTTTATTTTTTTTTTATTTTTGCGATAAATTTGTTGTTTGACATTAAATTACTTGTTAAACTTTCTACACCATCATAATGGTCTAAGACAAGTCTTAAACACATTTTTGTCTTTAGCTTTTATCTATAAACATAAATTATAATTTCTATAAAAAAAATTGTCTGGTTTATTGATGTTTTTTGCTTAAAAAAATATTGTAAAAGAAAATTTGTTTAATAGAAAAAAACGAAGACTCACCTTCCCATGGACAACCCACAATTTCAGCTCTTAAACAGACCGTGCGATCATATTGACCATATGGATAGATGCGTATTTTTGAGGCAAAAATTATGGGCTGTAATGTATTTTCAACTTCGCTGTAGGTATTTATGTTGCCAGGTAAAATCTAAAGGAATGTAAAAAAAGAAACAAGACATATCAATACATATAACAAGTTAATTTAGTTTAGAGAATAAATTACAGAGAAAGCTAAAATACTGATAAGTTTAACAAAAAAACAATTTGAATATTACAGACTAGAAACCTGGTTTCTATTAAGCTTAAAAATCAGCCTATAAATATGCTACAAAAATTAGTTAATAAACAAAAAAAAAAAAAAAAAATTGTCAAAACAATTTGAATATTGCAGTCTAGAAACCTGCTTTCTATTAAGCTTGAAAATTAGCCTATAAATATGCTACAAAAATTAGTTAATAAAGGATATCAATTAAATGAGTTATTTTATTAAAACAAGAAAAATGCAGATACATTTAATAATAAAATTTACAATTACAGTCTAGAAACTGGGTTAATATTATGCCTAAAAACGGGCTTTAAAGAACTAAATAAATCAGCCTATAAATATACTTTAAAAATTAATTAATAAAAGATATTTTGATATATAATCTATTTAGTAATTCTACTTATTTTAAAAGAGAAAGAACAGAGAAATTTGGAAACAAATTTTCTTATTTTCTGCTTATAAATCTGCTCTATATTTAGCTTGAAACAAACCTAAAAGTAGGATTTAAAAAACTAATGAGCAAAATACAAAATAAAACAACACATTGTGCTTTAGATAGTAAGAAATAGAAAAATTCTGCCTGACAAAAAAAAAAAAAAATAGCTTAAGAATATCTTTAAATTGAGTCTGAAAACTAGCCTATAAATATGCTTTAAATAACTTATTATATGAAATATTTGTTTGTTTTATAACAGAAAACATTTGCAGAGAAAACTATAAATATTTTTTCAAAATTGTTCTCTTAAATCTCATAACAATTTTATATTCTAAAAAAAATATTTAACAAATTTTTTCCCAGAACTCACCTCCTTTCCTTGCGTACTCTTCCATCTTTTCCAACTGGTAAAACCTGGACGCCAATATTCCAATACATATGCTTCTGTATACTCTTGACCTTGGCCCTTACCAAAACGACCCTGTGTTCTTATGGCCGTTACTACATGTACCGACAAAAGGTCAACTTGTAAATATTCTTTTAAAGCATTAGACACCATATGTTTGGGACACCAAGCACCGCCATTATTATCGGTTTTCAGTCTAAAAATTAAATAAAAAAGAAAAACAACATTAAAACAAAACACATAAATTACAATTATTGTCAAGAAAAAAAAAAATGAATCAAAATAAACTTCTTTTTAAACGCACCACAAGAACAGTATCTAAAAAAAAAAAATGTAGTAGAAAGCAAAGAAACAAATAAAAAAATTCCTATAAATTAATTGACATTAAATGACAGGCCCCACATTGGGTTCTGTTTTTTTTTTTTCGTTTGGTATGACTGTTGGTTTTTTGCAAATCCACAAAACCACCTTATATTCAATATCACCAAACGTCATCGTCTACAAAAATAAAATTAATGTATTTATTTTTTTCTTTTCAGTTTTTTTTTTTTTTTGTTTTTTCTACTTCATGTTGTTGTTGGTTGCTTCTGCTGCTTTTACTAGTATAAATTGCCTTAAATGGTACGTGCAGCTTAGTAAATTGAGCTTTTTGGTCATACGAAATCATCAACAAAGCCAAAACAACCAATAACCACTTGAAGTGGTTAATTTTGTTTGCTTAGTTTCATTTAAATTTTGTATGCTACAAACGGCATAATAGAATTAACATCAAATAGAAATAAAAAAGATAGATATAGAAAATATTTAAAAATATTTATACAGATTTGGTCCTACGAACCAGTAGTTCGTTCTAAATTTATATCAAAGTCTATTGTTTTTGGTTTAAGCAAAATAGAGTTTATTTTTAACTAAAATATATTCTCAAAATCCACTTAATAAAGAAATGATTTTATGTTTTTTTAATCTTAACAAATTGGTCCTACGCAGCTGAAAACTAAAAATGTTTCTTAAGGATATAAAGTCTTTTATTTTTTGTTTATATTAAGTAAAATCCATATTATTCTACCTCATATGAATACTAAAGTAGACCGATATATATTTTTTTATACATTTAAATATGGTCCTTCGAACCTCAAACATGTCAAAGTAAAATTACTTTTTAATAAACAGTTTCAATTACTTCAAGTATTAAGTAAAATCGATGTGTTTATGAAATCTGTATTATTCTGCCTCACATTAATCCAAAAATACATATATATTCTTTTCTGGATTGAAATATGGTCCTTCGAAACCCAAACATGTAAAACCGAAATTATTTTTTAATATACGGGTTAAATTACTTCAAATATATTAAATTTCAGTATTAAAAATTTCGTTTATTACACCGACAAATTGTTTTAAATAATTTTCCGTAATATAGAATAATTTTGGTCCTTCGAACTTTATTACTTTTAGAAAATCAATAATAAAATTTAATATCTTTTACAGGACTGTAAACAGTTCTTTTTTTAAAAAAAATAATTAAAAAGCTTGAACAAAATTGTATTTTTTCAAGCTGAAATCATTCAAAAGATTTTTCATACTTATGGTCCTTCGAACAATGAGAAAATTTATAATCCATACATATATCAAATAAACTCCATTTAATTTTACAAAAAAATGTCCCTAGCTATTTTTGGGTATTCAATATTTGTTTTCAAATAAAGATTTTTAGTTAAAAAAAATCTCTCTAAAGTTCACTTTATGCATAACATTATTATGGTCCTTCGAACCTCAAAAGTAAATATTTTTACATTGAATACAACAAAACTGCATTATTTGAATTTTAGCTATTTTTATAAAATTTATATGAAATAATTATAAATATAGTTCATAGTAAAAGCCATTTGACAACAGAAGGCTAAAGCTAAGTTCATCTTAGTCAAATATTTAACCAAATATGCAAGACCACTTATTCTGATCTTGCAAATGTTTTAGAAGAGAAAAAGGTAAAAAAAGATTCGATAAATTATTGATAAGTAAAAAATATTTTCCCATTAAAATGGAGAAGTTAGAAAATATTTTATATAGTGGTTACAGCATTTTGGTCAAATATTTGACTAGTCTGAACATACCTTAAGTAATCGTATGAGTTTGAAAATTATATTAATTCAAATTATTTCTAAATTTGTTTTAATTCGGCTAGAAATTTTTATATGTTAATGTTACAATTCTAAAGTAATTCTATGATGTAATTGAAATATTTTCAGTTTGATTTTTATTTATATCGATTTATATCTGAACTTTAAGTCTTAAGAAATTTATATTTAAAACTCAGACAAATTTAACTTTAATTTAAAAGCTTAAATTGGTGGAAAAGATAACACTTTCTGAAGCCATTTTATCGTAAGTGAGACTAAAGAATTTCCTTCTTGTTTTTAATAATTATTTTCTGAACTTTAAAGTTATAAATAAAAGTTTATAAATTTATCATTAATTAAATAAAAGATGGTCCTTCGAACCGACAGAATGATTGTTATAAACTTTTATCAGCCATATTTGACCTTTTTGACCTAAATTCATAAAATTTCATATAAAGTAAACTAAGTAGCTTAATTTTATAGTTAGAAGAGAAATTACTGAAGCATTTTTTTAAGCTGGAATTACACGAATGGTCCTTCGAGCCAACAAAGTGATTCTTCTACCTTAAATTATGAAAATTCATTTCTAAAAATAATATCAATGAAAAGTTAATAAAAAATAAAAAAAACTTTGAAAGCCATTTATAGGAAATTTGTTTGTGTTGATATTATGAATCTTTAAAAGTTCTGACAAGAATGTTTTGATGCTGCCTTGTCCTTGCAGCTACCTTAAACCTACAGAATTTTATTTTTTAATATGAATTCGAGAGAAACTTTTAAAGCTATTTTCAGGAAATCTTTTTTAAATAGAATGATATTGTGATTCCTTAAAATATCTAGTAAAAAATGTATTAACAACATTAAATAGCTTCAATTAACAGTTAGGAGAGAAAAATTTTGAAAGCCAGACTGCAGAAAAGGTTCTTCGAAACAACAAAATGGTTCCTTGAACTTAAAATTTTCGGAGTTTCTCATTCAATAATATAAATTAATAGTGAATAAAAATTATAATTATGAGAGAATATAACGAAGTCATTTTAAGACCAACGTGGTTTAAAGCAAGTCTGCACAAATGGTCCTTCGAACCAACAAAATGGCTCCTTTAACTTAAAATCTGCAGAGTTTTTTTTTTCAAAACTAATTAATAATAAATAAAAATAATTATTAAGAGAGAACTTAATGAAGCCATTTTAAGACCAAGTTGGTTTACAAGTGGTTTAAAGCAAGTCTGCACAAATAGTCCTTCGAACCAACAAAATGGAAAAAATTTGCAGAATTTCCTTTTCAAAACCAATTAATAATAAATAAAAATAATTATTAAGAGAGAACTTAATAAAACATTTTAAGACCAAAGTGCTTTACAAGTGGTTTAAGGCTAGACTGCAGAAATGATCCTTCGAACCAAAAAATGGTTCCTTTAACTTAAAATCTGCAGAATGTCTTTTTCAAAAATAATATAAATTAATAGTAAATAAAAATAATTATTAAGAGACAACTTGATAAAGCCATTTTAAAACTAAATTGGATTATAAGTGGTACTTCGAACCAAAAATAGTTTACTAAAAATTAAAGAATAAAAAAAAGCAGATATTAGCTTCGAAGGAAAAAAACTATATTAGAAATCTCATTTGGTCCCTCGTACGACGATATTTCGAATACTTTCCATTTAAGATTAATTTTTAAACTATAAAACTAATTTTAATATAAATTTCTTTTGGTCTTTCTCTTAAAAATTTTTTTATTCTTATAGAGTACTTTATAAATCTTCACAACCTCTTATAAAATTTGTTCTTATTTCTTTAATTCTTAACCAAATGATTTTTGATTTGGTATATATTACACTTTATTCCACTTTATTTATTTCTATATGTTTTTTCCTCTTTTTTATTTTTTTGCCATCTGTCCACATTTAAGTGGCGTTTTTAAGATTTGTTTTCTTTTTTTTAGATTTTTTCTTGGCAACAAAGATTCTTGAAGATTTTTTTCTGTTATTTATTTTAATGTAAATGCGTTTAAAAGCCGTTTTAAACGTCAATTCTTTTAGCCATGTTATCATTTTGAAATTCGTTAAAATAACCACAAGAAAAAGAAACAGATTTTTATATATAAAATTAACAAAATAAAAAAATTGAAGCAGAATCCCCCCTTTTGAATGAAAATCGCTTCTGGTGACTTGTTAAGTTCGTTTAAATGAATTTTATTTTATGTTCATCCTCTTTGGACTTCAACAGCTTCTGCTGGATTTCTTTCTTTAAATGGAACTTTATGGCTTGTTTGGTTTTTATTTAAGTAATATTTATTTTTTTTTCTTTTTGCTAAACTCAGCAGGATGTTGTCTTGGTAATTAAGGATTAATTTTTGTTCTTTAGTTATGGTTATTTTAGTTGAAATCTTTTTTTTTTTTTTTTTTTTTTTTTTTTTGTATTTTGTTGTACATTTGGAAGTTTGAAGTAAATGTCTTAAGCATTTATTGATATGTTAATTTTTGGTCTTCTAGTTTTCAGTTTTTTGCTTGTTGATTTTTGAGGCTTTGGTAAAAAAATAATTTATTGGTAATTGAAGCTGGGTGAAAGGAAGGTTTTAAGAAGTTTTATTTAATTAAACTTTTATTTAAAGGAAATTAAAATTATGGATATAGAGATAGAAAGGGATTTAAAACTTCTAAATGGTAATTAAATTATTAAGAATTTTATATAAATTAAATTTTAAATTTATATAAATTTTATAAAAATTATGATTAAAAAGGTACCTAAAAGTAGGCTAAGAAAAGTAGCGCCTGGAATATATGCCATATGGAATACGTAAGAATGTTTAGCCTTCATAAAATCCAATAATTTATTAATCATCTTAAGTTTGCTCAGATTTAAATAATTAGACTGGAAGAAATATTTGTTTAATTAAACAAATATTGGAAATAAATTACTAAAAAATAATGGGAGTTGAAAAATTGAAGCCTAATTTTAGGCTGTTGAAAAGTTTTAGAAACGGAAATAGTTTTATGAGCCATAATTTAAATAAGTTAAAAGGTAATAATTATAAATTTAAATAGAAATAATATTTGAAATATTTATGTAAATTTTAAACCAGGAAATGATTTTATTACTAAATTGTTTAGCTTTTTTTTCTTATAAATGCTACACCTTTATTTTTTTTATGTTTAATTTCCCTTTAAATACTTTTTAATGTGTACAGCCGCTCTTAGCATCATAATTTTACTATTAGCTATAAAAGCTTTTTATTAAAATTACATTTAAATTTCATTAATATTTTATTATCTTAGATTATTATGATTCCCTTTAAAGTACTTTTAAAAAACAATTATTTTTTTAAACTCATTACAACGGTAATTCTTTGAATTTCCAACATTAATATTAAAAAATAAAACATATTTTTTTTAACTAAAATCTAATATTTATTTAAATTTATACTTTTTAAATAAAAAAATATTACTCAACACATCATAAAGTCCCCCTTATTTAAAGAAAACTTAAATCTTTTTTAACAATAATTTTTATCATTACCCAAACATCATAAACACAACAATTATGAAGATATACACTTCTTTGGCCAGACAAAATAATGATGTGGTGATAAGACCAAAACACTTCTATTCCACAAATTGTTTTAATTTTTTTATGTTTTTATGTACAAACAGAATTTACCCAATTTTTTTTTAACAATTTTGTCTAAATTTTTCTACAAAAAAATCTTAAAATAAAGATAAACAATTGTAAAGTTTATGACTATAAAAAAGAATTGTTTTAAATTTTGTTACAGGTTCTTAGAAATATTTGAAAAAATTTAAAACATAACATACAAGTTGGTAGCCAAAGAAAAAAAAACAATTTTTTACTAAAATAAAAAAGTGCATGAAGCAATTAAACAGTGCAGGTACTTTGTGACTTTGTTTTTCTTTACTCTTTCCAACATCTCAAGATTTTATGGTTTTTATATTATTTTTAAGATTTTTTTATAATTGCTGGCGGTTCTTAACGTTTGATGTTTTGAAGAGTTTTATTTAATGTTATGTTTGGTGTTTTGCTTTTTTTCTTTTAAATGATCTAGTTTTATGTGAATTTTTCTTAATAATTACACATAAAGAATTTGAACTGTAAGTTTTATATTTACGTGAATATGAAATAAAAACATGACAAAAAGATAAGTGTTATGAGAAGAGGGTAGCAAAGAGAATGAGGAAGGAAATAGTTTTTAATTTATTATTATTTTTTTTAATAAAACACATTTTTTAATAATAAAAAATAAATCACAGAAAACCCTTCAAAAAATTAATTAAATTAATCAAATTTCCAATATAAACTTGGAGTTATGTAACGGATAAGAAATTTCAAATTTGTAGTTTTAAATTTACCTCAAGTAAACTATAGGTAAAATATATCAACCTGTTTTTGACAAAATCTCTTGAACTAATTACATAATAAAAATATTTAATTCTCTGTTTAATAAATAATGTTAATTTTTCTTCTTAATTTAATAATTTACTTCATGTAAATAAAGGGTAAATTATGTATACTTATAGCTTGAAACAATATTAGGTCAATTAATTTGGAAATTTTCTTTATTTAAAAATTATTTATATCATATAAAATTAAATATAAAATAAATAAATTATTAAAATTTTTCTTATGTAAAAAAAAAAAAAAAAAATAACAAATTCAAATTATTTACACCATGTACGCAACAAAAGGTTCAATTAAAAATATGTTATGAAAAAATATATTTATATTATTATCAGGTAAAAAATTGACAAACTATAAATTTTATCCCCATTTTTTCTAGAAAACGTATATATTCTAGGAAATGTAAAGCTAAGAATTTTTAAAATATTAATTTTGGAATTATTTACATGAAGTAAATTATAGACAAATTTAGTAAATAAGCCTTAATGTTTCACAAAAAATAAAAATTTCTCACTGAAAAATTTAAAAATATTTATTTTACAATTATTTACCTCATGTAAAAAATATGTAACAAATAAAGAAATTGAAGAAATACTATTTTACATTCATTTAAATCTGGTAAACAATTATGAAATGTTGTAGATCTTGCTAAACTTAGTGAAAATGAAGAGTTTATTTCATAGAAAACCGGAAAAATGTATTTGAAAATTATTTACATCATGTAAAAAATATATAAATAATATAAATTTTCCTTAAATTTTTACTAAATTTCTTAAAAAATGCAAGTTTCTTTTACAGCAAATAGAAGAAATGTATTTTAGAATTATTTACATCATGTAAAAAAATGGATCAATTATATCAATCATGTTCTTTTTCCATAAAACTAAGTTTTTTATAGAAAATTGGAAACATCTTTTATTATTTACACTACATAAATATTAAGTTAATAATGTAAAAACTCAGAAATATTCATATGAATAATAGATATTAGTGTTTTAAATTTTACATGATGTAAACAATAACTAAACTATAAATTATTTCTTATTTTTTTATAAAAGAAATAAAATGTTGTGTAAAAAATTAAGAAAACAATAATTTCATTTTTGTTTACATCAGGTAAGCTATAGGTAAATTATGTAAATGTAACTTAAATCTTATCAAAAGCCTAAAAAATGTATATAGAAATAATTCATTTTAATTTTTTAATTGTTTACTCTGATGTAAATAATAGGAAAATTAAAATATTTTCTCTAATTTCGTACTAAAACTAAAATTTTTATATGAATGATAAATATTACTATTTTAAATTTTACATGATGTAAACAATAGGTAAACTAGGAAGTATTTCTTATTTTTTTAATAAAAGAAGTAAAATGTTGTGTAAAAAAATAAGAAATCATTAATTTTATAATTGTTTACATCATGTAAACAATAGGTAAATAATAAAAATTTACCTTAGACTTTTGCAAAATCCCCCAAAATGTATATGGAATTAATTAATTTTATTTTTTTTAAATTTTTTACTAAAACTAAAACTTTTTTTATGGAATATTAAGAAATCATTATTTTTTTAATTGTTTACATCGTGTTAACATTAGCTAAATAAAATAAAATTAAATAAACAATTAAGTAAATTTTTTTAAATTTTCCATTAAAACCATAATTTTTGTAAAGAAAATGGAAAAGATTCAATTTAATTTTGTTTACATTATGTAAAGTAAATAATGTCAATTATCTCAAATAATGATAAAAGCCTCCAAATTATGTGAGGGAATGAAGCATATTGATTTTTAAATTATTTACATGATGTAAAGAATTGGTAAATAATGTAATTTTTTCTCAATTTTATATAAAGTCTATAGTTTTAATGTAGAACACTTAAAAACATAGATTTTGTTATTATTTACATAAGGTAAATAACTGGTAAATAATATAATATTACTTACAAAAATTTTAAAAACATCTTAAACACGTATAAGATTGAATATATTAGTATTACTGTTATTTACATGATGTAGACAATAGGTATATAATTTAAATATTTCAAAATTTTTCATAAAAATAACGATTTTTTATATAAATTTCAAAACTGTTGAGTTTTTAATTATTTACGTTAATGTAAACAATTAGTAAAATATGTTATTTTATTTAAAATATTTAAAAAATGTACTAAAATATGTAAGATATTAAGAAAATATAACTATAACAATTATTTACATAGTGTAAACAATAGGTAAATAATGTAGAATACGGTAAATTTCCCAAAAATTTTAAAGATTTTTTTTTCAGAAAGTTCAATAACAATGATTTTAAAATTTGGTACAATTATTTACATAGTGTAATTAATAGGTAAATAATGTAGAATTTTCTAAATTAACCATAAAATTAATGAATTTTTACAGAAAATTCAATAACATTGTTTTTACAATTTTTTACAGTATGTAAAAAATGTTGTAAACTATGTAATGTTTGCAAAAACAACTAAAATGTGTGTGGGATTAAACAATTCTAGTATTATAATTTTTTACGTAATGTAAACAATAGGTAAATAATGTTAAGTTTGCAAATTTGTACCATAAAACTAATGATTTTTCTTCAAAACTTCAAAAACATTGATTTAAAAATTTTTACACTAAGTAAATATTGTAAAATTCTCAAAATATTTGCTAAAGGAACTAAAATGTGTATAAAAATTTAAAATTATGGGTTTGGTAATTTTTTACACAATGTAAAAAATTGTTAAATAATCTAAAATTTGGCAAATTTATATTACAAATATGTATTATTATTAAAACATTAAATTGACTTATTTTACATCGAGTAATCAATAAATAAATAGTTGAAAATATCGTTGTTTTGTAGTAAAAAATATTTTTCTATTTATTTACATGATGTAAAAAATGGTATAGTTAAGTAAAATGGTATTTTAAATTCAATTAAATTTTAAATAAATAAAACAATTTAATCAAAAATCGATTTAATAAAGTTTTTAATTCATTTGTGGTAAAATAAAAAAGTTTTCTCTCGTTTAAAAACATAACATTGATATCAACTTCCCTATAAATAAATTAAAATCATTGTCAAACCCATAAATCCTAATTTATTAACAACTCCTACTTTTTTAATGACCCCTTTTGAAAAAGCCTACAAAAAAAGGTCAATTTAATTTTCATAAACTAAACTACCGCCAAACATTTATAGACACTAACAGCAACAACACATTTTTATTTCCTTTTTATTTTACATCAAAACATTAACAAATGTTTCTTTGTTTATACGTACAGCATCTGAGTGTATACATACATATAAGTTTTTGTTTATTTCTTTTAATCTCTAACTAAAATGCTATAAAAATCATTTAAAATGCTAATATCCTTAGTTTATAGACCCATTTCATTTTGACTTTAATTATTGTTATTGCCAAAGTTAACAATCTGTCTGTCTCGCTACAAGACAGTATAAAGAAGTAGTAAAAAGTATAAAACAACAACAGAAACTATATTAAAGTAAGAAAGAAAAATATATTTTGCTTCTGTGAAATAGACTTTTAACTGCAGTAAATGTAAAAAAATATTCTCTTAACATTTAAAAGCGGCTTGATGGAAAATATAAAAATCTAAGTGTGTGTATGAGTATTAAAGCATTTACTAGACTAAACAACCGGACTAACAACTATCTAATCAAACTTTATTTTCCAGTCTTTTTTTTTTTCTCTGGTTTTTTAATACAACTTCTTTTAAAGCCGCCTGGGTTTTTGCTTTTTCTAAAAAGCTAAATTCTTTTCTTCTAGTAGAAAATGCTAACAGTTGCTTTTGTTTCTTTTTTTAGAAAAAAAGTCTTGTTGTCTTCCTTTTTTTAATTTTCCAAAGTATTTTTAATGTATTTTCTTGAGTTTTTCTTAAGAGTTCATAGCTAAAGGCTAGAAGTATGAGATTCTATTTTTTTTCTTTTCTTTCATTGGTGTAGAGCATCAGAAAACAAACTGTCATTTAGTTAATCATGGGTAAGACGATACTATAATGTCTGCTCAGCAGCTAGAATATTTAAATTCTTTTAAAGTTTTTTTTTTTTGTTTTTTTTTTTTTTTTCAAGTTTGTTCTTTTAGTCATTCTTGCTATCCAAAACTATTTGTAAAGGAATTAATTTAAATTGAAGTTTAGAAGTGGCTACAATAATAACAACAACAGCAGCAAAAAACAAATAATCTAAAGAGGGTAAAAAATCGTTAAGAAATAAACTAATGTAGAATAAAATTTTGTAATATACAAGAAATGGCTTGGGTTATTTTCTTGTTGTTGAAAATTACACATTTAATTTAATTATTCTTTAGCATTTAATTGAAAAGTAATTGTATATAATTAAAATAAATGTATACCAATAACAATAAATACAAATTTAAATAATTATTTTTATTTAAAGGTAAACAAACTAATAATGCAAATAACATGATACTTAACTTAAATAAACAGTAAAAAAAAGAACATGCTTTAATAATTAAATTGAAATAGTCAGCTTTATTTGCAACATGAACTAAAGCGTAAAAAATAAATAAATTTGACCCTAATAAATATATTTGATATTAAAAAAAATTTAGTAGAAGATATTTATTTCTAAATTTTTTGTTATGACAATTATGTAAATATTGCCGAATAATTATTTAAAAATTTTCAAATTTCGTATTGAATTAATAGAAAACTTAATAAGATTTTTTTATTTTGAAAAAAAAAAAAATTAAAATCATTTTTTCTTTATTTACCAATTGTTTACCTGTTGGAAAATATACTTGTAAGAAAAATATTTAATAGAAATTAATTTTAATTTGTTTATTTACTTTAATAATTTTTAAATTTGTTCATTAAGTAAACAATCGTTATTTAATTCTTGACATTATGAAAAGTTTCAAATAGATGTAAAATTTTCCAAAGCAACATATTTTAGATTTAGATTAAATTATTACAATTATTTTTAAATTTCTTACATAAGGTAAACAATAGTTTTTTATTTGTTGACATTATACGCAGTTTTAGTTAATTGTTAAATTTGCAAAATAATAAATTTTAGAGTATATATCAGCTAAATGTGTTTATGTTTACATTGTATACCCACTGTTGCATAACTAATTTTAGTCCGTTACCAACTCTTTACAGTATGTAACAAATTTTTGTTATAATCCTGATATTGTGAAAGTAATTAAATTTCTTCTATGTATCCTAAGTTTTTATGTCACTATTTGTATGTTAACAATTTTCATCAGTTTTTAATTGTTGAAATTACGTAAACAATTAATTTTTAAATCTTGACACTATGTAAAAAATTCTTGTAATTCTGAAATTATGCATATATTTTACATTCTACAATGTCTTTTAATTTTTTGTGTCACCATTTGTTTGTTAACAATTTTCAGCAGTTTCTTATTGTTTAAATTATGTAAACAATTAATTTTTAAATCTCGATATTATGTAAAGTATTAAATATTTCATAATTTTTGACGAAATTTAATTTCAAAACATTTTTGACAGATATTTTATTTGATTTTTACTTTTTAATCATTCTTGACATTATGTAAATAATTAAATTTATACAATATATATAAATTTTTATGACACCAATTAATTTTCACCAATTTTCAGTTAATGACGTTATGTAAATAATTAATATTTAAATTTATTTTGTAATTTTTGACGAAATATAGTTTTTATATAATTTTTAAATCATATTTGATCTCTTTGACATTATGTAAATAATTACTTTTTTAAAACTTCTTTTCATTTTTTATGTATCTAAATCACTTTTTATAAATTTTAACTTTCTACAATTATTGACATTAGGTAAAGTGTTAATGACACTATGTAAAGAATTAAATATATGATTATTTTTAAAGAAAATTGAATTTCAAAAAATTTGACGAATTATTTTTTAAATATTTTGACTTCATTCACTTATTTTTTACATCATGTAAACAATAATTAAGAAAAAAATATTTATAATTTCCTGAATATTACTTCTTGACATTGCGTAAAAAGTTACATATTTTAATTTTTTTTTTTTTTTCAAAACTAATTCTCAATAATTTTTTTTTTTTTGTCATACTGACTTATATTGACATTATTTATATTTTGTTTACATGAAGTAAACAATTAAAATTTTCCAATTTATGGTAATTTATTTAAGAAATACTGAAGATTTAATGTTTTTTGCAAACTTGAAATTTTCCTGTTGTAATAATTTAATTTTTAATTGTTTACGTAAAGTAATATTTCATATATTTCTTAATTTTTATAAAATTAAAATTTTAATCAATTTCTTTGTTGAATTGACTTCATTTGACATTATTTACATGATGTAAAATTTAAAATTAAAGTCAGTACTTTATTTTTCGTCAACGAATTATAGAAATCTAAAAATATGTTGACAAAAATAAAAATTACTTATTATATACATGTGAATTATTTATTTTAATTTCTTACTATATTTCTATCCTTTATTATTTTATAGTTCTTTGTACATATATTTGCTAAATTGATTTATTACGTCATTGTTTACCAAATATTTATATGGAGGAAAATATTCAATTTAAGTAAATCTTGCACATTTTATAAAAAAATTTGAAATTGAAGCTATTATTTTCTATTTCATAAGAAAATTAAACAAATCAAAAAAATTTCGGCAGAAAAAAATCTATATTTTGTAAATAATTGATTTTTTTTACAAAATAAAAAGTTTCTATATTTATTAGCTATATTGACATATTATAACATTGTTTATATATTATTTACATAGAGTAAAATATTCAATTTAAAATAAGTCAATAGTCTTGAATTGATATTGTTTACTCATTATTTATACGATGTAAAATACGAAATTAAAGCTATCATTTTATATTTTGTCAATAAATTAAAGAAATCTAAAAATATGTTTACAGAAATCAAAATTACTTATTATTTACAGCATGTAAACAATTGATATTTAGTTCCTACTATATGTTTTTGCTATGTTATATTTTTTTATAGTTCTTTCTACATTTCTTTGCTATATTGACTTATTATGTCATTGTTTACCCATTATCTACATGAAGTAAAATCTACCACATTTTGTCAAAAAATTTTAACATATCAAGAAAATTTTACACAGAACAGAAAATTTATTAATTACTTGTAAACAAATCCTGTTTACCCATTGTTTACATGATGTAAAATATGAAATTGAAACTACTATTTTATATTTCAAATCAAAAGAATTTTATGCAAAGAAGAAAATTCTTTATTTTTTACAACATGTAGATAATTGATTTTTGATTGAATTTTATACTGAAAAAACAATTGTTTGTCATTTACTGTTTATTTATTATTTACTTGAGGTAAAATATGAAATTATAGCTATTAATTTATATTTCATAAATAAATTAAACAAATTTCAAAAAATGTTAGGAGGATAGGAAATTATTTACTATTGGCAACATGTAAATAATTGAACTTTAATTCCTGACATTCATAATTTGTGCAAAATAACAAAGATTTCTATACTTCTTTGCTTTATAAAAATATTATAAAATTGTTTACGTATTATTTACATAGAGTTAAATATTAAATTAAAGTAAGTCGTGTGCATTTGGTGAATAAGTTCAACATATTAAAAACTTAAAAAATAGTCTGAAAAGACTATTTTCAATTATTTACAATATGTAAACAAATAATTTTTGGTTACTCACATACACTACTTTTTATAAAATATATTTTTTTTTTTATATTTCTTTGCTATACTGACATATTTCGACATTATTTGGCGATTATTTACAGTGAAAAAAAAAATAAAAACTTTCACAACCCAACAAAAAATAATAATTTTTACCTAAGCCCTATTTTTTTATTATTGACATTATGTAATTCATTTTGTGTAAAATATAAAATAATTGTTTCTCTTTAAAGAATTTAAACTTTTACAAAATTTTTTTTTTATTATATTTTTATACTTTGTCATTATTTACCAATTTTTTACACAGTGTAAAAATTGAAATCTAAACGCTTAAATTACTTTTTCAACAAACTTCAGAAGTTTTAGCTAATTTTTATCAAAAATATAATTTTTGTAACCTTTTTTTTTTAATTTCTTATTTTTTCAATTATTACATTATTTTTGACACAATGTAAATTATGCAAATTTTTATAAAATGTAAACCCTAATTTTTTTTTTTGTTTACATTACGAAAAAGATAATAATATATGCATAATTTTTTATATTGTTTTCTTGCTTTATATTCTAGTTTACATTGTGTAAACAATTGTATATAATACATTTTTCAACTAAATTGAATATTTTATTATTTCATTTGAATATTGTTTTATAATTTACTTTATACTTATTTAATTCTAATTGTTTACATATGTAACATATGGAAAACATTAAAAACGAAAAAGAACTTCTAAAGGATTTTTTATAAATTATATTTATTTTTACGTTGAGTAAAATTACGTTGAGTTTATATTATGTAAACAATTTCGTCTAAATTGGTTAAAATATTCATTTGACATTATTTAACATTATTATTTACTTTTTTTCATAATTTACATTCTAATTATTTAAAATGTAATTGTTTACATTATGTAAAATGTGAAATTTAAGCTGGTTCTTGTGTAAAAAATAACTTTTAAAGAAATGCATGTAACATATAATAATTTTTACACTGAGTAAAATTATATTTTTCACTAAGTAAAATATAAAAATTAACCAAATTTTTAAAATAAAAAGTTTTTTTTTTATTATTTTTATAATATACCAATATCTACATTATTTACAATATACAATTGCTTTTTACATTATGGAATATATTAAATTTTGGCTAAAGCATAAGAAAATTAGCTAAATGTACTTATTTTTACATTGTTTACTTATGTCACATTATTGTTTATGTTATGTAAACAATTAAATTTTATACATTTATTAATATTATTATTATTATTATTTTTTGCTTTATTTTCTCAAAATTAATACTTTTTAGCAATCATTTTTCATATTAAAACTATTCACCTAATGTAAACAATTAAAGTTTAGGGTTTTAAACTGTAACTTTTAATTTTTACATATTTTTAAACTATTGTGTTTATTTTTTATATATTTTTTAATAGCTTTACTAAATTTTCTATTTAAGTGCATTTTTTATTTAATGTAAACAATTATTTTCTCTTTTTTATTCTTTACAAAATCTTCCAATTTTTCAATTTATTTTCTTAGAAATCTTTCAATTTAAATCTTGAACTTAACAAGTTTCCTCTTACAGCCCTTTTTTTCAACAGTAATTTTCTTATTTTATACTTTTTTTAAATATCTAAATTTTTTACTACTTTCATTTATTTCAATTAACCATGAAGATGACCTATAAAAAAATGATTTAGCTTTAGCTATATACTCGTCTTTATTCTCTACCTAATCATTACTTTAGGGCACCAGCAAAAAAAAAAAAAAAAATCACTACATTTTATTTTTATCTATTATTCTGTATACTTTTTTTTTTTTTTGCTGACTGAGGCAAATTTAAAATTTTTTTATACTGGTCTTTACACAAACACAGGAAATGACCACAGCTTCGTTAGCTAAGATTACTAACTGCCTCCCCTCTTGTTTAAATTACACAGAAAAAACTCTACTAAAATAAAATGACTATAAAATTTCATCATAATATTTTGGAACTAAAAATTTAAATAAACAATTTTAAGTTCAGGGTGTAAAAGGCCATGATTATTAATATAAATATGTAGAAAGAGAGAGAGAGAAAAAAACATAATGCGGGTTTATTTTTAGAAAAATACCCATATTATTATTTATTCCGTATTAAAAATTAAGGAAATTTTGCTTTAATTTTATATGCTTTTGATTTTATTTGGGTTTATAGCTAATATTAAATAATTCAAGAATAAATTATGATAAATTATAAAACCATTAGATAGAAATCTTTAAATATTTATTTAAGAGATAAATTAAAATTGGAAATGATATTGCAAATTTTATTTATATTATACTATATACTATTACATAGTCAAGGGTGCTTTGTTTATTTTTTCTATTTTAGTTTAAATTATTTCATTTCTTTGTTTGTTAATTAATTTATTATTTGTGTTTTTTTTTTATTTCACATACCTTGCATGTTGTGGCCCCACAAAACCTGTATCATGTGCTGAACTGGCGGTGATTTGAGCATCTGTGATTGCACCAGATTCCATGCCCAAAGGCATATTACATGTGCCTAGAAAAAAAAAATAACAAGAATAAAGAAAAATTACTTTTCAAATTAAAAACAAAAACCATAAATTATTAAAAAACAAAATAAAAAATTTTCTTTAAATTCTTAATTAGTGGAAAAAGTTTTAAAATAATGTGGAGAAAAAAAATGTAAAGAAAAACAATTTAACACTACAATTAATTAAGAAAATTTACATCACTCTACTCATACTTGTTGGGAGACATTGTGTTTATATTATGAATGGAAGTCAGACAAATGTAGGCCCTTTATTTTTTTTATTATTTTTTTTTTTTTTTGTGTAAAAAAGTCATAAATTTTTCTTGAGAAAATTTTCTAAAAAAAATCAAAATCAAGTGTTTTTTTAAGTTAAAGAAAAACAAAAGCATGAAAAGCCCATAATTTTTGTGAAAAAGCTAATTTATCAAATTAACTCAAGCATTTATGATAATGATAAATTTGGAAAGAAATAAATGTTTATGGAGATCTATCTAAAATAGATAGGAAATATGTATATGAAAATAACCTAGCAAACAATTTTTAAATATGAATAACATAAATTCAAATTAGAGAACTTAAAATAGTTTAAAAAAATAATCGAATAGAAGCTTTTTAAAAACTTTTTAATGGTAAAAACGCGAAACGGTTAATTTTGAGAATTAAATTGCTTAATTAGTAAATAAGCTTTAAGGCTTCACAAAAGGGTTAAATAAATGCTTTAAAACATTTTCATTTTGGCTCTCAACTTCAGACTTAGTAATTAAGCTTTAAAGCATTATGTGTATTTATTTTAAAGCTTTACTATTTCTCTATTAAAATGGATAGAATTCAATTAATTGTCTCTCAACTTCTTACTTAGTTATAAAGCTTTAGCGGTATTTATTTGAAACCTTAACTCTTTCTCCATTAAAATGTAAAGTAATGAGTTAATTTTTCAACTAAAAGAAAATAAGTTGAAACTTTTAGAGTTTATAAAATTAATTAAAGACTCTTTGAGTTCAAAAAATAGAAACTTTAAAAAAGATCTGTAACTTATTTTATCACTTCGCTGCCAATATAATAGTTTTAAGCTTAACTGGCAACGTTTGTTAAAAAGCTTAATTTCTTTTCCATTAAAATGATAATTATTGAGTTAATTGTCTAAGCGTTTATTAATTAATAATAAATTAAAGCTGTTAAAGTTCACAAAATATTTTAAATAAAAGCTTTAAAAAAAGCTCATTAACGGAAAAAATACTAAAAAGTTAATTTTTGCAATCTACTGGTCACTTGGAAATTAAGTGCTTTAGAGCACTGGTATTATTTATTTGGGCTTAATTTCCTCTGCAATAAAAAAATAAATTATTGAGTTAATTTTTTAAGCTTTAATTTAAGAATTTAACTTAAGTTTCTTCGAGTTTACAAAAAGGTTAAAAAATTCTAAACACTCTAGAAGGTTAATTTAAGCTCTCAACTTCCCATTTGCATTATGAGTATTTATTTAAAAGCATAACTCATTCTCTATTAAAACGAAAGGTATTGAGTTAAGCTTTTATTGAAAAAAATAATTTGAGACTTTCAGAGTTTACAAAATTAATTTAAGACTCTTTGAGTTCACAAAATAGTTAAATAGAAGCTTTTAAAGAGCTAAATAATGATATACACATTGTAGGGTTTACTTTCTCACTCAGTTGCTCACTTAGTAAATAAACTTAAAAGCACTACTAATATTCGTTAAAAAGCTTAACTTCATTTCGATTAAAATGAAAATTATTGAGTTAATTTTCGGAGCTTTTATTAAAAAGAATGATGGCTCTGAGATTTTAAAAAATAGTTAACTACTTAGAAGCTTTTAAAAAACTAATTAATGGGAAAAATTCTAAAAAGCTGAACTTTAGCTATGGATATCTCACTTTGTAAACATGTTTTAAAGCTATACCTTCAATTACATAAAAGTTTAACTCTTTTCTAATTAAAAACGAAATCATTGAGTTAATTTTTGAAGCTTTTATTAAAAATATAAATTGTTTGTAGTAAAAAAAAACTCTTGTTCTTACTCTCTATTAATTAAGCTTACATATATATACAACTTTATTAGTATTATTTGAGATTTTTCTTCAAAACTCTCAACATTGAGTCACATAATAAGATAAGCTTAAAAGCTTTCCCTATTCTCTGAAAAAAGCTTTAAATTTCCTTTTTTGTTTTGTTTGTCTGATGTATATATTTATAAATCTTTTAATTTAGAAGTTTCTTTAATTTCAAAATATTCACTGGTTTCTTCCCTAATTTTTCCCTTATTAACCCAAAATTATTTTCCAAAATTCCTCTATTTTTTATTTTTTTTTTTTTTTTTTTTTGTCAATGATAAAAATAAAAAGTGATCTTTAAATTTGGTTGTTATATCATTTAAAGCATATTTTTTATACGATTTTTTTCATATTTTTTATTTTGTCATTTTTAAAGTTCCCTGTTCGTTTTCGATGCCTCCTACTCCATATGTTTTGGGTTGCCATTTGTGTGACACATGTGGTGTCATGAGTGCGTGCGTGAGTAAGTGTTGTTGTAGCCATCAATTTAGGAAATATTTTTAGTTTTTTTATTTGTTTTTTAACATGCTGCTGTTTTTTTTTTTTTATTTTTTATTTTTGGAAATATAAATGCAGTTTAGTTCTATTTTTTTTTTCTTCGGTGCATGACGTTTAAAGTTTAAATGATTTCATGATCTTTTATTCCATTTTATTTCTGTTTTTGAATTTTAGTGTGTACAATTTTTTGCATGTCACTTTTTTTATAACCAAGTGTTAAATATGGCATGACATTTTTGTTTCTGTTACAGATTACGAGCAGAAAAAAGCTGGGAATGAGAAAAATAAGCCAACAAGGAACTTGAAAAATAAAAAATAGTTGCACGCAATGTTTAAGAAATTTTGTTAATTTTGGAAGTTCATTGTATTTTTTGATAATATGAGTCAAATTAAAAGAAATGAAATCAGCAAAAATGTTGTAAATTGGGAATAAACAATCGTTTTCTTTAAGGAGGCAAATACAAACAAAAAGTAATTATATTTCTGGCTTTGAAGATTTCTCTTTTCTTATCAATTTATTTTATATATCATTTGAATAAAATTTTAATTACAATACAAAAATCCACACAGCTTTATTAAAATGATTTAAAAATTATTCCAAAACCTGTTACTCCTCCTTATCTCCTTTCAAACTATTCCAATAACTCTTTTTAGCATCCTAATTTGCAATTATCTCCTTTTTTACCTAAACCATTTATCATCATAATGTCTTAAAACTGTCATTGTTAAGTAGATAAATTGCATATTTTTTCTCAAATCAAATCATAGTTAAATGTCAAATCCATTTAAATGATCAATTAAATAACATGATTTTAACTTGTTCTTCAATCTAGAACTATTAAGATTGACATAAAGACTCAAACTCCACCTAGTTAGTAGAAAAATATTATTATGGGCATAAACTTTAATATTAACATATTTTTTTCCCCTTTTTATTCTAGAAGTTATATCTGTCTTGTCATTCGTTTTATTTAACTACATTTGACTTCTTGCTAAATTTATTACTCTTTCAATTCAATGTGATTTAAAGAAGTCACCTTTTTAGTTGTTGTTTAATATTTTTTTATTTCTTGCTAACTAGACTTCACAACGCATCACATCACATCATCATATCATTGACTCTTAATATGTATACGAGTTAGCAGCACTATGGTCTTATATGAAGGTAAGCCAAAAGCGACACATTCAAACTATTCTATGGGAGCGTTCATTTAGAAATAAATTTTGTTGGTATTTTTATATGTATGTGTAGTTCTTTTTTAAAGGTAATACCTTGGATTCTTTTTTTTTTTCTTTAGCAGGGAAGTGTGTTTAAGCAGAGAAAATAAATATAGAGGAAAAAAAATCTGATATAAATCCCCTTTTTTTGCCAGCTTGTTATCCATATTTTGTTGTATTAGCCCAGAGAAAAAAAAGGGTTATTCTCAGTGTATTTAGTTGGTAAATAAAATCACTGACATTTTCCTTTTTTTGCTATAGCTTTGTTTAGTTTTTTTTTTTATATATGTATATGTATTAGGGTTTCATTCCCCCAGTATAAATGTTGATTAAAGTTGATATGCCGCATGAGTTGATTTTCTGACACAACTCGTAAAGAAAACAAGAGCTACAAAAATATTGTGAAAAAGCTTAAGGAAAATTGTTAACTAAAGTGAAAATACACAGAGAAGAAATTGAAGATTTTGTAAGGTAATATGTTTAATTTCCATCACTCAAACAAAATATTTCGATTTCCTATTTCGATGATTTACAAAAGCAGCAGCAAAATCTCAACGAAATCAAATACTTAAGTAGTCATAGATCCAAACAAAGCATCCTTCGATTAAAGCACAAAATCAGCTGTATAAGGATTAAATGTTATAACTAAAAATCAAATTTTTATCCAACTCCAATACGAAAGGCAAAGATTTTTAACTTATCAGGGTATCAAACGCCAGTTGTTTTTCAATGGGATTTAAGCACAGCTGTTACAGCAATATATTAAAGAACTACAAATGAGCAAAAATCTTTTATTTTAAATTGGGAATTAAAAATAAAAATCATATTCTTAAGAGCCATAATTCCAAAACAATAATACAGAATTCTTTCCTTAAAAGCTCGATAAGATTATTTGTCATATTTTCTTTAAAAGCTAGAAAAAAAGGATTACCTTCTTTAAAAGTTCGAAATAGAGAATTAATAATATTCTCTTTAAGATCCTGAATTAAGGTTTAAAATTAGTTCCGACAAATCTCATAATTTGTGCTAAAAATGATTGACTTATAAACCCAATATTACCTCTCAAACAGATCCACTATTGATCATTAAAAATTATTGTCTTATAGACCCACTATTACCCTTCAAACAGATCCACAATTGATCATTAAAGAAATGCGCAATTTATCCTACTAAAAATCTACGACTGAAACTAAAGGATGATCCACGACTGATCACAATCAAGAGTTCACGACAAATCAACAAATAAATCCGCAATTGATCTTATAGAGTTTCACAAATGATCATCGCAGTAGCTAGGTTCAACTATCAGGAAGATCTAGAGCTAATCTAAAAAATTTCCATAATTAATAATTGACATCGTACATCGATCGAAAATTTATTATAAAAAAATATGCTAATTATCATCATCATCATCGATGTATACTTTTCTGACTGACCTATAAAATAAAACACTACCTTCAAGTAGATTAATGATTCATCTTATAAAAATTCATATTTGATCATCACAGAGTTTTGCGATTGGTCATCATATCATTGATCATATTGATAAATGATTCTCATCATAATCATCACTTACTTTAATTCAGAACTACGGTTGATCACATTTAAATAATTGATATTTTAAATATATGACTGATCATAATAAAAATTACGCATTTGATCATCAAGTAGATCGACGATTCATTTTAGAATGGCTGTCAAATATTATTCCTTGATTTATTGTCACACATATTCATGATTATTCATAGTATAAACCCAAAATGAATTAGCAAAGAAATACATAATTAATCGTAAAGAAGATCACAATTTATTATAGAAAAATATACAAATTATCACCATATAGATCTGTGATATATACATTTCTAACTGATCTATAAAATAATACATCAGACATGATTAATTTTATAAAAATTCACAATCGATCATCATAGAGTTATGCGATTAGTCAACAGGTTGATCTAAAATTGATCATATTAGGGATCATTGATTCATAATCATAATTATCACTTATCTTAACATACAACTACGAACCTTTCAGATGATTGATCTTTTAGATGATCATAATTAAAATTGATTATCAAATAAATCCACTCTTAATCTTATAAAGATAGTAAATAATTGTCTTAAAAATCTTTGATTTATCATGGTTATTCATAGTATAAATTCAAAATTGATTAGCATAGAAATATATGCTTGATCGCAATGAAGATCTTTAACTTTTTATAATCTTATTGATCTTATTGATCTCAAATTTGTTAAAATAACGATCCACAATTGATTTGCCTATAAATCCACAATTGATGCCAAAGAAATTTTAAATTGATCATGAAATAGTTCGACAATTTAAAGGTGAATAGATCGTTATATAAATCCAAACTAAAGTTTTTATTAACAATACTATGGATTGAAAATTTAATACTAATTGTAGCTTGATTTGAATAATGATTAGCATCTTGTAGATTCAAAATGATTGTTTTACAGATGGTAAAGATGATCGTCTTAAATACAAAAAATGAAGCTAAAATTTACTGATTTTTCTTTTTTACAAATACACAATTGAATCAAAAACTATTTTTCTCATAAATCGAAAGTAAAAGTTTTAATTTAAGATTTTAAAAGATACATAATTTCAGGTTAAAGATCACTATCATTGAGATCACAAATTAAAAAAATTGGAGCTTTCTAAGGATCCTCGTTTGAAGCTTAAATACGTTCTCTCAAAGATACGCGATTTAACCTTTAAGGTTTAACATTTTAGCCTAAAATTTTATATTTTTAAATACCACTCATCCATGATTTAAGCTTGAAGGCTTAAAATTTTTAAATACTTATAACAAAAGTTTATATTAAGCCTTTCAAATATTTGTAATTTTAATTCAAATAGATCTTTTAAAAGATCCACAATTTTAAAGTATACGAGTAAAGCACAAATTTAATATTCCTTAACTAATTATTAAATACATACCTACAAGTCAAACTTAAGTTGAGCTTCTAGTACATTCATGATTGAAATTGGGCTCCTAAACACTCACCACTAAAGCTCGAATTGTATATCGTAATTGAAATACAAATCCTGATTTCTAAGCCAAAGGTTAAAGCTTTAAAAACATGAAAATGAAGAAATATTTTCAAAACCAGTGAAGATGTAACCAAACTTTATAGTGGATCTCTAAGACTAAGAGACAATTCCTACAATTTTATCTCAGTGTATTTTTAAAAATCTCTTCTTCACATATTCAATATTCCTGTAATAAGTATAGATTTGTGTGTATATTTGTTTTCATTTTTCCACTCTTTCCTCTAACTAACATTCAGGGAGACGAACGGATGGACGGACAGACAGACATAAGATTTGTATTGTTAAGTATTGTTATGCATTCACATGGAAAATTTTTGTTGCATTTACAATTTGCTATTGTATTAAAAGGTATGTACATATGTATATTTAAAGCACAGTATGTAAGATAAACTTTTAACAAAAATCTGTCTATAATATAGCAACATCAAAAAAAAAAAAAAAAAAAACGAGTACTTACTAGCAACCTTTCAAAGAACAGATAGACAGACAGACATACTCTAATATAAAGACATGTTTGAATCAGTTCTTTTTTTTCCTTTAACTCTGCTGGATGTTTGTTATACTTGTAACTACTGTTGATGATGTTTTACTCTGTTGTTTTTTTCTTTCTGTGTATGTTGTAAAGATACATTAGCAACAACAACAGCAAGAAAAAAAATTGTATATTTATTGGTAACAATGATATCTCTGCATAATTTGTTAAACTCAATGAAGTCAACCTTTTTTTTTTTTTTTTTCTTCTTTCCGTTTACTCTTCCTCGATTTGGGTTCCTAAGTTTTTTTGTAACAAAAAAACGAGTAGATTTTTGTATACAAAATCGTTTTAAATGTGATGAAAATTTACATATATCAAGCTTATATATGTAGTATATTTGTTTGTTTATTATACTTGCAACATATTTGTAAGTAACTTATGTTGAATTGTAGATCAAATGATTTAACAAGAGTCTCTTAATAAATGATTATATCGTAACATATTGGTTTAGACTTATAGTATGAATGAATCAATGACTGACTGACTCAGTGAGTGAGGGACTAACTTACTGACAATATCATATCTAGCTAGCTGGCTGACTTAATGGTTGACTGCTGCTTGGTTTCTGGTTTTATTTTAGTTAAGTGTCTTGTCTTTGTAGCTCGATATACTATTTTATATATAATATAGTTTTTGTATGTATAAAAACAATTTCCCTAGTAAATCTATTTAATTTGAAAGCATATATTAAGTAGAAACTTTATAATCATTAGATATTTATTGAATTTTATATATGTTGCAAAATTAATAATATTCCTTCATATACTTATTTGTATGAAATGTATTTTATTATCTACAATTCAAGTAAACTTTTGTTATTGAAGTGTATAATTTGTGTAGATAATAAGATTAGAAATGTGAATAATAATTTGTAAATTTGTTAAAGTTAAATTTATTTTAAATGAATAGGAGAGGTTGTATCTATATAAGAATATTTTATAGGCAAATATATATAAATGCTGTTAATAAGATTTTAAATATATTGGCAGGTATTATTAAATGAAAATTATTATAGAAAATCAATTATTTTATAGAAGTCAGGTAGAAATACTTAATTATAGTTTAAGTTTATTTTAATTTACTCTTATATATATTAAAAGCTATACAGCTAGGAAAAATTAATATTAAATACAAATAACTTGTTAAACATAAATTATAATAATTTAGTTAGAGATTTAAGAAAATATAGAAAATCAAATATAAATGATTTTAATACCAATAATTATATTTTTATAGTCTTATAGAACGACAAATGAAGCTCAAAATTTGGTTCTTAAAAAACCCATATTTATAAATTAATATAAACGTTTTCAAGACCTCCTATATAGTCTTAAAACACCTTAAATTAAGGCTCTATTTTCAAACATTTTCACTTCAAATTTTTATATATTTCTAACCCCATATTTCTCCTTTTTTTCGTTTTCAAATTTTATTCAACTCTATTTAAAATTTTTATTTATTTCTCTTACAGAGAAAGCTAATAAATTTTAAGAAAATCTTAGAATTTTTTTCTTAAATTTTTATCATTGTTTAATTTAAAATCATAAATAACTTCTTTTGGGTTTTGATATGGGGAATAAATATTATTATAACTCTTCGTTAGTTTCATGTTTCAAGGATTACAGTAAGAAAAAGGAAAAAAAAAAAAAAAAAAAAAATGAAACTAAAAAGAAATAAAACGAAACATCACCCCATAAAAATGTCAATAGTTAAATGGATGCCACAAAAAGCATTACATTAAAATGCAACTTGCTGTTAGTTTCTTTCCGTTCTGTTGTAACTTAAATTTTACATAAGAAGTGAGGATTTAATTTTTTTCATAAAACCGCCAACCGTGTAAAAGCCATTAAAAAACCATAAGAGCAATTTTTAAATGTGTGTTGAGAGTAGAAGAAAAGGAAGAAAAAAAAAATATGCGAGGGTGGAGGGGAAAAAGGAAAAATTTAGAAAAGTTGTTAAACAGAGGGATATATTCATTTTATACTGAGTTATTTACTACCCGAATCATGGTCATAGAAATAAAAAGCTTTTTTTATAAAACTTGAGGAAAAAAGCTTTTAACTTAAAATTTTTCACTGAGAATAGTGCAATTTTAAAGTATTCTTAATTTGAGATTTGTTCAAAAATAGTTACATTTTAAAGCTTGATTTCAAATAATACTGAATGTCACTTCACATTTTGAATCCAACGATTTTTTTCAAAGCATTCCCAATTAAAGATAAGCTTTGCTATTAAAAAGCTTTCATAAAAAAAGTTTAAGCAATACCAGCCAATTATTTTTAAGTGCTTTTTTAAAACTTTTTTAAAAATAATTTAAAATTTCAGTTAATTTTGTTTATCTAAAAGCTTTTTTTTAGAATATTCTCAATTAGCAATCAACTTTAATTTGTGAAAGCTTTTTACCAGCCACTTACTTTCAAGTTATTCTCTTCAGTATGACGATGAATATCTTGTTGAAAAGCTTAAATACAAATAAGCTTGGAAGTTTGGAATACTTTTTAAAAGCTTTTTAATTTCGTATTACCTTTGCAATTTGAAGACTCAGTTTAAATAAATTTCAGAAAAACGATCCCTTACCATTTAAGTTTTTCACAAAATATTAAATGCAAAAAGTTTTAAGAAAGAAATTTATTTGAATTAATGCAAGATTTTAATACAATTTTTAATATAAAGATTCTTTCACAGGTCAAAAGTTTAAAAAAAGAGCTTTTTTTAAAATAATGCTCAATTTCGGATGAAGTTTGGAAATTAAAATCTTCTCAATTTGAGATCAGCTTTGTTACCTGAAAGCTTTTATTAAATAAATTTTAGCAAAATAAGTTTACTATATTTAAGTTATTTTCAATAATGACTAGATCAAAAGCTTGTTAAAAAGCTTATTTTAATTGAAGTATTTAAAAAAATAATTTTCTATTTGCTATCAACTTTACAGCCTGAAATCTCTCTTTAAAATAAACTTGATTCTACCAAGTTATTCTTAAAAATTTTAAATGTCAAATGATTTAAATTTTTTACCGCTTAAATTAAAGCTTTTTTTAAATCATGTTCAATTGACTTTTGCAATTCGAATTCATTTCTTAAATTTAAAAAAAGCTAAGAAAACTTTAAAAATATTTTACAAAATATCAAGGGTTAAAAGCTTGACAAAAATTTTGATTTTAATTAATTCAAAATATCAAATGAATATTCAAATCAAAAATTTTTTTTGAAGACTCATAAAAATCTAATGATGCTTAGCTGCAATTTTAAAAAAGTACGCTTAAATGTCAAAGGTTAAACTTTTGAATTACGCTTAGTTTTACATATTTTTGGTAAATAAATTTTAAATTAATCTCAACTACAATATTAATTAAATACAAGTAAATACCAGAGTTCATCTTTTAAAAAGCTTTTACTGCCAAATAAATATCTTATGTCAAAGGTCAATTATTTTAAAAATGAATTGATTGGAAATAGTTTTAAATTAAATATGAAATTAAAGATAAAATTGGAGAAGCGAAACTTCTACTTAATTACCAGAAGAATACCAAAGTTCATCCTGTAAAAAGCTTTTATTGCCAAATAAATATCTTATGTCAAGGGTCAATTATTTTAAAAATTAACTGATTGGAAATAATACTAAATTTAAATATGAAATTCAAAATCAAATTAATACTTAATTTGGATTTTTATTATAAAAACTTTTACCTTATTTTCTATTAAATTTTTTTTTTTTTGTTCAAAACTTCTCCTACCATCCTCCTAAATGCATTTCTTGTTACATTAAAAGTTAGCAGACAAAGTTTATTATTTTTTTTACTTTTAAAACACCCCCTGCTGTTAACAAAATTATACAAAGAATATATATAACTCCTTTCCTTCTTTTTTTTTTTTTTTGCATTTACACTTGGAGCTGAAATTTAAACGAAGCTGATATCATAATAGTAGCTTCTGTAGCTGCATATTTATAACTTCACAAAATAGTTAATGACAATTAAACATAAGATCATATTTTACCACAAAAAAATAATAAAATACATAAAAAAAGAATTGAGCACCTTGGAAAACACGCTATGGGGTTTCAGAGCCCAAAAAAATAAAAAAGAAAAAGTAGTAGGCTGTATAGGTATATCAGACTAGTAATGAAGTTACTATGTAGCTAAAACTTACCTATATCGAATCCATGTATATGTGTAGATTGATAAAGCACTATGCTTATAAGGGTTAAAAGCTGATAGGAAAGGCACTGGCGGGAGAACATATTGCAGGTGGTAGTTAAGGTGAGTCGTTGTATTGATGTTGATGATAAAGATTTTGTTTTAGCCATAATTATATTTTATAGATTTTTTTCTTGTATTAGCAGGCAGTGGTTTTATTTTTTTCTAAAAGATAGTGGTATACAAATAGCAGGAGATCTGAAAAGAAGAAAAAAGATAAAAATATTTATTAAATAAATTTGTTTTTGTTTTTTTTTTTTTTATTTAAAAAAAAATTTAAAATTAATTATAAACAATTAAAGGGAAATTTGTTTTGCTTTCAAAAAACAAGTATCATTTAGTACCATTTTAGTGGTTTAAGCAACAAAAATAATTTAGTTATTTGTTAACTTACAGAAGCTCTTAGTTAATGTCTAACTCCTGTGGTGATTGGCCATACAACTTTATTGTGTTTGAATATAAAAAACAAAATTTCAACATAAAAATGTATATAAACAGATAATTGCAATTTATGAGAAATTTAACAAAACGTACGTACATACAAAACTACATATAATAAAAATTTTCAAGATCGTAAAAATTATGACATCTTTTCAAAAAACAATTTAAATTTCTTAACCAAGAAATGTAGAAACAAAGTACTAGAATTTTTGTTTAAAAAATTTTAAAACAAAAAAAAAAAAAAAAAAAAAAACCTGCTTTGTCATGTACTGACAGCTGTCAAAATAGTTAACTTTTTTCCCCCTTAACCAACAGACATTTTAAACGTTTAAAAATTCTTGGCAAAAACCAAATAAACGAAAAAACATCATCATTCACTCACTCATTCTATTCTCTTCAATAAAATATGTAAAATATCTAAAAATGTACTTAAAATATTTCATTGCCCCTTAAACCCCCTCTCTTCATACGTACACACATATGGATCTTTTTCATATGTTTAACAAAAGCATACCCCAAGTAACTTTTTTTAACTAGATAACAAAAAAAAATATGTTCTTAACGTACAATTTCATTAATTCATTAAAATGTCAAAGTGATATGAAATGTCATGTTTATTCAATTTAGTAGACAAACAATTGACACGTTTATATAAAATAATTCTTAAGTTTTCATTTGAACAAAAAGTAAAATAAAATAGCAAATATTCCTTTTTAGAAAAAAGATTCTTAAAAGCTCTAAGGAATATATTAAGAATTAATGGTATTTTTTAAAGTAAATGGAAAAAAATTTAAAAAATAATTCATAAAAATGTCGAAGTTTAAGGTGAAAAAATGGGGAGAACATTAACATTAATAATACATTTTCTTGATTTATTTAACCCTAAAAAATTAGAAAAAATCAAAATTAATTTAGTAAGAAAGAGAAATAATTGAAAAAAGTTCCTAGAAACTGTTAATTCAAATAAAATTTCTTAGTTTTCCTTGTAATTTGAAATTTATTAAATAATGTTTGCTCATACATTTTTCAAATTGTATAACTTTAACCTTTGCTGAATAGAATTGTCTGTAGCTGAATAGCAATTTTCTTACTAATTTTAATTAATACATATAAAAATCATGTAAATAGTAATAAAATTTCATTAGTTTCCTTAGCTGAATTCTTATTTAAAACATTTAAAATTAAATATTATTAATAATAATATTTTATTTCCAATATTCTAACACTTTAAACTTTGCTGAATAGCATTTTCTTAAAAATTTTAATAAAAATTCTTTTCTTAGCTGAATTGTTGTTTAAAATATTTTAAAAATTTATTTCTTATATTTTACTAAATATTTTTTAGCTGAATGTAGTTTTTCATAGCTGAATATCAAATTTTCTTAACTGTTATTAAACGCAAATAGAAATTTTTAAAATTCTATTACATTTTTCATTGAGTTCTTTAGCTGAATAGGTATTTAAAACAATCTGAACACTTATTTATAATTTTTCTTCTTAATTTTTTTTTTTTTTTTTTTTATTTTAACTTTAAAACTTAAAACTTATTTTAATAAGAATTTAAATAAATAAAAAAAGTAATAAATAGTACAAAATACGTATGGTTTCTTTAAATGAATTGATATTAAATACATTTTTTTACAATTCTGCTATAGATATACCTCAGCTGAATATCCTTTTACTTAGCTGAATTGCATTTTCTTAAGTTTTAAAATAAATTCGAATAAAATTCATTTAAATTATAAGAAACTTTTATTCTCTTTTATAAAAAAATATTTTTAATACTTATCTTAATATTATTTCCTCATTTTCTTAAATTTTTTCACTTTGAGCTTTGCTGGCTAACGTTTTCCCTAGCTGAATAGCATTTTTTTAAGAATATAAATAAATTCGAATAAAATTTTTTTGAATTTTTCTTAATTTCTTTAGCTGAATTGTTATTTAGAATATTTTAAGTACTAATTTTAATTTTTATTCCGTTATGTTTTACTTTTAAACACTATGAACTTAGCTGAATATCACTTTGCATAGCTGAATAGCAAATTTAATATACATTAGAATAAACTCGAAAAAAATCCATACAAATTATAACAAAATTTATTCATTTTCATAGCTGAGTAATAATATTATATTACTTACAATATTTTCAATACTTATTCTTAATATAATTTCCTTATTTCTTACATATCTACACTTTAAGCTTAGCTGAATAACGTTTTCTCTACCAGACTTAAATTTTTTTAGAATATCAAAAAATTCGAATAAAATTCGATTGAAATTTGATAAATTTTTTTAGCTGAATTATTATTTAAACACTAGATTTAATTTTTAAGCCTTTCTGTTTTATTTTTAAACATTTTAAACTTTGCTGAATAACATTTTCTTTAGCTGTATAGCAATTTCATAAGCATTAAAATAAATATGAGTAAAATTATCCTCAATTATATAAAATATTATTAGTTTCCATAGATGAATTATTGTTTAAAATATGATAAACAATTATTTTTAAATTTTAATTTTTTATACTTTACCCTTAGCTGAATATAACTTTCCAAGGCTGAATAGTATTTTCTTAAGTATTAAAATAAATTTGAGTTAAATTCCTCTAAAATTTATTAAATTTTTATTACTTTCTTTAGCTTAATTTTCATTTTAAATATTTTAGACACTCATTCTTAATATTATTTTTTTATTTTTAACTTTTAAATAAAATTTTCTTCAGATGAATAAAATTTTCTCGTGCTTAATAAAATTTTTCTTAAGCATTTTATAAAATTTATATTAATTACTAGAAATTCTTTTGAATTTTAATTTTTTTCTAACTGAATTCCCAGTCAAAACATTTTAAACACTTTTTCTTAAAATTAAATCTTTAATTTTAACTTTTAACTAGTTTAACCTTAGCTGAATTATATTTCTACCAGCTGAATAACAATTTTCTTAAATATTTTATAGAATCTATATTAAAAACTAAAAATTCTATCAAATTTTCATTCGTTTCTTTAGCTGAATTTCCAATTAAAGCATTCCAAATACTTATTCTTAATATTAAACCTTTATTTTTAACTTTTTACTACTTTAACTTTAGCTGAATAAAATTTGCTTCAGCTGAATAACAATTTTCTTAAACAGTTTATAAAATTTATATTAAAAACTAAAAATTCTATTAAAATTTTCATTAGTTCCTTAAGCTGAATTCCCAATTAAATACTATTAATTAATATTAAACCTTTACTTTTAATTTTTTTTCTGTTTTAACCTTAGCTGAATAATATTTCCACCAGCTGAATAACAATTTTCTTAAACATTTTATTAAATTCATATAGAAATCCTATAAATTAAGTTAAATTTTCTTAGTCTTCCTTAGCTGAATTGTTATTTAAAACGTTTTAAACACTTATTTTATGCTACTGCTATTGCTGTATATTATGTTCTTTTATATATGTAGCTACCATATACATACGCTCATGTATATTAAATTTCTTTGCAATTTTATTTTTTTGTTTTAATAAATTTTTTGCTTTTTTTTATATCTATGTATGTATTAAATTGTTGTTGGAAGTGAAAAAATAGGTTAAATTAATAATGACACCCTGGCTGTTTTAATAGAAGCAAAATGTGTGTATGTATATGGTGTAAGAAATAAGGAGCTAGAACTCCTACTCCTCCTAACAACAATTACTTGGCAACATAGAAAGAAATTATCTTTAGTAGGTCTTTAAGTGTGTGTATATGTGTATGTATTAGGTATATTGAAACCTAACGCCTTTTTTATATTAAATAACATATACCCTGTAAACATTTATATATGGTAGGGTATATATGTTCTTATAAATGGGAATACACTAAGGTATGTATGTCGTTAATATTTTCTGTCTTATTCTTCTATATATAACACGCCAACGGCACTTGTACACTTTATATATTATTTCATTTCAATTTTTTTATTTTTAATTTTTTTACCCACGAGTTAGTTAAAGGAGGAATGAATGAAAGCAAAAAATAAAAAAAAAAACCAAAGCAATAATGCCGCCACCTTTTTGTAGCTTTAAAATATAATAAAAAAATTAAATAAAAAATGAATGAAAGCCTGCATGGTTAAAAGTAAGAATAAAGCAAAATATTTAAAAAAACCCATATTATAACAAGATGTATAAAATGCATACATGACTTTGTGGTAACTATTCGTTCAAACATGGATACTTCTGGTTTTTTTAATTTTTTTTGTTCATATTTGCTGCTAAATACCACAAACTCATATTGCAAAGTCTTGTATAGCAAACCATTATTGTACTCCTTAGTTTTATACTCTACTTTAAAATAATAGTAAAAGGCCTTTTAGCTAGAATCTATATGGCTTTAGTTGGAGCTAGTGAATAGATAGTTGAAAAGGAAAACTTGTTCGTTTTAGAGCTTTTTTTTAAACTTTGTCCACTTTTTTTTGTTTCTGTTTGTGTGTCCGTTTTCTAGCATCAGCCTTTAAAACATAAGCCTCTTGGCTTATATTTGTTTTAATACAATTTTTCATTTACTCTAAAGGCTTGAAAAGAAAAATGAACATCATTTGAGATTTTTTATTTTGTGTGTTTTTTTGTTACGTTAAAGGAAATACCCTACACAAGAGATTAAATAATTAAATGAAGTAGGTATAAGGTTAGAAAAATAAATTTAAAGATAAATTAAAAGCTGAGTGGTAATATTCAGCTAAGACAAATTTAATTCAGCTAGAAATATATATTATTTTTTATGAAAAAACTGTAAAAAAATACTAATTCAGCTCGAAAAGTTTTATTCAGCCAAGGAATGATGAAATTATTTTTATTTATCCTGTAAAATATATAATATTTATTAATGCAATTAAATTCCCTTAAGGAAAAATGTAATTGCGAAAATTGTACTAAAATGAATATTGTAAACCTTTATTAAATTAAAGCTGCCTAAATCTGTATCGAAATTAAAATAAAAAGGGTACAAACTAATCGTTTTCATTCTACAACTTATACTCTATCCCCAGAATTCTCTAGGTTTAACTAGAAAATAAAACATTGACGAAGATTTTTTCTTATTTGTAATTTTTAATCACACTATGGGGTTTCTTTCACAGTTGTTTGTTTGCTCAGCTAAAGTTTTTAGTTTCATTTTGTACTCTTCATATTCCTCCAAACAAACTACTATCTATCTTTCTAAGTTAAGGTGTTATGTGTTGTCTAGTGTTTTCAGGCTATAGTTTTTCAATTTTTATTTGCCACTTTTTGATAGATGTGTTTACCTGTTTCTTTTAAAACAGCTGTACAATATTTGCCAAATGGTTAACAGATATTGAATAAAAAACTAAAGAAAAATCTTCATTCATAAATATTCTGTTAGCGGTATTTTTTTAGTAAATACAAAACTTTTAGCTAACGGTAATGATTTAATAGAGAAAAATAGTTTTAGAAAAAAATACAATTTTAAAAAAATACAATTAACTTAATAATTGTTGGGAAAGAGTACGATTTTTAACTCCTCCTCGTTACTGGATAAGAAAATCACCTCTATTTAATATTAATAATATTCACTGTGAATAAAATAAATAATAACAAATTTAATTGAACAATTATGTTGTTGTTGTGTGTTTTTTTTTTTTTCTGTTTTGTGCATTTATATAAAAGAAAAAGCTTCACTATAAACTTGTATAAATAATATGAACACAAATTTCACATGACAATCATTTATGTTGAAGAGCACAAAAGCTGTTGGCTGGTCGTATTAAAATGATGACAAGTGAATTAATAAATGACAATTGTTTGTAAGTGGAACACAAAAGAAGATTGTAAACGATTTAAATTCAACAATTGTCTCACATTTAATCAAAAAAGAAGAAAAAGACCGATAAATAAATTAAAGATGTATTTTATTTATATACATATTTATATGAATGTTTTTTTTTTTTTTTTACTCGTTTGGTATGTGTTGTATGATAAAGAAGTAAATGACATAAATAATTTGAATAAAAATGTTATTAAATTTATGAAAAGAAAAAAATAAAAGAAACTCTTTGAAATTATTAACATTGAAGTTTTTTTTTCGATAAGTATAAGAAATTTTATAAAAAAGGGAAAAGTTGAAGAAAAGATTTCTTGAGCTATTTTTTATTCCAAAAAGTTTATATCGCCGAAAAAAATTATCTTTAGGATTTTTTTAATTCCTTTGTATTTTTTCGTTTTATTATTTCCTCTAGAATCTAATTTCTGAAAACTTTTAATTATAGCAAAATAAATAATTTTTCAAAAAATGAATAAAATTTGTTATTCGTTCGCGAATAGTATTCGATTTACAGAATATTATTTTACTCTTCTACTTTTATATTTAAAAATAATTAAAGTCACCATTCTAACTATTATTATTTCTCTTAAAAAGATTTGAATTGTTTAGTTTGCAGTTAAAATTTTTTGAACTGTGGTACATTCGCGAAAAACAAAAATAATTAATTTGCGAATACAAATTTTAAAATTTGAAACAGAAAGAAAAATGAAATAAAGAAATTATTAATAGTGAAAAAAATACTTCATATACTCCAGCAAATTTAAAAAAGCTTAACAATAGATTTTTGAACAATTTTTTCAACTAAAAGCTGTTTTTTTTTTTTTTTTTCTAATAATTTTCCCTAAAAAAGTCCTCACTTGTGTTTTTTCCAATAACTTCTAACACATTTCTATTGTTTTTTTATTATTATTTTACTAAGAATCAAATTTCTAAAATCTTATTACAGCAATATAATTAATAGTACTTGAAGAAAAAAATTAACAAAAGTAGAAATTGGTTATCGAATAATATTTTATTTTAAAAATATTACGAATTTAAATTTTCTTTTTAAATCGTGAATAGCTCGCGTAGCAAAAACGTGATTATAGGTGACTTTTAGCAGTATGACGACGTTATGTTGTCAGTGCCGGCTATGTTGCGGCAGTTGAAGCCGACGAATGGGTCGGAAAGACGAAGAAGATCACGGAGGATATTATGGAGGTGGTGTTTGGTTGACTTTCCAAAGAAGGTAATGGAACATGGCGGAAAATACGAGGGGATATTGATGGAGGGGAGCCCATGTCGATGCCTATGCCATTTATCTTTATTTTCTTATTTTTTTTTTTTTTTTCATCCTCTTCTAAAAAGCTCCATCCTCTTCTAAACTGCTCCACATCATAAAATCAAAAAAATTTCATGCTCTTTGTTTTATGTATTTTTAATAAAAATAAATTTATTGCTATCGACAGTTTAATGAAATAATTTTTGAATACCAATATTTTTTCAAATGTAACCGGTGATAAAACTGTTTTCCTATTTGACTATATTTAATGTCTGTTTAAATAAACAAAAATGGGGAAAAAAATATGCGTAATTTGACAATTTGGAAAGATTTTATGTACGTTAGGGCAAACAAATTCTAATCGAATATTTAGCTAATGTGACCGTACCTTATGTTAATTTATTTGGAAAAAGGTAAAAGTTTACATTTTATTATTATTTTAGATAAAAGCAAGTTGAAAACAAATTATTAGTAACACTTGTTTGAAATGAAATGAATTTTGCTAACTAAAATTCATTCGCGAATGTAAGTTTTTTTTATTAAATGGATAAATCAATACTTATTTATCCACAGTTTTTATTTTAGAAAATCGAAAGCATTTGAAATGTTACATTTCTATCACAATTTCTGTTAAGATGGCTTGGATTGTTAACTGTAATTCATTCGCGAATGAGTAATAAAAATGAATTCGCGAATGTGAAATTTTTTGTTAAGAAGCATTTCAAATGTTACATTTCTATTATCATTTCAGTTAAGAAGGCTTGAATTTTTTGGATTAAATAATCGTTATTTATGTATTGTTAACTGTAATTCATTCGCGAATGTGAAATAAAAATGAATTCGCGAACGTTAAATTTTTTTGTTAAGAAACATTTGAAATTTTACCTTTCTATTACCATTTCAGTTAAGAAGGCTTATATTATTTGATTTGATTATTTTATTATGTATTAATATCTGTTAATTTTTTTTTTTTTTTTTTTTTTTTTTTTTGTTAAGAAATATAGATTTATTCACAATTTTTGCTTTAAAAAATCTAAAGCATTTTAATTAAAATTTCATAAGAATCTTTAAAATTTCTTTTACAAAATTTTATATATATTTTGCTCTCTATATTAACTTTACCTTTTCTTTAAAATTTGGCTACAAAGTTTTACTTTATTTCCTCTCTCTACCAACAAAAGCTATGAAGTTTATATTCATTAACAACATAAGTATATCAAACAAGTAGAAAAACTTATGTTGGTTTTATTTTTTTTTTTTTTTTTTTCTAGAAAAAAGTGCGCTTGGAAAACATATGAAACTTTTGTTAAGAAAACAAAATTGCAAATAGTATGTGAGAGAAAAATTTGCAAGTTTTTTTTCTACCTCTACACAATAAATATTACGCAGAGTTTTACCAAAAATTTGAGATGAAAGTTTGTGGCTGCGAAACAAAAAAAAAAAAAAAACTGTCTATGAAAACCGGCGTCAAAAGTCTGCACTTTTTTTCTAATAAACGGAAATAAGACATGGATTTTTTTCTGGAAGACCAAAAGGAAACTATAAAGGTTTGTTTTTGCTATGATTCCAGGAAAGATTTGAAACTGAGTTAGGAGAAGGGAAAGCAAATGATTTTAGTTTTTAGGGAATATGCTCTAAAGGATTTTTGAGGGATTTAAAAAACTTACATACTCTTGGAAAATAAATTAAAGCAATTAATAAAATAGAGGAAAATATTTGCTGGTAAAATAAAGAAAAATATCTTTAAATTGAGAATTAAAGTTTAAAGAAAAATTATCAGCATGTTAAACATTTTTTAAAGAAGAATTTTTTTCTGGAAAAATATTTTAATTTTTTCTAAAAATCTTTGAAGTTTTAAATTATGAGTTTATGCAAATTGATTTTTATCCTTTCTTTTTAAAAAAAAAAGCCGCTTTTAATGTCTTCTATACATGCAGTTTTAATTGTTTTATACCATTTTTAGTATCTATCAATTTCTTTTAATCAAGCCGCTTAATTATTAAAGAATATTACTTAGGCGACACTTTTTACCCATAAATATTTACAACTAATTAATAAAAATCTCATTAAAAAAGTGTGTTGAACTAATGAAAATAAACCTTAAGTTAAAGTCTAAAAACTAAAGTTATATTATAAATATTAATTACATTATTATTAATAATTACTTAAATATAATTTCTTTTTTAACATTAACTAAACATGAATTTTAAATTTTAGAATTAATTAATATCAAAAGAAATAAATATTAATTTCTTTATAGACTTTTTGGGTTAAATTGTCTATTAATTACCAACAATTACATACCTTCTTTTTTAAAAACTATTAGGAAAAAAACCTACTCTATAAAAATTAAATGAAGTGTGACACCTGTTTGAAGGTGGGGGGGCGCTTACCATAACAATTGTTCATAGGTAAGACAAACACAAAATAGAAATTACTTCTTTTCAAAAATTTAACCGACAAATAAACAACCTTTTAATAAATTTTAATTTCAAAACAAAAACTAAAAAATAAAAGGTTTTCGGTTCTTTTTCTTTACTTCATGGCATTTTAAAAAATATATATATGAACGTGCGTGCCTTTGCTAGCTATTCTTGCTGTTGGGTGTTCGATTTTAAAGACATGTAGAGCTGTCGCCACTAATAACCCAACATTTGTATTTTTTAAACTGAGCTGAAATAAAAAAATAAAAATAAAAGAAGAGTATTGAGTGAGTGTGACACTTTTTTCCTTAGAAATTTAAACGTGCTAGGGATATTAAAGTTTAATCAACCGGAACTAATTGTGTATAAAAGAAAAAAATATACTAAATTCCTACAAACAAACTCATATGAATTCAATGAAATGTGACCGGACTCTCGTAAATGTTAATATGTTTTTCTTAAGAGTATGGGAATCAAACTAGAGAAGTTATTTAAAGGAAATAGGGATTATTTGGTGTATATTTAGGAGCTGTAATATTTAGCCTTGTTGGCTGGGTTTTTCTATTTTATTTTATAATATAAAAAAAGCCAGACAATTATATTGAAATATTATACACAAGATTAAGTCGGCAAGTGAGGTCAAGAATAATATTATTCTTAAGAAGTTTTTAACTGACCTAAGATATATATTGAGAAAGGGTTATTTCAATTTAAAGTCAATGACTTGTAAATTCCAGTCAAATGAAATATGATGATTAAATTAATAACTAAATATAAGAGATGAAGTTTGATATTGAATAAAGAATTTAATAACATTATTTTGATTAAATTGAGCTAAAAAAAAATAATATTGGTGAATAATACAGACCATTACTGAGTATAATTTGATCTCTAATTTATACAATATTCATCTGAGATCACATAAAGCTGGTTAAAGTTAGGAAATTTTAAATAACCATTATCATCTATCTGTTGAAATTAATTTTTCAAAGCCCCCAGTTATCGTTTATATGTGTTTTATATAACAAAATATTGGTAATTCTATCGAGAAATTTGCTAGTAAAAATCAGTTAAATTGGTTCAGTAAAAAACAAGTTATAAAAGAAAATATCCAGTAACCCTTAAGAAAAATATTTTTTTATATAATTTGCCAGCTACTACAATTTTTTTGATTAAATTGTTCTAAAAAATTTTGAATAATAGAATCCATAAATGAGTATCATTTCATCTGTAATTTTCACAATATGAAGCTGGGGTCACGTAAGGATGGTTATAGAAAGAAAATTCAAAATAACAATGTTCATCTGTCTGTTGAAATTAATTTTTCGAAAACGCCAGTTATCGGATATGCGGGTTTTATATATCAAAATATTAGTAATTCTAACGAGAGATTTGCTATTAAAAATCAGTTAAATTGGTTTAGCAAAAAACAAGTTATAAAATTAAATATCCAGCAACCTTAAAAAAAAAAATCCTTTTTTTATATAATATGCCTACTGCTACAATATTTTTATTAAATTGAGCTCAAAATATTTGTTGAATGGAAACCATAACTGAAAATTCAAAATAACAATGTTCATCTGTCTGTTGAAATTAATTTTTCAAAAACCCCAGTTATCAGATATGCGGGTTTTATATATCAAAATATATAAAAATCATCTAAATTGGTTCAGTAGAAAACAACTTATATAAAATAAAATATCCAGCAACCTTTAAAAAAATCCTATTTAAAGTTCTGCTTAATCCAATATAACACTCTCCCCTTAATTTTCTTTTTTAATAACTTTCTAAACAGATTTTTATCTATAATTGCCGTTTTTTCTTTTTCTTCATAATTAACTATTTATTTTTTAAGATTTCTAAATTATTAAAAAAAATTACAATAATTTCTTTTGTCATACTAATAATACCCTAGACCTGGGTGTGGGCTCTCTCTATCTTAGTCATATAAACTTCAGCTAGATGGTTTCCCTTTTCTTTGGTTTATAGCAAATTAATAAGGAAATTAGCACTTAAATGTTTACTTAAGCATAACATTTAAAAAAAATGACGATGACGGGAATAAAACAAACAAAAATAAACAATATGTAGGTATTTCTACAAATATTAAGTAAATAAGAATACATTCATAACGACAGTCATTTATTGAAGACGAAAAGAAAAAAAAAAAAAAAAAAATATATGAAATTCATATGCACTCAAGCAAAAACTTCTCATCGTAAAAGACCCGGACGTTTATGAAAGCCAGAAAACAAAGAAATATAAAAAACCTCATCATGCATATATATAGTAGATGGGAATTTAAACAACAATTTGGTTCAATTAAAAGAAGAAAAAATAAAATAAACTGAAACAAAAACAAAAATAAATGTTAAAATATGAAAGAAAACCATCCCGCATATGATGATGATTGATTCCCAAACAAAAGGTTGACTTAAGAGACTCTTCACATGAAAGCAAAGAAACAAATATAATTTTATAATAAGGAATTATAATGTTGTTTTTTTTTTACAAAATAACAAATTTGTAACAAAATTAAAAAAGCTAATGAGGCTTAACCAGAGCAAGGAAGTAAAAAAAGATATGGTTTGTTTTTCTTTTTTTGAAAAAAAAGGTTTTTTGTAGCTCTAAAAATTTATGAAGCTTGAAATGTTATTTTTGTCTAAAGGGGAAATAAAGTAATTTGTTTGATATTATAATTTAGTTGTCGTTATTCGCATGTGACAATTTAAAGTTTAAAATTTTTTTTGTAATAAATTTTAGGGGAAGAAGAGGTATTTTAATGTTATGGGAATATCAAGCAAGAATTTAATTTTGTTTTTAAAACACGACTTAAAAGGTAATTTTAAATTTATTTTAGTTTGTTTTATAAATATTTCCTATGCATGCACCCAGAGAAAAACAAATCACAAATCCCGAAAAACATCAAGTTACAACCATTTTGGTATCAAATTTATAAATTGCATTATGTTTCCTATTAAATTTGTTATTGTATCAAATTCTGTATCAAATAAATAAATTGCATTATGTTTTCTACTAAACTTATTAACGAACGGTATCAAAAAGCCGATACTGTATTCACATAATAATAACTTACTTACTCAATCCCATGATGAATGAACTAGTTTAACCGGTTTTCTATGCTGAATTTTGTTCTTTAATTTATGGTGATTTCATTTTGCTATTTACTTTCTGTTCAATTTGAATTTCTAAGTTAATCTTTCATAATTATCTCGCATAATCTTTCAGTTTTCGTATCCTGAAACTAGTTATGCTACTTATACTGAACTTATTTCATTAATGTTCTCTTAATAGCCCATGAATGAATTGGTTCCAGAGACAACATTTTATATTAAATGTCAAGTAATTTTTATTCAATATTTTTTATTAATTTTTGTTCAACTATAATTTCTTTATTGTTCTATCTTATTGCTCTCTTATAATTATTATTGATTTTTTGTATTTAGCTCGCGAATGAATTTATGTCAAATTGTCTTCGTAACTTTCGTAAACATTTTGTAGATCTCTTTTTGTAATAAATATATATAATTTGCTTACAAATTTTTCTTTTTCCAGAGTTTTCTGAAGTTAACTTATAAAACTATTCGTCCAAAAAATCCTAACGGAGCCAAATTCGGCATACTTTTAAAACTATACGTCCTACAAATCTTAACGGAGCCAGATTTTTAAATTGTTTTCAGGGAGCGGAGATATGTGGATTTATGTATATTTAATTTGCTAAGCCTATTTTCTCTTTTTAGAGCTTTCTGAAATTTCCAGACAACGTAGAAGATTAAAATTTAAGTTACTTATAAAACTATTCATTCAACAAATCCTAATAAATTAAGGGGTGGAGATAATGTGATTTATGTGTCTTTGTTTAAGCATTTTTTCTTTCCAAAGCTTTCTAAAGCTCCCAGACGTGGTGAAAAGCTAAAAGTCGGCTTACTTATAAATCCGTTTATCCTACAAATCCTAACGGAGCCAGATTTTTCTATCAGGGAGTGGAGATAAGAGATTTTTTTTTTTTTTTTTTTGTTCATATATCTTTTTAAAGATTTTCGGATTGGTTTGTTCATATTTTTACTATTATAATATTATTTTTCTTGGCATTAGGGGCTTATGTGCTTGTTATCTTATATTTTTATCGTTCATATCAGTAGATTAGTTCCTTGTACTTATCTATGTAAAAATATTATCTAAATATTGTCTTACTTAAGAACACCAAGGAACAAACTAATGTAATGGCTCTTGAATAATTGAATCATATATCCCTTTTCCTCTCTCTCCTATAAACTCAGAATTACGGCAAATAAAATTGCTTGTGGTGGACCCCGACTAATTTTTTTTTTTTTTTTTTTTAATTCGATACTGTAAGTATTTTATCAAGCTTTTCTCTATTTTTTTTACATTTTTATAACTGAAATTAATCATTTTCAGATTAAATTATTTTTAGAGAACTAATACAAGAGTGATCCAGGTATTCTTTTTAATTAGCTATATAAAGAGAATTAATTGAGGGATTAACTTGAGATCTTTCATATAAGATAGAGCTTTGAGTTCATTAACTATATACTCATTGTGGATAAAGCTTTTTAATATTCTTAACATTTAAACTAAAAGCTCTAGACATAGTTAAAAAACTGACTAATTTATTCATATACATATATATGAAAAGCTCAGTATGAATCTATAATCTAAAGTTGTCCTTTCTGAACTAGATTGTCTAGCAGTTCAAAGAATTATGTATTTACCTTCGAACTTGTACATTGAACTACTTAATTGAAGACTTTTTTCATTAGCTTAACTAAAAAATAATGTAGCTTCTCTTATGTTTTAGATAAATTTAAAAAGAGAGCAAATTCAATAAAATCATTGAAAAAAAATCTAAAGCATAGAGATCATTAAGCTTTTTTGTGAATTATTAATTTATATTTTAGTAACTTTTGCTTAAAAATAAGGTTTATATCAATTTCTTAATAGAACGAATTTTTCAATAAAATTATGTTCTTTTTGAACTATTGAATTGTGCTTTAGTACTTTTTTTTAAAAAAATCAGCTTTATACCAATTTTTTTATAGAGCGAATTAATTTTAACTTTTTTTAATAAACTTTAATGTTTTATTTTCGTTAGCTTTTGTAACTTTTGCTTTAACAAAAATTTGTATTTGTATAACCTCAGTTTTTGACAACCTTGTCCCTTAAACTACACCACCAATAAACATGTTTAACATATTTTAATTATTTCTTAATTAAAATCCCTCTTGCCTTAGTATTTATTAATATTTCTAGACCTTCTTGGACACTTTTACTTTAATAGTTCTTTGAATTTATTTCTTTTATTTTAATTCAATAACAATATATGTCACTATATTCTATTCATAAATTCATTTCCGTTGCCAACCATATTAAGCTTAAAACTCTCTACAATTCTTACAAATCATTAATTTCTATTTAAACAACAAGAAAAAAAAAAAAAAAAACACATAAATGAATTTAAAATAATCAAGCTTACAAAAACGTTCTTCCTCTATTCTAAATAATTCATAGAAAAATAATAATAAAAAAAGAAAATTTTCTATAAAAAATATCAGTATTAAAAAAATATATATATAAAATTATGCAAATTTTGCTATGAATTTTTTATTTTTTTTTTTTCTTCTATATTTTATAACAAACTTCATTGTTTGGTGGAAGACAAAAAAAGTAGTAGCACTTTATAAGAAAAAATGGATTGTGCCTGAGGGCTTTGAATGCATTATGCAGTTAATTAGCGTTTTGCTTTAAGTTTTAAATAAAATTTATATAGCAGTATGTATGTCTGTAACAACAACAAAAAAAGAAAAACGACCCCTGGTCTTCACTCTAATAAAGACTTTGATTTGATGGGTTTTATATTATTTTTGTTCTAAGTATATACAAAGTATTTTTTTTTTTTTTTTTTTCTTTTTAGATTGCTTTTTTTTGTGAGAATTTTATATTCATTCTTAACTACTTACTTTATGTTCATTGTAGCAGCTAGTAATGATTTATTACAGCTTATGTTTTGGCTCATTCACACTATGTATAATAAATTCTTCTTTTCTTTTATTTTCCCCCTTTTTTCTGTAAATATTTTCTTTTTCATGTAATTATGTTAAGGCAATTAAAATTTAGAACAGAAAAAATGTGCATAAAATTAAAAACATAAATATTATAAAATAGCTTGGAGTTTAGTGAAGTATTGAAGGGTTTTGTCACTTTTGGGTTATTGGTTATTCTAAAGATAAGGGCGTGTGAAAAGGGGTTAATTAGTGCGCTAACATCTAAAGAAGTCGTTGTTTTTTTTTTTTTTTTTTTTTTTGAGGGTTTTTAAAGTAAGTGTGAATTGTTGAGGTATACTGGAATTGAAATAAATTTAAAACACATATTTTCAAAATTTAGGAATTTAAGAAATGTGGCCTTAATTTAACCCCTAATATAAAAGCAAATAAAGGTACAATTTCTAACGAATTTTTATTTTTTTAGATTTTAAAAAGTATCTTTTATTTTTAAAGAATTTGTTCCAATAATTATTTATTTCATAAAAAAAAATCCAGATGCTATAGATTAAATTAACTCTTAATATCTTAATATATTAAATTTTTTAACATTTTAAAAGAATTCTTATAAACGTTTTTAATTTTATATTAAAAATTTTGTTTCTATGTACTTTTGCTTTAAAATTAGGTTAATTAAATGATTAACATAAAGACAGACGTACGGTAGGACACTGCTATCTCACTTTTGTGAAGCTTATTTACAATAAAATTCACTTTATAAAAATTCAATCATGTTTTCATAAAAAAATCTGTTAAAATTAATTTAAGGTGTTTTTTATTTAATTATTTTATAATAAAAATTATATTTTAAGTTATATTTTGCAATAATTGTTCTTAAATTTCATTATTCATACAACTACAGACGGAATGAGAGACATTGTTGCATTATTTCTAAAGAATTTATTTGAAGAGAGAATTATTTAATAAAATCTTCAGGATGTTTTCTTTAATTACTGAAAATTTTATATAAATATTTTTAAATTTACTTATTTTAAGGCAAAACTTGTTTGCTACGATCGATTATTCATTAAGAAATGCCTAATAAAGATTTTATCCCATAAAGATAGACGGATGGAGGGACATCGATTTGTCTAATTTTGACGAAACCTATTTTAAATAGATATTAATTTGAAAACCCGAAGCTTTCTATTAAATTTGAGGATATTTTTTTAAGATTTTTAATGAAATTTTGCTTTTATAAAAATTATATTCAAAACCATATTTTGCAAAAATTGCTCTTAAATTTCATTATTCATATAACTACAGACAGAATGACAGACATTGTTGCATTATTTCCAAAGAATTTATTTAAAAAAAGAATTATTTTGTAAAATATTCAGGATGTTTCCTTTATTTATTGAGAATTTTATATAATTACTTTTAAATTTAGTTATTTTAAGACAGATTTTGTATTTTAATATAGATTATTTATTAAGAATTTATCTAAATAGGATTTTTCTATAACAACAGACAGATGAACAGACATTGATTTGTAAAATTTGAAAAGAACTCGTATCCAATAAAATTTAATTTTAAAAGGATAGAACTTTTTCTTAAATACTGAGAACTTTGTATAAATATTGTTAAATTTAAATATTTTTGTATTTTAAGATAGATTATTTATTAAGAAATTGCCTAATTATGATTTTTTTATAATGACAGAAAGGTGGAAGCACATTTATTTGTCAAATTTAAAAGGAATTCGTATCAAATAAAATATAATTTGAAAAGCATAGAGGTCTTTCTTAAATTTGTGATTATCAAACGTATATTTTTTTAAAAATTAGTTATTTTAAAAATTTTTGGAATCAGATTTTACTTTACATAATGCTTAAGAGCGGTTTTAGTAAAAAGATAGACAGACGGACATACATTGCCAGCTGTGATATTAAAAAAACTGGTTTCAAGAGATATTAATTTTTGAAATCTCATGATGTCATATTTAAATTGTAGTAACTCGCTTTAACAGATTTCATATTTCGTTTATTTTACAGCAAATATAAAGTTTTGAGACCGATTTTATCTTAAATATTTAATGATTAGACAAAGATAGACAGATTGACGGACATTGTCGGACTTAATTTTAACACTATTACGCACAAGTGTTTAATTTTTGTTAATGCTCGTTTTGAAATTTATTAGTTACAGTACACAAATTTAGAATTTTCTTTACACAAACCTATACAGGACAAGTAATGGTAAATATTTAATACATTTTTTGTTTTAATTTTGTCATAATTTTAAACAAAAAACTGTAATTATTTTTAAATAACTTTTCAAGGAATTTTATTTTATTAAAACTAGTGTCTGTTTTCTTTAATTTAGAAATATTTTCTTTTAGATATTGCAAAATTTATTTAGCAATAGTTTCATTCAAGCTGAGAGTTCTTTAAAAATATAAATTAAAAAACAAGAAAAAAAAAATCCATTAATTTGCCCTTTTCATTGTAACTAATAACGAATTGAATTTATTGTTCTTTTTCTTAATAAATAAAAACCAGACAAATAAATAAAAACCAGACAAACCAAAATATTTAATATAATTTCAAATTTAACTATAACAAATATTCTTTTGTTGTGGTTTCCTTAAAAATTTCAATAACCACGTGTAAGAAGCTTTTTTTATAACAATTATGATAATAATGATTCTAAAAATACAATGCTTCTTTTTATATTTATGGTAATATTTTCTTAAAATCTTTTTAATTTTAAGCAGAAAAACTAAATTAATTAAAGTAACATAAAAAAAAAATTTCAATATCATAAAATCATAAAATAAAACCACCACATGAACCTCATAAATAATGTCGTATGTTATACAAAAAAACAAAAAAAAAAAAACTCATAAAAAATAGAATTTGAAAAAAAATAAAATAAAATCAATTTTAAATTTCTTTGTTCAACACTAATGAACTCCAAATATAAATTTATTACATTTCCATAAGAAAAAAATATATATATATTTTTTTTTTTTTTTTTTTGACTAAAATCAAAAACAACACACACAAAAACTCTACAGGTGTCTTTCTTTCATAAACTCATATATTTTCATCAAATATACTAAAAAAACAACATCTATTTAAAATAATGAATTGAAAATCAAGAAAAAATGTTAAAGATCTTTTTTCAGTAATTTTCTTTAGTTTGTTAAGTTAGATTATTTATAAAACATTCATCGTTGCCATTAAAGCATTTGAAACAGCATGTCAAAATGTTTTGAAAGAAATCTTGGTAATCCAGTGCTTGACTTTAGGTTGCATTTTTTTGTTGTTTCTTTTTTTATGAGTTCGGGTAGTAAATAAGAGTGGGATTTATGTTATTTTTTTGTTTAGTTTTGTGAAAATTTACAACTTCAGAAACCAAGATCATCATAAAAATTTGACTAATTATATGGCGCCGTGTGGGAAAAGAAGAGCAATAAAGTTAGGAGTTACAGTTGAGAGAAGTTTTTTTTTTTATTTTCAAACAGTAATTAAAAACAGATTTTTTGTTTCTTTATAAAAGTAGGTTTTAAATATATGTAAGAAATGCTATAGATTTCTTTTTAATTGTGGTAATAATTTTCTTAAGAAAATTAACTAAAATTATACAGATTTTTGAGCAATTAAATTAGTTAGAGATTGGATTAAAAGATTTGAATGATTATAAAAAACTTTCTAGAAAGTCCAATTTTCTGTTAAGTAAAAGTCTCCAGTAATACTTGTGCCAAATTCATAAAAAGTTCGATTTATAAAGAATTAAATCGGCACCAATTTAAAGCTTTTATAAAGCTTTAAAGTTAATTTTTAAAAAGCATTAGTTGTAGGTCTTTGGCCAAATCTGCAAGCTTTCATCGTTAATTTATAAATTTCTTTATTAATCATAATGTGTCAGTTTGTAGTAATTTTTTAAAAGCTTTATTTTTAACAGCCTTTAAACATTTTTACTCAGTTGCTTTTTGGTATTAAAATAATTTTTCAGTCGCTTTTAATGCACGCCATTATAATATACAGAAATTTACTTAAACTGCAAGCTTTTGTAAAGCTTTAAATTAGTTCTGTATTGATTTATTTGTGGGTAAAAAGTAAATATTTAAATATATAAATTTTATTTTTTACAAAGCTTTTAGTAAGCTTTTTTGTTAAACATTTTATAGTTCTAAGTTAAATGAAAAAAAAAAAAATAATAAAAAATAATAATAATTTAATCTTAGAAAGGGTGTAATTTTGTAAGTTTCAGATATTAAAAACAGCTTTAGTTTGAATTCTATACTACGTTTTAAAACAAATATTTTACAGATGAATTTTGTTCAGCTTTATGTAAATTGTGTTAATATCTTAAACATAAATCTTTCTTCAGTTCTACAAAATCATTAATTAGAAGTTTTCGTTAAGCAATAATTTAGCTGGAATTCTTGATCTCTCTTAAGTTTTTAAAAGCTTTAGTGGCAAATACGATATAAAAAGAGTTATTTATTAAATTCTTAAAGAAGTATTTACAAAGCTTTAAAATAACTTAGCTGGAATTCTAGATCTCTCTTAAGTTTTTTAAAAGCTTTAGTGGCAAATACGATATAAAAAGAGTTATTTATTAAATTCTTAAAGAAGTATAATAACTTTAATTCTAGGCTCTTCTAGAGCTAACATTAACTTTAAAGTTAAAGCTTTTATAAAGTGCTTCTAATAACTTTAAAATATTATAAACATAAACTATTTCAATTCTATAAAATCATTATAGAATTGTCAGTCATTATTAAGTTTTTAAAAAGCTTTTGTTGCAATTTTTTATAAAAGCCTTAATATGATTTAGCAAAGCTCTTTTTTTAACTCCCTTAATAAGTACATAAAAAGCTTTAAAATTATTGTAATTTTGGCAATTTTAAAGCTTTTATAATAAGCTTCAAATAAGTATAATTTTAGCGTTTAATTAAGTTTTATAGGAGTTTCTAAGCCCTAATATATCATTAATCATTGAACTTTGTGATTTTCTACATAATATTTAATTATAAAAATATTTTCAATGGTAGGCGGTTATTTCCTTCAAAAATGTTTCAGGTTTTAATAAAGTTCAAAATACTGCGACAGCACAACTTTCTCATGTCTTAAGATTTAATTACATGGTTTATTCAAATGCTAATATAGCTTTTATTAAGTCATTATCAGCTTTGGAAGTGGCTTTAGTTGTTTATTAAGTTATAAAAAAACTTTGAAGGTATTGGTTAATTGTTAAAATATATTAATTAAACTTATTTTCAGGTACTAATGGAACTTTAGTTCAGGAGGCTTATTTTATCTAAAAATAGAATTAATTGTTCATTGTCATATAATCGTGAAATAGCATTAATCTCAGTTCTTACCCCATTAAGTCCTAAAATAGTTTTGGTTAAAGAACTTTATCAAGTTTTAGTTCTGAGTTTAAATAAGTCTGAAAATTGTTTTACTTTTAAAGCACTTCACTAAACTTTAAGTAGGTTTAATTGTGGGTTTATATAGTATATATAAATTTCCAGAAAAGCTTAAAATTTATTTCTTTAATAACTTCTGAAATACAAATTATATAATTATAAGTTCTAATTAGATTCTAAAATAGGGTTTATTAAGTCCTAAAATAGCTTTCAGTTTAGTAATATATTATGTCTTTAAATAGCTTAAATCAATATCTAGAAGTATATTTATTTAAAAGCTTTTAGGTACTAATTGAAGGTATTCCAAAAAGCTTTAATTAAAAAATCTTATTAATTTTTTTTCAGCTTAGAAATAGTTTATACTAAAAGTTTTTATTAGGTACTTATAAAGCTTTACTAGAAGGTATTCAAAAAGACTTTGAATATACAATTTTATAAATGGTTTTTATTGTGGAGATTTTGGCCTAAGATAGCTTTCAATTAAATGATCTATTAAATAAAAATATTTGCTTTATTTTAGAAATTTATAATGTTTTGAAAACAAGTTCATTGCATAGGATTATTCCAAAGTCCAAAAATAGCTTTTGTCATAGGTTTTTGAAAGCTCAAACACAGTTTATTGTAGGATATTATAAGCTGCTAATATAGATCACACTGAAAGTTTTATTAGGTCCTTGAAAGCTTAATATCAATTCTTTATAAAATTTTACTGAAATCTATTTTGTTTTTTTTTTTTTTTTTTTTTCATATTAATTTTTCACAATCTAATGTATTTTTCAAATTTCATTTAAAATATTTCCCTTCCTTCCCCTCCCTTATTTTAATTTGCTTTGTAGTTCCTGTTTTATTTTATTTTTTATTTTTTATTTTTTATTTTTTTTTTTTTTTTTTTGACAAATGATGTTTTCAATGTCTTCCAACAGTCTCATTTATTTTTTTGTCTGATAAGCAAAATAATTTTTTACTAAATGATGTTTTACTTCTTATATGTCTCAAAATTTTTTTTACAAAATATTTTAACAAATTTATTTTTATATGTTTCCCCTTAAAAATAGAAAAAAAAAAAACTACTTAAAAACCATTTTTGACACCTGGCGTTTGGTGTAAAAAAAGTCCATTTAAATTGTTATTAAAGTTAGCAGGGAGAACTTAAAGTCCATCATCATCAGCATGTTAATCATTAAGCTTATTTTGGTAAATATTTCGTTCGGGTTTTTTTAGCCAACAATAATATTGTAAAGGAAATGAAAAGTTATTTTGTTTTGTGTGTTCTATGTTTTTTCCCCTAACGCCTCTGTAGAGGTATGAAATAGTTACAAGTTGGTAAAAGTTTAATGGCATTGAAAAATTACTTTGCATGTTTAACATAATATGGATTTTCTTTTTTTTATATTTAGTGGAACGTTTTGGCTAGGAGGTATTAAAGAACATTTTTTTGTATTTTTATTTGGTGTAAAATAAAAAAAGGAGAAAAAGAATTACAATTATAAACAAATTGTAGAACTGGAAAGGGAGTTAGGAAGAAATTAAATAAAGGAATATTGATTTTTCTGAGAGTAGGGTTTTGTTAGGAACATGTTAAACTATAAGGAAAAGAAATAAAATAAACTTTAAGTCAATTACCAAGGTAACAAATGGAGTTTAGTTTTTGAGGATTTTGAATAATTTAAAGGATTTTATTTGAATTTAATTTTTTTAAGGTAAAAGTTGTCTTTAAATTATTATTATTACTATTATTGCTATTATTTATATATTTTTTATGTAATTTTTAAAACAATTTTCTATATTTTTCTATTTCGATTTTAATTTTTTTTTTTAATATTTGTTTTTATTTCACCAGCAATTTCTCTGGAAGTTTTTCCTCTATTTACTTGAAATTTATTTTATTAAAATCTCAAAGTGTTTTCTAAAATTATGACAAATTTCTAGGAAATTGCTTGAAGTTTATCCATTTTATTATAAAAAATATAAAACCACCTTTATTTTTAAAATTCTAATTTTAAACATGTTTCCTCTTCAAATAAACCCTAATTATGTGATCTCTAATTTTTTCCTATTCTAACAATATCTTATTAAAACTATATTTAAATTTATATTTATTTATAAAAAAAATCTCCTTTTACTTTTCATTTCATTTATGTTTTTATCCCTTCAAACTCTTGTAATAAAAAATTATCATAATTTGTAATATAATCTTTTTTTTTTCTTCTCTTGTTTTACATTATTTGTAGTCTGTCTATAATAAAAATTTTTCAAATAAATTTTATTTTTTTGTATTTGTTGTAGCTGTTGTATTATTTATTACTTTAATGTAAAAATATTTTGTTGAAATATGTAAACAAATGTCCAAATAATATGAAAATATTTACAGTTATATTTGAAGAAGAAAATATACATAAAATAAGAAATACCAAATTACAGAAAAAGGAAAATTTGAAAATGATATTGAATTTGAAGGAAAAATTGTATATAAATAAGATAAATCAATTATGTAAAAATGAAAATGAAATTATGGTAAATAAGAGAGAAAAAAAATACATATTAAATGAAGGAAAAATAAAATTTATTTTATTATTTATTGTTAAGAGGTTTTTGTTTCTTTATGAGGAAATAAAATAAAAATTGAATTGTTGTTTAAATTATAAACAAATTAAGGGAAAAATAAGCAGTTTATTTATTTTTCTAAAAAGCTAATTATATAAAACATTTTGTAAATGATGCCTTAAAGCTTTGTTGAAATTTTAATAGTTTTTCCCAACCAAACATTTGTTTCATTTATTTTTTTAGTTATGAAATCACTTAAATACTTTAATAATTAAATCATTTTGTTTTTCTTTTGTTAGCCTTAATAAGCGTTAATTTGTTAATAATATTTTTATCTGATAAATTTCTACATCAATTCAACACTTTTCTTATCACGATATTGGAATCAAATTAAAACAATAAATATATGCAGCAAAATATTTATAAAAACAAAATTAGTTTTTTTTATGTTTAATATTATTTTCTTCATAGGTTTTTGTAATTTAAATTTTAAACACTAATTAATTTTATTTAAACAAAGAAACTAAATTTATGTTAATATAGAAATAGTATTGAAAATTGTTAAATTATGAGTTAGAAATTAAACTTTCAAATTTCTTCAACAATACATATAGGAAATTAAATAAAACAACCTAATTATAATAATAAAAAAATGTGAATATAATAATTTTAATTTAGTTGTAGTAATTAAATAATTTTAAAATTACCGTTTTCCGTTTCATTAAAAATGTTAAAAATATTTTTTTATAAACTCTTAACGTTGTATTATAATTATACATATTTTTCAAACTTATTTCAAAAAATCAAAATTAATTAATTTTAAAATTTACACCACAATTCATTAATAAACGTTATATGTAAAATTGTGAATTTGTTAAACAATTTTTGTTGCTTTTTGATTAATCAATTAAATATTTAATAAAGTTTTCTATCAAAATTTACATAAAATCATAATTTTCGATAATTCGAATGTCTGTCCTTATTTCCGTTAAATTATTAAGTCTTTTGATTTTTAACACAACATTATATTATTTTAATTAACTTTTTAAAGTAGCTTTAGTAAACTTTAAACTAATTATAGTTTATTTTTAATTAAGTTAACATGTTTTATGTAAAACGTGTTCCTCACAAATAATTTATAATGTTTTATAAAAACATTAGCCATAACATAAATAAATATTTATAAATCAGTAATCATGTAACTAATCAAAAATTTAGATTTGAAACATTAATTTTTGTTAATAAAGATATTTAATGTTCAGACTATTCAAGTATTTTACAAAAATAACGTAACCACTACATAAAATGTTTTCTTACTTCTCTATTTTAATGGGAAATATTTTTTATTTACCATTAATTATAACATTTTACTGAAGCTTGTTTGATGTTGTTTTCTTTTACAAAAGATTTGCAAAATCAAACAAACGTTTTTTTTTTTTTCTTGTAAAATTAGCGGTTACACAAGTTTGGTCAAATATTTGACAAATGTGAAAATAGCTTTAGAAAGCAAATTATTTTAAACTGAGTATTAATCGAAAGCTTTGGTCAGACTAAACAAATATTTAACGAAATATATAAATAAGACATATAGAGAGATTATTTTATTCTCAATTAAATTCGTTTTAAAATAATTTATTTTTTCTTAAAAAAAAAACCTTTGAGAAAGTTCAATTTTTTCAAAGACTAAGCAAATATTTAACGAAATATATAAACAAGACATATTGAAAGATTATTTTATTCACAATTACATTCATTTTGAAATAATTTATTTTTTCTTAAAAAGAAAACCTTTGAGAAAGTTCAGTTTTTTTTTTTCAAACTTCAAAAATTTTTAGCTAAATTTACATTAAAATTAAATGTTTGACAAGAATGAATTCTTTTATCCAACTTATATAAACTTCAACTTTAATTTTATAATAATTATTTTGTTATTTTGTTATTATTAAAATTAAAATGTGTTGTAACTTAATTTCGGTTTAATTTTTTATATATATATATATATATATATATATATATATATATATATATATATATATATATATATATATATATATATATATATATATATATATATATATATATATATATATATATATATAAATTTAAGAATTATAATTTTATTTTATTAAATCTATAGCAAAAAAATAGTTTTGAAATGTAATTTTTCATACACTCAAATTAAATATTTTATAAAAGTCTTAGAGAAATAAAAATTTTTCATTCTAACTCCAAATTTTTAAATAAACTAGATTCACATTAAATTCGAGTTGAGAGTTAATTTTGAGTTTTATTACCGTTTGAAAATGATAATATTATTTATTTTTAAAACGTATTAAATAACTTAAAATAATTAAAACCTACTTAAAAAAATAGCAGAAGTAAAATTTGTCCTGTAAAGCTTAATATTTTCTTTTTAAATTTTAAAATGAATTAGCTTTGAAAATTTTAAATAATTGAATTAAAAATAAAAAAATTTTGCAAAAGTTTTTATTTTTCTCCTTAACCTAAAATAATTTCCTAAATGTAAAAATTTATATTTAAAATAAAATTTATTTAAATAAAAATCTTTTCTCAATTTCAAAATAATTTTATTTTAATTGCCGGAAAGTAGTTTTTTTAAAGTAGAATTTTGGATTATTAAAATCTTTATAATTTATGAAAACATTTTTTCTATATTAACCTCAAAATTCTCAATAAAATACTGCTCTACTTAATCTCAAATCACATAATCATATCACATAATGTTCAAAAAAATTTTGTATTAAGAAATCTTATTGAAATATATAGGAAAACTTTCTTCCATTTTTTACCTCAAATATAAATTATTATTAGTTTTCTTACTTTTCTTCTTAAACTTAAATTTATTTAAATTTTCTAATATTCAGGCCTGTCACAGAAAACCATTCCGATCGAAAGTGGAATTAATTCCGTACTTTGCTTCTTCAAAACACATGAAACGAAGACATTTTTTGGGGTGGAGACCACAAATCAACTCCACTTTGAAAATTTAAAGTGGTTTCATTCCGAAAAAATTCTTCGTTTCATGTTTTTTAAAGAAGAATTAATTCCACTTTCGATCGGAATGGTTTTCTGTGATAGGCCTGATTATTTCCTAAACTTCCTTTATTAAATCATTTTATATTGTAGAAATCATTTATTAAATTTTTTTTTAATCTTTTCAATTTAATTTTAATTCTTTAATTCTTTGGGTTTTAAATTAGTAATAATAATGTTAAAACTTAGTTTTGAATTTATATCTAAGTTTTCATAAATAGTTTTTTAAATTAATATAAATTTTATTATCCGCAATTTTGACGCCTTCAATTTTCTCTTTTTAATCACAAATATTTTTTTAATTATAATTCACCACGAACTAATGTATTTTATTTACTCCCCAGCAATAAAAAAAAAAAAAAGATCAAGAGCAAAAAAATAACATTTTCACCTCTTCAAAAGTAGAACAAAGTGCATATTTTAAACTTTTTTGTAAGTTCTTTATAATTACTTCCAAAAAAGGGAAAATAAATTAATTTTAACATAGTTTTAAGGGAAGTTCTTCAAATGAAGAAGAAGTATACAAGAAGTACATCCTACCAATGACAACCATGTGTTAAAATGATAACCCTGCAGCTCTTTTTCACCACTCAGTACTTTCTTCCAATGACAATGCAATGTTAAATACATGATTTTTTCAACTCTTTTTCAGTTCCTTTTTTACAAGTTATCAAAATACTCCAGGTAAATAAATATTAAATTTTAAGCAAAAATTTTTTAATTTATTTGATTAATTAATTAAGAATGTGAATATTGCTTTAATAAGCTCTTCAATTTAATCTCAAAATTTGAATAGTTTATTTATAAAATTTATTTATATTTACAATAATATAATTTCCCAACCTAACCTCAAAACATTTAAAACTTTTTTTTTTTTTTTTTTTGAACATTTTTTTATTTATTAATTTCCATAATTTTGGTAAGAACACGTTAAACTCATTCAAATATTTCCGTTTAACCTCAAAATTGTTTTATAACTTCAATTGATTTAGGAAAAAATCCTGTTAAAAAAAGACAAATTTATAAGTGGTTTGACTTTAGTGAAGTTAAATAATAACTTTAAAGACTAAGAAATATCTTTATAAATTACAATTTTTTCCTTAACCTCAAATTTAAAAAAAAAATCCATATTTTAAAATATAACTGATTTTTGAAAGCACTTTTTTAAACATTATTTTAATTTCTAAATCTAACCTCAATTTAATTTATTAAATCGATATAACTTTTAGCTAAATTTATTATTTAAATATTTTATATATTGTTTAAAATATATAACATATTTGTAATTCCTTTTTATTTCCTATTTACTTTTTATTATGGTAATAATTTTTAATGTCTAAACAAAATTACAGGCATTATGTTATGCCTCATAATTTAGCATAATAAAAATTATTATTATTATTTTTTTTTTTTTTTTAACAAAAATTTAAAATATTTCAATAGGAAATCTAGAAAAGTAAACTAATTTTTGCACAATATATTAAAAGAAAATAAATTTTTTTATTTAAAATTCTTTTTAATGCTAAAATTTATAAACTTTTATTTCATTTCTAAGACTTCAATTTTTTTTAACCAACAAAGTTTTGTTTTTAAAAATTTTTATTTATTTTAAGAAATAATGCTGTAATTTAAAAAATGACACAAATACTTTATGTTCTTATTTTTTTCTACAAGTAGTTTAAATATATTGTAACGGCTGTGTACTATATATTCATTCAAGTTAAGAGCATGTGTAGATTTTTGGCATTCCTTATAAATAAATTTTATGCACTTATATACAAGGTTCTACTCCCATTAAAATGCCACAAAAAAAAAAAAAAAACATGAAATATTTTTGTCTATTTGGTGGTTTTTCCTTCTTGCTAAACGAAAATAAAACTTATGTGTCTGCATTTGCAAGATAATAAATTTTAATAGATATATAGTAACAAAATTGTTGAAAGAATATGTTGAACTAATTTTTTTGAATTGCAATGAATTTTATGGTTAGACAATTCTAAGGAATTTTTAAATGAAGTTTAAATTTCTTGTTTTATATATTTATCAATTAAATATAAAGATAATATATAAAAAGAAAACTTTTATAATTAATTATTTTTTGAGATATAATTAAATTATTAAACTATTATAACTAAACAATTTAGGGCCACAAAGAAAACTCTAATAAATTTTAAATTGTTAAGGTTATAATGGAAAGATCTTAGAATATTATAAATCCAGTTCAATATAAATATAACTTTGAAGGAGAATCATTAAACCCTAAAGATTTCACAATTTTTTTTTTTAACCATATAAAGTTTGCATATAAATTTCCTACTTTTTTTTAATCTCCCTTACTTTCTTTTATAAATAAACATTTAATAACTTTAAAAATTATTTTGCTATAAAACAGAGCTTTTGGAATTTCAATTTAATTACACAAAAAAAAAGTAAAAATGGACTTTAATTACGAAATTTGTAATATTAATTAATTTTTAATTGATATTGCTCCAATCATCATATTAATAACTAGAATAATTGATATTATTATTACTTTTGAAAATTGACTTAAATTTATTTTATTTCTGTAATTTTATAAACAAATATTTAATTTTTCTTTATATTTTATTAACAGCTATTAATTTATTAAAAAACAAAACTGTTAGCCAATTAAAAAATGAATTATATTAATAAATCACATAATTAAATTTCAATATAAAGTTAATTAATAATTTTATTAAAAATTATGTGAAATATTTTTTTCTGTGTAAATAAGTTTTTAATACTTTTCAAAAAATATTTAAAAATAATGGCTACTCCCATTTGTTGACACTTAAATAAAACTTTTTTGGATTAATTGAAGAAAAAATTTAATAACAGCTTTTAATTTAAGAATAAAGAATCACAATTTTTAAAATAAACGAATACTCAAATTACATTTTTTTATTTAATATTATTATTGTTTTCTTTTTTTTAGAAATACATAATAATTTTTTTTTTATGTAATTAAATGCCTTAGAAATTTACTGTAGAGGGAATTAAAATTAAATTATTAAATAACCATGATAGAATTACTAAAGGTAAAATCACTAGAAAGTTTGTTCTCATTTTTATTTACCCTGAAAAGTCAAACACATAAATCAAAAGAAAATGTAAAAAAAATTTAAAATAAAACTTCAAATTAAAATACAAAAAAAAAATATTTTACAACAATTTTCTTTAAAAAAATGTATGCAACTAAATTTTATTCTAACAAATATTCACAAATATATGAATTGTAAATGTCCAGTTGGACAAATGTACGTATTAAAAGGTTACACTGCATTCCAAGGACAGAATTCGGCATTTCAGGAAACAATTTGAATCATATACTTATGTGTGTAAACAAAACATTTTATATTTTTTTTTTCATTCTTGATTTTTGTTTTTTGCTTTTCATTTTTCAGTTTTTTGACTTAACAAGAAATAAAATTGACGACTCTCTCTAGTGATTCTACCTTCTATTATTATATTATGTTAAATAACTAAATATAATCATCTTGAATAAAAATTAAATTATTCGATCAAAATTAAACCAAAATAATTTGACATTTTTTAAATTTATTTATTTTTATTTATCCTTTATAATTTATATTATTTAAATTTAATTTTTTTTTATAAATTCAATTATTTTATAATTGATTTTAATAACTATTTTACAGTTTTGCACATTTGTAGTTTCTTATATTTTTTGGTAAATGAATTAAAATTGGAAATGAATTCATGGTTATTGGCTTTAAAAAGTTTTAAATTTTAAGTCAAATTTTAGCATTTAATTTTAAGTAAGACATTTTTTTAATAATTCAAAATTAAAATTTGTAAATATGTATAAATTTTAAATTTATTATTTAACTCTTCTTTGAAATCTTTAATATTGGAAATATCAAGCAACTTCGTTATTCAAGACTTCAAAAAATAATAAAATAATAAATTTAAAATTTTTATTTTAAAATATTCAAAAATTTTTCATAGTTGAAATATAAACTTTAGGAAATTTAATACAATTTTTGCTGCTTATTTTTAGGAAATTTTAATTTATTTAAGAACAAAATTATATTAAAGAAAACAAATTTAATAAAATAAATTTTTATAAAAAAAGAAACTCAAATAATTTTTTTCTTGGAAGTTTAATCAACTAAGACAACTATAACTAACTTTAAAATTTGAATTATCTTCAATCAAACAGATTTCGATATTTTTAATTCAAATTTGTAAATTTTTAATCATCATTATATTTCTAATTTTGGCAAGAAAAAAACTTAAGAACTTAGTTTAAACATTTTAAATTTTAAATTTTATTAAAAAAATAATTCGAAATATTTTTTTTTTTTTTTTTTTTTTTTGTGTAATAGATTTAAAAATTTCAATTTTCTTTATTCAAATAAACTCTGATTTTTATCAACAATAATCCCTCTATTTTTTTTTTTTTTTTAATAATAATTTTAGTTTTATTGTTGTTAAAACAGTTTCAGAATTTAGTTCAAACATTTGAAATTTGTTTAATTAATTTCGTTTAAAAAAATCTAAAAATTTAAAAATAGTTACTTTTTTAAATTTTAAAACCCTTTATTTTTTTAATAAAAATGTAGTTTTTTCTTTTGTCAAATTTTTGTTAATTAAATTTGTTTAATAAATTTTTGAAAACTTAAATTTTCTTTCAGTACAAATCACTCCAATAATTATAATTTTATTTCTAATAAACAAAAAAAAAAATATAATTTTTCTTTTATTCTGTCTAAATCTACTTCTAGGGATTCGAGATCCAAAAATTTTCTACTAACTTGAATTATTATTTTTATATGTTTAAAATTTTTTTTTTTTTTTTTTTTTTTTTTTAAGATGATTTTTCGAACAAAAAATAAAAATAGATTTTAGAAATCATTTTGATTTCCAATATAAGCATAATTTTTATGTTTGAAAATTTTAAATTATAATTAAAATAAATTAAATATTTTTTAAATAGTTCATATCGACTAGAATTATTATTTATGTTTGAAATTTCACAGAAGAAAATATGGTCAATTAAACGATTTATTCAAACAATTTTTTTAATTGTATCAATTATTCAGTTGATCAACATTTAAATTTTCTAATATACTTTAATAAAAACTAAACAATTTTCCGGCTTTCAATTATTTTAATTATTGTATCAATTAAATTAATCAAATATAAGGAAAAATAAGTGATAATTTGTATAATTAAATATAAAATTTCTTTCATAGCTTAAATTTTAATTAACAAAATAATTGAATGTATATTATTCGTAATTGAAATTTGATTTTAGATTTTTTTTTTAAGGAAAATTTTATTTTAATTTAATTTATTTTTTATTTTTTGGTTTTTAATTATAAAAATATTTGAAACCATTTTAAAACTCTAATTAATAATTTAATTGAAATTTTGTTAGAAAATATGATTTTTTTTTTTTTTTTTTTTTTGTGTAATTTTTCATTATTATTTTTTAATTTCAGTTATGGACTTCACTTATTCAGTTTTATTTTATTAGCAAACATTTTTTTAAGTTTGAAATTTTCTTTATAAAATTTTAAATCTTTTTAACTAATTTTAAGCTGAGGGTTAATTCATATAAGATTATTATTTACTATTTTTTCTAAAATATTATTTACAATATTTTATTATAGTTCGATATTATTGATTTGTAATAAGTAAAATATTCTATCAAGCTCGATGTCCATTTTATTTAGTTTTTATTCAGAATAATTTTTTTTTTTTTTTTTTAATTTTTATATTGTTTTTTTAATGTAGGATAATTGTTTAACTGTTTCAAAATTTATTTATTTTAAAATTACTTAAAATGAAGAAATTAGTATTGATATTTTTAAAATAATTTTTATTTAAAAATTATTCTTCTTTTTTTTTAAGAATTTTGCTATTCAACTTCTTTTAAATATTCCTTAATTTATTAACGATTTTTTTTATTACTTTAAACAAATTTAAAAAATTGTTATTATTTTTTTTAGTGTATTTAAATTTAAATATTTGCATGAGTTCTCAGTAACTTTTATATTTTAATTTTTTTATTTGAAAAAATATCAAAAACTTAATTTAATTTCTTTGTTTTGTTCTTAAATGTTTTTTCTAATATTTTATTTTTATCTCATTAAAATTAATCATTTCTCATTTTATTTATTTTTTTATTTAAATTTTTTCACTTTAAAACTTTAATATAATTGCTTTAATTTTTCATTTCTTTGTCATAGCATATTTTGCCAAGTCATTTTAAAAAAGTCCCACAACATTTCTTTTTCTACTGTTGCTAAATAATTCATTTTTAATTTTCACCAAAATCCACAACGAAAAAAAAAACCCATCAGACCCTTAAAAAAAACGTTACATTAAAAACACCTACTCATTTTGATTTCATCATCATCTTCACAAAAACACCTTTCTACAAGAAATTTTAACACTACCAACCATAATAAATATAAAAATATTTTCTTCATCATCATTTTCCTTTAAACTTACCGTTTTAGTTGTGTAAAATTATTTTTTAATATAATGTTACATTTATTCCAGGTGAGTATTATTATTATTTTTTATTTCTTGTTCGTAAGTAGTAAGAAGAATAAAAAAATAACAAGGAAATAACGAAAAAATAAAATAACGAGGTAAAAAAATCCAAAAAATCAAAATAAGCAGGCGGCAGACAGGAAGCAGAAATGGAAATCCACACACACACAAATACACACGCACAAATAAATCCAATTAGCGTTAGGTAAATTAAGCAAAAGATTTTATTAAAAAAATTATGTAAAAATAATTTTTTTATAATATTTATTTGTAAATTATTTTATATTACAAATTTTATTAAATGCTTTTTTTCACCAAAAAAATCACAAATTTTTTTATTATATTTTTTTATAAATTCTAAGGATTTTTGTTTAACTTTTTTTAATAAATTCTTGGGTTTCTTTTTATTAATTTATATTATATTTTAGGGGGTTTTTTATAAATATTGATATGCTAAAGTTATAGTTTTTCTTTTTTTATCAATTAGTATTTATGTTTAGTTTAAATTTTCACATTTTTTATTTTATTTAAAACTTAAGCAATTCATTTATTGTAATTGAAAGATTTTAATTTTTATTTAAATTTTATATTTCCTGGTTTAGAATTTTTCATTTTTACACTTGTTTTTTTTTATATTTTGCTTTTCACAGAATTTTTCAAAATTCTATAATTCTTGTCAAGAATTTATTTAAATTTTCTTTTTTTGCACACATTTTGTTTTAAATTGATTTTTTTAGAAATTCTTATTGCCTTAAAATTTTTCTTAAACACTTCGTTTTTTTCATTATTAATATTCCTTTAATTTTCGTTTCATATTTTGTTTTTCTTCAACAATTCGTTACAGTTATAATATTTTTTTTTTAAACTTCGTATCGATATTTTACCGTGTATTTTAGGTAAGTATATTTTTTCTAAGCATTATTGTATTTGTTGTTGTTGCTATTATATTTTTGTTAACTAAATCAAAAACCAACAAAACAAAAACCGTACCGTTAGACGCGCATACGTTACGCGACATCGACTAAACTATGTTGTTTATACGACAAACGTTACATGGAGACTAACGTGCCTAGAGTTCTTGTAATTGCTAGCGAGTCTTGTAAAAATCACCAACAACAATATTATATTATTCCTCTTGTTATTGTTGCTGTAGTTGGATTTTTACGAAAAATACAAAAACAAAACATCACACACATGTACATACGTTCACTACATACAATACTCACAGCCAGAGCCACCACCAACATTCGTTTTCTTTTTTGAAGCAACTAAAAAGTCTTTGTTGGATACGTTTCTTTATGGGGTTGCAAAGAAGAACAAGAGCTAAAGGAGAGCCCATATATTGAATTGAGAGAGTAAAATTAATACTCACCATAATATTTTTGCTCATCACAAACAAAATAGGTAAACAAATCCAAGTGTGATAACGTCAAAAAACGTTATAAAGTAATGGGAACATTTTTCTGTTCACTCGTTTTTTAACGGTATTTCGGGGAGAGTATTTAAGCACTAGTCGTATTTTGGACATTACACGAGTGTCCTTATATTATTAATAGTTTTAAAAAATATCCCGGTGAGTGTTTGCAGGTTCACGTGTGAGTAAATTATAGCAACAATTTGTATAGATTTTATAAAGAAGTAATACAATGTTTTTGTTCTGATTGGATTTTCTTCTCACTTGAAAACAGGAGTTTTAAATAAATTCAGAGTATTTTTAATCCTTCTTATAAGAGAGAGTTTTATTATATTTAAAGAATTTCTCTTGCTGTAAAAAATATTAAAGATATTTGCACCTGAAAAATTTTAAATTTTCTGTGTTTATTTAATAATACAATTTATAATATTGGATCCCTATTAAAGTTTACACCTGTAATCAAAATAAATAATCACATTATGGAACTGACTTACTTATAACTTCTAGGAAATGTAAGACAGCTTTCATTTATACCACATATTTGGCCGAATTAACCTTTGAATGATACTTTAAATTCCCATCTCAAATTTGTTAAACAAGAAAAATTAATTATAAGTTTCACAGAAAAAATTATTATCATATATTTTTCAGTTAACACAATTGTTTAATTTTGCATCAAAATTTAATAAATATATTCAAATAAAACTAACATAATAATAAAATTTAAGTAAGATTTTATTTCTTATTTACATTTTTAACTCATTCAATCATCCACTTAATTGATTTAATTAATTTTTTAATTGGACATTTTTTATATTTTTAATTTTTTACAGTTTTAAGTAATTGATATAATAATTTTGGTGAGAGGTGCAAATTTAAAAAAGTTGTTAATTGAATGAATTATTTACTAACATATTTTATTATTGATTTAATTAAATCAAAATAAAAAATAAAAATATTTAATTAAATGTTTTGATTTTTTCTATGATTTTTTTTTTTCATAATAATTACAAGTTTTCTTAAATTTTCATAATGCAATAATTGTAAATCAAATAGTTCTAGGATATAAAATTTCTGAAGATTTGTTTATCACTTAATACACACTATAATTGTGTTAAATTTCCTTAATAAACTATAAAGATATTTAAAATTAATAATACCTAACTACCTTCTAAGTTAATATACAGAATTATGTACATACATATGTATTTTTTTTTTATAACACTCATAATTTTCTTCTGCCCTCTATATTAACTGTTATTTAAATCAAAATATTGATTGCTAAAGTAATATTAAAGTAACAGTTATTTTCTGCACATTTACTGTTGAATGCCTGCTTAATAAATAAATAAAAAGTTCTCTTGTTTTCCAATTGTTTACTTAATATTTTCTCTTTAGTTTTCTCATTTATTGGTATAAGACATACGCGTATAAGAGTTTTATTTTCCATTTTGTTCCTATTGGATTTTGTATTCTCTTTAATTTGCTTTGCAGCCTGCTTAACAGAATTTATTACTGCACAAACTGTTAAATTTGAACAGTTTAGTTTTCTGTATAAAACAAAATGTTAAAAGAAATATTGAATGTTTGGATTTAAAAAAAAAAAACATTAAACATAATTTGTTTAACTGCGTAAATTGTTAAATAATTTTCAAAATCGTTTTATGATGAATTAATTTATTTTAAAAATTTTTATACTTAATTTAACTAAATTATCTTATAAATATTTAAACATTTGCGGGAAAGATGGAAAGTTGCAATTTTTAGTTTATTGTGCTTTATTATCCTATCCGTACACAATATCTGTAAAATTTGTCGTAAAGAATTAAATATATTGGTTAAATTTAAATCCATTGACTATCATTCTCTTTTTTTAATTTTGTGTATAATTCTAAAGTGATAAAAACAGCAATATTATCCTACAAATTCGTAAAACTATAAATTTGTTTGAACAGAATCGTTACAAATTAAAAATATTATACATTTGTAATTTTAATATTCCAATTGTTTATATTATTTTCTGTAGACAAAAAAAAAAAAAAAAAGAAAAAAAAAATTTTAAATTTAAAATTGATTTTTTTTTTGTTAAAAGTTGTAAAATTTGATACTTTTTCTTGTTATTAAACTTTTTTTCTTAAAGAATGGCAACAACATAACGTTAGTTTATGTGATTTTGGGCAAAAGTCTTCACAGAAGAAAAATTAAAGTTATCCTAAATGTTGAATTATTTATTAAAGTATTTAATTTAGAACAAAACTAATTTCATAACATTGTTAACACATTTGGACACTAAAAAACATTTGTATCTTAGAAGATGTGTTTTTCTTTCTTTTCGCAAAAGCAGTTTTATAGTAAAAATATCTGAATACAGCATATTATAGTTATTTTTAATAAGAATTATGATTTGTGACAATATAGGCCGATGCAATAAATTTTTAGTTTATTTGGAATAATAAAAGTGGAAAGTAATTTTGTTTTATAATACAATTTATAGAATACTGCTTAATTAAGTTAAACAGATTTATTTTTGAAGCACAATTTTAAAAATTATGACTTTTCAGTGCATGTACGTTATAAAAAAGAATTTGTCTACATAGGTAGGTTATTTAGTCTCTAAAGTTTAATATATACTATACTCAAAGTCCATTGAAAGTATTTAAAGAAGTTACAGGCTAAGCAATATAGCGCTGCTCACTGAAAAGCTTATTCAATAAAGGTACATTTTTATACCCAGCATCAAAAAGATGGGGGGTATATTGATTTCGTCATTCCGTGTGTAACATGTCGAAGGAATCGTTTAAGACCCCATAAAGTATATATTGGGTCCTGGTTAGAATCTGAGTCGATCTAGCTATGTCCGTCCGTCTGTCCGTCTCTTAAACAAAAGCATGTACGACAACGAAATTTTGTACGGATAGTTCGGGGGTCGATATAAACTTGGAAACCAAAAATGGGCGTTGTCCGCCTACTTTACCGGACCAATGTAAACTCGAAAACCAAAAATGGGCGTGGTCCGCCCACTTTACCGCCCATCTCCCATGTAACGAAAATTTGATGGTGGGTATATAGATTCGGCCGAGCCGAATATAACATTCGCGCTTGTTTTTATTTCCGTTTTTATACAAGAAAAAATTTATGATTCCATATTAAAAAAAAAAAAAAAATACTTTATTTAATTTAAAACAATATTTATATGTATCCACTATGACCGGATACGCAACGTTGAGCAATCCGATGTACTCTCAAGGTGTATATCTTAAAAAATTAAAAAATGATGTAATAATGACTCTACTTGAATTCTAGCTTGAAACTATGTCCTTTTCTTAGAAATCTAATGAAATTTTGATATTTTTAGGTTAATAGGTTATTAAGAAGCACATAAGTTTCATTATACATAAATAAACATTTTCTTTAATTCAAAGTTTTTGTATGGAAAAAATGCGAAATATATTTTAAAACTTTTGAAGGATTGAATTAAACGTTATTGCTTAAAATTTTTCCTTAAATATGTATATAATTTCGTAAAATTATTTTTGTTCTAAATCAAATATTCTAAAAAATGAAACTATTCTTAGGTTTACCCCAATTTTATTGCTTTTGTTCTGCACAACACTGTAAATAAATAATGATATTTGAATTGAAATTTGGGTATAATTTTTTAAATATTCATAAAAACTTATTTCTTATGTTTTAAAAATGTTGCTTAAAGTTAAAATTAATTCTGTAGGATTAAACAAATAATTAGTAATAATTAGTCCCTGTAATCTTTTTACACCTAATTTATATTTTTTAATGTTTATAATCCAATATTTTCTTTTTGCTCAAAAATAATGATTATTTTTCATTTTTATTGTTATTATTTTTTTTTATCAAAAATTTTGCTTACAATATAAAACTTAACATGAGAAATAAAAAATTCAACTTTTAGTAAAAAATTTTATGAAGAAAGTATAATCACACTTGCCTTTTAGTGAATAAATCTAATTTACGATGAAAAATAGTTGTTATTAAAAATTGCGTAATAGTTTAATTTGTCATGTTAAGTTTTATATTGTAAGCAAAAAAAGTAAAAATCAAAAATAATCATTACTTTTGAGTAAAAAAAATAAAAATCAAAAATAGTCATTAAAAGTTGAGTGAAAAAATAAAAACACTGGTTTTTTATGGGCGTGTCTAATATTGTGCCCTAAATATGCTGATTACTCGAGTATATTTCACTATTACTTGAGAACGGTATGCACGATTTATATAAATACCACGATATGCGGAATAAAATTAAATAAAGCTTTAAATCGCTCTACTATCAAATTTTTTTCAGCTCACTAGTTTAGGAGATATTTCGAAAAAAGTGTCGGAAAAAATATCTTTCATTCAAAATTCAATATTTTTTTTTTACTAAAACTTTTTTTTTAAGTGAAAACATCAAAAATATTTAAGGTTATCACCTTAATCTTAAAGCTGGCAAAATTACGAGTAAATAAAGCTACGTATTATAAAAATTGATGCACAAATCTTGACAGTTGAGTTTGGATACCCATGTATACCTATAGCTAACTAAGTTTAAATAAATTAGTGGGCAAAAAAATTTTTTTTTTCGTCTTAGATAAAAAAATAGATGGATTAGATGGAATTCAACGTGCTAAATAAGAATCAGCTTTTACTTTTTTTCTATCACGCATTGATTTTTTTTTATGGGCATGACTACTATGACCCCGCCTTTAGGCAGTCACACTTGTGTAACTCGAGAACAGTTTGTCCAATTAAGATAAATTGAACTTTTATATATAGCGACCTAATTTATCTTTGAGCTGAATTTATACAATTTTTGTCCAGTTAATATTTCCGTAGTTATTCGGTAATTAGTACCGAAAATTTTTAAATTTATTTTTTTGAAAAGTGGTGAAAATTTCAATCCATAACTCTGAAATTCTTGAGCGAATGAAAAATATTGTTGACATACCTTGAAAACTATTTTCGTATGTATCTTTTGATGTATCACTTATAAAAATCGTGCAAAAGGTTATTGAGTTATAGCCTAAGTTTCACAAACCATTCTCGAATTTTATAGTGTGACCGCTGAATAAGGTGATGTTATTAGTCATGCACATAAAAAAATCAGTACCCGATAGAAAAAAAAAAAAAAAAAAAAAATGAATGCAGATTCTTGTTTAACTCGTCGGAATCCACCTGGTCCACATATTTTTGTTGCAAGAAAAAATAAAAAATTTTTTTTTTTTTTTTGGCCACCACTGTATTTCTACTCAATTGTATGTAACATGGGTATTTTTACTTAACTGTGAATAAAATTTAGATTTCTGCATCAATTTTGAAGATACATGGCTTATTTTATTCGCAGCATTACCAGCTTTAAGATAAAGATGATAAACTGTAACATTTTAGATGTCTTCATTTATTAAAAGAAATTTAAGTAACAAACAAGAGCTCGGCCGAATCTATATACTAGGGTGATCGATTATTCGACATTTTTGAGAAACCAGTTTTCGAATAGTTTGAATAATTGGTATTTTAAAAAAACCGGTTGCACTTTCTGAAATTCAGAAAAAACCGGTTAACCGGTTTTTTGCAGAAGTTAATATTTATATCAAAAGACAACATTTCTTTAAAAAAAATCAATTCTTATAATTAAGTTAAAATTTATTAAATACAAGCGTAAAAGCCTGACAATGTCAGGAAAAATAATATAATAATGAAAATATGCACAAATAGATCCGAAAATTAAAAGAAAAAAATATGAACAACATTTAGACACCTTCCACTCCCTAATCGAAATCAATTATTTGAAACCGTTCAAATTTATTGGAATAATATTGATTAAAGTTTTAAATTCGTAAACCTTTCAAAATAAAAAAATCGTCGTAAATTGCCGAAATACAGATCAGTTTTTTAATAGGATTTGGAGAGCAAACAATAAGTATAGCAACTCAAAAGTTCTTAATACCAAATCAGACTTTTTGGTCCCTGATAGAAACATCTGGTACTATTAGAATTTGTTGAACGAATAGTTTTATAAGTATGCCGATTTTTAGTTTCTTACGTCGTCTGGGAGCTTCAGAAAGCTCTGGAAAGGAAACATTGCTTAGGAAAGATATATTTAAATCCATATATATATTTCCATGTATTTTCGCTCCCTGATAGAGATTTCAAAATCTGGCTCCGTTAGGATTTGTAGGACGAATAGGGTTATAATTAAGCTGAATTTTAATTTTCTATGTCTTCTGGGAGCTTTAGAAAGCTCTGGAAAGAAAAAAAATCTTAAAAAAAGACATATAAATCCTCTTATATCCGCTCCCTGATAAAAATTTCAAAATATGGTTCCATTAGGATTTGTTGGACAAAAAGTTTTATAATTAAGCCAAATTTTAATTTTCTACGTCGTTTGGTAGCTTCAGAAAGCTCTGGAAAGAAAAAAATGCTAAGCAAATTATATATCTAGATGACTAGAAGATAATTATGTTTCAAAATTGTAGAAAAAATCATCTTAATTTTAGTTAGCATAAACAGAACCCATGGCTTAATATGGAAGCCTGTCTCAATTGAAACGATTCTGCAGGTGAAACTTTTTTAACACAACACCTTTAAAAAATAAATGAAATATTGGATCAAAAAAATTAAATTGGGTCATACAGGATAATTATTAATTATTTATTTGTTTAATATTACAGAATTAAACCATATTTTAAAAATATAAGAAATCAGTCTTTATGAATATTTAAAAAATTTCCTAAATTTCGATTCAAATATTACTATTTAGTACATGTTTTCTGAAATAAAATGCAATTTTTAAAACCGGTTTTTTGTGTTTAAAAATCCCGGTCTATTCGACATTCGAAAAATTAACATTTTGAAAAAACCGACAGCACATTGACTGGAAAAACCGGTTTTAAAACCGGTTGGAAAACCGCGTCGATCACCCTACTATATACCGGGAAAGTGGGTAGTAAACTGTAACATTTTAGATGTCTTCATTTATTAAAAGAAATTTAAGTAACAAACAAGAGCTCGGCCGAATCTATATACCGGGAAAGTGGGTAGTAAAGTGGGCGGACCACGCCCATTTTTTATTTCCGAGTTTACATTGGTCCTTGAACTATTTGAACACAATTTCGTTGATTCTCACCTTATATGGGAGGTGGGCGGTAAAGTGGGCGGACCACTCCCATCTTTGGTTTCCGAGTTTACATCGATCCCCGAACTATACGACAATTTCGTTGTCGTACATGCTTTTGTTGAAGAAATATCAGCAGAAAAGTATAAAACGGACACCCTGTGTTTTTAGTTTTTAGCCCATAATTTTTTTGTTTATTAACTGATTTTGCCCATTTTCAATCCCAAACAAACCGTATATAAGACAAACATTCGTGGCAAATTTCGTCCCCCTACGTTTTTCCGTTCGAGCCCTATCCTGCTTTCAACAGACGGACAGACGGACGGACATATCTAGATCTACTCAGAATCTAACCAGGACCCAGAAAATATATACTTTGTGGGGTCTTAGATGATTCATTCGACATATTACACACGGAATGATCTTTTTGATGGTGGGTATAAAAAATCTAAAATTTAGCATGAAAATTATTTTTTTCGAATACTTATATCAAAATAACTCCGAAACTATTGAGCACATAAAAAAATATAAAATATATAAAATATATTTTTAGTCTGCATCTTTTGGTGTATCACTTTGATCAATCGTACACACCGTTCTTGAGTTATGAGGAAATATACTAGAGTAATAGCATTACTATGGCCGAAATATTAGACACGCCCATAAAAAAAATCCAGACCTGATATATATATATATATATACATATATATATATATATATATATATATATATATATATATATATATATATATATATATATATATATATATATATATATATATATATATATATATATATATATATATATATATATATATATATATATATATATATATATATATATATATACATACATATATATATATATATATAAGGTGATGATATATATATATATATATATATATATTTTTTTTTTTTTTTTCGAAAATCGGTTTCTCCAAAAAGTCGAATAATCGATCACCCCAATATATACGTATATAAAATAAAATAGTAGGAAAAAGTAGAAAATAGTTGGAAAAAATATAATTTATGTAAAAAGAAATAGTTTTTTGGTAGTTTTTATTTCATCTAAATAATCTAACTATTGGAAATAGCATCGTAAGACCATTATTTTTTATATAACCTGCATTTTCATTACATAATTTTTTATCAAATATATTTGATTGCGTTTTTTATATTTTTTAAAGTGTTTATAGTCTAATGGCAGAAATATGTCAAAAATGGCGAAAACTCTGGATATTATCGTGTAAAATCGAAAAAAGTCGAAAAATGTTAACTATTAAAAGTTGTATTTGGATTATTCTCTAACTTTTTATCTAAAAATAATAACATTAATTTATCTTTTCGTATTATGCGTTTTTACAGATCAACTATCAAAATCGCGCAAATCAAATACAAAAAAATCATCCAAAAGAAATGAAAAACTGCCGGAAAATAATAAAAAATTGGGTATTAACCCTTTTTGAAAGGTTCACCAAATTGAAAATTGAAAGGTTTAATAACCAAATTTTTTTATCAATTTGCTGAACCTTTCAAAAAGGGTTAATACCCAATTTTTGGTTATCAATTTGCTGAATTAATGTGACACCATATTCAAAGAAGGGTTAATGCCTAATTTTTTTATAAATTTTCTGAATTAGTAAGATTGCAAACGGGTTTTATTGAAATATATTCAAATTGGCATGTTTTTAAAACATCGTGGTCATATTGACCCAAAGCCTTTTAAGGGTTAATTTCATTTTTTTTCACTATCATTGTAAATATCGGTTGTTAGTAAATAAATTTCTTAAGTTTTATGATAATCTACCGAAAAACAGATAAAATTTCGACTAGTTTCCATCAGAAATTGCAAATATTACAAAATTTGACCTTTAAAGTTTATGGGTTAATGTTGTCCAAATTGTATGAAACTCTTGATTTATATTTAGAATTATGTGGATTATAAAATTTTGAAAAAAGTTCCATTTAAAATTTACAACAATGTAAGAAAATGGCTGATTTGCCAAAATATTACATAAAAATGGGTTTTTCTCGAAATCCGCCGAATTCAAAATGCACGTACAGGCAAACTACTGTTTACTGTTTTATTCCGTGATCTGTTGTCCATAAATCCCTATGAGATCTCTCAAAAATATTGAAATTTGTTAAACAAAGTATCAAAAAAACTGAAATTTGAGTTTTGAGACGACCGTTAAAAATATCAACATTTTTTGACCATAGCTGAGAACAGGTTTACGTTATTCTATAAGGACAAAAACTCATATTTAGGTAACTACAGGTGTATTTTAAGTAATACAATTGTTTTATTCGAATATTTTAAAAAATATATTTATTTTTTGGTCACATTTCGAATTCAAGTCCTCTAAAATACGTTAATGGCCTGAGGAATTTTCAATAACTTTTACATTTTTCAACCAATTTTTGTGTTTTATATCTTTTTGTAACACTAATTCTGTGTACATTACGATTCCTTTACAATAAAATGCAAAACTAACTATTTAATGACAAAATTTTTGTGAAAATTGAAAAAAAAAAATCATATTTTCCCCTTGTAAATGCATCTTCAAACTTCACAGCCGTTGCGGCACCAGTAAACGTAGTCCTATTGTCCTAATTTTTTGCACGACGTATTTTTATAACTCATAGAATAATTTTATGGGACGGGCAAAATTCGAAACTTCGTTTTTTTGGAGCACTCTAATAAACACCCTCAAACATTATGACACTTTCTGGTATGAAAATTTATATGATAAAATTCTAGACGAAATCAGAATGAAATCAGTTTTGACTTTGGCCTAGGAAGGATTCTGGTCTAAATTAAAATGGTTTCCTAGACAGCTGGCCTTCAGCCGGACGCAGGGGTTTTCAACTCTGACGTATTTCAAATCCTACCTTCGCTAAATAAAACTTTTATGAATGTTGTAAAAATAAAATCGAAAAATCTTCCAAAAATGAGGAGAAATCACCGTAAAATTTTGGGTAATTTTTCATATGAAGTATGACCCAAATTTGTATGGAAATTTTTTGGCGTATTTTTTTTATATTTGATTTGGGCGATTTACTTTGGGTCATTTTACTGCCAGTTTTATGGAAGCACTCGTATATCAAAATTCAAGGAAGTGGTTAAAACAGTTAGGTAATAATTGATAAAACTAATAGAAAATATTGAAAAATATATGAGTATCTTCACTAATTTTTTAATAAAATCAAAATTAATGAATTGAATTGAAGGAAATTTTGCTCTGCGAACTGTGGACCCAGAAAATATGGCCCCAAAACACTAAATGAAAAATGACCTCAAAAAATACATGGGCTACAACAACATGCAATTTTGGAGCAAAATTTATTCGTTTTTGGGGTATTTTGTGACATGACTTTTTAGGATGAATTTATACCAAATTGGAATTAAAAATAAAAAGGTTTATTTTTACTTTATGGCGTTTTTTCATTCAAAGAATTTTTTAAAAATTTAATTTCACAATATGTGTGAGAGAAATTTGGTATTTCGAAGGATAACGACCGCGAAAAACTTTCCGTACAGCTTGTATTAGCGAAGAAAAGTTTTCATATTTTTTTTTTTTTCTGTTTTTAAAAAAGATTTAATTAATTAAGGAAAATATCTTGAACTTCATTTGCTTATGAGATTTTTTTTTTTTTTTTTTGTTAAGAAAAAGAGTAATAAACTTCACTTCATTTTTCAAAAAATTTAGAAGTTATTTTATTTTTGTAGGAATTTATTTCATTTTATTTAAAAATAATACTCCTTAACTCTAAAAAAAATCTAATTTTTCAGGATGCATAAAATATTTTTCTTTAGTTAATAAATTTTTTTCTATGTTGCCGGCCTTCGACCGAGCTTAAGGACTTTCTCCTCTGGGTATGTCGAACACCGGCTTCGCTAAATAAGTTTTTTTTTTTAATACAAAAATATGTTTAAAGTTTCACATTTTTGATAAAAAGTTATATTTTTTTCCAATTTAAATCGGACGTGTAATAATAAAGATATTTATAGAAATATATTGAATATTTCAAGGTCTATAATTCGTAAACTAAGAAGTAGGGGACAACATTTTTTATAAACAAATTCCGTGATTTTTGGGAAGCATATTATTGATCTGGTTATTTTTTCGTTATGAAAAATGCCCCAATATTTGTATAATTTCTAGTTTCAGCTTAGGATAGCATTTCATTTTTGTTTGGGATAACTTCGTTATGAAAATTTGTCCCAATAATCGGGCCACTTTTTTATTTCAAGTTTGGGGTAATATTGTAATTTTTCTTGGGTTATATATCCAAAAATTTTGGTTAAATTATTCATTATGAAAATTACCCCATAATTGGGACCATTTTTCGCTTAGAGTTTTTTTTGGGGCAAAATACTAAACGAACTAATAATAACTGAAGCTAATATTTGAAAAAAGTAAATTTTCGTTTTAATTTTCTATTTTTATAAAAATTTTCATTCAATTAATTTGAGTTAAATTTAAACATCTATCTTCTCAATCCTATATTACAGCACCATCATATTAAACCACTTCCTAATATCAACGATTATTTTTCTTCAAATTCTACTTATAATAATTAATTTACATTTAATTGTATCTTTATAATCTTTAAACAAGAACTAAATGTTCACGCGCTTAAACACAGAACAACAAAACAATTTGTCTTTGCGGTAAGAGGAGACACAGCAACTTTTGTATGTATTTTGTTTGTAGTCTTGTATGTGCTTGCGTGTGTTCAGATTTCAATTTCAATAAGCTCTTTATAATCCCTTTTAAATGTCTTAATACCTTGTTATGACAATCTTAAACATTCTTAAATGACCTGCTTCAAATGATAAACGAGTTGTGGGGTAGAGGCACAATGCCAGAGAGGAGTCATACGAATGAGCCCCTACAAAATGCAGCATCTTCAACAAACATGTACATATAAAGATATGTGTAATCACTAATACGTTTAAATATGAGAATGCATTATTTGTATGTGTTTGTGCGTGAGTTATAAATACATGTATGTGTATTAGTTATAATAAATGTCTTTTTCCCACCATTTGTACTGGCTGTATTGTATGTTTGTGCGCTTGAATTGTTTTGAAAATCTTGATTAATGCCTCAGTTGTATACCAGAGAGTTGTAGCGCAGCATTTTGCCCATATAAATCTATGTATGATTATTGAAAATTCATAAGCTATAATATATATTTAAGTACGGGACCAAATGTTTAAGAGATTGTGAGGAGTTAAGGGACCAACGAGATAAAGAAAGATAGGATTAGACTAAATAATATGATGAGGAATATACTATAGATTAGACTATAGACTAGGTTATAGACTAGACTAGACTATAGACTAGACTGTAGACTGGACTATAGACTAGACTATAGACTTGACTATAGACTTGACTATAGACTTGACTATAGACTTGACTATAGACTTGACTATAGACTCGACTATATACTTGACTATAGACTAGACTATTCACTCGACTATAGACTATAATCCAGACTGGAATATAGACTGGAGTATCGACTAGACTATAAATTCGATTATAGGCTAGACTATATACTATAGACTATAAACTGAACTATACACTACACTATAGACTGGACTATAGACTAAACTATAGACTGGACTAGAGACTAAACTATAGACTGAACTGTAGAATAGACTATAGCCTGGACTATAGACTACACTATAGATTGGAATATAGACTATATCGAATATATTTAATATTAGATTGTAGAATAAAAAACACTATAGAGCAGATTATGGACTAGAGTATAGAGTAGACCATAAACTTTAGAGTAAATCATCAAGTAGACTATAGACTCTAATATAAAGTTATAGTCTGAACTATCTTTCTTAGCTGGTCCCATTATACAATAATTTATCTAACATGACAAACACTAAGCATACAATAATAAATACATACTCTTCGTACACACTCGCAAGTTTAAATATGCATTTGAATGACCAAAGATATGAGCAATCATTTCGATTGTTAGGCAGCATTTTATAGGTGCAATACTCGTATACATAAGTTGTTGACAGTTTAAATGAGACAATCAAACAGCAACTTATTCACATATGCGCATATAAAATAAAACACACAACCACACAATAAACATCATATTAAATTTTATATCGTTTAGAAAAATAAATAAAATAAAAACTCATTTTGACACAAATAGATCAAATAGCGAAGATATTTTAAGTATTTAGTAGGTTTACAGTAATAATAATAAAACAAAAGTAATAATAATGGTTGCAACATTGGAATAACAAGTTACTTTAATTTTATTTGATTGTTTTATTAGGAAAAAAAAAAAGAAATAAAAATCATTTTAATCATATTGACTGATATTAGTTTTTAATTGTTGTGCTATTGCTTAACTAATTTTGTTCAAGTATTAGATATAATTTTTAAGATTGTACTAGTAGATTTGAAAGTGATTGGTATTAATTAAAAAAAAGTTTACGATGGGTTGTTATTAGTTAGTTAACGATTTGAAATTGAAAGTATTTTTATATTTTTTTTTTTTTTTTTATTTTTTTTTTAGAAGGAAGTGAGTGAATGTGGTGTATAATAGTAATGGGAAACGTCTTTATATAGAGTTTCTTTAAAGCAGGTTTTGCGATAATAACCATAAGGATTTGATTTTTTTTAGAACCTAGAGATTTCTTATTCAGTTTTAATTCTTTTAAAGCTTAGTTTTAGTTCCGCTCTAGTTCAGTTCTAGCTAAATCTCCTTAAGTTCTACTTCAGTTTTAATTAAATTCTGGTTAAGTTCTAGATCATTTCTTGTTCAGTTCTAGTTCAGTTCTAGTTCAGTTCTAGTTCAGTTCTAGTTCAGTTCTAGTTCAGTTCTAGTTCAGTTCTAGTTCAGTTCTAGTTCAGTTCTAGTTCAGTTCTAGTTCAGTTCTAGTTCAGTTCTAGTTCAGTTTTAGTTCAGTTCTAGTTCAGTTCTAGTGCAGTTCTAGTTCAGTTCTAGTTCAGTTCTAGTTCAGTTCTAGTTCAGTTCTAGTTCAGTTCTAGTTCAGTTCTAGTTCAGTTCTAGTTCAGTTCTAGTTCAGTTCTAGTTCAGTTCTAGTTCAGTTCTAGTTCAGTTCTAGTTCAGTTCTAGTTCAGTTTTAGTTCAGTTCTAGTTCAGTTCTAGTTTAGTTCTAGTTCAGTTCTAGTTCAGTTCTAGTTCAGTTCTAGTTCAGTTCTAGTTCAGTTCTAGTTCAGTTCTAGTTCAGTTCTAGTTCAGTTCTAGTTCAGTTCTAGTTCAGTTCTAGTTCAGTTCTAGTTCAGTTCTAGTTCAGTTCTAGTTCAGTTCTAGTTCAGTTCTAGTTCAGTTATAGTTCAGTTCTAGTTCAGTTCTAGTTCAGTTCTTGTTCAGTTCTAGTTCAGTTATAGTTCAGTTCAAGTTTAGTTGTAATTCAGTTCAGGTTTAGTTCTTATTCATTTCTAGTTCTGTTGTAGTTCATTTCTTTAGTTCTAATTCCATTATAATTGCATTATACTTTACTAACTTAAACTTCGTTGCATTCACACCCTTAAAGACGTCAATTTCGGTCTTTTTGATTAATAGAAAAATCTACGTTATACTAAACCTTACATCAACACATTATCCCAAACAAATCCTAAGGCAATTTTAATATGATCCTCCATTTAAGTAGAATCATTATTTATTTTCCTTTTTGTTAAGCTTTATCTTGTTTATGGGATACTTTGCGTATAGCATCAAAGGCGACTTAATAACTTCTACAGTGTATCTTAAATAGTATGTATGTAAATCTAATTCAAAATATACACACAATCATATGAATACACTGATGCTCTTGCAACATTCACATGTAGATATTAAGGCTTAAAAGAAAATAAGGTGTATATGTATGTTTCTATAGTGCTGCAAGTGTTTCTCACATCAGCAGCTCATTTAGACGTGTGGCAAAACGCAACAAAAAAGGAAGAAGAAAAAAATGTAAGCATTTGCTAACTACTTCTTACCCGCTTACAACAAATGGTTAGTTTAGGTTGTGTGTTGCATGGTTAGCGGCTAAATATTGGCATACAACAAGTATCTTTATAAAATATTCACTACATGTACGCATCTATCAATTGTTTTGTTTGTCTAAAGCCAGTGTTTTTTTTTTTTTTTTTCGTGAAGCAAGCAGAAGATGTAGATATTGGCTGCTACCATTAACTAAATGACTTTATGCCTCATATGTGTTTGCTTCATGTAGTGGTAGACCTAGTATTTTTTTCCTATGTTATTTTATCTTGCTAACAACTTATTCATAGACAAAATACAAACCATGTGGTAGTATGTTAGCTATTAGTATCTTAAGGATGCATCTGTTTAAAACACTTAACGCACCTAGTTTATAAGTAATTTTTTGTCTTGTTACCTTTTGTTTGTTTTTTTTTTTCGTTTAGCTATTCTTCCCATTTTTCCCTTACAAAGATTTAAGACGAATTAAAAGAGATAAGACTTTTGTGTTTGTGAATTTGTAATTCAATGTTTTTTTTTTTTTCTGCTTCATACCAATATGTCGATGATCGTCAAGAACATTTTTTTCTAGTTATACTCAAAACAAATTTTATACGTCTAGTATGCAAATTTTGTTTACCTTGTAATGAATATGAAGAAAGCGTAAAATTTCTTAAGAAACATTATAAAACGTATTTTTAAGAATTTTATTAAAATCTTTCATAAAAATGTAACGTATGCTTGAAATAAATTGTAAGTAAGTTAATTGAGGGGATTATATGAATCATGATGTACTCTAAAATAAGTATATTTTTTCAAAGGCATGTTTTGATTTGATATTTAACTAATTATATAATTTAAATTTCAAGAGTGATTTGAAATCACTTTTCCTCAAATGTAAACGTTTGGGTATTATACAATAATTTGATAACAATTTCATTTTCAACAGAATTATGTTTAACTTTAGCTTTGGTAAAGATGAAATAAAGTAGTAATCAAATAAATGTTTGATGATGATGATTTCGTGTTTGCTTGGTGGCCTGAAACTAATTTGTATTTTAAATTTTTCAAAAGAATCCTTTTTGCTTTTGTAAATTAAGTCTCCAAGTAATTCTTTAATTTTAATGTTATTTGTTTAATGTTGAATAATTATATTTGTTGGAAAATTATGCAGTAAATTACTGCGCATGTCCAAAAAAATCCATACTTTTTCGTTTATACATTTACACTTAAGCATATTGCGATGTTTTTTTTTTTTTGGACATGCGCACTGGCCTTTACTGTGGTCTTCAACAGAATCACTGAATGTTTGGTTGTTGCTTTTGCCAATGCGTGGTTTATTATAAAGTTATTGTTTTATATATTTACTATTTGTACTAATACATTGACCGATATGTTAATAACATTGTAAAGGTTCAAATATTTAGTTCACTAGATTCATAAAAAAAATAGTTTTTTGAAAAATTCATTTAGTTGAGGTTGCGCGTTTAAAGTGTCTGCAGCATTAAACAATCAAAGAAGACAAAAAAACAAAATCGTAATATTTTTATCTGTTTTGTCAAAATTAAGGTTTTAGTTACAATTTTTATTGAAATTTGACTATGCAAGTTTTTATATTTGCAAAAATTTTAAAAAAGTAATATCCCTAATTCTCATATTTAATAGAGGGTGAAATTTATTAATAGACGATTCATTTTGTAAGATTTTCTTTTAGTATTAAGTACTTCTTAATTCGATCATTTTAATTAACAGTTGTTTCATTTTACATAAAAATTTAATAAATATATTAAAGTAAACATAAAATTTAAGTAATACTTTATTTCTCATTTAAATTTTTAATTCATTCAATAATCTAATTGATTTGTTTAATAAATTTTTTAATTAGAAACATTTTTCTCTTTTAATTTTTTACAGTTTTCAGTAATAGATATAATTACTTTGGTAAGAGGTGTAAATTTAAAAAAAAGTTTTTAATTGAATGAATTATTTACTAGTATATTTGGTGATTTATGACTTTTTTCTGTGTATATAAAATTGACAATTTACAGATATTTATCAAATGTACAATAAAAAAGACAAAGAAAAAAATGTAGAAAAAAAATTGACAGTAGATAAGTATAACGTAGTGGGGCTAATATCAATCATTTGAATAAATCTGTATTTCCTAATCTAACTGATCTAATCGAATTAAAATGTCCACAAAGAGGTCCACAAATAATTTTGAATTTTCTGAAGAACTTTAGAAGTTAAAGGATAAGCAAGAAAAATATATAATTTTAAAGTTAAAAAGACATAAAGCTTAATATTGAAAAAAATCTTTAAATCTCCTTAAGGTATGCTGTTCAACTCAGAATAACTTTCGTAAGACTCCACAAACGATGCGTAATAATATGGTGAATATGTAAAGCATATTTAAAAAATTTGTAAAATTGATCTTCAGTTCTCTATCAGCGATTGAAAGTCACGGTTCTAGAACATTTTTTGAGCCAGTTATGAAAAAATTTTTTTTTCCAAAAATGTTTTTAGTTCATCATGCGAAAAAAAGTTCTATATTTTGTGTAGCAAAGTTTAACAAAATTTAATAACTTTGTTCCTATTATAGTTAAAATATTAAAAAGCTGTATTGTAGTAACTATAATAAATTATTAAATAAAAGTTCAACAAAATCAATTTTAAAGTCCTTCGGCGAAACATAATCCCATAGAAAAAAATTAAAAAATATTTTTTCCATAACAAGCTTGAGATTACAAATGTTTTGGCACCCAAGGACCAAAAGGTGGCGATGTAGTGACTAGTACGAACAAGTTAATTAATCGGAATCCTTTTACTGGTTACATAGTGTCAGTCACCTGACAACCATTTTAACTGGTCACTTTACTAACTACGTGACTTGTCACTTCAACATGGGGATGTCCTAGGAGGAAGTGTGTTGACACCCCAGGACCAAAAAGTGGCGATATTGTGACTAGTATGAGAAAGTCAATTTATGAATATCCTTTTAGTGGTTACATTGAGTCAGTCACCTGACAAACTTTTTAGTGGGTAGTTCGAAAAAGTCAATTTATGGAAATCTTTTTATTGACAACATTGAGTCAGTTATTCATTATTTAAAATTCAATCATTCCGGTAACATTGATTTATGATAAATTCGAAAACGATTTGTATAATGCATTTAAAAAACAAAAAAAAAAAAAAAAATGTAGAATAATTGATTTCCTTAATAAATTGAAAACTCTAATTAGCAAGACTGGGTTTTGTATTATATAAAATAACTGAGAGGTAACCCATTTTTATTGAATGTATTCCACGTGTTTAAACTAAAAACACATTTAATTAATGTAGTACGTATAACATAGAAATATAAAAAAACATTATTAACTTTTTTTCTTACAAAGTAAAATACTAAAGACTCTGTTAAAAACCAAGGAGTCAATAAATTTATATTTGACACTACACACGTCTGAAAAAGATGCATCAGAGCCAAATGTCCTACCATGTATTTATTGCCGTTAGTCAAGTAACTCAACCTGTACTGCAATGGATGAACTATTAACATTTTTGACGTTTTTGAGACATATAAAAAAACAATCGCCACCCCCACGCTCACCAAAGGGTCAATAAAGCATAAATCGCCACCTCCACGCTTTCTAAAGGGTCAATAAAGTGTACTATCGCCACCTCAAGGCTTTCTAAAGAGTCAATAAAGTGTGCGATAGCTTAACTATCGCTCACAAAATATGCGAAGTTGGGGTAAACAAAAAATCATACACATTTGAATGAGTTAGGTGGGTGGTCACAAATGAACTTTACTGTCTAAAAGCGGGTAAATTGACACCGAAACTGATGGGTTGTTTACATCAACGAAAGGCAAAAAGAGGGACATTAACAAAAAAAAAAAAAAAAAATAAAAATTTTTTCCTGCTCTCTTTGTTATTTGATTTATTTTTGCTTAACCAAGCGACATGATATTGGTGAAAGCTAGAAAAAAACTAAGCGATATTTTGTTTTATGTTCATACTCAATTGTTTATCTTCGTTAATATTCGTGTTATGTATGTGAAAATGCCGAAAACACTCGGTTCCTGAGTGCTATGGGTGCTTTTGCCTGCTTTAAAGGCTATAAAATGTAAGATACGTCAGAAGAACGTGTGTTCGATTTGAGGTGCCACCACTGAAAAATTATAAAATAAATATAACTTAATAAAAAATAAAAAACAAATATTAAGAAAGAAATTGTTTAAAAGTTAACAATTACTTAATTTTTTATAAAATTCGTATTATAATAATCGACACTGAACATACCCTTATGGACCCTGTCCCAAGGTTCCAATTAGCCATGTCCAATTATAACCCCATGTAAAAGATTTCCGGAACTAGAACCGGTCATGTGAATAGTTTTGAACCAGTTTTCTTTCCCTAAGGGAAACCATATGTAGCTTCCATATAAGGCCTCATTTCAGGAATCACCTTTCATACAAGTATCGGTTTACACTTGTTCACAGAGTCCATACTATTTGTCTTCACTTTATACTCTTAGTATATATACTCTTAGTATATATATTTTTTTGAATTATGTCCGTAGTTAGAGTAAAATTTGTTTCAAAATATCTTGTGATTGCAATATGTTTCAAAGTGAAAAAATCTTTTGATTATACCAAATGATTAAATTGAAAACTGAATTTTTAAAAGAAACATTCTTTGTACTTTTCTCTGTAGCACTATCAATTTAACTGATTTGAATACTTAAAGAATTGAAGGCCACTAATTTGGTATTAGATTCAGAAGAAAATCCATAGTTGAAACAAACAAATAAAAAATTAGCGTGTAGGCGCTTTCAATATGAAATCTCGGTGTATTGCATGGGCTAAACAGGTTACATGCAAATTTTTATGATCAAAAATCTTAATGACTCTTGTTGATTTTACCATATATAAATTTTTGAGTAAATATGTGAAAATATTCTCTAACAAATCGACGCACTTTAACAAAAAAGTTTAAAATAAGTGAAAAAAATTAAAAGTGTTCGTAGTTATGTATATTCATTATAGCTAATAGAAAGGACAAAATCGACTTTTTATTCAAAATAACTCATATTAAAGAATAACGTTGAAAAAATTTCCCTTTTTTTGCAAAACTACGAAATATGGGTATTTATTAGCTATCATTTGATGTATATATCATTAATTTTGGTTAGAACATAAATGGCCGTGTAGCATCCTGTTCCAATCATCGAAGCAAGTTAAAATTTGGCAAATATGTTCTAAGTGATGCCCACTTCCATATTTTGAGGTTTAAATGTACGATACATTTTGGTTTTTACATACAATGTTGGACCACCTTAGTTAGTGTTTATTTATCCACTGATATAAACTTTTTCTATATCACTCGGTTTTTGAATCTGATGATTTATTAAATTATAAAATCTTGATAGACTGTCTGATAGCCTACTGGGTCAAGTCAAACGTTTAAAACCATATATGCTAGAAGTCTGATTTTTTAAATCGGTTGTTTTGCTATCGAATATAACCGTTTCATAGATACACATATATCTATGATACACAACGCACAGTGTCCCATTTAAAAAAATGAAATGGAAATAAATCTGGAATTTCCGAACGGCTGATCCCATTTCAGTGAAATTTCACACAGTGATAGTAGAAGTGAAAATAAAATTTCTGTTACTTTTTTTCAATTCCAGCTTTGCGATTTGACAAATTGAGGCGAAAATTATGAAAAAAAAAAATAGGTCGAATTTGGGAGACCCTAGTTATCTCAGGAATAAAATTTTTTGATTCTGTAAAGATTTAAAATTTTTTTTTCTTTACATAATTTTGTTATTTGTTATTAATAAAATAAAAATATTTTCCGAAAATCGGGTGAAATTTGAACCCCCCTTAACAAAAAACCTTCACAAAGGTAGGTCAAAATAATTTTTTTTTTTTTTATTTTTGAAGCCCAATATCTTGTAAACTAAAAGAGATAAGATATGCAGTATTATCCGTTCATGTAAAAATCTTTGAAATCGATGCGGATATAACGAATCAGGATTGTTTTTAAAAATGTTCATACCTGAGGTGTCCAACTTTGGAACCCTATGGACTCACCAACACTTCCAATATCACTGTGTGAAATTTGAGTGAAATAGGATCAGCCGTTCGGAAATTCCAGATTTATTTCCATTTCATTTTTTAAATGGGACACTGTGCAACGATCTATTCTCAAAATTGTTTATAAATAGGTGGATAAACATTAACATCTGCGGTATTATTCAGATTTTAAAGATTTTAAAGATTTTAAAGGAAGTGTATTCTGTATTCGTTGTACCCCAACAATTAAATCAATTTTATATTCCCTTGTTAAATTATTTTCCATACAAAATGACTTTGTTGTCGGTTGCTTGTTGTTGATGTTTAAATTACAGCCTTAAGGTAATTATATTGTAGATTTATTTCATGTGCTTCTTGTATTTATTTAAATAATTTTCTCTACAATATTTTGTATATGTTAACATGTTGATAAACAATTTGGTTTATGACGTTTAATAAAATAAAAAAAAAATAAAAATACTTTGTAAATAACGTTAAAGTATTAAACATGTAATGTAATTAAATTGAAAATAAAATGCTTAAATACTAAAATTTTGAAATAGTATTTAAAACTAGTATATTATAGAACAAAAACCTATAAAACCAAACTCAAAATTTAAATGAATTGAAACATTTGTGGATTATTTTAAAGATGTCTTTTTAAACATAATTCTATTATTTTTTAATTTCAAATATTAATTATTTTTTGTTTCTATTAATTATTTAAAATTTTAAACAAAAACTTTGTTTATACATTCGCTTTTTTTCTCTTTTTCTTTTTTTTTCCATTTTCATGAAACATAAAAAAAAAATTAGAATAAAATTATCTTTTTCATTGTGTTTTACTGTCCACAAAACATATGTTCTATTACAACATTTTGTGGCAAACAAAACAAGTTAACAAACAGAAGGAAATTTAAAATATTTTTTCCCGCTGTTTATTATTAATAATTATCACCACATTTGCATAAATTAGCGGAGAAAAGACAAATTCTAAAAAAAAAAAAAAAAAAAAAAAAAAAATGAAAAAATTCTAAAGCATCATCTACAGCAGCAGTAACATTTACTTTATTGTTATTTCAAAAACATTGCCATCATGTTTAGAATACAAATATTAATAATAATAAAAAATAAAAACAGAAAACATTCCAACAAAATAAGGAATAATAATGACTAAAATAATTAATCTCCCCGGAGCAAAATTCATCAAAATTAGTAGGGGCAAGTTAACAAAATCCGCACAACAAAAAACCAACTCAACCAAATGGAAATTATAAAGTTTTTTTTTTTTTTTTTATTTGTTATGTGTACAAATATTTGTTTAAATTTTAAGCGAAATCTTAATTTTTCATAATTTGTTGTATGGGAGAAGAAAGAATATTAAGATAAATATGTTTAAAAAAGAATTTGAATTTTTAATAACTATAGTTGGAGATTTTTTGTAAAGTGGTTAAAAAAGAACCCAAGCAAACAAATATTTTGGTGGTAATTAGTGGGATATAAAACACAATTTTAGAATATAGCGAAAGTGAAAAAAAGAAAATAATAAACACAAATAAATTGTAAAAAAAAAAATGTTACAATTAATGAGAAAATTGCGTACCAAAATATTCCCCTTGCGAGTTGATTTTTTGTTACACCAAATCAATTGAAGCTTCATATTTTGGTCATAAATATTTAAATTTATATAAAGTTTTATTAAGATCTAGAGATATTTATCTGATCGCCTATTTTGGAAGCTGTATAGCAGTTGTATAGGCTAAAAATCAGTTAGGGGTGATATATTCTTCAATGGTTTCTTATCATCTGGTTTGTTTAATATTGGGAATCGGTTCATAAATAAAAGTTAGTGAAATCTAAAATAACACAGTATTTATAATATCTATCTGAAAAACCATTGTATAGGCTTTTCACTATAAAAATAGTTATCGAGTCGATGTAAATCCAATCAATGGCCTTAAGGAGAAAAGCAAAAATCTGACTGAGTGCATACAGAAAAAAAAGAGCAACGTATTATGATTAGACTATATGATCAAAATAATAATAAACATGAACAATATAATCATAAAATAATCCACCTTCCATATTTTGATTCGAGTTATTGCTTTTGTATTTAAATACTAGCTTTTCCCGGTGCGCTTCGCTACCACTTTTTAGGCGCTAGCAAATATTTACAACTTCCCCTGGACTTACCCACCCTATTCGAAATTTAATATAAAAATTATTGCTAGAACTTTTTAAAGCTTTTACTGTAATGCTCCTTTATAGAAAATTAATATATTTTTTGTACAGGGGCTATCTCTCCCCATGGACCTATCCGTGCTATTTCCATTTTATCAATGCGATATGATAAGCTTGATGTTCACACGAAGTTTGAGGACTTTCACTATAATAGTTCTTTAGATATGCCGTAATGAATATTTACTTTCTACGGAAAGCACGACTCTTCCTCTGCTCCGATTAAAAAATAAAATATAAATTTGAATTTAGAGACACACAGGATAATGCTGTGAAAATTTTAAGAAAATCGGTTAAGCCATTTGAGAATTTTAAAAAAGTGGGCATAAATGTAGGCGTGACATTTAACCGATATCTAACATAATCTATTACCACCAACGGCACTGATATTATCTGTGTGTCAAATTTCGTTAACATCGGTTCAGCCATTTAGGCGTGATTGATACACAAACAAACAAATAAACAAACATACTTACACCTCATTTTTATAATATACTAGATATTCCCGGCGCTATTCGCAACCCCATTTGATTTATGTGGGGGCTTCTACTCCCCCTGAACCTATCCACCCTATACGAAGCGAAAATTAATATTTTCCTTATATGGAGGTTACCCCTCCCGCTGGCCCTATTCGTCTTTTTTATTTCATCAATACAGTATAATAAAATAGTGCTAACAAAATTTTAGAGCTCTCACTATAACAGTTCTTTAGATATACCATTAGAATACTTGTTTTGTTTGGAGGGTATAATTTTCCCAGGTCCTACCCAACCCAACCAAAATTGGTGGTTGGATTAGAAAGACACTCCCTCAAAGTTTTATTACTTTTGCTGTAACAGTATTAAAGTTATCCGATAATTAGTATTTTCTAAGTATGAAGTTATCACTCCCCCTTGACCTACCCGCTCTATTTTCATCTCAATTATGTAGACTGATAATAAAATTATTTTCACAAAATCTTAGGACTTTATCTACAAAATTTCCGGAGTAATGTCATAATAAATATTTACTTTGTATGGAGGCTACCATTCCTCCTGATTCTATCGAAAAATAAAGTAGCCTATTTTACTTTCGGGCCGCTGGCCCGTTAAAAAAATTGGGCCAGTAGTTTATAAAGCCCAAACAAATGTACAGTTTCATTTTTATATACTTATATAGATATAGGGATTTTATTATGTTTTGATCCAGTTCTATAAAATTATGTTTTGATTTTCTCATATTATGATCCAAATTATATTCGGCTTTATCATATTATTTACTATAAAAAATCACATATCTTATTGAAAATTACTCCTAATATGTTTTATATTAATTTATAGTTATTAATCATTATTTTTTCATTAATTAATTTTATTTATTTGTACCATCTTATATTATATATTATAATATAATATTTTTTATCACTTTTACCAATTAAAACAATACCTTATACTTCTTAATCAAACCAAATATAAAACAATCATCAAAACATATGTATTCAAAAACAAACAAGTTAAAAATGTTTTTAAAAATATTTTTATAAAGCATACGCTTTATATTTATTTTAAACATTTTATTGTTATGGGAAAAATAATATTAATATGGTTTGAAAACATAATATGGTTTTAAGAACAAAGAAAATGTTTAATAAACATTTAAAGATTTTAAAAATAGTATAACTTTTTATATTAATAAAGTTTTGTTTCTGGTAAAGATATTCAAAAATTAAATTTTTTTTAGTCATTAAATTGTAAACATTAAATGATAATACTTGTAAACATTAAATGATAATACTTAAACAAAAACATTGTTTAATGAACACAGTATTATATAAATTAATGAAAATTAACAATGAGAACATAATATTGTTGTAGTAAACCTGTTTTTTTCTGCGTGTGGGGTTGAAAAGTGTTTCTTATCCCACGAAGTTTGCCATCCAAAATGGAGCCTTAGGAACAACATTTTATTATCAAGACCTCCAAATAAACATACTTTACAGACAAAAACATACAAGGATATATTCAAGGATCACTTAATTTGTGAAATGATTAAACATATCTAAAGCGATGGAAACTTTTCCTAAGAAATTTTTTTTAAATTCTTTCTTAGCTACCAACCAAATTTGAAGATATTGGCCGAAAAACACGAACCAAGGATTTGGTCAAGGATTACTAAATACTTCAACATATCTCAGGTGATGGGAAATTTCCTAAGAAAATTTTTTTAAAATTCGTTCTTGACTTTCAACCAAATTTGAAGATATTGGTCGGGAAACACACAGACCAGGATTTTTTACTAAGAAACCTGATGTACTATCTAATCCAAAGGTGATTGTGGATAAGCTCACTACTCCTAAACTACCAAAAAGTTTTTAAGTTTTTACTAAAGCTACTTACAGTTTATTAAAGCGACCGTTAATATAAAAGCCGATTCACTAACACTATTTCCTATGGCGCAGAGAAAGTATCCGAAAATAGTTCAAACATTTTTTTCTCTTAGTATAAATAGGACGAAAGAGAAATCCCAAAAAATCCTAAAAGTAAGGACCAAATGAACTTCGATGAGGAATTCGCTTATTCATTTGCCAACGAATATTTACAGTCGGTCACTAGTTTTCTTGGTATCTTACCAAGCTAGTATCAGAAGTTGAGGTTGTCCTTGGAGAATCATACAACAATCCAAAGGACGCCAAAGTTAAAGCTGTTCATAGCCACTTTCACTTACACCATTTAAAACTCCATTTAAAGAGCCCCATTGTGATCATAGGCAACTCATGTTAGAACTATCAACATCAAAAATCGGTCACTTGTAAAATCGGTTGTTGCAATAAAAATACATGTTTTTGAGGTGCTTCAATCAAGATAGAAAAACTACCTTAAGACTTGGTTTAAACGCATCATAAAAGCTATTGACTGTCATGAATACTACTCTAGGAATTAATAACGTCCTTTTCAAGAAGCATTAATAGTGTTTTATACGTTTTTCGCAAAATATGAAAGGCAGTCCTCGTAGCTAGTTACTTTACTATGGTAGACGTGATCAAAGTATAATATTTCTCTACAAGGATAAGATTTTTTCTACAATTATATGGCGGAAAAGAAGAAAGTAAACTATGTTTCAGGCTTTGGTAAATGGAATTTAAACCTTTTTTTTTAGGAATAAGAGGTAAGAGGTCACAAAGTATAATATCTATTATCTAGTATTCGTATTTCTTGAAGAATGCATGTCTGGTTGCATTCTGTTCTCGACATTCATCTTGGTCCGTGGTATTTAAAGCAACTACAGTATATTATTGAGAGAAATACTGAGAACTCGTTAACATCGACACTGACATTGATTTTGATGTTGATCATGCTTAAGTTATGTCAACTTGTCGAGAATTGTTTAGACAGTTTAAATTGAAAAAAGTTTAAATATGAGAAATTGGAGGCTTTGATCGATCAAGACTCATGCCGAACTCAAGAAGTACTTAAATAATCATTGAGACTAGATTAGGTTCCAATTAAAAGTTCTTGTATTCATCCAAAAGCTTGGTAATTGGGAAACATCGAAAGGCTATTTTGCGTGTTTGAAATGTTATTTCAGCCCCACAAAAAAAAATCGTTTCTGTATTAAATTTTTACGGACAATGGAAAATGGACAAACTATTTTATTATTATCCAAAGTGTTAAAAATCGTAGGTTGGTCAGGCCAACTAGGAAAATCGACCCAAAGACAAATGCCCATGGCATCAAAGTAATGTTCTGTATTTCATCAAGAGAGGTGTGTGCTGAGGCCAAGTGATCCATTTGAAAAGAGCATTGAACGAAAAAGAACCAAAATACGCAACCAGACACGAGTTCATAATTATCCATCATGATAACGCTTGGTTTCATGTGGCGCAACCAATTAAAAAGTATTTGGAAAAAAGTAGTTGAAAAATTCTATTCTTTCACCGTTGTTTTACAATCTGAAATATTTGAGAAGGGGACATCATAATCATACGATACATTGAAAATGATCTTGGGGATTTTATAATATATTTTATTTCAAATTTATTGACTGAAAATTATTTTTACGTTATAGGTTCACGGATCAGAATACATGACCATTTGATCCTTCTCCTTAACTTTCTTCAGTGCAGTCCGTTACACTTAAACTGTTTGATAGCAAGTCATAATGATCTACACAATTTTCTGCTGATAGTAAGTATCTATACTTATTGCTTTTTTGACTTCTATGTGCCGTTTTCTTCCATTTACAAATATTTAAGTCCTATTTTTTATAAATATAGATAAATGATTTATCATACTGAAGATTTAAATTTATTTAAATTTAACTTTAATATTTTAATTTGATTTACTAATAAAGCTACATTTCCTTTTGATTTTTTCATTTAGCAACCAATCCATCTGCCAAATCCTTCCTAAAACTGTTGATGACTTCTCTCTACTGTCTGTGATCTTTGTTACAATGACGGATTAAAAAATCATACACAACAAAAAAACTGAAACACATACAACCTAAATGTACAAAAAAAAAAAAAAAAAAATTAAAAAAAAAATGATAACAACACAACAAAACTTCAACAGCAAGACCAACAGTAGCAAAAGCAACAAAAAATGGAAAAATTGAATCGCATCGATAATTGATATTGAAAAACGTATGTTAAAAGCCAAAAATAGAATTTCTAATTGAGTTTGCAAGGATTTACGCCCTCACACCAGGGAAAACACATATACAAACTCACAAAACAAAAACAACATACAAATGTGTCCTGTCGTTCTTCCTGCCTGACTGCAATAACAACAGTAACACAAGCAGATAAATGAGAGTAAATACATAAAGCAAAAATAACATACGAAATTGTTCAATCATGTGTAGATGATACGAATATACGAATCACAATCCATCTATAACTGTATCTGTTACTTTATTGCTATACGTTTTTTGCAATATAAACTCTCTACGACCTCTTCCCATTTCCCTACCACAAAGGCAATAACCATACTCTGGAATAAACTCTGGCAAAATTAAACCAAAGGAAGAAGCAAAAAAAAAAAATAGTACTGGTCATCATCAAAAAGCATCATTAACAACAACAACAGCAGCAAGAATAATATTAAACAGAAGTTTTATCAACAACAATAACAAAAACATCAACATTGCCAGCAACATCACTAGCTACAGCATCAATACCAGGAATACGATAATAATAATAATGATGATGATGGTAATGGTGTTAGTGTTGCTGTGTTGTATTGTGTTGTTACTGTTGCTGTCGATGTTGATGATGGTATTGGCATTGTGAATTGTACGAAATGTGGTCAATTAACACATTTGCTACAATGATGTACCAAAATATCATCAGATATGATGTGATATGATGAGTTGTGATGTGTTGATACCTTTGCTATGGTTTCTATAATTTTTTTTTTTTGCAAAATAATAAATATACATACATATTCTCTGTCTCCAGTTGTTTTCTCTTGGTAAACGAGGTTAGAATGAAAATTCATTTGATAATTATTACTAAACTCTTTTAAAAGTTTGATTCAAAATTTTTTAATTTATGAAAAGTTCTGGAAGTTAACTTTCCAAAGATATAAAAAATCTTTTTCCCATTCATTGTTTATAAAAACATGATATGCAATTTTAATTAGTGCAATTCAAGCACTTTTAGAATATACCTTCGTAGTTGCTATTTTTGTACGTCTGTGTTGTTATAATCAGTCTCCAAATTGGGTTTTTTCTGTATTTTTAATATTCTTTGAAGGATTAAATGTTTTAAGTTTTTCTTGTTGTTGTTACTGCTGCTGCTATGTTTGTGTAAAATCCTTAAAAAGGATATGATTTTTTCTCTTTTTATTTTCATTGTTAAATGAAACACAACCAAAAGCAGTAATAAACAAAAAGAAAAGCTTTAATAAGCCTAAGAGGGACTGAAATCTGTGTTTAAATACGGGTAAATGGACAATCAGCTTAGATTAAATAAGGATGTGTATTTAAGACGATAATGACCAAACAAAAATATTTTTAAGTGGAAGTTATTGGAAAGATTATAAGATTTAGATTTTAAATTGGTAGATAAAACATATTAGTTTACTATTTAAAAAGCTTTTGAAAAAATTAAATTATTAAAAAATCCATTTACGTTTACTGATATTTGGATCTTTGCAATTTTTAGTGCCTTATAAGTTTTTTGTGGAGATAAATATTTTATTAAACACAAAGGAATTTGTGACTTACGCTGCACAGTGGGTTCAAACGCAAATTTTTTGGTATTAAATCTGTATCTCCAAAACTACAGCTCAGATTAAATTGAAATGTATGGAAGAGTTGCAGAGGAGGACCTAAGCTTTCAAAAAAATTATATTGTAGTCACCCTGTGATAACGCAAGATAATCTACAGGGTGTCAAAATTGACTACCTCGAGTATGTAAAAGTTTAAAAAAATCGTAATTTCTACAAATGAAGTCCGATTTTAAGGATTTCTATATTTATGTAAAGTTTAGTGTCAAATCATTTTAAATCTATTTTTGGATAAAATATCGTCAATAAATTTAAAAAAGCTCGCGTGACATTTTTTTTATTAATCGATAAAAATTTAACCTTTTTCCAAAATTCACCATTTTCGACCAATGCTTGTGTAGGGTGCAAACATAAATCAATTCAAAATTTCATTATTAATCATTTATGAAGCCTTATCTTTTGAAATACACAAAGAAGAAATTGTTTTCTTCAATGGAACTTTGAGAAAAAAGTTAAAGAATTGTGCTATATTTTTGTAAAAAATAGCCATTTTTCATACCAATTTCAGAGTGCTGACTTTAAATATTTTTCACGCCTAGACGCATTGAGATAATCCAAAAATTCTTTCAGCATATTATTTTGAAATATATAGCAAATTGCAAAATATTTGTAAAAAAATTTTACACCATATACCTCAGGACTTATTCCCGAAAAACGAAAGAAAGTCGTGGCAAAAATCAAAAATTCAAAATTCAAGTGTAAATATCTTTTTAACTGTAAGATATAACTTAGGTGAGTAAGCTTATTTTTTTCTTTATCTTGCTAAGCACTTTACATAAATATTTAAATATTTAAAATCGGACTTCATTTGTAGAAGTTACGATTTTTTTAAACTTTTACATACTCGAGGTAGTCAATTTTGAGACCCTGTAGATTATCTTGCGTTATCACAGGGTGACTACAATATGATTTTTCTGAAAGCTTAAGTCCTTCTCTGCAACTCTTCCATACATTTCAATTTAATCTGAGCTGTAGTTTTGGAGATACAGATTTATTGCCAAACAATTTGCGTTTGACCCCACTGTGTGTTGGAATACTCCTTTAGATATGCAAAATTTATTATTTGCTTTATTTGGGCGCTACACATTTCCTGGCCATATTCCTCCTATTTTCATTTCATTAATCTATAATAGGTCATTAGATATGCGTTTAGGAATATTTACTTTGTACGGGGATACCATTCCCCCTGTTCCTACACGTTGTTGAAAATTTTAGATTTTAATTTTAATAAAAATTTTAAGACTATACGTTTTTAAGATAAACAGTATATAATATTTTCGTTGTATTGGGGGTAGAGAAAGGTATTCCCGTACAATTTTGAAACTTTTACTGTAGCAGTATTTAAGTTAATATGATAATTAATATTTTCTTTGTATGGGGGATACTATTCCCTCTGGTTCTATACATTCAAGTTTTGTTGCAATTAAAAAATATGATAGGAAAGTTATTTCCTCAAAATTGTAATACTTTTTTTGAATGATAGTATCACTTCCCCTGCTACTATATACCGCATTCTATTTATGTAAATAGAAGACGGATTTTCAGGCATTTATTTTTTCAAAATATGTCCGATTGTTTTTTTTTTATTATACCAACCATCTAAAAAGAGGGAGGTATCGTATATTGGGTTTTCCATTTCGTAAGTAACACGTCGAAAGAATCGTTAAAGATTTCATAAAGTATATATATATATTCGGAGTCGATCTAACAATATCCGACCGTCTCACAGTGTTCGATTTTCAAATTTAGGTGGCCAAAATTAGTTACACAAAAACTATAAATCGTACAAAAGTGATTTTTGGCATAGTGATTACTTACATACTGAAGAATTATTGGACAAAAAATTAGACAAATCCACCTACCGCCACTCCCACTATTAATTACCCAATTATGAAAAATAGTCAAAATTTAAAAATAGCTTCTTTTATAATTCTTTTTCATTTGAAAATAAGTTTAATTAAAAATACAAAATAAACATTACATAATTCATCATAATTTTTTAAGGAAAATATAAAAAAGTTTAGTAAAAAAAAAAACAAAATCTGCTCCAATATCACTGTCATTTTCACTATCAGACTCTTGTATATTATAACATGAGTTTTTTAGTAGTTTCAATATATCTGGCGTTAAAGTTCGTTTTTTAACTGGTGGAGTTTTCCTGAAGCTGCAAATATAAGGATCTGATGATATTAATAGCCTTTTTATTAAATCTACATTAGTCTCGGTCCGTGAAGTTTTCCACGTGAACAAAAAACCTTAGAGCTTCTTCAGATAATTGACCAATAGGAAGGATGCAATGTTCAATTATAGCTTTTCCGTGCCAAAGAACTTTGTGAACACTGACAGGCATGTAATACCAGGGATATAGTTTCAAATAAAGATTTCTTGTTTCAAATGTATAACTTTCGAATGCTTCCACGTTTATAGTATACCCAGATGCTAAGCATTCCAATATAACATGAAAACGTTTAATAACTTCTAAACTTAACCCAGTTATTTGCGCAGATATTTCCGCATTTCTAAAAAATCGCCTGGCTGTATTGCCATCGTTAGTATTTCCCGATATCTGTTTAGGCATGTCTATCAATAACCTCATTTTTGATCTAAATTCGTCTTGAATAAATTTATTTTTTTTTAAACTTTTACTTTGTTATCTTCACCTCTAACTTGCCACATTTTTATATCTATCCTGTAAGCTATATGTAGTAAACATTCCATGAATGGCATCCAGGAATGTAGAGGCGACAAGCCAAATTCCAAAACTCCAGGGTCTAAGGTTTTTTGTAACAGGGCTGAAGAGTTATTCATTTCGGAAGGCTTAGCTCCACATACATAACATATTTGTGACGAATTGTAATTCGATAAAGCAGAACAAACTTTTCCATCAATCATGCATAAAATTAATTTCGGTTTTATATAAACAGTATTTTGGATATTGTTCACGACAATATTAACCTCAGTAGCAACTAGTTTTGCCATTTGGTCCTTAATACCTTGTACTTCTTTTTTATCAAGTCTGTTGTCTCTTTTTCAAAGATTAATTTTATAGGACGACAATAGCGAGAGGAGTTGGGCGTTTTGTTTTCATAAATTATAATTTTCTCTTCATTTTTATTAATTAAATATATTTGTACTAGTACAAGAGAAATACTAAACAAATTTTCATCACTACTACCTTCTTGTATCCATTTTTGCTTATAAAGATTTTGATTAGATCCATCGCATACCCATTTGAATAAAGCGAATATTTCCGTATATGTACTTATGTGATTTTTTATAAAATCACTATAACTTGAATATAGTCTTAAAATCGTGTGGTCTATTAGGGATTGTAATTTAATTTCAGCATAAGATTCTGTTACTGCTATTTTTTTGGGTAGCATAGTTCTTTTGACCTCTTAACTAATTCATAAGAAGGGTATAAAGATCGATTATAACTCATTGTATGTTGTTTTAACATTCGATACTTGTTTGAGGATAAATCTAAATCCAAAATCATAGCTAAAGCTTCATCCGCTGAAAGACTATTTGTTACCTCAATTGTTGACCTTAACTTCTTTATGGCTTTACCCCTTTCTGGAGAAGACAAAGCTAACTCTTCCACCAATTCAGCTGAACAGCGTTTTCCAGAGGAATGCAGATGTGTTTTAATCGCCATCACCATTTGTTCGGCACCTACTGAATGAGTTAATTCTTTTACTTTTCTTCTCTTGCTTCTTTGGCTACAATCTTCAAACTCCTTTTTTGGCCTGCCCACCTTATGATCGTCTTTTGCAGTATTTACTGTAAAACTAGAATAATCTATTAAAACTGCTAGCCAATCGTTATTGTCATGTAGGAATCGGGGTTTTGTTCTTTTAGCTTTTGTCCATCTTTTCTGAAACTCGCTGCACATATTCAAACAAAAAGATTTCAATTTATCAAACTGTATTTTTGTTGTTGAGCCGCTTACCAAATTAGATGAAATAAAGTCAATTAAACTATCGAAACGTTCATTTTTAACACTAGATAGCCATACGTCAAAAAGTTCCATCCGAGAAATATTAACCGAATTCTTCACAATTTAAAAAAAGTAATTAGAGGACACACTTAAAAGTTTATGTTTAAAATGCAGTTTAATTTACACAAAACAGAATAAAAAATAAAAAATATATTGCATTATTACATTTTCCAACAACAATACAGCATAAATTTATTTACCTAAACCAAAACTTCGCTTACAAAGCTAGAATTAATGATTCTATTAATAACTTACGTTGTAATTAGTAAAGTCTAAAAATAAACAATAAAATAATATGCAAATTTTATTTTTAGAAAAAAAGAAAAGAAAACGGGACTTCTTTGTGAAAACCATTGATGCACTTTAAAATAATTAGGCAGAACACTGCAGTGGTACAGTGGGTAGAGCAATTGGCTAGCATCCGGATGATTGTGGGTTCAACTCCTGGCTCCGACTTTTTTCTTTTTTTAATTTTTTAATTCTTGTAAATCGTTCTATAAATAAAGAATTACTTTTGTGACATCTTAAACAAAAATAAGTTCCTTTTCTAGCAAAGAAAAGTTCCACTATATAACGGTTAATTGCTAGATGGAATTATTCACCCACGATCTTGTAAGCTCACAACTTAAACAAAGGTATTCATTTAAAACATACATTCTTTAAAAGCAATTTACAAATAAAATGGTATTCAATTTTTTGTTCCACTTAGAAGGATGGTGTATCTTTGTTTTGAATACTTTGTTCGGCAGGGGCAGTTTCGGGCAAACATTTTTTTTTAGTTTCTATTAAAGGAGTATTCCTAGTTCTCAAAACAATCAAAAGTTGGACCTTAGCTGATAACAGAAAAAAGTATTCGTCTATGCATTTTTGTTTTTGACTTACAATTTTTTTTAAGAGCTTCCCTATTATATCTTTCTATATCTAAAACTATCTTCATTCAAATATATAAAAGATACCAGTTTTATATTTTAAAGGAATTATATTTCCGTATACAAAAAGAATTTTTTTAAAAATATGCCATAGAAATTTTTTTATTCATGTTCAAAGTTTGATTAATTTTCGAGCAAAAAAAATTTTTTTTCTTTTGTATATTTTACCCATCATTCATGTTATCGTTAGAAGCATTCATTGATCGATTTCAGCTAAAACTAGTACGGAAATGTTTTAACTGAATAGTCTATTTTAATACCCGAATATAATTTTTTTCCTCCTTTAAAGTTCATTTTTTGGGTTTTGGCCAGCTAAATTTGAAAATCGAACACTGTGCCTTGTGCAGAAAGTATAGGTTGCAATTTTGAAGATAATTCAATGAAATTTGGCACGTGGGACTCTTATGATACGAGTCAATAGACGAAGCCTATTGAAAATGGTTGTGATCGGTCCATTATTTCACCTAGCCCCCATAAAAATGTCCCCCTGAAATTCAACACTCAAAAATGCCTTGAAATATTTTAATGAAATTCGTTTAAAAGAAGTTTAGTACAAGTGTCAATCTTTGTACCAAATTTTAAGAAGATCGGCCCATAATTGACCATAGCTCCCATATAAACCCCTCTTCCGAAAATCACTTTAATGTGCATAAATCCCATACGAATGTTAGTATCAAGTTAATATTCGGTACAAATAAGTTTTATATAAGTAGAAACAACATTATTATTATGGAATGAAAATTTTGTATTTCTTAATTCAGAATTAAGATTTAAGGGAATTAAGCTAACATTTAGTTAATTTTTTCGAAGCTCTGCTTTTAGCTTACAAATAATTCAAAATTTTATGCAAATTACTTATATCATAGTCTATGGATTGATTTTTATTAGATTCCCTTAATGAACATCAAATTTTTTTATGAAAATTATCTATTTTTTTTTTTTTTTGTAATACAACAACTGCAATTAAGTTATCTAAACTACACAAGAATTTGCCAAACAAATGCAATTTTGAAACAAAAACTAAAAATCCTAATATTCCTTTCAATATACCGTAAGTAAAAATCTACAGATTTTTGCTACTAATTATAGCAAACCAACAATGGCCGTTACCACTCTCCTATTATCATTAATTCTAATTAATATGCATGGCATGTTGGAATCAATAAGCGAAATGACAGTTACATCGAATTTTTTTGCAACAAAAACTATTAAAAGCATCCCTCATTACTTAGAATATTTTGAATCCTCTATAGATTACAATTGAGGAATTTTAAACATTTGTGTTGTAACATTTTAACAGCCTTGATTTTCTTGTCATAAACAAAATAACTGTTGCCTAGATGATACTTAGATATATTGCGTTATAAACCGGAAACGGATACTAATGAGCTGGTGCAGTAAGTGAGTTTTACTAATGAACATTTTGTGCTGTAAAAACAAAAGATTTTCGTGGTCATATACATACATATATAGCATTCCATAGAAGACAAAATGTATGTATTTTTTCGGAAGATATTTATTTATTTTTTTTCTGATGTTATTACTAAAAGTAATCACGTTTTAAACTCCCTCTTTCACATTTGAATGCATTGTTTACATATGCGTTGTTTCTCTTATTGCAAATTAAATTGATGCTGTTTGATTTTTAGCGTATTTTTTTCCTGTCGATTTTTTTTTTTTTGGTAATGCGTGTGCTGACTTTCAGTATTTAATTTAGTATTTTTTTTCTGCTCTGTTACATTTCATATGCAAAAAACCTTTTATGGCCAACTAACAATGTATATTTTGGTGTGTGTATGTATTGTCCAGTTGTGGTTACGATTTGTGGCAAAAATACACAATTTTATTTTAAACAATAGTCGAATAAAAAAGAAATAAAGACAATTGTTGTATGGTTTTAATAGCACTACAAAATTTTGATCATTAACTTTGAGGTAACAGTGGGAAAGAAAATATCAATAAACTGTTTAAATGAATCTTAGTTATTTAGTGAGAGCATATAGTTTCTTAAATAATGTATTAAGATTTGCAGTTAGACTTAACATTTTTCTTGATTAAGAAGATTAATGTTAATTTGAAATATTTTACTTTATCTAAATCTTTTTTTTTTGGCACTGTACCATTTATATGCAACAGCACGTTTCACCAAAATCAACTATCCTCACAAAATTTGTTGAATTGTGCAAAATAAGCCGATTTGCAACATCAATTGCATACAAAATATGTATGTGAACTTATTTTAATATTAAAAAAAAGCTTTTGTACAAAGGGATAATTAAAATAATGGTTGTAAATAATATTTGGCAATAAAAAGGTAGTATTAATAAATTTGTTTAATAAATAATTTAAACATTTTTAATTAATTTTCTGCAAAATCAATACATATGAATGTGGTTTGATATAAAGTTTAAAAATATATTTTTTGAATGCTAAAACCAATTTTATATAAAATGTTAAATAAATGTGTTAAAAATCAAATTAATTATTAATAATTTGAGAGTAATTGTGTAAATGTTAATAAATTCTTAAATATTTGCGATGGAAAATACAATTTTCTTTATAGATTAAGAGAAAACTAAATTTTTTCCAGCCGAGGTATGACTTAACTATTCGAGTTCGATTCGAAGGTTTGCTTTTTTTTTGAAATAAAACACAAATATTTTCTTAGATGGTATCAGTGTTACCCTTTGGCGACATTAGTCGCTAAATGTCCCTTTTTCAACCACCTGGTCACTTTTTTGGCTCCTTTTTTAAATAGCGACTAAATGGCGACCTTTTAAAATTATGCGCTAAATGACGATAAACTAAGTTGTTTGTAATATATCGACCCATTATATATAAACTTAAACTAATAAATTAATTATTTAGAGATTGTTTCACAGTATAGTCATATAAAGAGCCACGGAATATTTATAAACGGACTCAAACTGTTGAACAGCTGTTTAAATCATCATATACCGAATCTTTTTGAAATGGATTGAGAAAATAAAAAACAGATACGATGAATACTTATATCCTAATTTATATTTTTACATTCCTCATTGTCCAACAGAGTTAAGTCAATACTTGTGGATCAATATTTTCAGTCCTAAATTGGTTCGACGGGGATTTGAAAGATTGAAAGATACAAAAGTGTAATTTTATATCTTTATGTCAACTATTATTGTGAATTAATCTTTATTTTTGCAATAATAAAAATTGTTGTAAAGTAATTATAAATAAATTACTTTGTTAGAAACAGAATTGGACTTTTTTGTTGTTGTCATCAAATAAACAAATTTTAAGGATTTTTTTATGTTTTGAAGCAGTTGGACCCTTTTTTTTTTTTAAAAAAAATACCCTTTTTGGCAACTTTTTATTTTGAAATCCCCTTCTATGGACACTTTTTAAAAATTCTCAACGGTAACGCTGATGGTAAACAGAAAAATTTTACATTATTCTTTAAATTTTTTTAAGAGTTGTCAATTTCAGTGTTTGAAAAACTAGACTCCAAGTAGTCGTAGCAGCAAAATATAACTAAAATTGGAGTTTAAGAAATGTTTTAAAACTTGTAGTCGTTCATTTGCTTAAACTACAGCTACCTTCACTTTTTTGTAGCAGTGTTTTTAGTTGTAGTCGAAAACTTAAATTCTGAAAGTAGTGTAGTTTTCACAATTTTATTACTGCTGCTACCTCTGCTGCTCCCTCTGCTGCTCCCTCTGCTTTCTATTTACTACTTTTAAAACTAAACAAAGAATTTAGCAGTTGTTTTATGAATATAGATAAAATTATAAATACTTATATGTGAAGGTATATAAGTATTTATAATTTTATCTATATTCATAAAAAAAACTGCTAAATTCTTTGTTTAGTTTTAAAAGTAGTAAATAGAAAGCAGAGGTAGCAGTAAAGGTAGCTGTTGAAGTAGTTTAATAAAAAATGAAGTAGCTTAAAATATCAAAATTAAAAGTAATGTAAAAATATATTATTTATTTCTTCTCTGTAATACTTTTTTATTAAATCCAAACTATTAATTCATATTCTTAAAATTTGGTAAATAACAGAAAATTAGTTTTGAGCAAATTTTTTTGAACACTGCAACCTCAAGTCAAAAAAATCCTACTTTAACAATGATAATTTTTGTAAATGATACATCAAAGAAAAGACAATGTCATAATCTATCAATTAAAATACTAAATAATGTGTTAATTAATACTCTGGCTAGATTTGGCGTCGAAAAAGGTTATGATAAAATACTATAAAACATACAGTGTATGGGTGTCATAAAAACTTAATAAAGATTAAAACCAGTTAAAAAATTTTAAATCCCAGAATGAAATTGTGCCAAAAAAACCTGTAAAATGTAAAAAAATTGTGGCCATTTATTATATGTTTTAAAAAAATGGTGTGAAAAACGTGTCCAAAATTTTTTTTCCCAATTTTTAAAATTTTTATATTTATTCTGCGACTGATAATTTTAAACAAAAGAAAAAAGCATATTTGTATTCTTTGGAGCATCTAGTTTTACAAAAGTACAACATTCTTGAGATACCCTTTATAGATACTTAAATATTTACATATGAAAATGTAATTTTTTTTTCGTTTACATGCTTTATCATAAACAATATTCAATCAGAAATAAAATAAATACGGGATTTTGTTCTTTACTTACAAAATGTAATAAATTTCAGTTGTAAAGCATTATTTTCTTTGGCGGAAAACAAAATCAAAAAATGGATGTTTTTGTTTTTAATTTATGTAATTTCCATTAAATTTTGTAAGAAACTTTTTAAAACTTTTATATGTATTTGTAAAATATTAACACGATACTAACATTTTCGTGAAATTTAGTAAACATATTTAAATTTATAAAAAACTTATTTCTGCCAGATTTCATTAAAATTTTCATATTTTTTAGGAATTTTTGTTCTTCTATTATGGAGGATCAAATTCAATAGGTTTTGGCTTTGTGTAAAAATAATGATATGTAGCAAATTTCATCAAATTGTCTTCGAAATTGCGATCTATTTATTTAATTTTATATGGACGGACGATAAATCGACTCAGAAAATGATCCTGAGGAAGGAAATTTTACAAATTAAATAAAACACACACATTTTATAAAAATGATAACCTTGTAAAATCAAAATACAAATAAAAGCTTATGATTGAAGTCTTATCACAAAAACAACGCATTGTGCAAACTTATGTTTTCTTGTTGTTCTTTGTTTATTGCTGCTCCTAAAACTACTTTTTCTGCTACCTATTGACTACCTTCTCCGGTAGTTTACTGCTACCTCTTCTTTAAGTATTAACTACACATTGAAGGTAGCAGTAAAAATCAAAACGAGAGAGGAAGCTATAGTCGGTCAAGCCCGACCATATGATACCCTACACCATTGTCTACATCAAAATTCGGGCAGGGGTATTTTTTATACGACTTGGGGCCAATTGTAGACCGATACTCATATTAAGTGTAAAATAAGACATACGACTACAGATTATTACGCTGATACTAACATTTATATCAATTTATTCACTTTTGGGTGATTCCCGAAAGAGATCTATGTATGGCTAGGTGAAATAATGGACCGATCATAACCAATTTAATAAGCTTCGTCCCTGGATTGTAAGAAATCTGTGTGCCAAATTTTATTAATTTCTGTTCAAAATTGCGACCTGTAGTTTGATTAAAAGGTTTACATGGACGGACAGACGGTCAGACGGACGGACGGACATCGTTGAATCGACTCAGAAAGTGATTCTAAGCCGATTGGTATAAATTAAGGTGGGTCTTAGATCAATATTTTTGGGCGTTACAAACATCAGCACAAACGCATAATACCCTCTCCACCTATGGTGGTGTAGGGTATAAATATTGTAAGGGAAGTATTTATAAAAATTAAACTACAAATGAAGTGGAAGTCAATTAGTTTGTTTTTAAAAGTACTGCTTCATTTTAACTACGTGTTTTTTAAGTTTTATTTTTTTGCAAGTAGCAGTAGTTAAATAAAGTGTTAGACTAAAAAAAATTATAATTGCTTTGGCTACCAATACTGACAATTTTCAGTAGCTGTAGTTTTAGCCAATCCAAAAAACTTGATAGCAGTTGGAGTTTTTCAAACGCTGGTCAATTTATTTTTGGAAAAAATTGTAAACCAATTAGAAAGTTAATTATATTAATAAATAATATAATTAAATTCCAATATAAAGTTAGTTAATAATATCATTAAAAACTTATTTGAAATATTTTTAAAGAAATTTGCTACAGAAATTTAACGTTTTAAAAATGAAAAAAACTAGTTTTTTTAAATTTTTAAATATTTTATTGTTCATGACTTCTAAGCAGTGCATTGCAGAATTACAATTTTTATATCATTTGATAGAAAAAGATATTCACTTTAAAATGTCATGTATTTAATTTATTTACTTAGAAAGTTCAAAGGTAAAAATAGATGATACAAAGATGGAAGGCTGAATACCTCAAAAAAATTTAAACTAAAATTATTCAGAAAATTATATATTGATTGATAACTTCATTCTATAGTCGTGAGAAAATTCAAACTTGATGCTCTTTTCATGTTGGAGATATGAAGATATGAAATATTCAAAATTTCACTCCTTAGTTTTACACTGTCTTTTAAAAAGCTTTTGAGAAAATATATTATTTTTGGATTATTGTGCATTAGAGCGTCCCGTGGACAAAAATTTTGTAGGAACACCCTTCAAACGATGTGTAAAAATTAGCTGAATATGGGAAAAATATTAAAACAATTTTTAAAATTGATCTTCAGTTCCGTACCAGCGATTGAATGTCACGGGTCTAGAACATTTCGTCCAAAAAATAGCATTGAGTTTAGTCTTGAAATGGGTATCAAAAAATTCGCAATTTTAAGCCAATTGTAGAAAAAAATATTTATAAAAAATTTCCGCAAAAATGTTGGTCCATAAACCGTCATTTAAGTACATCATGTAAAAAAAATTTCGATATTAAAAAAAAAAAAAAAAAATAGATAAGAATTTTATATTTTTTTTTCTTTTAAGGCTAAAATTTTAAAAAATTCCATTGTAGTAAGAACTGTTGATAATATGTAATTTTCCAGATCTTTTAAAAAAAATTGTTCATCAAAATACCTTAAAAAGTTTTCTAGCAAACGAAAACCCCATTGGAAAAATTTTTTAAATATTTTTTCCATAACCAGGATAAAATTACAAATTTTTTGGTACCCATTTCGTTTAAAAAATCGAAACTTTTTTTTACCAAAATGTATGAGACCCATGATTTTAAAATTGCTGTTAGGGAACTGAAGACCAATTTTAAAAAATTTTTTAATAATTTTTTCGTATTAAGCAAATTTTTACGCATCGTTTGAGGGGTCTTCCTACATCGAAATCTCGAGAAACGCCATTCTCGGGACACTCTATTGTGCATGAAATTTAAATCATTAGAATTCAAACAATTTCGAGTGCTCATTAAACATTATTTTTTGCGAAAAAAAAAAAAAACCGTCAATCAAACCAAGAAAAAGCTCGATAAATACTATGGGGACTCTGGACCATCGATTTCAATGGTAAAAAAGTGGTTTACTGACTTTCGCTGTGGTCACACAAGTACAAATGACGCTTAAAGTTCTGGACGGCCAATTGAGGTCAGTACACCCGAAAATGTCGAAAAAATCCACGATATGGTCTTGGCCGATGGTGCGTGAGATTGTTGATGCCATAGGCATTTCATATGGTTTCGATTTTAAATGATCAGCGGGTTTAAGAAAGTTGTCTGCAAGATGGGTGCCGCGTTTGCTCTCAATTGACTATAAGCGTAAACGTGTGACAACTTCAAAGGATTGTTTGGAGTTGTTTAACCGCAATTCGAATGAGTTTTTGCGACGTTTTGTAACTTGTGGACTCCGGAGACCAAGCAGTAGTCTAAACAATGGGTTTCTCCGGGTGAACCTGCTCCGAAGAAGGTCAAGGTAAGTTTGTCGGCCAATAAGGTGATGGCCGACAAACTTAACAGTTTTTTATGATGCACGCGGGATAATCCATATCGATTACCTTCAAAAGGGAAAAACGATAAATGGCGAATATTATGCCAACTTATTAGACCGATTTAATGAGGATTTAAAAAGAAAACAACCACATATGGCCAAGAAAAAAGTTCTTTTTCATCAAGATAATGCACGGGTGCACATGTGTGAAATCTCAATGGCAAAACTCTATGAATTGGGCTACGAATTGGTACCTCATCTGCCATATTCTCCGGATTTAGCCCCTAGTGACTACTTCTTACTTCCAAACCTAAAGAAATGGCTCGGTGGAAAGAGATTCAGCTCCAACGATAAAATTATTGACCAAACAAATGCCTATTTTAAGGACCTCGAAAAATCCTATTTTTTGTGAGGGATACAAAAACTGAAGAAACGTTGGACTAAGTGTATTGAGTTAAAAGGAGATTATGTTGAAAAATAAATGTTTGTTTTGCAAAAAACACTGTGTTTTATTCAAAAATTCACGGACTTATTGATTCGCCCTCGAACTTACATAAAACTTATTTTTGTCGAATATTTGATACTAACATTCGTATGAGATTTATGCATATTAAAGTGAAGATGGGTTTATATGAGAGCTATGGTCCATTGTGTACCGACCTTCTTAAAATTTGGTACAAAGATTGACACTTGTACAAAATTTCTTTGGGCTATGTGTATGCCGAAAATTAACAAAATCCAAAGATGTAAATTTTTGGTGTTATTTTATTGAAGGAATGATAATCTATTGAAAGTTAGGAAATATTACCACTTTTTTTGGGGAAAACATTAAAAAAGTCTCAAACTCAGTTTAATACAATTTCTTATCGGATCATTATATTTAAATGATTTTTGAAAGAATAAGGTTCGAAATTTTGTACGGAATTTTGCAAAATAATTTATGACTTAATGAGGTTAATAAAGATGTTTATTGTAATACTTGTTATTTGTTTTTTAATCAAATCATAAAAGATTTTTTTGGCATTTTTTTTAACATACCAGTAGTGTTAAAATTTAGAGGTCCAATTCTTGAGCAGCTATTGATCTGGACTTCACTAAATCATTGAGAAACTTTATTCAAATATCTTGAATGGATAATAATATTTATGGAAGCCAATTTAAGTATTTATTACAGATAATCTTAAATTAGTGGTAAAAACTTGTGATCGTAGACTTTCATTCTTTTTTCATTTGTACCATTATTTAAAGGGATACAGCCAATTTAAGATTTTCTTGCAAAAAAACTAATTTTAGTGGGAAAATAAGTTATAATATACATTTATCCCTTTTTCATTTGTCATCAAAGTTTATCATTATGTTTCTATTTTAAGCGCTACTAAATATACTGTTTTAAGAAAAAATTTTCAAAAATTAATTTTTTGATGAAATGCATCGAAGTTCCGTTTTTTCAATACCTCAGAATATTTTTAAATTAAAACTATTATTATTTTTAAAATATAGTGTTTCGGATATATATGGGCAATTCTCTGTTTCGGTCACTTTTTTGCTCAAATAAGTCCATTTATTTTTAAACTCCGTTTCATTCTATGCTGAGCTTTTAATGTCCTTTAAATTATTTTTTACTAGAGTCCAATATCTTTCAATTGCACGGAGTTTCGGACAATTTGATGGATTAGCCTCCATCGGTACAAACTCTTAGAATTTCTTTGTTACAACTACATTGCTTTGTTGTAATGAGAAGAAGCGGGAACAGGTCATAAAACTAAGGGATACACTGAATTTTATTAGGAAAGGGAGAAGTTTTTTCCAAAGGCACTCATTCTCGTATATTTCTGTTTTAATGCAACCATTTTTTTAAGAATGAAGTGCTTTATTCCTGCGTATGCATATGACTTCCCAAATCAAAAACTTTCTTGGGAATTTTGATTTCTCTGATACACGAAATTTGTGATGAAGGATATACAACATTTTTAAATAATTAAACAATTTTTTCTATGGTTTATGTAAGTCTTTACAGTTATTTAGTAAATTTAAAAATAGTTAGAGCCTATTTTTTGCCACAACTTAAAAAAAGATTTTGTGCTTTTATTTTAATTTCAATTTCAAAACAAAAAAATTACAAAAATTGTTTCGAAATTTAGTAAACATCTAAGAAATAGAAAAATATATTTTTTGGACCCAATATTTTTTTAAATTATTTTTAAACTTGAATACAAAATATACATGAAATCGATGGAGTATTAAAATAATTATAAAATTTTTTTGCTTGATTCTGAAATTTAGTATATTTTTTAATATATAAAAGAAGAATTATTTCGTATTTTTTTAGTTGTGACAAAAATTTCTGAATTTCTCCTTTGACTTATTATCCAAAAGTCAAAGAATTATTTTTGTTAAAATATTTCGTGTTGTTAAGTCGAAGGTGGGGGCTAAGCCTGTCTTTCTTCCGATTAAAAAATAAATTGGAAGACTTACAAATGATCTATTTTTAATGGCTGGGTACAAATTTTGGTAAAGAGAAAAAAACATGGTTACAGCATGATCACCACAACTATTCAATGATTATATAGCAACGTTTATGATCCTGTTTAATCATTTAATGATTACCCACAATCAAAATTTGAATATGGTTCACTGAATTATAATATGAATTTAAATATGTTTATATGAAATCATATTTATGAAAAAATCCAATCATTTAGTTAATTCTATTTAGTTAATTCTACAACCATTTAGTCCATTTTACAAATTTGGTTAATTCTACCATTAATTTTTAGTGCCTTTTGAATAAACATTTTTGTGTATCAGTCCAGTAGTTTTTTAGTATATTAATTCTCATTTAGTTAATATATGAACAAATAAAAAACAAGGTTTGTTTTTATTCAGTATGATGAATGTACCACATATCGTGGTACAAATGAATACAAATATGAAAACATGGGATCATATATGTATATGATGAAATTAGTTCATATATATGATAAAATGGAATTATACTTATGATGGAATTAGTTCATATATATGATAGAATGGAATAATATATATGATAAAATTTAATTATATATATGATGAAATTGGTTTATATATATGATATATATGACATGGAATTATTAAATGATTAAAACGTAATGAAATTGAAAGCAATACTTAAGAAAAGGTTATAAAACTTACTAAAAGTTATTAATAAGATTATGAACCTTACTAATAAATTATAAATTGGAATCATAGTAATGATTACGTACAAATATACTTATTGTAACCTGGAATAATATATTACAATCATAGTATGTTGCTCTTAGTTTATAGTCACTGGAACCATACTTTTTCTTTGCATGTAGTATTTTAGAAAAAAAAAATCAGTTTTTTAAGATATATTGGAGTAGTGTCCTTGCGCCGATTTTTTAAAAACTTCGCATTTATTCATTCTAAGCCTAAAATAATATGCATACCAAGTTTCAATTTGCAACGACTTCTATTTTTTAAAGCGTACATTGAAATTTATGGGACTCCTTTTAATAAATCCTAAAAGTATTTAAACTTCATTATTCTTAAAGAAAAGGACAATGATAATCAGCGACAATTTTGTTAGCTTATTTTAACTAAAAAATATTTTATAACAGTTACAATATTTATAGTTTTTCAAAGCACCAAATTTTAACAAAATTTGATTTAATAAAAAATACAACTTTTTTTTTTGAATTTATAATTTAATTCAGGAAAACAAATTTAACTCCACTAGATTTAAAAAAGTATTTTTAATCGCATCTATAAATACGAATTTATGTGAATTGTTTTGTTTATTTATTTAAAAATCCTTAACGGACTACCACAATTTCTGGTTTCTTATCCTAGAGCAGGCATGTGGTCTATTTCACATAATTTGGGATAATTTAAATATTCCTCACATTCTAAACTAAACTAAACTATTTTAAAAACTTATCTAAAAATATCAGTTTGATAAACAAAACTTAAACAAAAATAAATAAATCTATACAAAAATTACTCTATAGTGTAAACAAACACCCAAAAGATGTGAAAACAAATTGTGACATAAAAGTAATGTCAATTGATACGAAACAGAAACTGGAAATATGAAACAATTGTTTACATCACATACACACAAAATAGACAAGAATTAGAAAACAAACAGAAACAAATGTCATTTCACACCATATTTGTAATACATACAAACTCATTGATTACATTGCAACATTAGTATGTGTGCGAGTGATTGAAATTTTAAAAGAAAATGTATATAAGGAATTTCTTCTACCTTCAAAAGTAAAACCCTAACCTAGACATCTATCGTTTCACTGGCATAAACTATCTATCAAACATTATTATCACCCACCAATGTCGCCATATAAGTCAAAAATTGTATACACAACATGCAACAATATGTTTTTGAAATAGAACTGTAGCCTGACTACAAGCATGAGTAAATGTAAATAAATGCATAATAATATAATGCACATATTGCTGCAGTTACTGTTACGAATATGAAGAGTTAAGTTTTTTTAGTTTAGTTTATTGAAATACCCAAAGACGCCAGACAACAGACCTGAAATGACAGTGAAATCTTTTAAGTTTATTTTATTTAAAATGTGTTTATACTTTCTTTGGGTTCGATTTACAATAAAAGAAAATCCAAAGCAAATAATTGTAGCAGAATAATTCAGAAGTGACTACAACGACTATAAGGTGCTGTACAGTTTTTGAGTCATGAAGAAAGAAATTGGTGTAACTTTTGGTCGTATCAGTTATTTTGTAATTATTTTTTGTGAGCTTCTTATGATCTTTTTAATTTTGAAAAATCAGCTAAATTAAATAAAATCGTCATATAATGTGGTGAAGGCTGGACGAGAATAAATTCTAGAACAACTTTGTGTAGATTTTTTTTCACATTTGATGCAATTTTTCCTGTCAGAATTCACTTCCTAAAAAGTTTTTTTTTTTTTTTTTTTTTTTTTTTTTTTTTGTTAGGATCTGATTTATTTAAGAACAAATCGTATGCACTTCAAGTCGTGTAATATTCCTCGCTTTACTAATATAACATACCGTAGGGTACCTTAAAATTGTCAAATAATTGATCATAAATTTGTTATAAATTTCATGTCACTGGTGACTCCAATTTCTATGCTTTTATTTTGTCTTTACTCTTTATATTCTCAAAAGCATGTTGCGGCTTATTGATTCATTCCATTGAAAAGAATACCCCGCGTGTCTTATCTTTTGTCTTGTCCATAATATTTATTTATAATAACTACAACTATTTATTTCCACCAACCCGAGGTAGGTGTTTATTTATACTTATTTATAAATTGATAATTTTATCATTAAATTAACAAGAATTCTTACTTATAATATATTTATTCATGTTTTGAGAATTATTCAAACAATTATAAGTGCAACAAAACTAAATGTCTTGATATTTATTTGTTGCATTTTTGTTTGATTTCAATATCTCATATCGGGTTTTTTTTTTTACTGTTCAAGATACAAAATTATTTATTTTAATTTAGTTGTAAGTATTTAGTACTTAAAGAGATTATTTTTATCTGCGGTTTGTCTTTTTTTCCATATAGTTTTGTGTATTTAAGAAAATTCTTTAGATTAAAGAAAATGTTTAAATGACGCCAAATGCAACAGCTGAGTTGAGGTGTTGGTGGTGGTGTGGGAAATATGTCACAAATTGATTTTTATTCCATTAATTCTGGTGATAAAAATATAAATATTATTAACACTCAATTAAGGGTAAAGGTGTTTAAATTAATTTATTATCTGCTTAGTTTAATATACATTTTTTTTCTCAGGATTAAATTTGAAGAACTTGTATGAGAAATTAAATTTATAATTGAAATAAAGAAAGCTGGTGTTTTTTGATCTAGTCATTACACACGCAAAGAAAAAATATGGTTCGGGTGACCATAAACTAAGAGCAACATGATTGTAATATATGATCCCAGGTTACAATAAGTATATTTGTACGTAATCATTTTTCTGATTCCATTTAATCATTTTCTCATCATAATGATTCTGTTTAATCATATTTATAACTTTTTTTTATAATATTTCTTCCGATTTCCCAATTTTTTTATTATTTACTATTCCCATTTGACCATATATATAAACGAATTTAATCATTTAATAATCCCATTTTATCATGTATATAATCCCATTTTATCTTATATATATAATCCCCTTTTATCATATATATAATCCCATTTTATCATATATATAATCCCATTTAATCATATATATATAACCCCGTTTTTGTAATACCGAATATATTTAAAATAAAGCACATTTATCTGAAATTTTTATTTATTTATTGAGAATATTGAACAAAAATTTTTCAGGTATAAAAATTGATTAATTTTAATAATATTTATACTCTACATATTAATTTTTAACATATATTTACATATTCATAGTTTAAATATTATTTACATATTATATTTTATAATATTTACATAAGAATTTAAATCAACAGTTTTATGTTTTCTTTGGTAATGCAAATATAGCCAATAAGATAAAATTTTATTGGCTATAGAATAGATATTAAAAAATAAAAATCCTCATAATCCTGCTGAAAGGCTTGAAAATGTGAGTTAAATCCATGGTTTGAAAGCGTTTGACCGCAAAGATAGAGCAATATATGTGGTTTATATGACCAAATAATGGAAGGTCATTTTCATACATTTCAATATGGAAAACCATTCCTGCATATCTCAGAACAGGACATATTTTTCATTTATTTTTTTATTTTGTAGTTTTCTTTCATAATTTTTTAAACTTAGAACACAAATAAATTGAAATTTTTTCTAAAAACACACAGCTATACCGTTTGCCTTCTAACAAACTACTGAACTTATACACATAAATGTGTATTCAATAGTTATGTAGAAAATAAATATGATTAACGATAAAAATACAATAGTTGTGTGAAATAAAATTATAGTCAAAAACAAATATTTTATATTTAAGGAAAACATAAACATATTCAGAAACAAACATTCAACAGTTGTGCATAAAAATACAATAGTTGTGTGAAATCAAATTATAGTCCAAAACAAATATTTTATATTTGAGAAAAACATAAACATTTTCAAATACAAACATTCAACAGTTGTGCAAAACAAAATATGACTAAAAATCAAATAAAAATTTTAGCTAAATGGTTGTAGAATTGACTAAATTTGTAAAATTAACTTAATGATTATAGAATTAACTAAATAATTGTAGAATTGACTAAATGATAGTATTTATTCATAAATATGATTTCATATAAACATATTTAAAAACATATTATAATTCAGTGAACCATATTAAAATTTTGATTGTGGGTAATCATTAAATGATAAAACAGAATCATAATATTTAAATCAACGAGAAAACAGCTATATAATCATTGAATAGTTGTGGTGATCATGCTGTAACCATGTTTTTTCTCTGCGTGCACGTTTCAAGGTCAATGATCTTCTATGTTACTGAGCAAGATATCAAAAAATTTTGTTTTTCAAATTAAAATATATTCAAGGTAGCCATTCCTTTTTGAAATTTGTATTCACTTTTGTTTTTGGGTGCCAATTTTTTAAATTTCACTTTCAGCTTACCACTACTATATGTTTTGTAAAAGTCTGGTTAGATAAAGCAACACATTACTAATACCTTAACTAAGTAATAAATGTTATGCAAAGTTTAGATTTGGCAAACATTTGATACAAATTATACGAGAAGAGGAAATATATTTTAATTTTTTTTCGGATTAAATTAGATAATAAATAATTATATATATACATATAATCTTTTATAAGACATTTATTTTTATACAAAATAACAACTCTGTTTTTTATCTGTTTTATCTTATTCATAAAACAGCACTCTTTTCTTAGCACACAATTTTCCGCTGAATTTATGGTTTTAATAAAAAAATATGAATGTATTGAACGTTTTATTTAAACTGTATTTTATTAAATAAAATATAAAGTTTTCATTTCTTTTTCGTTGATTTAAAGTTATATGTATGTTAAAACAACAACTTTTTCAACTCAAGCAGACCGCCGCATCAGCCATTCGTCATCTAAAATAATGGTAAATATTTTACATCTTATGTTCACATAATGTTCACACTTGCCACAATGGTGTTCACATTAGGCATACCAAATTTTTACAAATTCGTCAAATATTAGCATAATGTGAACTTAGCTTTAATATCTTTAACTCAGCAAACAATAGTTCTATTTTATGTTTTAAAAATTTTATTCTTGAATTTTGATTTGGATAATAATTAGGGGAGAGTATACAAGCATCTAAAATAAATTGTATTATCTTTGTAGTTTCCACTTGTACTTAGTGATAGTGCAAAATTTTTAACTACAATCTATACTTTTTAGATGTGAGTTGAAAAATATTATTAAAAATTTGATCATTTCTATTATAGCTCCCTAAGTTTATTAAGTGAGTTGTGATTTATTGGAATAATTGTATGACCATCAGTGTTGCGAGGACTTGAGAAAAAAAAGAAGCTAGAATGGACTTTAAAAAAGGTCAGAAATGGCTAAATGCCCCAAAAAATAAAGCCAGATAAAAGCTAACATATTGTTTTATTTAAAAAAGCATTAATTTTTTTGTTCTCATTAGATTTTGGTATTTGTTAAATATATTTTTGTGAATTTGTAAATATAACGTAATTAGTTTATATGGATTATAAAGTTTGTCAAAAAATAATTGTAATATTTTTGTAGAATGAAGCGCCGCAGGCAAAAATTTTCATTAAATATAAATAATTTCGTTACTTTTGTACGAATTAATATACACAAATGCAGCGTTGTCAACTTTTTTGATCCAAAACGCGCCGGTCATTATTTAAAAACGCGCTAAAAGGCGCTAAATTATATTTGAATAAAATATATCAAATGTATAAATGTATATCAAATGTATATACATTTATACATTTGATAATAACTTTCATTTTAAGGCTCTTGAAATAATAAATATGTCAAATTTAAATATGAAGGTCTTAGTCTCGGCATTATCTTGCTTAGTGGCTATATACTAGGGTGATCGGCACGGTTTTCCAACCGGTTTTTTCAGTCAATGTGCTTTCGGTTTTTTGAAAATGTTCATTTTTCGAATGTCGAATAGACCGGTTTTTTTAAACACAAAAAACCGGTTTTAAAAATAGCTTTTTATTTCACAAAACATGCACTGATATTTGAATATAAATTTATGAATATTTTTTTAAATATTAATAAAGTAATATTTCTAATGTTTTAAAAATATAGTTTAAGGTTAAATTTAAATGTTTTAGTCTTTTTTTTCATTCAATATTTTCTTAATTTTTCAAAGATTTTTTTTAAAAAAGTTTCACCGGCAGAATCGTTTTAATAATTTTGATTCTGACTTTTTACATATTAATCCATGGTTTCTGTTTATGCTAAGTAAAAGTTAATAACATTTTTTATTATTATTTTCTTATATGTGTTATACTCTACACCACCATAGGTAGCGAGGGTATTATGCGTTTGTGCAGATGTTTGTAACACCCAAAAATATTGGTCTAAGATCCACCTTAATACCGGTCGCAATTTTGAACATAAATTAATTAAATTTGACACACAGGTTTCTTATAGTCCAAGGACGAAGCGTGTTGAATTGGTTATGATCGGTTCATTATTTCACCTAACCCCTGTACAAATAACTACAAATAACCTCTCAGAAAAGTGGTTTAACGATCATAAATCCCTTAAATGTAGCAAGAATTTATGCACATGTAAGTTCCATATAAGTTTAAATCTGTGTGCCGAATTTCGTAGAGATCGGTCCATAATTGACCATAGTATTGGTCTACAATTCCAAAAAGACCCCTCCCCGAATGGTTTAGGTTATTTAGGGTTAATAGTTATTTCCAAAAATTATTATTTTTAATAAATTTTAACTTGAACATTATAAGATTTATTGATTTTTCTTTAAGAAATGTAGTCTTTTGATAGAAATATTAACTTCTGAAAAAAAACCGGTTAACCGGTTTTTTTAAGGTTATGTTAAAAATAAAAAAAGGCTAACAAAAAAGCCAAAAGCAAAAACGAAAATTTTGAGGCTAAAATCAAAATAAAAAGGCTTAATTTAGCCTTAAAAAGGCTAAACTGGCAACACTGATGACCACATATGTTTTTTTCACAATAGTGTAATTTAGTAAAAGCTGAATGTGCTCAAAATTTAGTGCACTACCCCCAACTCTTTAGAAAAAATAATTTTGAAACATATTTTTTTTTTTTTTTCCAAAACATTGGATGCTTGGAAACAAGTTCCTTGGCAAAGTTGAGCATGCAGTCCCTTTTGCTTAAATTGTTAAAAGTCTTCTTGTGTGAAACTTGGCCTTCAAAATAGTGTTGGTGCAATATACAGTGATTTCCCTGTTTAACGAATGATATATAGTCAGGCCAATTCGTAAAATCGAAAAATTCGTTAAATCGCGAATATATTTTACTAACAAAATATACTTTAAAATATTTATTTTAAAGTCTAAATTTTTACTTTTTAGCGTTATATAAATAACAGCCTTGTAACGTATTTTTACTGTTTTTTATTTAAAAAATAGTTTTCAAATGAAAAAAATATTGTCCAAACGAAAATCTTTAATTCTCTTCCTTTTGCATAAAAGGGGAGAGTAGTGCACTTTCAATAGGATGAGAAATGTGTTTTATTTACTTTCTCTTATTTTTTATAGATTTCAAATAAAATTTTTTGGAAAAATTCGTTATATCGAGTACTAAAATATATAGATTGTTCGTAATATAAGGTACTCAATGTTAAAAATTTGGACGTACGTTAAATCGCGAATTCATTAAGCTGAGTATTCGTTAAACCGGGAAACCACTGTATTTCAAAAAGTTTTGACACAACATTGTTTTCCCAAGTCAACTTGAACTCCGGATGTCGGTTTTGGTGCTGAGAAGCTTGGGTTGGCCTTTTTTTCGTTAAAATATATCGTAACCACGATTGTTAAAATTTTTATTTGGTGCCTCACTACCTTTATTTTTCAACGATTTTCATGAAAAAACTCATAATAATTTCTTGTACCATAGAAGCACATATTTTAACCATTTTAGTCGTTCTTTTACTGTGCATGACCGTTTAAAAATGATTTATAACCAATACTCCTTTCTATTGCGCTGTGAGTGGACCAATTTTACATTTACATCATAATTGGCGCATTAACTAACAAAATCAAATAAAAAATTAAACATGAAAATATGTTCTATATAAAATAAGCTGTGTACGTTGTATCTAATGATTATGATAAATTTTTTGACGAAAAAAATCAATATGATCACTTTTATTATTACAATAATATTATGAATGCCTAATATGCAAACAAAACTTTTATTTTTTGATTTTTAAAAAAAAAAAAAAACAAGCGCGATTATATTCGGCCCGGCCGAATCTATATACCGAATCTATATACCCACCATCAACTTTTTAAAATTTTACGTTATATGGAAGGGTGCGGTAAAGTGGGCGGACCACGCCTATTTTTTGTTTCCGACTTTACATTGAACCTTGAACTATTTAAACACAATTTCGTTGATTTTCACCTTATATGGGAGGTGGGAGGTACAGTGGGCGGACCACGCCCATTTTTTGGTTTTCGAGTTTATATCGATCTCCGAACTATACGTGCAAAATTTCGTTATCGTACGTGATTTTATTGAAGAAATATCAACAGAAAAGTATTTAACGGACACACTGTGTTTCTAGTTTTGAGCCCATAACTTTTTTGTTTACTAACCATTTTAAATACCAAATAAACCTTATATAAGATAAATATTTGTGCCAAATTTCGTCCCCCTACGTTGCCCCGTTCGAGCTCTATCCTGCTTTCAACAGACAGACAGACAGACAGACGGACGGAAATAGCTAGATCGACTCAGAATTTAACCAGGACCCAGAAAATATATACTTTGTGGGGTCTTAGATGATTCCTTCGACATGTTACACACGGAATGAGAAAATCAATATAAAAGAAAAAGAATCGATAAATAACAACAATATCGTCACCGAACATGCAAAACAACGTAACATCACTTTTCATAACTTTACAGGAGGCACAAAAAAACTTTTTAAATCCAAAAAAATTGTCCTACAAACAAGATTTTTGGCTTATTAAATCCTTAAATATTGCCTAATATATTGTTGATGAATATTTTTATTTTTATTAAATATTTTTTAAGTTATGTGGTTTACGTTTTTCAAGATTTTAATTTTTTGAAGCCAAAAAAACGTAACATCAATATAAATCTTAGAAAAATTATAATTAAAAGGATTTCTGACAGCTTTTACTAAAAAATTTTAACAGCCATTATATTTTTAATAATTTGCAATTGAAATTAGTAAAAAAATGAAACATTTTTTAAACAAATGTGATGTTATGTTATTTTGACTTAAGAAAATCATTGCCTTCGTAAATATAATCGTTATTTTTTGAGCTACAAGTCTGAAAATTTGTGATCACACATATTTTGGGAAAATAAACTATATTTCATCAAAAACACAAATTTGAAAATTTTGATTTTACGTTGTTTTGCATTTTCGGTGACGATATGTAGATTACTTTTGATTATAAAAATACTATTATTTTTTTCTTTATCTTAAAAATTATGATTATTTTAGAGCAAACAAAAACAAAATAATTTTTAATCTTTATTTTACAATAGAGAAAGTTTTTTTTTTGTTAATCAAAAAGTAAACATAATTTGATCAAAAATTAAAAATAAAAAATAGTTGTTATTTTTTAAACAAAAAATAAAAATTGTAAAATAATTTTTATTATATTGCTCATAATCGTTACGGTGCTTATTATTAAGCCATATGTTGTTGCTACATTCAACCATAAGGTTACGTTGTTGCAACAATAAAATTTAATAATAATGTTACACTATTTGATTGTGGTTCCCTCAATCATACTTTTTCTCGGCGTGTATGTGTAGCTGTAGTAAAATAAGTGAATCGTACGAAGAAGACTACTTCCATTTATGAGAAGAAACAGAGTGTTTGTGCCTGATTTTACTACGTGCCATTATGGTAGAAGTACCTTACAATAGTACAGCAATTATAATGTTAATTTTCTCCTGAAAAATGCCAACTCTACAAACTGCACAGAATTTCGGCCAATTGAAATGTATTGGGACCTTGTCAAAAGGGTATTAAGGAAGACTAATACTGCACCAAAAACATTGTCAAATTTTTCAATTTTTAACAATTTAGTTATTGCTACCTCTTTGAATGAAAAATAAATATATAGTATAAGTTTTGTCTATAGGGCAAAAGTAAATTAAAAGTCAATCAAATCTACTTGAGTACAACTCTGTCATAATTTTTAATTTTAGTATTTACTTTATTGTATTAATTGCAAAAATACTTAATATACATATCTCCTTTAACAGTGGCGTCTAAAAACCTATTCCAAAGTTAATTTTTTTTCACCATCAACCTACCCTGACTCTCTTAATCAATGACATATTTCTAAAAATTATCCAGACATTTGTCATCCTGTAATACAACATCAATATAAATTTATACACTTTAACAAGGTATTCACTAGGGTACAATATCCAGTAAATGTGAAACCATCATCTAACTTAATGTGTGTACATGAGCACAAGTACTTTGAGCCTGTCTTTCTTCAATACCACCAGTTTACCCCAAAACAATTTGTATGCATTTTTCTTTAATTTTCTTAATATTTTTCTCAAGAATTACCATGTCATATTAATATTTTAGCAGTGTTTATATACTGTGACGTTGTGTTTTTACATTTTCATATTATTTCGTAATTTTTTTCTACCATTTCTTATTTTGTTTTTTTTTTTATATTTCTTCATATGAAGGCTTGACAACTTGTAACTTTATATGACATTTGCCGCAACAGATAGAATATTTAACGAAACCACAAAAAAAAGTAAGAGAAAAAAGGAATAAAGAAAGAAATATAAACTCATATTGAAAAAAAAAAAAAAAACAACTCACACATTCTGACAGTTTAAAGGATCAACAGTATAGAACATGGATGGATAACTGGATTTATTTTTTATAATTTTTTAATAATCTTTAACATTTTAAGGAAATAATTAGTGTTTAGTTTTAAGTTATTTTCTATTCTGAATTCCTAAAGATATTTCCTTTTTAGAATTTTAGGATTTACAGGCACTTTTAAGTTTAAGTTTGTACCATTTAACGAATTCTTACTTACCATCCCTGTTATCAAATAAAACTAAGAGAGATTAAGAGAGTGCAAACAAAAAAACATTCTAAATAAAACTACACAAATATTGTTGAGGAAAAAAAATGTACAACCAAAAACTTGGAAGGACAATTCAAAGAATTTAAGCTGTAAATGGAATTTTTTATTGTTGTTCTCTTGGTTGCAACAAATAGTGACAACTACTACAACAATAACAACAACAAAATAATATAAAAAAATGTCAGTTTAGACAGTTACCACTCTACATCTATTTCATTTCATATCATTCTTTTATTTATTTTTTTGTTTTACTTCAATTCTTTCCTATGTAGCTGCACTTGTACGAGCCATCCAACCAACCAACCGACCAAAGTGAAAACATCATTTGACAACTACACTTCAAAAATATATGTGACAAAAAAAGATCACATACTACCATACGTATGGAAAAATATATGGACCTTCATATAGTGTAATAGTTTTTCTTTGCCACTATATAGTAAATTTTTTAAATTTATAGAACGACTATGTACTACAAACTACACGTACATGCAAAGAGTTTTATTTTTTCAGCCGTTTGTATATTTTTTTGGGAGTTTTTCTAACCGAAAACAATTTTTGTGTACTGCCGTTTTTATAACTACGTCAACAGTATTCACCGAGAGGTTTTTTGTTGGATTTTTGTGCACAGTACTTTGGAGTAGGATATTTTGGTTTGATAAAGAGGTAAGAGAAATTCCTAGGTTCAGATTTTTCGAAAGAATTAACTCACATTTGAATTAATTGAAACTTTTTCTTCAAGAAAGAAACTTTATGTTTTAAGTTTAATATTTTATAAACTAAAAATACCACAGATATTTTCTGTTTGTTTTCAACTGGTAGATTTCAAGGAGGAACAATATTGATCATTATGCTATTCTTTGGTTAATGTAAAATTTTAATTAAATAATTGTCGTCGAAAAGATGTTAAACAATCAACGAGAAAGTTGTTCAGTTGTGGTTTATATAAAGAAAAATATAACAAGTCCTGTATAAAATTTATTTTTTCTAAAAGTACGCAATAATTGTCAAAATGACAATGACGGGAGAGCAGCAATAATACTTACGTAAATTCTATCATGTAATCCAGGTAATTCTTAAAATCTGGAAATTATTTCTTGATCTACTTCCAATGATTCCAAAGGCCTTTACCTCCAGTTCTTCATTTTCAAACTTTTCCATTTAAACCACCCACTACATGTTGTCTCAATTAAAGCATGATTACCGTAAACTGCCATTCAAATACAACGACTTTCCTCAGCTGTTTCCTTCAAAGAAAAAATACTAATAGTAAAAATAGTAATATTAAAATTAAACTTTCTGCAAATGTTTCTTATTTGGAATAAGTTTCTTCACATTTAAGAAATCCATTTGGCATAGTTGTCAAAATGTACTGCTTGTAATTAATACTATTAATGTAAAATTAATACAAACTATTGTAAAAAAATTAGAATTAATGCATACACCCAATAGTTTTGGGAATCTAATGTAAAAGGATGGGAATTAATGTATATACCCAATAGTTTTGATTATTTTTAAGCAAAATTATAATTTTTCTTTACTCAAATCGTAATAAAAATTTAGATTGATCACTAAAAAGATCTTCAGCTTCCAGCGGATAACACATACAATTTACAATGCTGTGCAAAATAATAGACTTATTTTTATTTGGTAATTATTTTCCATTATGAATGATATTTAAATTTATTTTTTATTTATTTAAGAACCATACTAAAAGATACACCATCCACAAATGTTTTTGTTTTTTTATGACTTTATTTAAATAAAAAATAAAAAAAAAAAAATCATTTTCCTATGATTCAAAATAATAGGTTATTCAATATAAACAAATATATATTTTTTTCATTAAAGACTAAAACAAATTAAATTTTCTACTAATATTGAATATTATAATAATATGCCAAGTTAATTCAATAACCTGAATGACCGCCATTATTGTTTAAAATGCACTGAACTCTTCTGGGCATTGATTTTATAAATTTTTGGCATTTTTCTATAGAAATTGCCTCCCATTTCTTTTTAACATCTTTCCAAAGTTGATTTTTATACCGAAATGTCTTCCTATCTAGACCTCTCTTCAGTTTAACCCAAAGGTTCTCAATAGGATTTAGATCCGGTGACTGTGAAGGCCATTCTAAAACAGATACATTGTTAGCACTCAGCCAAGATTTAACAAATTTTGAGGAGTGCTTAGGATCATTGTCCTGTTGTAAAGTCCATTCTGGTGGCATATTGTTCTCCACATAGAGTAGCATAATATCCTTCAAAATATCACGGTACATTTCTTGGTTCATTATTTTTGTGATCTAATAAAGAGAGCCAACACCATGCCAACAAGATTCACCCCACACCATTATACTTCCTCCGCCGTGTTTTACAATCTTTTTTGTATAACGATCATCTAGTTACTTTCCATTTGGTCATCTAACATTTCTGCGACTATCTGACCCGAACAAGTTAATTTTTGTCTCGTCGTTCCATAAAATGTTCTTAAAATTATCAACTTCACTATTTTTAATTTTTGTAACAAATTTTTTTCGAGATGCTTAGTTTTTTGACCTTAAAAATATTAACTTCCTGGTGATTCTACTTGGCAAACCTTTCTCTAAAAGTTTTCGTCGGACTGTTGAAGCACTAATTATGTTACCTATTTCTTCAGAAACGGCATTAGAAGATAGAAATGGCTGCTTCTTCACTAGAAGAGCTATCTGTGAATCCATGGTAGCGGTTATTTTGCAAGGTCTACCACGTGTTTCTTTTGATGGCTTCCACTTGATCGCGTTTCTTACGAAATGATGAGACCTTCCAAGCAATTCCGCAATAAAATCAAGTGTTTTTCCTTGGTCACGTAATTATTTAACTATTTGCCTTTCTTAAGGAGTGCTATGTACATTACGACCCATCATTTCGTAAAAATAATATTATTTTATAATATTTTTTCAACAATAATATTTCATTTACCTTACATTTAATTATTTTCAGAAAATTTATCCAAATTATAAGGTAAATTAAAACAAAAAATATAATCCTTTAAAATAAGTCTATTATTTTGCACAAATTATATTTTAACTATTCTTGAAATGTTTACGAGAGCGCATAAAGGAAAGAAAGAAACTTCTTAAAAATACCAATTATTTTTAGTATTGACAATATCAAAAATAACGGTACCAAAAATTCCTAAGAGAATGTTTTTTTAATAGTGTTAAATCGAAGAGAAAATATTTAATATACAATAGCCTATTATATTGCACAGCACTGTATATGTTAAAGCTAATCGGATGCTGTAGATTCTCCTGAATCTCTCCCTACTTTATTATGTCGTCTCGGTTTAAGCTTAAGAAAAGAGATCTCTCTACAATTGTATTGAATTAAAGTTAAAATATTTTTTTTTTTTTATAGAATTGAAAATTTAAATTATTTAATGAAATATAAAATTTAAAATAATATTGTTATACTTTAATTAAGATTTTAACTAAATGCTGACTGCATGCTAGAATGCTTTCCCATCGTAATAAAGGTAGCATTCTTCTTTTAGAATGAAAGCTTCCTGGAAAAATTATTATGATATTTTTTTTTTTACAGATTGGATTAGACGGATTCGTATCAGGTTTGGTGAATGACATCGAATATGATTCGATACCGACAATGGGACAGTATCTAATATATAATTTCCAAAGAATTTTTTCTCATTCCAGGTTTTGCCAGGGATGACATTAAGTTAATAAATTTAAAATTTTGTAGAAACCTATAAATCCTAACAGAGCCAGATTTTGAAATTTCCATCAGGGATAAGAAATACCCGGATCTATATATATATACTAGGGTATCCAATTATTCGTGTATTCATATTATTCGGTTTATTCGACAAATAATTATTCGAGGTTAAAAGCTGATCGGTTAATAACCGATTATTGGTAAATTATTCGATTAATTGAATAATCTTAGTTGTACATGTAAAACATATAAATTACATTAGTTATACCATTTAATCTATTGAAATAGTTACTTAGAAATATAGTATATATTAAATTCTTTCAACTTTTATCACCTTTCATAAATTTTCAACCTTTTTGTATAACAAATTGCATTTTTAGCTAATACTATAAATTAATCTCCCAATCCCGCCCTATTTAATGAATTTTACATGTAAGTTTATTTTCTGTGTAAAAATAGTTTTTCGTTAAAAGAGTCAAATTAATATTGTTATTTTTTTGAGTACATTTTGGAGTCGAAAATTAAAATGTTTATGACTTCTGTAGCTTTGAATTTATTTTATTCAAATCTATGTTTTAAAAATTTCTATTTAATTTTAATTCTTATGAAGAAATAATACTATGGCCTTTTTATGTTGCTTTTCATAAAACATTCTATCCTAACAAAAGATAGCATCTAAATAAGTCGGTAAGATTCTGAACTTGTGATCCAGAAGTAGTACAAATTCGTATAATTTCCAATTAATTGAATTTTTTGATACCTGACATTTATTACGGCGCATGGAAATTTATATTTAATAAGAAAAGTAATCATTATATTATTTTTCATTTGTTACAAACAGTATTTGGAAAATTGACAACCGAATATCAATATTCTATAGCAGAAAAATTAATTACAATATTTTTTTTATATTGAATACTGTTCGTATTACTTTTAAAGCACAAGAAAAAGTACGTCACTAAAAATAATTTTTATTTATTTTTACTGGGTTGTTACAGACCACATAAAAAGATATAATTTATCATAAAAACCAAAAAATTTTCTAATTTATAACTCTAGAAAACTGCATTTCGGTTAACCGGTTATTCGACACAAATTATTCGGTTTATTCGTTATTCGAAAATAGACAGTTTTAAATTATTCGGACAGTTAATCGACCAAACTTAACCGAATGACGGTTAATCGATTGGATACTCTAATATATACCTATTTAAAAACAAAAAAAACATGTTTTCTCTTTCTGAAATAACTAGACAACGTAGAAAATTAAAATTCAGCTTAAGTATAATACCTTTAAATCCTACAAGCTGATATACTTGAATTTATTTTTATTTTCTGTAGGATTTTTAAATTCTGTTTTGGTTTTAGAAAGAATCAATTTGCTATACTCATTATTTGCTCTCCACATCTAATCGGGAATTGATTTTATGTTTTAATCAGAGAGCAAATTTATGCCGATTAATTTTTTTTTTTTTGGTTTTAACGATTTTACCTTTAAATTCATTATTCACCATCAAATTCTAATGGATTTAAATTTTTTAATAGGTTATCGAAGCCGATGGAAATTTAGTTTTAAAATATCCAATAAGTCTTGTGACTATTGTCTAGAACTATTATAAGCTATGTGAAATACTTTTCTAATTTGTTGCTTTAATTGAGACAACTTTTCATTTAACGATCAAAAAAAAGCAACTTCGATGTTCTAAAAACTTCAAAAATTCTGGATTGGAAGCTTTACTCATTCAAGACTCGTAGCAAGAAAATTGTTACGGGAGATAAAAAGTGGCAGAGGTTATTCTCTGTATTTAATCGAAGTGTATCCAGAACTGTATCAAATCTTATGCGCTGCTAAATAGTATAAAGCGATCACGAGAGACCTGTATCGAACACAATTGATTAAGGGCTATAACTTTCAATCACGATAATAGTTGTCCTCATGCTGCGCGATCATTTGAAAACTGTTTTTAAAAAAGGGGTTAGAAGTTTTACTTTTTACACCGTATAGCACAGAAATTGTCTATAATGTTTGATTCAGATGCAGTAGATAAACGAGATAGAAAGATAGAGTCGGTCAAGCCCGACCATATAATCATGTATGTGTATCAAAATTCGAAGAGGGGTCATATATTAGACCTGGGGCCAGTTCTGAATCGATATTTTTATTAAGTGCAAAACCAACCACCTATGGTTGTGTAGGTTATAAAAATAACCTTAACTTCAGATCAAGGTACTAAAAGCTGATTTGATATATTATACATTAATTTTTTACTAAAAAACGGTGCACAGTGCTCCCGAGTCTTTCTTTTTTTTTTTTAATAATTCTGTAACTTGTAAACCGTTGAAGATATCTAAATAAAATTTTACACGATCGCTGCTGAATGTTTTCAAATTGACTTGGAGGAATATAGGCCCCTAACAGGTCGTAGGGGTCAAAATCAAAAATTCTTGAGGATCCGAGAGGTGAATTACTATGTGAACGCCTGTTTTAGACTCTATACAACTACAAAGATTTGTTTTTATTTTTTATTGTTAGGGTTAATATTGAAAGTTGACAAAACGTTATTCAAATCTTTTTTTTTTTTCGGAGTACTCGGTTCTCTCTTCTTAAAAATTCGTATTCATCTATTTTCTTTGCGAACCTCATTTATTGATTTTAGATTTAAGCAAATTACCGTTATATTATGTTCTATGAAAGCTGAGATATTTCAGTATACTACCAGATAATTGTAAATTTTCTCTCAGCAATTAGTTCCGTATTATTGGAAATTGAAGATTGTTTATCAAGCGCCGATTTCAAGAGAACATTCATAATATAAATTCATCAACACTTCCAAAAATGCGAAAGGAATGTTTTGCTTTACATACATCTGTCATTGATTGACTTAAGACGATTAAGTACTTATCTGTCGTTCGCTTGGTACAGAATTATTTCACAAAATGGATACTTTTATTTAAATCTAACCCTTCAATGCAATTGTTTATCAGCTTCCTTTGGCATTTCTCAATTTTTATATCGAGGGCTTATATTCAAATTGGACCCGATGCAGATTTACAAAAATTTTTTTTGTGTCAGAATCATCAAATGGTGTTAATTTGGAGTCAAAAGTTAATTCTAACACTATGTTTTTCACTTTTTGTTTTTGGGCTATCTACAAACAGTATATTTTTTTTAAGGAAAAATTGGCTATCTGCAAGTTTTTGTTTGATTTTCAAAGAAATGTAAAAATAAAAATTGATAAATAGTGAGAATTTTCTTTGCGATTTGAACTTTTTTTAAACGTTTTGAATTAGTCTTAATATATCTCACAAAATTAGTTCAATTCTTTTTTTTTTTTTTGCAAATTTTTTTTTTTTCAATTTTTTTCGCATGCAATTTTTTTTCAAAATTTAATTTTAATTTTGAACCCATTTTCGTCCCTTTAGTAAACATTTCTGTTATTTGAAATTTCTAACGATTAAAAATGATCCAGCCAACCACAAAATTTCCCTTTTTTTATCTCCTGATTGGTATGATATCATAAATTTAACATTTTGTGAATTTTTTTTCCAAAAATATTATGTTTTACTTCTTTAATTTCCAATAAACAAAACGGGATATATGAACATTTTATAACATAATTAAAAATAATTAAGACAAAACGGATTATCTACAATAACTTCGCGAATTATGGAGTTAATAGATTTATTTTTCAGTGTGAGGTTTAGTAGACGTAATATTAATAACTCGTGGAAGAACGGATTGCAAAATGTTGAAAAATGGGAGAAATAAACAGTTTTTATGTTCTCCTGTCCAATGGTGCTTTGCATGAGGCCCGTTTTGAATATAAGCCCTCGATATATAAGTTATAATTTATCTTCAAATTCATATTTTTGATACATGTGCACCATTTATAAGAGCTACAACCTGCAAGCATATATTTTCTCACCTTCGCTATACAACAAGTAAGCATCTGCATGCTGATTCTGTATTTTTGGGTCTAAGATCTCAGGAATTTGTGATGAAAAAATAAAGAAGGGGAGTTGACTTTAATTTTTTGTCATAAAGTACTTCATGTTCATTACCTTTACCAAGTTCAGATACAATATATCTTTAATGATTTATTTTTTCCGTTAAAAAATAAGTTAAAATTAGCTTCCAAAAATGTTCTATTGTGTACAAGGCTTCTTTAAGATATTACGTATGAATTTTACTAAATGCTTCAAACTTTTTAAGCTCACTTTTCATAACAAGATTGTTTGCAATATATGAGTACTCTTTTGTAAATAATTCTTTTTTTGAAAGTTCTAATTAAATTTTACATATCGTCCATTCCATGAAAGAACGCCCAAAAATATACCAAGTGTCCTCCGATCTTTATAAAATTTTACATGTATGAGGTCTATGGGTGTCTATTAATATTTCCGTTTTCAGATTCGTTAAATTCAGAAAATTAGCGATTTTATTTCGCTTTTTCACTTTCGAAAAAACCTAAAAAATTTCGAAAGTGTACAACTTTAAATACAAATATTTCTGGGAAGGCTTTGCGGAAATTTATTATTTAAACGGCGTTTCAATTGTAATTATATCAGCTTAAACATGAATATTTTACAAATAAAAAATACTTTTTAAAAATGCATTTTAATGCAATTGCATTTTTTAAATGCATTTTTCTTTAAATATGCTATTAAATTTTTTTTTTTATTTTTTTTTACGTATTTGGAAAGCATGGAATCTTTACATTAAAATAAAAATCTCAAAATTTTGGGACGCACACATGTATTGTGCATAATTTCCCCTTTCAACTAATTTAAATTTTTTCATATAAAAAATATATTTTTCTGGCATTATGAGTAGCTTTACGTATTTTGTTAAAAAATGTATTGTGCTACTTTTTAAAAATTCGTTAAAAATAGTAAACCTAAGAAGCATTTTTAAATATACTTTTGAAAAATTAAAATTTAATAAATTCGCAACTAATAAAAATGCATCTAAAAACTGCATTAATATTTTTGAAATATTATGGATCGAAAAGGTGGTTTTCGAAATGCTGACTAAACTACACAAAAAATATACAATGGCCTTTTAAAAACTTTTAAAATTAGAGAAATCCATCAATCACTTCAAAAGATATGAATATTTAAAATTGCATACTTTTTATATTTTGTTAACTTTTATACAAATTTTAAAGAAAATTCCAATAATAAGAAAAATTTTATTTTTACATGAAAAATTTGGAACTTGTTTTTATAAAAATATATAAGATTTTCGCGTCCCAAAAATTTGACTCTTTTATTTTAATGTAAAGATTCCAAACTTTTCATTTATGTTAAAAAATTTTAAAATTTTAATAGCATATTTAAAGAAAAATGTATTTGAAAAATGCAATTGCATTAAAATGCATTTTTAAAAAATCTTTCTTACTTTTAAAATGCTCGTCGTAAAGCCGCCATATGCGAAATTGTAAGGACGTTTAAATCATTAAAATTCACAAAGTCTTCCCAAAGATATTGCTATTCAAAGTTACATACTTTTGAAGAAAATTAAAAAGCGAAATAAAATCGCGAGTTTTTGCAATTTCACAAAACTGAAAACTGAAATTGATTAAAAGCTTAATGGAGTTTATGTATACAAATTTGTATCAAATTGAAAGCCATCAAGTAAAAAAAATACACTTTTTCGGGCGTTCTTTCATGGAATGGTCGATATATAAGTATCATGTATTTTGTGGAGCAAGCTATGGGCTAAAATATAAGTTGTCAGCCACGCCTAGTCTTTAGCCCACTTTCAGTAAGTCAATTTTGCTACTTTATTGATGATACTAAGACAATTCAAATAAAATTTGACATACAAAAGAAATAGAAAATATTGTATATTAAAAAATTAATCGCCAATTTTCCGGCCTTTGTTTTTACATTGTGATGTTTTTTTTTACCACTGTCATAAAAATGTTTATGAATTTTTAAATTTACTTAATATGACGTAAAGCAATCTTTTCTTAGAAAAGTGGGCATGGCATCCAGTCAGTACTTCCTTCAAGGATATACGTATATGCAATTTTTCATTTTAATTGGTTCAGTAGTTTAGACATGAGTTTAAGTCAAATAAAGTTAACAATATGATGCCAAAAATGGGCGCAAAAACGGAATGGCATCGAGCAAAAATCTAGTATAATGATATCTAAAGTTGTCTATAAAACAACATAATAATATTTGAATTTAATCATTTAAATGATTTTTATATCTATTTATATTGAAAAATGTATTTATTAATCTATTTATCCGAAAAATTCGAACTTCAAGAGCCCATAAAACCGAAACTCGAACTAAATTTGGTGGTTTTAAAAGACTATATACGCTTTCATTTTACGTTACTATTATTTTTCTTGTTGCACTGTGTTATTAAAATATAAAATTAATGATAGTCGTTGTGTGAATGAATTAAAGAAAAATCTGTGTATTCGTGTAGCCTATAACTAATTCACCTACTACCTTTTGCCTTTCGACATTGTACTTTTCTCCATTTATATAGTTTTTAGCAATGACAGAAAAATCTAAAGTGCATGTTGTGGGCACGTTAACCACTCTTTCTCTGTGACTCTCGACACGCTATACTATACATATATAGCTGTACAATTTTTTGTGAACTTACAATTTTTGGGCTTATGTTTGTTTTTTTTTTAGATATTTGTGAATTTACTATATATTCACCCGCTCGTTTAACTTAAGTGTCATTCACAAAAGTTCATTAACTTTAGAGGATTGTAGAAGATAAAAACAATTTTTATTACCTTAAAAATCTCAATTTGACTTAAGCTTAGAGAATCATTATGAGACAGCACTAGATAGATGGAGAGTGTGTGGTTGAAAAGATTATGAGATGAAAGTTAACATAATGATGGAATTATAAATGGAAGGATAATTTAGAGAGAAAAAAAAAAGGTTAAATAAAATTGTATTTATTTAAAAAAAAAAGAATATAAAAGAACTTGTGTGATAATTATATAGGAATGGAGGTAATTACTTATTTTAAAAATTAAAACATACTGAAGAAAGATCATATTTTTATAGTGATTAAGGGACTAGAAGGACATTGTTAACGGATCTTAATTTCATAAAAGAAATAAGGAAGGTTTAGGTCAGAATCTGTTGAAGAATAGTACATGTGAAATTGTGGACAAATACTTTTGAACTGCACTGTATTGTTTTTTTAGTTGAGTTTCATCAAATATTTTAAAACAATGTAAACTCTCAATAAAGTACTCAAACAGGGTTATTGTGTTACTTGTCTACATATTTGTCAAAAGAATAATTTTTATATTATTTTAGGATTTCTGCTTGGAAATGCATATTTTAACAAATAACCCAAAATATTTCCAAATACTTAAACAAAAGTAGCATTTGATGATGATGATGAGAATGTTAAAGACTTTGACTTAATAGAAATAAGAACAACGACATTATATAATATTTAGTTTGTGAACTATATAAACATATTTAGAATTTTAAACAATAGATACATTTAGTTAAAGTATTGTATGATTTCTTTAATGCCAAAAAATAACTAAAACAAAATGCAACAACCATATATAAATATTTACTATTGTTGCTACAAACACTTTCTAGTTTAATTTCCATTTTCAGCAAAAAAACTGCAAAGATACAACTTTTCAAAGTACAGGAGAAGATGAAAGCCGTAGAAGATAAAAACTAATTGAGTCAGGAAAACATGAATGACAAACAGTCACTAGAATGAAAGAGTATAACAACAAAAAATTTACTTAGTCAAAAAGATAGTTTTATCTTTGTATATGCAGGCAGACATAGTTCTATTCGTATGTAAGTCATAACAAAAAAAAAATGTGAATTAAAATGAACAAACGATATTAATTAAAAGTTAGTATATTAAAACTATAATGAAAATTAGATTTTTTAGGTTAAAGGGTCTTTGAGTGTGTTAAAATAATATAAAAAAGATTTAATTATAAATTAGAACATGTGATGAATTCGCTGTATGTGTTTCATATATAAAATAAGTAACAGGAAATTACCTATTAGCAAAATTCATACAGTGATGATGTTGCTATTTATTTTCCCTTTATTAACTACCATGAACATAATATATAGAATAAAAAATCCAACACCATTTCTATAGATATATTAAAAAGTCCAGGTGTTTTTTCTATTTAAACGCGTATCTACGAAAATATTAATGGTTAAGGATTCTTTGGGATTATCATACAAATTTCGATTTTTGGTACGAATTATAATTGATCACAAACTGACGAACAGTGCTTTGTACCATAGACAAAAATTAAAATAAAAAATTTTTAGATTATGTTGGAATATGCGTCCTTAGAAAGGTGACAATAGATAGTACAATTTAAATTTTTTATTTTTGAAAAACATTATTTTTATGTCTACTAGAGGGCGCCAAAGTCAGAGAATTTGAGGCAAATATTAATGAACCAAAAAGCTGGTTTTAAACTGTTTTAGGAAAAAAATTTTCAAAAATTAATTTTTTGATGAAATTCTTCGATGTTTTTATTTTTTAATACTTCAGAATATTTTCAAATTAAAACTATTATTTTTAATAAAATATAGGTGTATATTTCATTGCTCAAATTTACACATATTTTTTACATAAAACCTAAAAATTCATTATATTTGATGAAGGATATAAAGAAATTATAAATAATTATACATTTTTTTTACGTTTTATGTAAGTTTTTACAGTTTTTTAACAGATTAAAAAATAATTAGTGCCGACTTTTCGCTACAACTTGGAAAAAAGTTAAATTGAAAAAGTATCTGATTTCTTGTTTTTACTTCAATTTAAAAGTGTTCTCAATATTAACGTAATTTATTTTGCTAAATAAAAATAAAAAAATAAAAAAAAAATACTATAAAAATTATTTCGAAATTTCCAGAGGCAACCAAGGAATAGAAAAATATATTTTTGGAATCAATATATTACGTTAAAAAATCCTTCAGATGGCGTTAACTATAGAGCATTTTAAAATTTTAATACAAAAATTACATGAGTTCGATGGAGTATAAAAAAAAATTATAACAACCGCGAATGTTATATTTGGCTCGGCCGAATCTATAAACCCACCATCAACTTTTTCAAATTTTACGATATATGGGAGGTGGGCGGACCACGCCCATTTTTGTTTCCGAGTTTACATTGATCCTTGAACAATTTGAACAAAATTTCGATGAAGTTTCACCTTATATGGGAGGTGAGCGGTAAAGTGGGCGGATCACGCCCATTTTTGGTTTCCGAGTTTATATCGGCCCTCAAACTATTTATACAAAATTTCGTTGTCATGCTTTTGTTTAAGAGATAACGGACACCCTATGTTTCTAGTTTTTAGCCCATAACTTTTTTTATTAACCGATTTTGCCCATTTTCAATCCCAAACAAACCTTATATAAGCAAATATTTGTGCCAAATTTCGTCCCCCTATGTTGTCCCGTTCGAGACCTATCCTGCTTTCTAAAGACGGACGGACAGAAAATATATACATACTTTATGGGGTCCTAATTGATTATTTCGACATGTTATACACGGAATGACAAAATGAACATACCCCCCATCCTTTTTAATGGTGGGTATAAAAATGTTGGACCGGAAATTAAATTTATTGAAATTAAAATGTGGATGCAGAAATTAAAACAATATTAAAAAATGATAGGGCTTAGGGGAGGTAAATATGTCCTTGCTCCTATTAAATAAAATATTGTCCGACCAATAAAACAAAACTTATTTCCAATGGCTAACGCCAATTTTTATACTGTTCGATCTCACTCCTTAAAATACTGGTCAAATTTTAAGGAGTGAGATCGAAAAATTCTTAACACACATTTTGCCTCATAACTTTTTTTTTTGATCTAGTTATCATGGAAAAATACTTCATTTATTATTTTTAATAACAACCATGTTAATTTGTCTTTATTTTCATCAAAATAAGTGACGAAAAAGATTTACGTCCTACAAGTTATTAAAAAATTTCAAAAAATCCAAATAGGTCTTACAAATAATTGGCCACAGAATTAAATGTCGTCCGTAAAACCGTTTCTAATGTTATTAAACAGTATCAGGAGAATTTGACTATTGATGTGAAACCTAGTTCGGTAAGAAAAAAGGACCACATGATATTGGGAAGGCCAGAAAATTGAAGGCATATTGAAAGGAACTCCAAACACATATGGTAGAAAATCAGCTCAGTTTTCTCAGTGCTTCGACTATTTGGTACGAAAATTTAAAGCTAATGGGAAAGTTGATAACATATAAAGTTCAAAAAATTCCAAACTGGAATTCTGCAAAAAAATTTACAAGCCAAAAATAGGACTCGGAATTTAAAACCAAATTTCATAAAAAAATACTCAAGCTGTATAATTGACGAAGAAACGTAGGTGCTGGCAGAATCTTCGCAGCTTGTGTCTCAAAAATGTTTATTGATATTGCTCGAAGTATTGTTGGAGATAAGTTTAAGACCCAAAAGCAGCAAAAATTTCTTACAAAATTCATGGTATGACAAGCTTTTTGCAGTTGCGGCAAAACAGGAAAGTCATTTGATACATTCGGATCTATAAATACCAAAATATGCATAAAGGAATATTTGCAAAAAAGACTTCTTCTTTTCTGAAGAAAGCACAACGTGTCCACATATTTTTGGACCCATTTGGTATCATGTCACTACGGTAAGAAAGCTCTGGAGTGGTACCAAATTAATAACATAGTTTTAGTACCAAGAGAGGTTAATTTTCAAAATTGTCCATAGCTTAGACCAGTGGAGAGATATTGAGCTCTTGTGAAAAGTGAATTCAAGGGCATAAAAAAGGTGTCCCAAAATACCGAAGATTTTAACAGAAGATGTGCACACTGTTCCAAAAAAGTGACTGAAGCAACTATCAAATCTCCAAAGAAAGAGTTTTCAAAAATGGTCCACAATTTTATAATTAGTGGTTAGAACCATAAAAATTATATATTTCTGTGATCAGTGCTAAATTATCAAATGATTAAAAAAAATAATGAAAACCCTAAGATCAACCGTTTCCAAGTTATTGAATATTATGTATGTTAAGAATTTTTCGATCTCACTCTTTAGAAGAAAATGCCTTTTCCACATTTCGGGATATACTATAGGAGGTAGAAGTGTTCTTGATCCGATTTTTTCAAAACTTTGTATATGGGCCATTATCAAAAACTTTTACTTTAAGCTCTTAAAAAGTTTTTTTTTTCGATGACACATTAAAATCCTTTGTATACTTATAAAGTGACTCGAATGCATGTACAGTCAGTTCGGGTTAATAATTTTCTGTGAGGGGCGCGAAAGTTATGTCGGCTTTAAGTTGAACATATACAAATTTTTAGAAGCTAGGAGTTTATGTATAATTCTGGTTAAAATTTCACGTAATATCAAAACCTACTGAGTTATTTAAATAAAATTTATGATATTTTCAATGTTTGATGGTATTATTGCAGATCTTTTTTAACACAAGTAAATATTTTTTGGTCCATAAAATGTTTATCTTTCGGAATTTTTTGACGCGCCTCCGCATTTTTATTAAGCATTACAAACACCTACTAATTATTTTTTAATTATAGTTAATTTCATGCTGTCCACACGATGTGCCTTAGCGAAATGTGTTTTGACAAAAATGTCTCGTTTTCAATTATCAACGACATTTAACTTAAAATTATGATCCCGCTCAATATTATTTATCGCTGCTCTTATATCGATATATGCAATATTTGTTTAAATTGGAATTTTTTATATAAAAATAGAAAAACAAAACGAGCAATTTTTGCAAAATTTTCAAAAAGTCCATAAAATGCTTGTATTAAATTTATTTTCAATGCTCCTCCGATTTTGTTATGAAAAATAACAAAAAACTAAGTTCACGCAGCAATCCAAACACTTCCATATGAAAATGTGAATGTACCCCGCAAAAAACTGACTTTTTGAAAACTTTTCGCTGTTGTTTTCCAAACTTTGAGACTATCTACTACGTTAACTATTACGGGCTCATCAACGTGATGAAGCGCAAAATACGCAATTACAACATATATCAATCCCTATCACAACTTTTTTATTCGGTTGAGGGGCGCACAGACCCTGCCCAAAAAACTAAAAAACTTGAATACCCTGTATTTTACTGTTGAAAGTTGGCACAACAACAAAGATGGAGCAGAATTTGTCAGCGAAGTCCGATTAGTTTACTTATGATAAAATGAGATCAAAAAAGAAGAAAAATTGAGATGAATGGGAAAACCTTAAGTAATTTTTAGCCGTTTTTTGTATGAACATCAATCATCATTATAACAAAAATGGTGCTAAAATTTTGCACTCTATTAGTTTCAAGTCTTGTGAATTCAGATCTGTAACCAATTTTTTAAAATTATTATTACGATAAAACTTATTAACGATTTAAGTCAGTTTCAGTCAATTTAAAAATTTTTGATAGCGTCCCATATATTTACTTTAGGTTTAAGGCAATGAAAGACTGAAAGAGAAACAAAAAAAAAAAAAATTTAAATGTATTTTATTTTCCTTCGCTCAGCGTTACCGTTGAGAATTTTTAAATAGTGTCCAAAAAAGGGGATTTCAAAATAAAAAGTAGCCAAAAAAGGGGATTTTTTTAAAAAAAAAAGGGCCAACTGCTTTAAAACCTAAAAAAAACTTCTTCAAATTTGTGTATTTGATAACAACAAAAACAAAAAATGTTGTATTTTAAGAAAAACTACTAAATCCAATTCTGTTACTAAGAAAGTAATTTATTTATTATTATTTTACACAAATTTTTATTATTGCAAAAATAAAGATTTATTCACAAAAATAGCTGACATACAATCCTCTTTTTATTATTCACATTTCTACGAGGTCTTCACTCAAATCTCCGTCAAACAAATTTAGGACTGAACGTATGGATCCACAAGTAATTTCTTTAGTCTGTTGCAGAAACTATTTTTTATTATTGATAATTTAGTAAAAAAAAACACGTACCCCTGAGGGATTGCTACGAGGAATGTAAAAATATAAATTAGGATATAAGTATTCATCGTATCTGTTTTTTACTTTCTCAATTCATTCCAAAAAAATTCGGCATAAGATAATTTTAATTACTACCATTTTCAGTTTTTTTGTAAATAATGTTCCGATTCAAATAAAAATATGCTGACTCACAAATAATATATTTAATGGCAATTACTAACTTTGGTGGAATTCTGACAAATATTCGAGCAGTAAATCCATTTTTTAATTTCAGAATATATGGGCGGCAGGCGTGTCCTTGCTTTAATTAAAAAATAAATTAGCGGATTTATAAAGAAGCTTTCATAAATTTTATTTAAGTTCAGAACAGTATTTTAGAAAAAAAAAAAATAGTTTTTTAACTTCAGGATATGTGGGAGGCAGGCGTGTCCTTTTGTTGATTTTTTCAAAACTTCGTATTTATTCCAAGCCTAAAGTAATATGTAATTAATTTCGATTTCGAAGAAATCTAAGTGATCAGAAAATTGAGCCCCTTTTTCCATTTAAAGCTAATTTAGGTTACAAATTTTCTGAGATTTTTATATAAAATTTCGATGTTTGAGAAGAAATGAAAGTGATAACAAATTGAGGTCCTTTTTCCATTTAAATGCTTAGTTACGGTAATATCAAGGGCTAAAGATTTTCTTTTAAGTTTATATGAAATATCAGTTTTTGATAAGAAATAGAAGTGATCACAAATTGAGGCTCTTTTTCCATTTAAATGATTATTTACTGAGATATCAAGGGTTAAAGATTTTCTAGAATTTTAATGTAAAATTTAGAATTTTGATAAGAAATCTAAGTGATCACAAATTGACGCCCTTTTTCCGTATAATGTTGGTGACATATCCAAATGACCACCAATCGAGGCTTTTATTGCAAGTTTATTTACGGAGGTGTCATGTTATATTTATAAAAAAAAAAAAAACAATTAAATTTTTGATGAGAGATTCTTTGATAGTGAATCCGTTAAATTATACATTTTTGATTTCATATTAGGGCTCAGCTTTATTAGAACGGATATGTCAATTTGTAATCCGTTTCTAATTATTTCTTTGTAGCATTTCCTAAACTTTAATTACTTTGGCCTACTTCGAGTGAAAGTGTCAACAATTAAAATGTTCATAAAATAAGGTCTAAATAATAAAAAATGTCCATAACAGCAATTACATTTAATAACACTTTTTTTTTAATTGCGACAAGCAATTATTGCAATACGGTATTTAATTGCTTAAGTTATTAAATATTTCTCTGAATTCAATAAAATTGAAAAGCTATTAAAATTACTCAAATCTTTTCATATTTACAAGGAATTAAGAAAATAATTTTTATAACTTAAACATTTAATTACAAACCTGGCGTCTACTTAAATACTATGACCCCAATCTTTGATTTTTCATTTTAAAAAACCTAAATACTTCAAGTGGCGTCCTAAAAATTTTGAATTATTGCAATTGACATTTTAACGATTTGCCATTAAAAACTAAATGAATTATTTGATGTTTATGTCAGAAAAACTAGGTTTACTACAAGCCTGGCGCCTATTTCTAACTCAAAATGAAATTTCAGCTGTCAAAATTGACAGTTTAAACTGAAAATTACTCATAAATTTTTATATTTAATATTAAAATTTTTACTTTTCATATAAATGTTTAACAAAATTTCCCGCCTTATATGGTTAAAAATTTAATAAACATAAAAGCTTAAATTGTCCAAAAAAATTTTATGAATAAAATTGAATATTGAAAGTAATATTTTTGCCATTACACGCACCGTTTTGATGGTTTAAAAAATTCCAAAAATGGAATTTATTAAAATAGTGTCTTAACTATACAAATTGTAATAGTTAAAAAACTAACAAAGTTAAATAATTCATGGTGGGTGGTGGCATATTTAATGAAAAATAAATAATAATTATAATAATATATTTTTTTTTTTTTGTTTAAAAAACTTTTTTTGGTTTTAGTTAATTGTTTCTGTTGTTATAAGTTTTAACAGAACAAAAGGTGTGTTTTTAATTAAAATAAAAAAAAATTATAATTTATGTAATAAATTATGACAGAGTAAATGAAGAAATAAAAAAGTGCTGAATAGTATATTATTTGATGTATTGTATTTATGAATATTAAACAATGTTTGAAATGTTTTTAAACTGTTATATGTATTCTGTTGTTGTTTTCCTAGAATCCATTTTAACGTACATACTTTCAAATGAACGTGAAACATAGATACATCCATCATGTAGGTTAGAACAAAAAATATATAAATGATAAAATATTTATGAAATAATTTATGTTTATTTTAAATAAACATTTTTGTTTGTTTGTATAATTTCTAATAGCATATTTATGTGTGAATTTTTTGTTATTAGAATATTAACCCATTAGGTTTATATTATTATGAGAAAGGCGATTAAAAATAGTTCGTCCCTGCGCTGACTGAATTACCTATGTAAAAATTTTGGAAATTTTTTTATTGCTGCATTTAGATCCCCTACTAGTTATACGTATGATCACCAAAGCATTTTTCGATATCTCGACTAGTTTAGGATTTACAAAATTACCTAATTTTTCATACAATAATATTATTAATATTATTAGAGAAAATGGTAATATTAAAATTTAAACTTAAAATATTTAATATTGTATACTTTTGATATGCCGCCTGAAAGTATACATCCCAAGTCTAGTTACACCAAAATTGATCGACACAGACTTACGTCAAATAAAGCTTTGATGATGTCTGTCCGTCTGTCTGTTTTTCAATTTCATATTATTATATATATATTTTTTTTAATAATCAGAACAGAAAAAAGCTCGGGAGACCATACTGTCAATGATATCTGAACGTTACCTACCATTTCTTTTAATCAAAAATTAAAAGTTGAGTATAGTGTTGATCAAAAATAATATTTTTGGAGGTAATTTAAAATTGATCCAGCTCACGAAAATGAAATAATTGATTCCTAATATTTTGGGAATTAGTTTAAGAGACATAAATCTTTAATTTTAAGAGGAACACTTGCAACATTTTTTTTGTCTTCGCACAAATTGACTCACTTTCTTGAGTTCAGGAATTTTTAGTAAATCGTTAATTTTATCTTATTTAAATCTTTTTTCTGAAAATCATGAAATACGGGTTCATTCATTTTTATTTAGCTATCGTTTGATACATGTAACATTAATATTGGTGAATTTTATTTTTTAATTTTTCTAAAGATTTTTCTGGGATCATCAACAAATTACCGTTTAATAGCATGTTCCAATTATCTTAGGAAGTTGTAATTTGACCAATATATTACTAATAATACCTCCTTCCATAGTTCAAACTTATATTTAAATGAACTTAAGAAACTGCAAAAAGAAAAGCACAATCATATCTTAACAAAAAATTGCTCCACAAAATTACTTATGTAAAGTTTTCTTAGATTTTCCCCAAAAGACGCCAAAATTTTTATTCTTTTTCATAAAACACATAATTTCTGTTACTAAGCCTATTCATAAATGGATGAAATTTGTAAAACTTTTGCGAAGTAACGAAGAAACTGCAAAACTAAACAGTTTTTCAGCTTTTCTGAAAAGTTATTAAAAATTACATATGTAATTTAGTTAGCGCAGGGACGATTTGTTGCGCTTATTTGAACATACAAGTTACTCTTCATAAAATAATTGTAAAAAAAAGTTATATACCACTACTTAAAACATACTCCCTGGGATATTTGTCTAGGAAGATCTTTTTTAAATTCAGCTGAAATTTTATAATCCGCTTTAGATAATTTTAATAACGTTGGTTATATTTTCTTAAAAAATATTCATTAGAGCATGTTTAAGTAATTTAAATGACATATTTTTGCATATTTTAAACCTAAAAACGTAATTTTGCATACATAAAACTAAAAAATAATTTTTAATATTTTAGAGAAAAAGTTTGCATTCAAGAAAATTGCTGTCGTGATTTTATAGAAAAACCGACAGCATAAGCAATATTGTCAGTTTAGTCTTTTTAAGGCTTAAATTTGTATTTTTATTTTGTTTTTAGTGCAGACTGTATGTTGTTGTTATTACAAAGTAAGTTCATCCGTAATTACATGTCATTACCAAGTTTTTGCTGGTATACTAACAAAACTAAAAACCTTTATTTGGAATTTAAATGACTGATGATTTGTTTGTTTCTTATTTTTATGAAATTTAGCGTTTTTTAATTTAGCCACTTTTTTCTTTTCATGGCAACATTTACAACAAAAGTTGAAATCTTCGATTTCAATGAAATTTACTGAAATCATCAACTCTAAGAATCAATAATGTGCTGATGTTTGTAACGCATAGAAAAAATCTTTGGAGGCCCACCTTAAAGTAAGTAAACTAAGGACCATTTTCTGAGCCGATTTAACAGTCTCCGTCGGCTACCAGCAAAATGACCCAAAGTAAAATTGCAAAAAATCCAATAAAATCTTTGCTTTCCTAGTAAGCTAGCAAGTATAACTGGAAATAAATATATACTGCACAGGAAAAATTTTATTAGTTCTACAACTCGTTCCAGAAAATATGAAAATATTTTGTCGTTATGACCAATAATTTTTGTTTGAAATTGTCACGCCCAGAACTAGTTCTGTAGAAGTGTTACCTAGTCAGTACCCAGCAAAAACTTCGCCACTAAAGAACGTGTTTTATAAGCGAAAACAACATGAAAAACATCTTTTGTTCGCGATGTTCAAAATTTCACCAGTTTTTATACCCACCATCAAAAAGATGGGGGGTATATTAATTTTGTCATTCCGTGTGTAACATGTCGAAGGAATCATCCAAGACCCCACAAAGTATATATTTTCTGGGTCCTGGTTAAATTCTGAGTCGATCTAGCTATGTCCGTCCGTCTGTCCGTCTGTTGAAAGCAGGATAGGGCTCGAACGTAGGGGGACGAAATTTGGCACAAATGTTTGTCTTACATAAGGTTTGTTTGGGATTGAAAATGGGAAAAATCGGTTAATAAACCAAAAAGTTATGGACTAAAAACTAGAAACACAGGGTGTCCGTTTTATACTTTTATGCTGATATTTCTTCAACAAAAGCATATACGACAACGAAATTTTGTACGTATAGTTCGGGAATTGATATAAACTCGGAAACCAAAAATGGGAGTGCTCCGCCCACTTTACCGCCCACCTCCCATATAAGGTGAGAATCAACGAAATTGTGTTCAAATAGTTCAAGGACCAATGTAAATTCGGAAACAAAAAGTGGGCGTGGTCCGCCCACTTTACTGCCCACTTTCCCTCCCCCTCCCATATAACGTAAAATTTGAAAAAGTTGATGGCCGGGCCGGACCGAATATAACATTCGCGCTTGTTATTTGTCTACAAAAAAGTTATTTTGGGTGTTGATTTCTATTACTATTTAGTACTATTTTTTAGTGAACTAAACGCAACTAGTTCCTCTTATTTAAATAAGAGCGTGCAATATCATCTTGGGGCTTCCTTAAGGTTTGGCTAATTCACATCCACTTACGACTTGGTAAGCAGCGGTTGATAAAGGCTTGAAGAGCCTTTAATTGTTTGTTGACTGTGTTCCATGACTCGCAGCAGTAAAGAACCACAGATTTTATGCTGGCGTTGAATATTTTAATTTTGGCATTTCTTGTGATATATGTGGACCTCCATATCTTCCCAAGAGAGCTGAATGCTGCACGCCCCTTATTAATTCGGCATCTCATGTCTTCAGCTGTTCCGCCTTTGGCAGTAATGAGGCTGCCTTAATAGCAAAATGAGTTCACATTATCTATTGGATTGTTACCTACAGAAATTATCCGGGCGTTATGTGTGTTTAAGCGCATTACTTTAGTTTTAGCAATGTTTATTGAAAACACTGCTACCGCAGCATAATGTTTGACATCGGTCAGCATACCAGTTATGTGCGAGGAGGCAGATGCTTATGTGCGAGGAGGCAGATGTCATCGGCATATGCTAAGTCTCTAAGATTGCCTTGTAGTCCCCACGTAATTCCCCTGATATCCTGAGAGACACGGATCATAACGCCGTCAAGTACGATGTTGAAAGCAATGGAGATAGGAGGCATTCTTGACGCACATCTTTCTCCACTGGAATTTGACCACTTAGTTATTGTTCGTGCCGTATTCGGCAGGTGGCGCCTTCGTACAAGCTTTTGGTAAGACGGATGATTTTGCTCGGAACTCCTTTGCATTCTAGTGATTTCAAGATTACATTGTGGTTCATAGTATCAAATGCTTTCTTAAATTCAATAAAGTATAGGTATAGCGGTGTGCGCCATTCGACGGATTGCTTCTTTATTATGCGCAATGTGTTGACATGGTCGACGTAGGATCGATGCGCTCTAAAACCGGCCTGCTCGTTCCTCACACTAGGTGACACATGATCAGATATCCGCTTATTGATGATGTGCGCGACTATCTTGTACACCAGCAGAGTTATAATTTCCTCCGTGAGTTCAGATGGCAGTCTTTCCCAGCAGCGCTTAGAATACAGTCTGCTTTCAGCAATTCTGTAGGTATGCTGTCAGGACCAGAGACCTTGCCGGACTTCGGGGATGAAATCCCGAATGATATTTCGGGGATATGCACTGTCAAATTGATTGTCCACATGATATTGCAGGCAATTGCATATGCATCGACCGCAAGCATGAGGTGGTGCTGAAAGAAGTTTTGTGTAGTATTCTTCCCATATCTTCATTTGTTTCTATTTCGACGTTGTCGTTTCATTAATTGGCGAACTGATCGGAAGAGGTCTTGGCTGCGGTGAGTATCTGCTGCTGCTTATGCTTTAGTTGAAATTTGTTTGCTTCACAACCTTTTATCCGACCTTGCGCTTTTCTTCATCATCTTAGATAGTGTGGCGTATTTTTGTTGTTCTAGAGTTTTCGCAAACCTTGTTTTTGCACTGTTTAATCCATTTTTTCCCTTGCTCGCTGGTTCACAAGATTCCACGTATTTTCCGTAATCCATGACTTCTTTGGCGTGGTCCTGTAGCCTACGCGTTTTTCTGCTGCCTTGATTATGATATTTTTGATGTGGGTCCATCTATCACTCGCACCGTCTTGTTCTTCCTGGTAAGAGTCCCTGATGGCGCTGGTAAAACGGCTTCTGATAACTGGATCTTCCAGTCTATTGATATCAAATTTCTTCTGGAAACCCTTTTTGTAATTTTTTATGGCAGTAACTTTAAGCCGGACGGAGGCGATTAAGAGAAAACATCGAAACATTAGTTTCGAAAGATTAACGTCTTTCTCAGTACTCACACTTTATTTTCTTTAATACGAGAACTTTTTCAAAATTATATAAAAAATGTACGAATATTTGTTACATTTCTCTCAAGCCTTCCATGAAAACAAATCGATCAATGTAAAACCGTTTTGTACAGAATTATATGAAAATCTTTTTTTAGTGTTGTTCTCCTTGATTTCAATGTTAAATCACAGTAACGATATATACACATGTATACGATATATACATGTATATATTATATTATACAAATAGTCACTACTGGAGATCGCACAACCTAGAGATCCAATATAACTAAAAATCAGAATAAATTTAAGAGATATGGTAACCTTGAAACCCTTAAAGCTTTTGGCATAAATATTGGCACAGTTCAGCAATATCTTTATAGTAACAATATACCACTTTTTTTTAAACACTTATTTTTACAAGGCTTACTTATCATGCGTACTCCAATTTATGGTGTACTTTTCATTTGAATATTCTTCATAATACAACTCTAACCAATATGACACTTTAGTCTGACTTTACATTAATATTATTATATTATGTATTCATTTTCCTGACTACTCAATGTTCACTACTTATCGCATAGTAATTGATGTAATTAATGAAATAGTCGACAATTGATTTCCCCCTAAGACATAACACGTGTTAAAATAACTTACCTTTTTATCATGCTTTGTAACTTGTAGTATTGAAAAGTATCTAGCATCGTTACTATTTTAGTTATAGTCTCCATAACTAAGTACTTAGTATTTCCTATTTCTTTTATTTTTAAATTCAGTTTCCTTTTGTTAAGCACTCTATTAATTGTCATATCTTTTTAGTCTAGTACCTTAAAGGGTTAAGTCAATTAGTGAGAATAAGTCTTAATGTATTAAATATTCAAAATATAGTTGACACTAAATTGGAATATTAATAAACTTCTAGCTACCACAAACATCGGCAGCTACCAAATAACTTATTTATAACTACATCAACAACGTTTGTACGTTCATCAGCAACATGATAATGATGATAAGACAAAATAGTATACAACAATATCTTATAAAAGTAATGATCATTATCGTCATCATCATCATCATCAGAACCTTATCATCACTACAAAAGTGTTGATTGCTATTGTTGGTGTGTGATGTTTCTAGGTTGTTTTCATACTTAATCATTATTGTTGTTGTTGGTGTTGCTAGTTAGTACAAACAACTACAAAGGAACAACAACAATAGGTGTCATGTACCTTAAAATGTGCTGCATATGAAATTATTCTCTTTATACTATTGTTGTTGTTATTGTTTTATGCATAAATTCAAATTTGCTACCGCTTGTGCTTGTCTGTCCGTCCGTCTGTATTTAAAGTTTGTGTGTGTTTTAGTCATACCTGTGACTTCTTGCCTTTAGTTTGTTGTTGTTTTAGTTATGGTTGTTTTTGTTGTTGTTTTATTAATGTTATTGGTCTGTGTTGTATCCTCTTTTCTAAGAGTTACTTGTTTGTGCTTCTTCCTCTTTGTTAGGCCATAGTTTTCTTTTTATTTTATTTTAAAGCCTTCAATTTTAGACATTTTTATATTTGTAAGACATTATTCGGAGACGTCACAGAAGTCATCAATGATTATGAGACTACTGTCAATGGGATCTTAAGGTTTTATTCTTTTGATTTTTTGCTGGTGGTTTTGGTTGTTGTTTTTTTTCCTACAATTTCTATTTTCATTGTTGTTTATGGCCTCGTAAATGTGTCAAAAATTATAATCAACAATATATTTAGTTAGTTAGAGAATATGAAAAGTGTATGGGGAAACAGTGGGATAGAAGAGGGAGTTAAAGGAAAAAATTGTGATTTTTTAACAAAATAAAAATACAAATTAAATACTTAAAACAGTAGTGGACAGAAGGAAAGTAATAAATGGACCAGGGATATGATTACAAATGTGCGCCCCGGTAGGATAGTTGGTAGAGAGCTAGGCTCTCAGTCGTGGACTCGATTTCCACCAGAGACTAAATAAATAAATAAATAAATAAATAAATAAATAAATAAATAAATAAATAAATAAATAAATAAATAAATAAATAAATAAATAAATAAATAAATAAATAAATAAATAAATAAATAAATAAATAAATAAATAAATAAATAAATAAATAAATAAATAAATAAATAAATAAATAAATAAATAAATAAATAAATAAATAAATAAATAAATAAATAAATAAATAAATAAATAAATAAATAAATAAATAAATAAATAAATAAATAAATAAATAAATAAATAAATAAATAAATAAATAAATAAATAAATAAATAAATAAATAAATAAATAAATAAATAAATAAATAAATAAATAAATAAATAAATAAATAAATAAATAAATAAATAAATAAATAAATAAATAAATAAATAAATAAATAAATAAATAAATAAATAAATAAATAAATAAATAAATAAATAAATAAATAAATAAATAAATAAATAAATAAATAAATAAATAAATAAATAAATAAATAAATAAATAAATAAATAAATAAATAAATAAATAAATAAATAAATAAATAAATAAATAAATAAATAAATAAATAAATAAATAAATAAATAAATAAATAAATAAATAAATAAATAAATAAATAAATAAATAAATAAATAAATAAATAAATAAATAAATAAATAAATAAATAAATAAATAAATAAATAAATAAATAAATAAATAAATAAATAAATAAATAAATAAATAAATAAATAAATAAATAAATAAATAAATAAATAAATAAATAAATAAATAAATAAATAAATAAATAAATAAATAAATAAATAAATAAATAAATAAATAAATAAATAAATAAATAAATAAATAAATAAATAAATAAATAAATAAATAAATAAATAAAAAAATAAAAAAATAAATAAATAAATAAATAAATAAATAAATAAATAAATAAATAAATAAATAAATAAATAAATAAATAAATAAATAAATAAATAAATAAATAAATAAATAAATAAATAAATAAATAAATAAATAAATAAATAAATAAATAAATAAATAAATAAATAAATAAATAAATAAATAAATAAATAAATAAATAAATAAATAAATAAATAAATAAATAAATAAATAAGTAAATAAATAAATAAATAAATAAATAAATAAATAAATAAATAAATAAATAAATAAATAAATAAATAAATAAATAAATAAATAAGTAAATAAATAAATAAATAAATAAATATGTTAAAAGAAATATAAATAAAATTTCCAACTGACTCTAAGAAATAGAGAAGTATCCAAATAGTCTAAAATTGGTTTTTCCGAGTGAAGAAATAACAACGCACGTCTCTTCACTTTATGTATTCGTGCGTATCTCATTAAAACTCACAGAGTTTCCTTGATTACTTTTTAATCACCATGTCATCCAGACTAGAGTTAATTGGAAATTTTACTCTTAAAGCAGTTACATTTCAAGGCAACGGAAATTTCTCTTTAAATTGATAGACTATTTTATTATTATTATTTGGTTTTATTATTTATTTCTCTTCTCTCCCACTGTTTATTAATATTTAATATTTTCTATTATTTTAATTAAACTGTCAATAGTTTATTTTTTCAATTATTCCCTTTATTTAATTTTTCAATAATATCATAATTTTCATTTATGACTTTTTTTTTTCAATATTATAAATACAGCATAAAAACAGAAAATCAATTATTTTAAAAATAATCATAAATTATAAAAATTTAATGATCTTTTGTCTTGTTACAATGTTTGTCTTTCTGTCCATACATAATTTATAATTCTTGGATTTAATAAAGATTTTATTTTATAAAATCATTACTTTTTTAAAATATTTTCTTTTATTCATATTTTTTTCGTTAATAATAAATTTTATGGCTTGATTTTATAATCACACGTCATATTGACGCTTCATTTAATGTTTTTTTTTTTTCTTTTAATTTCATTCATAAAAAGTTTTTTTTGCCTTTAGCACATAAAATTTTCAGTTGTGTATTTTTATTTAAAAGGGGTTTTAATTTTGTCACCTTTTTAGCTGGTGTTATTGAATTGTATTTTTTTTATGTTTAATGTTAAAAGTCTGTAAAATAGTCGTTAAATTTTTTTTTTTTTTTTTTCTGTTTTAAATTTTATTATAGTTTTTTTTTGTATTTTTTTATTGATCTATTGATTTATATATTGTGGTCTGTAGTGAATGCAAAATTGTATTTTAGTAAATAAATTGTTTTGTTTCGCTTTTTTTATTAACAGTTTTATTACAATTTCATGACAGCATGAAACTACCGTAGTTACTGTTAAACTTTTCCGATTGGAAGTTAAAATGTGAGGGGTAAATTGTTAAAATGTACTTTTTAAATGGTCAACATATCACTTTTTTATGTAACTTCTTACAAAATTACTCAAAATTACTCTATTAATCAAACCATTAGTAATTTGCATGAAATTGTTTGGTAGACCTCTTTATAAACTTTTCACGTATATAAAATGTTGACATGTAATTGAGAAAGGTTAGATCGAAAACCTTCTAAACGATTGGAATATTTAATCGTGCCTTTAGTTGCTGATGCTATTTTAAGTTCATATATAATTTCTGTATTTTTATTTCTTTGTTAAATACATTCTGCTGCAAAATTATAATTTTTATTTTCACTCAAAAACGATTAGATGTGAACTGTACATTTTCTTTAGGAAATTATATACAAATTTTCAAAAAAAAAAAAATCGACATAAACTCTAAATTATGAGATAAAACAATTTATCTTTCAGAAAGTAGAAGAATGTAGCTTTTTAATTGTGTATATTAAAATCTTTATTATATTCGGTTTCCGCCCAAACAAATTGAGCAAATCCTACATATGATTAAAATATCAAATATTTATGCCCATTAAAGTGATTTTCTGAATAGAGTTTTATTGGTATACGGCACACAGATTTAGACTTATATGGAACTTATATGTAACAATTATGGTTATATTTAGGAATTTGTGATCGTTAAACCCCTTTTCGGGAAAGACATTTGTATGGGGGCTATGTTTAATAATGGACCAATCATAACCAATTTCAATAAGCTTTGTCCTTTATTGCCTTATTTTATGTTCAAAGTTGCGACCTGTAGTTTATATGGACGGACGGACGAACATCGTTAAATCAACTAAGAAAAAATTTCTAAGTTCTAATACCCTACACCACTAAAAATGTAAAGTAATAAAAATAATACTTTATATGAGAAAAGGTGATACTACTTTTTACTAAAAGTTTAAAAAATAGTAAACATTTCCGTCAGAAAAAACCCTAAATTGAATTACTTAATTGAATTACTTAACAACTAAGTCACTTTTTAAGATTGTGACTTAATTAATAAAATTGCACCAAAAATGTTGTTAAACTAAAATCAATTTATAAAAGAGGATAAATGTGCAAATCGAATGTATTTTAAATAATGAAAATCCTATAATCCAATTATTTGTATGAATTTCAAACCGCTAGAAAAGAAAAACAATGTTTGATTTATTTGCTAACAAAATTTAGATAAATTTTATTAGTGTCAGAGAAAATCAATTTAATAAATATGGAGAAGATTGAAACGCATGAGGTCAAAAATTGTTATTTTTATGTGTTCTCTCGTGAAACATAATACGGAAAAAAACGCAATTATAGCGACACATAAATATTACCCGATTGGTCCATTTTTGATATTCACATTAGTTTTTTTGAATGTAACAGGGTCAGCCTTGGGGAATCCTAAAAAAATAATGTTTGCAAATCAATCTACTTTTGTACCAGTCTAATGTACATGCTGTTAAAAATTATTTTCGAATTTATAGCAAGTCTTCTGTAAGATTTAATGTTTTTGTGTATATAGTAAAATTGTAAGAATTTTCAAAAATCAAAAGCTGAAAAACTACACAGTGTTTTATCCTCTTTCTCCAATGCTCTACATGTTATATAGTCTGACAAGCCTATTCTGTGTGGCACATCGTAACAACTATTAGTTCCTAAATGTTGGCCTTTTCAGTTTCGAAATCTCTTTAGTTTTCTCTTAATTTAGATCTCCCCATAGTAAATCATTCTCTCTTCAAACAGTGCTCTTCTATTTTCCATTCTTTTAGTTATTTTTTATAACCTTCAAAAGGCTTAGCGTTTTCCCGTGTAATGACGTTTAGATATAGTTCCGTTTTAAACAGTTTGTTTACTACTTCGATGATACCATGGAGTTTCGGAACCCATATAATTATGATACCAGTTTTTATAATTATGATACGAGTTTATTTTGATTAGCTATTTTATAAATCACCTTATGCATGAAACTAAAGACCATACGTTGATGTCCTTTTCTCCAGACATCAAATTTCTTCTCAAAAGGAAAAAGATATAAAATATTTATTCGTATTATATCAACATAATATGGCTACCAAATGAAAGCTAAGAAAAATATATAAATGAAGGCAAAATTCATTCTCACACGTCAAAAAATCGTTACGTAGATAAAACTAGAGACCATCTAATTTCCTATTAGATAGACTTACAAATTTTTAAAACTTCGCGATTTTTAATTTTAAGAATAATAATGAATTAACCCAATATGGATGTCAAATCTCTGCAATATAATTATACTTTTTATTAAAATTTTTCAATACATATACATTTTTCAATAAAATAATTTAAATTATGAAAGTTTTTGAGGAAGTTATGAACAATTATATGACATTTGCTGTAAAATTCTTAAGATATACGATGTTTAATATTTTCATTGCATGGGGAGTGTCATTCCACCTGGTTCTACCCGTTCCATTTCATTCTAAATTATGGATGTTTATAAGGAAGTTATTTCTACAAAATATAAAGGATTTTGCTGTAATATTATTAAAGTTATACCATAATATGTATTTTATTAGTAAGGGGGATACTATTCCACCTGCTCCTACCGAAAAATGAAATATCCTATTTATCACATGATGATACTGTGAAAATTTCAAGAAAATCGCTTCAGCGGTTTAGCTGTCTATAAGGTACAAACTGACAGGAAAACAAACAAAATTCATTTAGGTATATACTAGTTTTTCCCGGTACGCTTTGCTACCCACTCTGATTTGACGGCTCTTGAGAAAGTTATTTATAGAAAATTTTAGGACTTTTGCTTAAAAGTTCTTAAGATATACGATATATAATATTTTCGTTGTATGGGTGTACCATACCCCCTGGTCCCACCCGTCCTATTTGTTCTAAAATTACGGATATTGATAAGAAATTTATTTGTACAAAATGTTAAGACTTTTGCTGTAATATTATTTAAGTTATCACATAATCAATATTTTCTTGGTATGGGAAATACTATTCCCTCTGGTCCTACGCTTTACATATTCAACTCAATTTTAAGGGATGATAAGAAAATTATTTCCTCAAAATTGTAAGAATTTTGCGAATATATTTCTAAAGTTCTGAGATAATTAATATTTTCTTTGTTTTGGTGTCCAACTCCTCCTATTCCTATTCGAAAACAAAATAGCCTATTTCTGGGGTGCACAGTATGATTCTGTGAAAATGTCTAAAAAATCGGTTCAGCGGTTTAGCTGTCTATGTGATACAAAGAAACAAACAGACAAACACATTTCATTTTTATGTACTTACATACGAAGATATATATATATATATATGTATGTAATATACTTTCTTTAATTAATAATTTCAATTTAAGCATTTAAGCATTTCCTTGTTCTATACGTATTGCCTTAAAGCTTTAATGGAAATTTTTCCTGCTTTATATGGGAGTCTCATAGAAATTTTATTATTATATTTAATAGGATATGTACTGTCTACAGAGGATATAAAATAGACCTACAAAGTCCAACAAATAAACATATCTATTAAAATTCAAACCTTATCTAAAAACTTATAGACATAACATAGACATATAAAAATAGTATATGACTAGTAACTTAGACATTTCAAATGTTGGTTAGAACACGTGTTAGACTAATATAATAGAAATGAAACTCTATATTATTTGCACAACATTATTAAGATTAATACCAACGCCACCACCAACTAACTCACTAACTCTTCACACAAAAGACAACTACTTCCATCAACACCAACAATTTCCGTTTTGCAATATCACCATCATTATTATCATGGTGCAATTGCCCACTCCAATCACGTATAAATAAAAATTTGCTTAAAAATGTATTAAAAAAGTAAAATTTATTTCAATGGCATTAACTTTTATTCACTTTACTTGAACAACATTAAGTAACATGACTCCAAGACAGTAAAAAAGAAAAAGAAATAAAATAAAAGAAACTTTAGTAAATGGAAAAAAATGAAAAGCATTCACAATGAGAACAAGAAATCAAGAAGAATATACAAAACATGACTACTGCAAAAATATACAATACAGTATAAAGCAAACAGACTGACGGACATTTAGGGACTACTACTGGCTGGGCTGACTAACTGTAAGCTAACAACCAAACAACTCTTGAAAAATAAAAAAAGATACTTAAATTCCAGCTACTGACTGTTACACCTGCTATAGTCATAAAATTTGTTTTTATTTCATCTGTAAAATGCTGTGTTTTCTTTTTGTTTCTTATATATATAATTTTTTTGTATGTTCATTGTGAACTTTGACTACATGTATTTTGTATTTTTACGACTATAGTGCAAAAATTATACTTCAGTGTTATTTGTGCTCCATTTGTATTTGAAATACTGCCACTACATTGCTATACACATGACTGCTATTACATCTCTATAGCTTTAGCAATAACAGCAGTAGCAGTTTACCTGTAAAAAAAATACAAATACAGACATTTTCATATAAATATTTAATTTGAATGCGTTTTCATTTCGTATTCAATATGGTTGTATTATATACCCGCCCGGCCAATACTCATATGTTCACTCATTCACTCATTCTAAGGCCATAAATTTCTTTGTTTTTTTTTTTTCGAATATTATTTTTTTTCCTTTTACTAGAAAGCAGAGACCCACGTCAGAAGGAAATGTGAAACAAAAAAAATAAATGATTTTTCAACATTTATGTGTTTGATACTTTAATGTGATTGTGTTGTTTTGTTGCCGGCTACAGCATGTTTGAACTTTGACACTGGACCATCAAAAGGCAGTAAACACTTTACACTGCAGCCATGTCCCAAACAACATACGATTTACGTGAGTTCATTCAATCAAATAGAGGAACTTACTGTTAGCGACAGTTCGATGATTTATTTATATTATTTTTCTCAATAATTGTATATTTTTTTGTCAAGGTATTTTTTTCTAAGGAAAAAACTTTAAGATCAAATTACGGAAAAATTTTGTTATAAATTTAAAAGTCAGATTTCTCCTCCGATTTCTATTAGGTAGAAAACAGCCCCAAAAAACTCTTTCCAAATAGTTTTATGTAATGAGAAAAATGTTATTCTTTAGTTGTCATCAACAATAAGTTTTTAGAAGCAAATACAGAGTTGTCTACTTGTATGTGGTTCAAAGGACCATAAAGGAATTTAGTATTATCTCTGTTTACACTGGTGCAGTTTTAAGAAGCCAATTTTGCAGTACCAGGCATTTTAGACAGTTTACAGAACCAAGAGTCATTAACTCTAAAGATGTGGCTGTACCGTCGTCAACTAGAATCCGGCTCGAAGGACCATATGATACTTCTAATAAGAAATTTGCTTTGTGATTTCTGTCTGTGTCGCTACACATTTCATATGCCATTGTACTTGATGACATAAATGAACATAATGATTAAAGGCATCTTAAAATTTTCTTCAGTTTGAACATAACCTGAGTCATATTTCTAGAAATATGAATTTATAAAAACATATAAACTAAAGTACTAAAATTAGTTTTCACTCACAAATATGAAAAAATAAACTTGAAATCATCAATTGTAGCCAAAAAGGAAAAGTATGATGATTTAAGTATGACTTTTGAAATCAATATTCTAAACCGAAAACAAAAGAAAAAGTCAGTTAAAACAAAAAAATACTAAACATAATAAACGAATATTTATATGAGTGAATAAATGTTCAAATAAGAAGCAGTCCAACAACGAAAACTATATTTTAATCCAAAGAAAATAAATAAAATAATAAACATGACTATAAGATAAAAATTGTATCAAATAAACAAAAAGAAATATACATACATACATACATATATTGCAGATACAATATTTAGCCAGCCTCATGTACTATATATGACGCTGCTGTATGACACTACTGTATACGAAAGTGTAAAGTCATTCAAATGTACATTACAATGAAATTTAGGAGAGAAAGATTGGTTTATGATTAAAAATTCTCTCCAGCTGGGTTATATTTCAAGTTTCTAAACTTTAGAATATAAATCATCGATCGAAAAAAATAGAGAAAGTTTATCGTTTGAGTCTCTCAGGACTATGAGTCAGTGATGCCAGATAGAATTTAAGAAAAATCCCTCTGTTTAGTTGAAAAATTCCCTTTTTTCCCTTTTTTTTGAAAAAATTGTCCTTCCATTTTTCCCTCCTCCTTGAAATCGCTATTTTTAACAAAAACTACAAAATTTAAGTAAAAAATGCATTGAAATTTACATAAATGTAGTTTTTGTTTGAAATTCAATAAAAAATATACAAAAAATATTTTAAGCAAAGGACGAGAACACTGAAAATATTCATTCGGCAAATTAAGATTTCTATTTTTAAATAAGTGGGTATGATAATATTGCATTTTTTGCTTATTCATTTAAAACTTTTATCGTTTTTTGAAATAAATTTATACGTATTAAAAATTCCCTCTACTTTGACTAAAATTAAAATTCCCTGCCTTTTTCCCTTCGGCTAAAATTTGCGTTAAAAATTCCCTCAAAAAGGGAAAATTCGCTCCATCTGACATCACTGCTATGAGTACCGACCAACGTTTACCTATTTCGTAGTTTGAAGGACTCAGATCTTTTTTTGAGTTAAGAATTGGTTCATTAGCTTTTACTTCAATAGTTAAGTATCTGTAAAATAAACAAACGCAAAAATTTCTTTCCAGAATTTTTAACAAAATAATGTTACATTTTTGTATTAGAATGCAAATTTATTACTGTAGGGTAATTTGAACATTTCGTTTATACTATTAGTCACTTTGCAAACAGTACAATGGGCAAATAAATAATTCATTTAATGGACTTGTAGGGGCAGATAAATTTTTAGTTTTACTTTTGAAAACTATATTGTAAAAGAGGTATAATGAGTACATCTTAAAGCTTGTGTTGTTCATGCAACGATCAATGTTTTACTAAATACACACATGAATTACCGTATATTTTCCAATTAACACAGTTGTTTCATTTTGCATCAAAATTTATTAAATATATTCAAGTAAAAATAAAATTAAAGTAAGATTTAATTTCCTATTTAAATTTTTAATTCATTCAATCATCTTTTTGATTGATTTAATAAATTTGTTTAATCGGAAAAAAATTTCTGTTTTTAACTTTTTATATCCTTAGAAACTCTACTCTAGAAAAACTCTAAAATATGATAAATTTAAAGTGTTTCTTAAAATTTCAATATAAAAAGAAAAAACTCCAAGTTAAATTTAAAATCTGAACTCCAATTGGAATTCATTATAAAGCGTGATATTTTCTCAATTTGATATCAAATGTTCTTCTTAAATAAAAAAATAAATTAATAAGGAGTGTGATCGAAAAAATCTTAACATACATAAAATTCAATAATTTGGAAACGGTTGATCTAAGAGTTTTGATTGTTTTTTTATTAAATTGATATTATACTACAGATTATAGAAAAATATAAGTTTTGTACTTCTGTCCACCACTTATGAACTTGTAGACCTTTTTTGGTAACCCTTCTATTAGAGATTTGATAGTTGTTTCAGTCACTTTTTTGGAACAGTCTGCCCATCTGCTTTAAAAATCTTTAATATTTTAAGACACCTATTTTGTACTCTTTAATTCACTTTTTACAAGAGTCCAATATCTCTCCACTGGTCTTAGGTACGCAAAATTTGGAGAATTGATCTCTCTTTGTAAAAAAACTATTTTATTATTTTGGTACCACTCCAGAGCTTTCTAACATAGTGACATGATACCAAATCGGGCCAAAAATATGTGGACACATTGTGCTCTTTTATATAAGGAAGAACTTTTTTTTTTGCAAACATTCTGTCATGTATTTTTCGGTATTTATAGAGCCCACTGTAACAAATGACTTCCTTCTTTTGCCGCAACTGCATAAATCTTGCCACACAACGAATTCCTTAACAAATTTCGTCAGCTTTTCGGTCCTAAACTTATCTTTAACATTTCCTCGAGCATCAGCAACATCAAAATTTTGACCCGGAAGCTGTGAAAAATCTGCCATTACATCGTTCTTTATACATGAGTATTTTTGTATGAAATTTGGTTTTAATTTCTGTGCCCTGTTCTTGGCTTCTAAATTTTCTGCAGCATTCCAGTCTGGAACTTTTTGGAGCACGTACATCATTTTCGCCATTCATCTTGATCAAACTCTCAACAAATCAACATTGTTGTCATTAAAAATAATAACTGACATATTTTTCAATGATAAATAGATCAAAAAAAAAATTTTAAATATTGCTTCGGAAAAAAGTTATGAGGCAAAACGTGTGTTAAGATTTTTCGATCGCACTCCTTACTCGAACGAAAAAAAAAGAAATCAGAAGACATTAAAAAAAATTATTGACCTTAAAATAGGCATTTGTTTCGTCAATAATTTCATTGTTGGAGCTGAATCTCTTTCCACCGAGCCATTTCTTTAGGTTTGGAAAAAGGAAGTTGTCACTAGGGGCTAAATCCGGAGAATATGACGGATGAGGTACCAATTCGTAGCCCAATTCATAGAGTTTTGCCACTGAGACTGCACACGTGTGCACCCGTGCATTATCTTTTTCTTCTTAAATCCTCATTAAATCGGTCTAATAAGTTGGCATAATATTCGCTATTTATTGTTTTTCCCTTTTGAAGGTAATCGGGAGAAACCCATTGTTTAGACTGCTGCTTGGTCTCCGTAGTACAGTAATGGATCCATGTTTCATCCACAGTTACGCCGCAAAAACTCAACTTCAAACAATCCTTTGAAGTTGTCACACGTTAATGTTTATGGTCAATTGAGAGCAAACGCGGCAACCATCTTGCAGACAACTTTCTTAAACCCAGCTGATCATTTAAAATCGAAACCACACTGCCATATGAAATGCCTATGGCATCAACAATCTCACGCACTTTTACTCTTCGGTCGGCCAACACCATATCGTGGATTTTTTTCTACATTTTCGGGTGTACTGACTTCAATTGGCCGTCTAGAACGTTCAGCGTTATTTGTATTTGTGCGACCACAACGAAGGTCAGTAAACCACTTTTTTTACCATTGAAATCGATGGTGAAGAGTCCCCATAGTATTTATCGAGCTTTTCCTTGGTTTGATTGACGGTTTTTTTTTTTGCAAAAAATAATGTTTAATGAGCACTCGAAATTCACTTTTTCCATTTTTAGAAAAATACACGAGGTTGTATGTTTTAAACAGCTGTTAAACGCAAAGTAAATGACGACACTTGCTCAAAATTTGACAGTAGTCTATTAACAGGTGGTACTTGATTAGAACAGTATTGCATTTCATAAGTTCGAAAAGTCACGGAAATATTGATCCGCCCTCTATGATCGATATACTTATTTCATACGAAGATTCTAACTGAAATTGGAGGTTTGCAGTTTTTATTGACAAATTCGAAAATAGAAATAGTTATCTGAGTAGGAGTCAGGTGTGATCACTACTTACATCATACAACAATTTTAACTATAATGTGCATTGTTTATTGATGGAATGTAAATTTAGGCACCTGTGTAGGAGTCCAGATTGCTAGAATAATGTAGTGCAATTCAGGCTGAAATTATTTTGATTTTAAAGGAAACAGAACTGGTTAACTTGTTAAAGAAAGAAAAGGTTATGAAGACATATAGATTATTTAAGAACGCACATTGGGGTAAAAGGGGTCGAAAATTGCGCTTAATTCAGGGAAAGGTGATATCAATATTTCAATGATGATGTTTTATTTTCTTATTGATTATTAGTTTAAAAAATTCAGTTTTAGAATTTTAAGACTTTTTTTAGCAGAACGGTAAGGTCTGTCCGTCCGTCTATACATTAGAGTTAAACGGGTCGAAAATTATGCATAATTCAGAGAAGGGTGGTATCAACACTTTAATGATCATTTTTAACTTTCCTTTTTATTAGTAAGTAAAAAAATGTATTTTTAGAATTATATGGTATTTTTTGGCTGAATGGTAATGTCCGTCCTTCCGTCTATACATTTGGCTTAAATGGGTCAAAAATGACACTTAATTCAGGAAAAGATGATATCCAAATTTGCATGATAATTTTCTATTTTTTCTATTTATTAGTTAGTAAACAAATGCATTTTTAGAATTCTAAAATATTTTTGGGCGGCATGGCAATGTCTGTCCGTCCGTCTATATATTTGGGTTAAATGTGTGGAAAAATACACTTAATTCAGGGAAAGATGATATCAAAATTTTAATACTTTTATTTGGTTTTCATATTTATCGAAAAGTGGAAAAAAATATCTATTGAGTTTTATGTTTTTTTTTTTTTTTTTTTTTTTTTTTCAAAGAATTCTAATGTCCGTCCATCTGTCCGTCTGTTTATTAATTTTTGCAAACTTTCCAATTCAAAATCGTTTAGCTTTTGACTCAATAAAGATAACGACTCAAAATTTTCCTTTTTTTTTTTTTTTTTTTGATATATAATTTTGCTTTTTAACCAACTACATAAAACATAATAACAGCGGTTGAAAATATTTGGCTATATATGGAAAAATCTTAACCAAGATCTTGTAAAATTGAGATTTTTGAAATTTCAAATGTAAATAACTCGAAAAATATATAAGATAAGTATGCGATCATGTTTTTTAAAGGATTTATCATGGCTTTTAAGGTGATATAAAAATCTTGGAAATTGGGTAAGGAACAAAAATTCGCTAGTGGTTAAACATTTTCCATGACACTATTACTCTATTTTGAACCGCAATAGTTCCGCTCCTGATGCGAATATTGGATCCCGCCTCTAAATGCTACTGTCCTCTGCTACTCCTCTGTAAAATTTCATGCAAATCCAGCCAGCCGATTTAAAGTTACAGATTTATTTCGATTCTTCCTCATTGTTTAATGTTTGATAAAGCAAAGAAAATGTCTAGCACTTAAGCTGTGGATTTTTTTTAATAAATATTATTTTCTCAAATCGGGCTATATATGCGCACGATTTTTTTTTTTTTCATAGTATTAAAGTAGACAATATGTACTATTTTTCAGAAAATTTTTAGAACAAACATTCTGTAACATTTTAAGTTGTATTCCATAAAATTTTTAAAATTAATGTATTTTAGGATAATTTTCAAAAAAATAACAAAAATATTAGGACAAATATAATTTACAAATACTTGAAGAAAAGTTCACTTAAATATCTGAAGTTGATGGTTTCATTTTAAATTTTTACTTTAAACGACTTTTTATTTAAAATAAATACACTGAAATCTTATGAAAATTAAATTTTTTAAAATTTTTCAAAAATGTAAAAAAATTCTTAACTTTGACAGCTCTTTGAAAGAAAACAACACAACCTAGCTTAAAGATTTTAATTGATGTTGATACATAATTTTGTGTATTTTTATTCGGTACCCAACTTTATCATAAAATCTTTAAATTTTAAAATTCAATTAAGCACCACTTTTGACACATTTTACTCCAACGTGGAACGGTCAGAGATCCTTAAACGTATATAGGTTTATACTATGTATAGTCCATAGCAATGTCGACGACAATGATTTTGCTGCTAAACTTCCATAAAACGTCTCAGCAGTAGATGTAGCATTATTTTTTTGGTTACAAAATTATTGGGCAATAAATAGATCCAATGGTTACATTTATAGAGTAATATATATGTATCATCACCTTTCCAAATTTGATTTATCCTAAGTGTCTTTTAAAACGATTAGAATACAAGTAGATCATTTAATAGCATGAACAAAAATTCCTCATAAACCTACACAAAAACTTTTAACAGAAATTGTATATATTTTGTTTATTTATAATTCTTTATTGTTGTTTCTCGTAATTCTTTTGCTATACAAGTTTCTTTTTTATTTACAACTATTATTTCTTATTTCTCTACAATTTGGTCATTCATCTATGGCACAGCATTCATTTCATATGAATATTTTATGCCACAATACAAGGAAGGCTGCTTTTGTTAAGGAACTAGATACATTGTACTGTAAATTCTTCTTTGGGAATCCAATTCGACATATACATATACCTATGGGTAAATGTGTAACAAATGCATATGTATATGTGAATTGTGTATTGTATTTTTTGGAAACCTTTATAGTATTTTGTATAAATTTATGTTATCAAAAGGTAAACTTACGTACAGTGTTTGTTGTTAATAATTTAACACTATTTTGGCAACAAACAAAAAAGTAACAACAAATTTCCTTTTTTGGATTTTAGTTTCAATTGTAGGATGTTCCCCTGAGATTTACTTAAGTTGGTGTTCCATTTTGTTTTCGGTGCGGTATTAAAGGTGTGAGAAATTTAATTTTATTTTATTATTTAATTTTGTAGCAATTTGTTTTTCAATTAGTTTGATGTATAGTTTGTATTAGATGTAAATTTGTTTGTGAACAGAGAAAAGATGAAACATTCCAATACTATGTATTATTACTTGGAAGAAAGGATTTACTGAACCGCTTTATGTAAATGATTCAACCAGGAGTTGAGTCAGAATAAATCATTTTACTTTGAGTTAGGAAAGGACTAGAGCGAACTAAAGTTGGATTATAATAAGAGAAGAGTTAGTATAGAGTTAAAACATAAGATAACATAGTTTTTAAGTTGTACTGAAGTGAGACCAGAGTTAGAGTAAAAGAAACCCAGAGTTTTAATTTCATTGGAGAAGAGATTTAATGGAGTTTGAGATTAGAATTGGTGTTGAGGCCCGAGAGGAAGATGAGGACGATGACTACCTGGACATCGATATGGAGCCCCTTTTATGAATGTGACCCTCCACAGCTCTGACTGTTGTAGCCTTTGCTATTGTGAATGGCAGTTAGGAGGTTGACAGTTGATATTCGCTCTAAGTCCTGTCAATCTTCCTAAGCGCCATGACAGTTTTTGTAAAAGCTACAACAGCAGCAACAGCCTAAAACAAAGAAATCCCTTTTATTGAATAAATAAAATTATAAAGTTTTGTGAAATACTTACCTTTTATTTGCTCATTCCGGTCAAAACCACACGTAAGTGTTTATTCTACTTTATATTCCAAAATTATTTCCTTGATAATTTTGGTTTCTTTCTTTCAACCCCCGTTGAACAGAAACAAAACAAACCAACAAACTTCTGACCATCAGCCAGAAATTTGTTTATGGTCCTTAGTTGAACCTCTCTTGAACCAGTAAAACACATATATATTTATAATTAATTTTATTGATATTTTATCTTATAACTAAATAACTTTGTTAGGAAATAGCAAAAAGAATAAGTAAAAAAATAAAAAAGTAAATAAACTGCGAATGAAATTATTGACATAAAATACTACCATAAGGCGCATTTAATAAGGTAACTTCATAAGGCGCATTTAATAAGGTAACTTCAGAAGGCGCATTTAATAAGGTAACTTCACTATACTTAGCAATAATACAAAAATCCGCGCGTTATTTAACGAATGCGGTTTTCACAAGCAATAATAAATAAAATAATTAAAAACATAACGAAATAAAATATTATAAATTACTTCCGCGCAGTTATATTGCCAGCGGTAAAAGTAAGAAAAAAGGGAAGCATTTTAAATCAGCTTGAAATTATTTATGTGGTAGAGCGGTAATATTTTTTTATATACTTATCTTTCAATATCATTCTGCTAGTTTACGACAGCATCGAAAAATATTGAGTAAATAATTTTTAAAGGAAGATTGAATTAAATATTTTGTCGCAAATTTAAATAATATTACTGTCCGCATAAATTAATTTGGGAATTACACTTTAATTGATATTATAGAAGAATGGGTAGTCAGGCACATTCTAAATTTGTCATTGAGACTGACAACATGTTTGATGAGTGCGACAATTTTGCAAAATTAGATGCTGAGGACTTAACAGAGTCCTTAGTAGAGGCCAAATTAGAGTCGTTAGATGAAGATTGGAAAGTTATTAGAATGTCATATGAGACGATTTATAGTACGGCGGATTCTATAATCTCTACGGAATTTAAAGAACTTGCCAGAACACGATTTCGGGAATGTAGGGAAAAGTACCAACAGACTAAAGCTAGTATGAACGACCTATTAAAAGCTGCAAGAGTTCCTCCAACAGCTCAGGGTGGCCCACACCATTCATCGGTTTTAGGTGGTTCTTTGTTTTATCCCTCGAATGCAACATTTGACCTTTCTGAACTGGGTATGCGAGTACCAGCGTGTGACATGAAGGTTTTTAATGGCAGTTATGAGGAATGGCCATCATTTAGGGATATGTTTACAGTCCTGTATCATACGAATCCGAGGGTATCTCAGGTTGAAAAATTCTTCCATTTGTTGAATAAAACAAGTGGCGATGCGCTTGCAATCGTACAAAAATTTCCATTGTCCGAAAAGAATTATTTGCCTGCATGGAATGCCTTGAAATCTCGATATGAGAATAAGAAATTTTTGGTTGAAATTCAGTTAAAGGCACTTTTTGATATAAAGGTTGCTGTCACTGAAACCAGTGACGACATCAACAGGATCAGAACTACCATATGTGATTGTCTCGCTATGTTAACTGCACATGGCGTACGCGTGGACCAATGGGATCCAATACTGGTTTACTTGTGTAGCACAAAGTTGCCAATACAGACAATTGCTGCTTGGGAAGAATCACTGGAGTCTGAGACTGAATTGCCTACTTGGATTCAGATGGACAATTTTTTGAAAAGTAGACATAGAATAGTTGAGAGGGTGGAAAGGGCTCGTGATCATATAGCGGAAAGTGGCAATAGTGGTAGACGTGAACAAAAGCAAGGAAATAGTAAAATCAATAAAAATAAGAATTATACTCAGGGAACAAGTGCAAACAATAGGAACTTATGTCACTTATGTCGTGAGGAGCATAATCTTCGAATTTGTCAGAAATTTTTCGATTTCTCGGTCAGTCAACGAATAGAGTATGTGGAAAGGAACAAAATATGTACTAACTGTTTATCTCCGAATCATTTGAATCAGGACTGTAAAAGTGTTTTTCGCTGTACACAATGTAAGGAAAGACATCATAGCCTATTACATCAGAACACTAACAATAGCCAGAATAAACGATCTAACCAAAGTGGAAGGAGGCCAGTAGATTCATTTCATACAGAATCAATCCAGCAAATGCCGAATTTGACCTTTGAAAACCATGAAAATGAGTCTCCAAGTTTCTCAGGTAGTTCGAATCCGACAAATGTTCAGACTCATTTGTCGGTTAATCACGATGACATTTTATTGCCTACAGCGTTGATAAAAATAAATCATTTAGGTGGACATTTTACAGTTAGAGCTTTGATAGATTCTGCATCAAAGAAATCTTTTTTGACGGAAAGAATAAGGAAAATGTTAGATTTAAAAACTGAACCTGCAAACTTCGAAATATGTGGTTTAGGAGGTATCGTCGTAGCTAATTCTAAAAAGCTCTGTAATATCACATTATGTGCTGAGAAACACAGTTTTATGCTTGATACTCAAGCTGTGATCGTTTCAAACTTAACGAGTTTGATGCCATCTACAACAATCGCAAATCCTAATCTCTCCGAGATAAGCGATTTAGAATTGGCAGATCCCAAATTCTTTGTTTCTTCACAAATTGATATGTTACTAGGTAGCGACGTTATCCCATATATTTTACTTGAAGGTACTCGGAAGAATGTCTTGGGAAATATGGTTGCACAGAATTCGGTTTATGGTTGGTTTATTTATGGACCACTCAACATAAGTTCTTTGTCCCTTGTGACAATAGACGTTGACAGTCATAAGCAGACTAATGAATTATGTATGCAACTTAAAAAATTTTGGGAAATGGAAGAAATTTCAAATAACAACATTTTGTCTGATGATGATAAGTTCTGTGAAGAACTGTACGCAGAATCCACTTACAGACAGAAAGATGGCCGATACGTGGTAAAATTACCATTCAAACGAGAATTTCCAGATTCATTATATCTATCGTCCTCTAGATATGCAGCATGTAGGCAATATATACAGATGGAGTCTACTTTAAATAAAAAAAAGGAACTTCTTGGTACTTATAATAATATATTACAAGAATACATAGATTTAGGCCACATGAAAAAATGCGATTCTAAAGAGATATGTATGAATGGTAAATATTATTCTTATTATTTGCCACATCATGCAGTATTTCGTCCTGAAAGTGCGTCAACCAAGGTTAGAATTGTTTTTAATGGATCACGTAAAACAAAAAATTCTCATTCTTTGAACGACATGTTGTACACTGGACCAACTCTACAGAGGGATTTAATGACTATCATTTTAAATTGGCGGAAATATAAATATGTCTTCAATGGGGATATAGAGAAAATGTACCGCCAAATACAGATACATGACTCTAATAAATCGTACCAAAGAATTTTATTCCGAAATAACCGATCTGGGGAAATAGAGGATTACGAATTGACCACAGTCACCTTCGGCATAAATTGCGCACCGTATTTAGCTATTCGGACTCTTCTTCAATTAGCAAATGATACGGAAGTTCAAAGCCCACTGTCGTCAAAAATATTGAGGAACGAAACATACGTTGACGATGTATTATCGGGTGGACATAACTTAGAATCAGCGTTAGAAGCTCAAAGCCAGCTATGTAATACCCTTATGTCTGCAGGATTTCCTTTAAAGAAAATTACTGCAAATCACCCTAAATTATTGGCAAATGTTCCAAAAGAGAATTTACTTGATAATGATTTTCTTAAATTTGCTGATTCAAGTTCCACAAAGACTTTAGGGATTAGATGGAACGCAATGACAGATTGTTTTTCATACAAAATTGGAAAATTCAATGAAGCTAACAATGTTACAAAAAGGCAGATCTTATCGTGTGTGGCGAAACTTTTTGACCCGGCAGGATGGCTAGCGCCTATTATCATTGAATCAAAGATTCTACTTCAAGAGCTCTGGCAAGATGGAGTTGAATGGGATGAGGATGTAAAAAAGCATATTCTTGCAAAGTGGAACATATTTACTATGAACTTAAACCAAGTCGAGGAAATAAAAATTCCTCGCTGGGTGGATTTTCAGCCTGGAAATGCTATTCAGTTACATGGGTTCTGTGATGCATCTGAGTCCGCTTATTGCGCAGCTATTTATGTTAGATCTTCTAGTTCTAAAGTTAGAAGTTCAAATTTGTTGGTCGCGAAGAGTAAAGTTGCTCCTCTCCAAAAGATTTCTCTCCCTCGATTGGAACTGTGTGGAGCACTGTTGCTTTCAAATTTAGTCAAACATATACTGGACAACAATTTATTTCCAACGGCATCTGTTCACTTATGGTCTGACTCTACTATTGTCTTAGCCTGGCTGCAAAAGCATCCGTCTACGTGGAAAACTTATGTAGCCAATCGAACCACAAGAATAATCGAAAATGTAGGTAATGCTACGTGGAGACATATATCATCCGGCGAAAATCCAGCTGACCTTGGAACGAGAGGGTGTAAACCACAGGAATTAGTGGGTAATCTACTATGGTGGCATGGACCAATCTGGCTACTTAATGCTCAAGAACACTGGCCAATTTCGGACGTTTCTTTTAAGGAACCACCTGAGGAACGGAAAAAGATTACTACTGCCCATTGTATAACTAACGCAAAGGGAAGTGAAAATTTTAAAAACTCAGATTTCTTGGCTAACAATTCATTCCCACCTTCAAAATACCAAATTGAACGCATAAATAAGGAAACTGATGATGATGAATATTATATCATTAATAAATTTACTAGATATCATCGAGCACTCCGAGTGATCTCGTATATTTACCGGTTTTACAATCTTACTTCGAAAAGATTTTCAACTGAAGATTATACCGATTCACTTTCGCAGAAGGAATTGAATCACTCGAAAATTGTCTTAATAAAATTGACTCAAAGGGCTTACTACTCTAAAGAATATAGGGATCTCAGTAATTCCCATCTTATTTCAAGAAAGAGTTCTCTTGTAACCCTTAATCCGTTTCTCGATGCCAACGGGCTAATAAGAGTAAACGGTCGATTAGTCAATTCTGCTTTGACGTATAATGAGAAGTGCCCGATTATTATTCCGTACGAGTCTAACTTATGCGAAATGATACTTGGTTTTATGCACGAAAATTTGATGCACGCTGATGTTTCACTCATGATGAATATGGTGCGATATCAGTTTTATATTCCAGCTCTTAAAAGAGCAGTAAAGAAATGTATAAATAAGTGCCTGGTCTGTGTTCGATATAAACAGCGAAGTTTATCTCAGATTATGGCTGCGCTACCACCAGAAAGAACCACGTTCTCTCTGCCTTTTACTTTACTGGAGTTGATTTTGCTGGACCATTTCAGATTAAAGCAGGACATCTTCGAAATTCTCCGTATATGAAAGGCTACGCTGCGATATTTGTCTGCTTTGCTACTAGGTCCATTCATCTTGAACCATGTTCAAGTTTATCTTCTGAAGCTTTTTTGGCGACCTTTGATAGGTTCGTTGGCAGACGAGGTTTGCCCAAGCGCTTAATGTCAGATAACGGTACTAACTTTGTTGGCGCAAGTAAAGCTTTACTTGAAGAATATACGGTTTTTCTTAAAGAAACTTCAAAGGACATATCTGAAAAATATGCCATCAACGGCTTTGAATGGAAATTCATTCCACCTAGTGCGCCACATATGGGAGGCCTGTGGGAAGCTGGGGTTAAAAGCTTCAAACTTCATTTTAAAAGGGTTGTAGGAAATAGTAAATTTAACTTTGAAGAATTTTCTACACTTTTAGTTAGAATTGAAGGAGTTCTGAATTCCCGGCCTTTATCGCCAATGACTGAAGACCCTGAAGACTTGAACGTGTTGACACCGGGACATTTTCTACGAGGTGCTCCGATAATGGTCCCACCTGAAATGCCAGCTGACGATCTAAATATATCTCTTCTTAATCGATGGGAAAAACTAAAGGCCTTACATCATCGATTTGCACAAAGATGGAAATGTGAATACCTCCGAGAACTCCATAAACGTTACAAATGGCTTTATCCAAGAAAAGAACTTCTTGTTGGAGATTTCGTTATCATTAAAGACGAAATACTTCCCCCAAATGAATGGCGATTAGGACGCATAGAAGCTGTTTATCGCGGAATGGACCAACGAGTGCGTGTAGCTGATGTTCGAACCCAACATGGGTTGATCACTCGACCAATAGTTAAGCTCTGTTGGTTGCCAATTTCGGATAAGTAGCTAAACTTAACTTAGTTTCATAATAATACAGTAATCCATGTATTACTGTACGTCCTTTATTAATTATATTCTTTTTCTCTTTTGTTTTGTATTTTCCTTTTTAGATCTATTATGGAACGTGTTCGCCGCCCTGAAACCTGTCTTATATGCTTTCAGAACCATCATTTAAGGTCTTGCAGTATATTTATAGGGTTCTCTGTGCGCCAACGCTTATACAGCGTGAGAGTGCACCGATACTGCAATAATTGTTTATCGCAGTCTCACCTGGTAAGGGATTGCACTTCAACTGCAGTTTGCCGAAAATGAGGACTAAAGCACCACACCTTGTTGCACCCGCAGCGCTCATCAGAATCTGTTGAAAGCGTTCCTACCCAGAGGCGTTCCGTTCAAGATCGGCTTCAACTATCTCGCCGGCAGCGTCCTCCACCTGAACAGGTCGTTTCGTCACAAGCACTTCGCAGACTGCAACATCCAGTGCGTCGTGAGAGCAGTATGGAACAAAATCGGAGAAATCAACGCTCTGAAGATTCCGACTCGGGCATTGTTCAAGTCTTAACATCTCGGCAACGTCGTTCTAGAAGAAGACCTACCTTGTTGCAGCGTCAATTGGAGCAGCAAGCAGCAGGTCAAGCAACAACACACCAGCTGCTTCGGCAAATGGTCGCTACAATGGACCGCCTTAGTGAAGCTATCCTTGTTGCACCCGTGCAAGGGGGGCGGCATGTTGAGGCCCGAGAGGAAGATGAGGACGATGACTACCTGGACATCGATATGGAGCCCCTTTTATGAATGTGACCCTCCACAGCTCTGACTGTTGTAGCCTTTGCTATTGTGAATGGCAGTTAGGAGGTTGACAGTTGATATTCGCTCTAAGTCCTGTCAATCTTCCTAAGCGCCATGACAGTTTTTGTAAAAGCTACAACAGCAGCAACAGCCTAAAACAAAGAAATCCCTTTTATTGAATAAATAAAATTATAAAGTTTTGTGAAATACTTACCTTTTATTTGCTCATTCCGGTCAAAACCACACGTAAGTGTTTATTCTACTTTATATTCCAAAATTATTTCCTTGATAATTTTGGTTTCTTTCTTTCAACCCCCGTTGAACAGAAACAAAACAAACCAACAAACTTCTGACCATCAGCCAGAAATTTGTTTAATTGGAATAATATTTGAGTGGAATAAAAATAAACTTCAAGAGCTAAAATTTAGACAAAATTGGTTAAAGTTGGAACATGACCATAATTGGAATATGAAATTTTTGAGTTCCATTTCAATATCAACTACAATATTTGTTTTCCAATTTCCTAGTTTATATGTCTCTCCTAAAAACAATTTCTATTTAACTTAACAATTTTTTCTTTACAATAAAAGTTGATTTAGCTAAATTAATTTGCATTTGCTTAAGACACCATTTAGTCCAACATCTTTAAGATTTGTTGTTGCACCACTTTGTTGTCTTTCATTTTGCCATTGACAATTTGTGCACCAGACCGTAAACACTGCTACACAGACAATCATCATCACTAACGTTAGAATTTTTTTTTTTTATTTTATTTTGTGCATCATGTTTTGTTGAAATCAAGGTGTACATTGCAAAATTGCATCTAATTAGTATCATTTCCAATTGGGTCAACTTTAAACTTGCTGTTGATTTTATTTATATTTCTCCTTATCTTCTTAATGAATTTCATCTATATCTTTTGAATACATTTTCTATTAATTAATCACTAGTCGAAGCCATCCGCAGACCAGTTCAACCAACACACACTCACTAAAGTTTAGTCAATGTTTTCTTCTTAATCCCATCTTTTGGTAAATATTCTGACTGCATAAGAAACTGGTATATTAATCACAATTCGATTGTAGACTCCTTTACGTTTTCTTTGATTTTAACACGCTTATGCTTTGCTAACCATATAATTAACACAAACATTAAACACAGTTGCCGTAATAATATGGCTCACAATGTCTTACACTATCTTTCTGACTGCTATACATTGATTTAAACATTTAAATTCTGTTGTAGCATTCGATATTGAAGGGGTATGATGGGTTGGCATTTGTATGTAGCAAGTCACATACTAGTATTGCTGTTGTTGTTCTTGGTCTTGTCGCTGTTGCTGTTGTTTGTTCTATACTCTGTCTTGTGTTAAATATGCTTCATTGATTTTTGCTGTTAATATGTTTCACGGTATAAAATACATACAAATTGTATGCATTTCCTTTTGTGTAAAACAATTTACATGTGTTACTCTTTTGATAAACCACGCAAAAACAAAAAATACAAAAAATAAACGACACTTACAATAGCAAGACTAACAGAAAAAACGTCAAAGATGATGTCAGAGATGTTGAAAGTCTTTCTTGATATAAAACAGTCCACTAATTATACACTCAAGATTATAAATTCATCAGAAATTGAACGATATATGAAGTCAAGCTTAAACTATGACTCAAAATAACTTTAATCGAGAAATAAGTAGAAAAAAATAATAAAAAATAAAAACTTACCTTTATGACTCCACTGCACAGTGGATACCTTGATGAAATTTGGCACATGAACCAAGCCTGTTGAAATTGGTTATGATCAGTTCATTATTTCACTTAGCCCCCCTACCAAATGTCCTCCCGGTGTAGGGTTTTAGCGGTAATAAATGCGTTACAAATAGCTATATTTTAATAAAATTCGGTACAAAGAAGTTTATTACAGGTATCAATCTTTATGTTTTATGAAGATCGGTCTATAATTAACCATAGCTACCATATAAACCCCCTTTTCCGAAAATCACACTAACATACATAAATCCCAAACAAATGTTAGAAAAAGACTCAACACAGATTAGTTTTATGTGAGTAGAAATTTTATCATAGCTCCCATATAAGGCCCACTTTCGAAAATCAGTCCAAAGAGCATAAATTCGTATAAAAGTTAGTGTCAACGTAATATTTTATGTTCAAATGTTTTATTTTACACTTAATACTTATAAGTATCGCTCCTCAGTTAGCCACAGGTCCAATAAAAGATCCCCAGCCGAATTGTAAGCACATACACAATGGTTTAGGGTACCATATGGGTTGTTTACAAAGTTTAAAAAAGAAGAAACTTAACAACGACAAAAAAAAAAAAAAAAAAACGAAGCAAAAATAATTAACTGTGCTCCCTTGAAATTATGAGAAGTGCATAGTAAGGACTGTTCTGCATGAACGAGCATTAAATGATGCTTACTATTCTAATAAAAAATTATAAATATATACATATATAACTTTTAAATCGGTAAACCGATCTTTATGAAATTTAAAATATTAAAAGATGAGCAGTTTAGCTTTCAGCTCATTGTCCAGTGGGGCTTACAAACGGTGCTATAGTAGTGCAAAAATGTGAGTAAATGCAAAAGATATGTTAAGTTTTAAATTACACAGGAACGCTAGACTCAGGGCTGTCAGATGTGGCGATTTTTCGCCAAACGTGGCGATTTTTAATTGCTCTTGGCGACTGAATTTTCCGTTTTGCGACATGGCGAATTTTTTGGCGATTTTTAACAAGGTGGCGATTTATTTGGCTAATTTTTAAAATTTCATTATATAGGTATTCGCATAGTAAAACTATTTCGTTTTCTTACTAGTATTTTTCTATCCAAAACGGCGGTTTTCAACAAGGGGTCCATACACAGATTGTTAGGTGGTCGCCAAGACCTTTTGCTTGAACATAAAATTAAAAGTATTTCTTTAAACAGACGTATGTATGTACATTAATTTCTCCATACTTATAAAATAAAGTTGCAAAAAATATAGAGTAAAAATTCTAAATGGTTTTTATTATCATTCTGGCAATTTTTGCAAATTGCAAAAAACATTTAATGATATTTCTTCCTTGGAATAAGACATTTAGTAGCAATTTTTAAATACAAAGGTTTTATCATAAATTTATAATTAATTGAAATCAAATGTTTTTACTATTTTCTTAAATATAGCTTGATTTATCAAAAGCATTTGGTATCAAATTGAGAATAAGCCATTAATTTTTATCTTTAAGTATTAATTTATTTTTTGGATTAAGAATTATTTAGGAATAACATTTGATATGAACATTTGATATGAAAAATCACTTTTTTTGAAATGAATATTCATTTTTATTCAAACTTGAAATTAAACATACGTATTTCCAGAAATACCATTAAATTATCAAAATTAAAGACACGAAGCAAGAGTTTGTAAAAATCCCTGATTTAAGTCGGGGATCACACACAGCAATTTTTCCTGCTACAATTCTGAATTCGTAGGAGAGAGAAGAGAAGGGAATACTAAACATTTGCAAAAACCTCTCTCGTCTTCGAACTCAAAATTGCAATAAGAAGAATTGCTGTTTATGAACCCCGAATAACAAAATAAAGATCCTTAGTTTATAAATATCTTCAACAAATGTTTGACAATTTGTTTTCCATCATCTTTCAAATATGAATGTTAAGATTTTATGGGCCATAATGTAAAGAAAACGTTCATTAATAAATTAATTCTTCTAATCAATTTATAAGTTTAATAGGACAAATGTTCATTATATATTATATTTTAGAATTATTCTGTTAAAAAATATAATAATTTTCAATAATTTTTTAAAATTGTTGACCTAAAATTGAGCTATGTATGTTAGAAAAGTGTATTGAAATTATTATTTATTTTTTTTTTATTCAAATTATTATTGGCTACTGAAATTATCATTGACTTTGTTGATGCTGAATTTACATTTTAAAATTAAGTAAAATTTTAAGCACTAAATATTTTAGTTGTTTTTAGTTTTTCTTAAAAAAAATATATAAAATTTAATTTTGGGGATTTTTGGCGATTTCTGATTAACAATTTGGCGACAGAGACTATGTAGTAGGACTAATTTTTGAGTGTTTGCCATTTAAATCGCAAGTATATGTTTTCCTTGAAATGTATTGTTTTCATTGTAGTAGAATATCCTGCAAATGTTGTTTTTCTTGAGTGTATAACAAAAATTTAATTCCCTCGATTTCTTGACTTTGAATTCAACATTTAAAATTCTTTATTTTTCGGTGAGAAAAAGCTTTTTGTTCTCTGTCTTCATCGTCATCTTCATCATCACCAACATCATCGTCATGATAATTTTTGTTGTCGCGCCTCATTGATTTTACGCCGTGTTGTTGAGGAAGTTGTCTTTGTTGTTGACGACATATCGGCGACATTGTTGCCTGCCGGTGCTATTGTATTGGTGATGATGTTGTTGTTGATAATGACGATGATTACTTGTTCTCAAAATTGTTTAATGTTGGTGGTTTCTATCATTTGCATGTTTTATATATCGCATAACATTTAACATATTTTACTCTGACAGTATAACACCATTTACTCTCTTCCCAAGATAATTTTATGCATGTAAAATACGTGTAATTTGTCATAAGTAGTTGATTGACATGAATTCAAATATCTGTGTCTTAAAAATGTTTTTAGCTTTTACTATGATTTTGTACTCGTACATCTGTTTATTTCCTATTTTCGTAAATGTGTCTATATGGAATAATGGGTGTTGGTTTAATTTGCTTGGTTGATTTGTTAATGTGATTTTAGTATTTGTGGCATGTAATCAATGTTTTTATATTTCAAATGGCTCATTAACCAGCTATTAAGATTTGAAGGGGAATTAAAGTACAAGAATATTAATTAATAAATGGTGCAATATATTAAAATATAAAATTTACACATTTTTCATTTAATGAATAAATAATATCAGTCAAGATCATATAAGTGTTTGAAATTTTTTTTCAAAAATCTTGCATAATCCAAAATTTTGTGATCATTATTTTCGAATCTTTTTTTTTTTTTAACAAAAACTATTACAAATCTCTAATTTTACATTGCATTTTTAAATCATTCTAAATCTTTTTACAAATTTGAAAGACTACTTAATAGTTTTGCTAATGTCAATCATTAGAGCTGTAAAATTTAATTATGTGTCAATTAGTATTCCCATATTTTTCTTCTCTAATAATTTCATTTAGCATCTTGCAAGTGTTAAACTAACGGCAGAAAAAATAAATCTTAATTGTTTCTCAGTTGTTTTTGCCACATAATTAAAAAAGAAAACTAGGCGCCACTAAGTAATCACATTGCCACAATAATAATTTATTGTGTTTTTCGTGTTGCATTCAAAAACAGCAGGCCCCCGTCAAAATATGATTTGGGTTTTTCTTCGTTAAAAAAAAAAAAAGAAAAAAACTGGAAAGGAAATTTACACAACAACGAGAAAAGGAATAAAAAATTAAAACAATTAGCATAAACAAAAGATTATGCAAATTTTTGGGAAAATGCAATAATAGTAAAGGGAAGTTGGAGCGCTATAGACGGTTATAGCGAATTGGGAAGTTAATCTATATAAATGGATAACTATAAATAAAAAATCATAAAGGGCACTGGAATTATTTTATGTATTTTTTGACATCAATATTAAAAAATATTTTAAAACAAATAGGAATAACATAAAACATGTGATCATAGATATCAAACTAATGAAAATGAGATCATTGCTATATCAGATTATCATTACCTGATCTTTGAACTTATTCATAGTTATTGTTCCTTGACGGTTCTCACATACATGGCATCAACTGGTAATATATTTAATTCGAATAGAAGTATCTGGAATATTAAAAAATTACATTGAAAATAATTCAATTTCTTACAAATTACGAAAAAAAAAATTAAAGTGTCCTAAATTTATCCTTATTACATCTGATTCTGCAGCAGGATATGTTACAAATAATACGAGCATTATTTTGTTACATAAAATTAATGAATCTTCTTTAAAAATTGTAGGCATAAAATATAAATTCATTTACAAAAAGTACAAAAACATTTCATTAAAATATGATTCTTAACTCCCTGTCTTGTCAGCATTAAGAACAGTAAACTTTTTAAATATTTAAGTTACCAGTTTCTACATCTTTAACGTTCGAAATTTCAAGAAGAATGTGACTAATAGAATGACCAGAATGACTAATATTATAGAAAATTCAAAAAGTACTCAAAGTCCCATTTTATGGATTTTCATTCACTTAAGATCATATGTCTTTAATTTCATGTTTCTAGATTATATATCAGCAAAAAACGATCAAGAGCTTCCAAAAAGGAACATTTTCACCACTTCAAAAGTAGAACAAAGTGAATATTTTAAACTTTTTTGGAAGTTCTTAATAATTACTTCCAAAAAAGTGAAAATAAATTAAATTTTAGCTGGAAAAAAAGGTTAATAATTTCTAAGAAAATTAAAATTTTATAAATTTTAATGAATTTTTATTATCTTTTAATAAGGAGATAGTTTTAAAGGAAGTACTTCAAAAGAAATGAATAAGAAGCATAAAAGATGAACATCCTACCAATGACAAACATGGGTTAAAAAAAGAACTTCTTGCAGCTCTTTTGCACCAGTAAGTACTTCCTTCCAATGCCAACACAATGTTAAATTCATGACTTTTTCAGCTCTTTTTCAGTTCCTTTTTTGCTGGGATATTATAGAAAATTTAAAAAGTATCATTAGAAGAACAAACAAGTACCACAAAATTCTTTCTTGTAAATTCTTACTAACTTAGGGCTACATGTACTTAAGTATGTTCATGTTTTGTAAAACGAAACAAAAATTCGATTCAAAATTTTATAATGAAAACAAAAACCAAATTCAAAACCAAATTTATTTGTTGTTTTCAATATCGAAACTTATTTTCGTTTCATTTTACAAAATCCGGCCCTTAATACGTATAATAAAAAAGTGCATTATTCCATTTGAATAAAATTTAATTTCTCGATTTTATCCCCTTTTTTGGTACTTTTTATTGCACCTGAATGTAACAAAGATTGAATTCCAATTAATTTCTAAATTGTACTGGGATCTAATGTTCAAATATTCATATACATATGCCAATAAAAAGAAAAAAATATTTTATTAAGAAAGGACCAAAACTGGTACGATGTTTATCCTTTAAACTTTCGAATTTCCAAAAAGTACCAAACTTGTATTCGCCAATTTTTTATAAGATACTAATTTGATGCACATTTTATTTCTATGCTTACTGGATTAAAAGATAGATAGGGTGCCAAAAAAGTATCAAAATACAGTTTTTATCCATTTTTCCCTAAAAAGGCCGAATTTCAAAAAAGTACCAGACACCTATCCGATTATTTTTTTAATGTATAACAATAGCTATTGAACTTTTTTTGTATCTCTATTAGTTTAGGAGATAAAATTTTACCCATTTGATAGGAGACAAATGTACAGTCCATATTTAATCTTTCTAGCTTTAACCGTTTGGGCTGTGCCATGATGAATCAGTATGTAAGTCAGTCAGTCAGTCAAATATAGAATAGGAGATAGATGATGAATGCTGTGAATTGCACAATGAGGCCTATTAGAAAATAAAGAGTAATAATTCTGGATCTTTTAAACGGCTAAACCGATTACGACAAAACTTGGAGCATCGATAGAGGAGGAACTAGGTTTTAGAATTTTGTAGATGAAAAACACTTTATATTTTACAAATATAAAATGATTTTAAATATTTTTACATTTCTGAATTCTGCTAAGCAAAACAAAGAATTTTTCATCATTTAGCAAAGCCGGGATTTAAAATATATCAGAGTTGAAAACCCCTGCATTCACTCGAAGGATGGCTGGCTAGAAAACCATTTCTATACAGACCAGGTTAAAGTTAACACTACTTTTATTCTGAATATAGCTGATTTTATCCAGAAATTATCATATAATGGATAAATATTCGTACCAGAAAGTATCATAACGAATATTTGGATATTTTTTCACTTTTATGGGTATAATGTCCATTTTTTACTTTTGATAAATTCTTTTGGGTAATTTTTCTTCAGCAAAATTGCTGGCAGACATTTGACTTAAAAAATTTAATTTTTAATTTTTTGCTTTGACTTCTGAGTTTTTGCCTTATAACTTTTGAAATAAAAACTGTACAAGTGTTTAAAAAATATTTTAAAAATCTTCTAAATTATGCTAAAGAAAAAAGTTATTTCAATTCGATAAAAAAAAAAAAAATAAAAAAATGTTCAAAGTAAAAATTTCAATACAGTATCAAAAATTGCATTTTTTTTTTTGCCAAAAAATAACTAGATAGTATGATAAACCTATTGGCAAATTCACTCACACAGAGAAAAGTCACAAATTTTAAATTATACAAATTTCAACCTTTAAAAATATATAGTAAACTAGATATGTGTTTATCTAAGATTTATAATTGTGAAATCTCCATTAACTACTTCATAACGTGTGCAAAAATTATTTTGATACCTATAACTATTTCCAAATATTTATGTTAAAATTTATAAAATATGTTCCTGTAAACACAATTCGTTTCACTAAATAAGTTTCAAATTACCCTACCCTACTTTCTCCCAGAGGTGTGATATCACAGGTCAATTGATAGGTTTAGAGCACGAAATTCCCCGCACGTCAAAGCAATTGCTAGCTATTCCATACGAGATGACTCGGCGTCAAATTAATTGGTCACGTTTTTCGCCCGAGCTCTTCACTGCAGCCGCAATATTCGTCCCACTACTAGCTGGATGTGGTTTTCGGTCGCATCTTAATTAGAATTAAGAATATTAGCACGAATATGATGTTCATTTTCTGTAATTTTTCCTTGCTGAATCCCAAGATGCTCAGTTTGGGGGATGTGTTCACCTATATTGACCAATAACTCATTTTAATACTAATTAATTAAAAGATTACACAATATTTGAAAGCAGCAGATGATTTACAAATTCATCTATTTGTAAAAAAAAACTAGCGAAACCACGTACCACGGGGAGCTAATGAAATTACCATTTTCAGAATAGTATTCAAATTTACTTGTTATGAAAAACTGCAAATTAGTGTAAGTATATAAAGACTTAGGATATATAAAAGTTTCAGATTTGCTGAAATTTAAAGTTTATCAAGACTTAGAAGAAATTTTACAGTATTTATTGTTTTTTTTTTACATCCACAAGAATTTTTTAAATAAACTCCATAATAAAGGATAAACTTAATACACCCACATTTAAATACAGCCCGATAAAGAAAAACATTACTAAATTATACGCGCACATTATTTTTTATTTCGATGAAATAAACCATTGAATTATGAGCATTTTGCACGCAATAAATGAAAATTTGTTAAACAGATACAATTGGAAACAGTGGGATAAAAAAAAGAAACTCAATAAAAAATAAAACAAAAACTAAAAAGAATAAAATTGTTTAATCAAATTATAAATTTTGCCTTTATTTATAATTCTCAGTACTATTCTCATTTTTATGAATCACTGTACTAAATGCAATTCTAAAAAGATCTCTTACTAAAAAAAGTTCAATTCAATTAGCGAAAATGTTGGCTACATGATACAAAATACATAAAATAAAAAAACTGCAATGCTGGAATTAACTAACAAAAAAACATGCCAAATGGAACAAAACTTTAAAAAACGGAAAAAAATCTCAAAATAATCAGCAACAACATGCTGACACAAACACAGAAATCACAAAAAAAATCAACTACAACAAAAATGATGTTAAAAGATCAACAATGAAATTATGGCAACAAGTTTGAAAACAACACTCCTGTTGCGCATCTTGCAACACTCGACACTTGAGGGGTTTTTTCGAATTGTTGTTAAGGGCCCCCCAAACAAGACATTTATGGAAAAAATACAACAAAAAAATTTTATGAAAAAAAGTAAATCAAAAATTAAGTATTTTATAAAAAAATACAACACGATCCAAAATATAAATATAAGGAAGCTGTATAAGGAGTAAAAGATCAAGATGAACATGCGACTGTTGATGATGACGAAGAGATATTTTTTGCATTTAAATTGTTTGTCTGCTCAAAAACAAAAAAAAAAAAAAAAAAAAAAAATGATTTAAAGCGCCAGAGAACACCACAAAGTGTTCAAAACAATCAAGAGCATGTTATTTAGCACTTCAACCAAATATTTGCAAAACGACATAAGAACAAAAAAAAAAAAAAAAAAGATAAAAATAATAAAATAAAAAATAAAGTAAATAAATATTTAAATAATATAAAGTGTTGATGGTAGCAATGTAGACTCACGAAGACCCCTAAATATGTCTACTTTATTTTAAAGAAAAGTAGAAAATTATTCTATGTTTTTAAGGAACATTTTATTTTAAAGGAAAAAGAATAGATAATTTTTCGACAAAAAAGAAAAATAAGAAGCACGCACGAAAAAATCCGTGCATTCAAATCTGGTTATAAAAACTAAACCAAAGATGGAATTTTTTTAAAACTATATTCAAATTCTAAATTAAAAATAATAAACTATTTCTTTTTAGTTTTTAATAAAATATCTGATCTTTTCCGGAATTCCCTTCATTAAAGTTTTTATTGTGTTTTGGCTAAGTATTTTTTTTACTGAAATAAATCCACTTTTTTAATTCCGTTTAATTTTTTGCTGAGCTTTTAGCGTACTTTAAATGCTTTTTTACTAGGGCCTAATACATTTCAGTTGGGTGGAGTTCAGGGAAATTAGGTGGATTAGCCACAATTAAGGGGATTTTTTTTAAAAAAGGGGCCAACTTCTTCAAAACCGCTAAAAATTTGTTCATTTGATAACAATAAAAATAAAAAATGTTGTGTTGTAAGTAAAACTACTAAATCAAATTCTGTTACTAACAAAATAATTTATTTATAATTATTTTACAACAATTTTTATTATTACAAAAATAAAGATTAATTCTCAAAAATAGTTGACATACAATCCCTTTTTTATTAATTACATTTCAATACTTTTGTACGAGGACTTCACTCGTACTACAATCTTTCAAATCTCGTTAAACCAATTTAGAACTGAACGTATGCATCAACAAGTAATGACTTAAGTTTCTTGGACAAACTATTTTTTATTGTTGATAATTTACTAAAAACAAACACGTTCCCCGAGGAATTCCTATGAGGAATGTAAAAATATAAATTAGGATATCACTCCAGTCCAAAAAGATTCGGCATATGACGATTATGTTTCGTTACTAACAGTTTCAGTCCATTTGTAAATACTCCGCGGCTGTTTATATTACTATACTGTGAAACAATCTCAAAATAATTAATTTATTTGTTTAAATTAATATGTAATGGGTCGATATATTACAAGAAACATAGTTTCTCGTCATTTAGATCATAGTCTTAAAAAGTCGCCATTTAGTCGTCATTTAAAAAAGGGGCCAAAAAGTGGCCAAGTGGTTGAAAAAGGGGCATTTGGCGACTAAAGTCGCCAAACGGTAATACTGATCCCAAATACACTTCCGATTTTTTTAAATTTTTTTCTCAACAAAAATACTTTTAAAGACGAAAAAGTTGATGTGAAAAATAAAATGTATGTAAGCGAAGCCGTTTTGGGATATAAAAAACCCTTCGCCCGGACGAAAGCCGGCCATTAAGAAAAATATTGTTCGATAAAAAAAAATTGATTTATTGAAGAAATGACAAAAGATAAAAAAATAAAACGAGAGAGCAACTATAGTCGGTCAAGACCGACCATGATACCCTACACCATTGCATATGAGCCAAAAAATAGACCTTTTTCCAATTATAGACCAACCTTTTTACTAAATGTACCAACATCTATGTGATTTTATGGCCTTTAGGCCGATTCCCGGAAGTGGGTTTATATGGGAGCTATGGTAAATTATGGACCGATTCTCATAAATTTTGGCAATGTTATTTCTAGTTATATAGTACTTATTTGTGTCGAATATTAACTTGATACTATCATGCGTATGGGATTTACGCACGATAAAGTGATTTTCGGAAGAGGGGTTTATATGGGAGCTATGGTCAATTATAGACCGATCTTGATGAAATGACATTTGTATGAGGGCTAGGTGAAATAATGGACCAATCATAATTGGCATCGTCCTTGTGCCAAAATAATTGTACGTGCCAAATTTCACCATTGTGAAATTGTACGTGCCAAAAACACAAAAAAAAACGGTTTTAAAAATAGCTTTTTATTTCAAAAAACATATACTTAATAGTGATATTTGAATTGAAATGTATAAATATTTTTTTAAATATTCGAAATGCATGATTTCTAGTGTTTTAAAAATATATGTAGTTTAAGGTTAAATCGAAATTAATTCTGTAAGATTAAGTAAATAAATTAGTAAAAATTATCCTGAATGAAATTTGTTTTATCTATTGTAACACCTATAATATTTTTACACCTAATTTAAATGCTTTAGTCTTTTTTGATTTAATATTTTCTTCATTTTTCAAAGATTTTGTTCTAAAAAAATTTCTCCTGCAGAATCTTTTCAGTAAAATTGATTCTGGTTTTCTGTTTATTCTAAGTAAAATTAAATATCATTTTTGATGATTATTTTCTTACAATTTGTATACCCTACCATAAGTATTATGCGTTTGTGCTGATGTTTGTAACACCCAAAAATATTGGTTTAAGTACCAATCGGCTTTAAGTCGATTTAACGTGTCCGTCCGTCCGTCTGACCAACTGTACAGGCCTCAATTTTGAACATAAATTTATGAAACTTGGTGCACAGATTTCTTATAGTCCAAGAACGAAACGTGTTGAAATTCCTTAAGTTTAGAATTTTAGCACATGTAAATTCCATATAAGTTTAAATCTGTTTGCCGAATCATGAAGGTCGGTTCATAAATGACCATAGTATTGGTCTACAATTCCACAGATCTAGAAAAAAGGACTCGTCACCGAATTTTGATGCAAACAATGGAGTAGAGTATTGTTGTGCTTAACCGACTATATCTTTCTTTCTCGTTCTTTATGGGTTAATAGTTATTTCCAAAAATAATTATGTTTAATAAATTTTAACTTGAACATTATAAAATTTATTTATATTTCTTTAAGAAATATAGTCTTTTAATAGAAATATTAATTTCTGCAAAAATCGGTTGACCGGTTTTTTTCTGAATTTTAAAAAGTGCAACCGGTTTTTTCAAAATACCAAATATTCGAACTATTCGCAAACCGGTTTCTCCAAAAAGTCGAATAATCGATCACCCTAGTAGTTAGCAACAGTATCAGCTGTTCACTGCCGAAAAAACATGTTACTGTCGTATTAATTACATTTAAGGCCGGGTTGTACGCTTAAATGTAATTATAACATCAGCAACTGATACTGTTGCTGACTACGCGTAAATGTAATTTGGGCTTAAGTTGCACAACCTTTTTGAATTTATATTGGCTGTGAGTTTAAAGGTGAGAGATTCTCTCTCTTTCAGAAAACAAATTTTAAAATTTGTGCTGTGACGATGTACCGTCTCGATCTATTTTAAACAGAATTTCAAGCCGCCATAACCAGGGTTGTCAGATTTGTATAGCTTCCGTCTGCTGACTAAATATAATTAACTCCACAACAAACAGTGCATTCTATAGTGAAATTATGAAATGGCCTCGTAAGAAAATTTTTGGCGTTTTTCGACTCATCTTCTCTTTCAATTTGTCATTTTCTGCTCATATCATTTTGACATTATGTGCAGTAGTTTTACACTAACAAAATACAAGCAATTATTGTTTTTGTAGATGTTCGGCGGCTTTCTAATTTCACTATGAGTGCATTCCAAATTATTAGCTGATTGTGGCAGTACTTTACATTTACGTTTTTAAAGTAATTATGGACGTAGAAAAAATTACGTTTTATTTACATTTATGTTTACGGTAGAGTAACAAGGCTTTTAGCTTTTGATATTAAATAATTTTGGTTGCCCTGATATAATAATGTATAGAAAATGTTACACATAAATTAAAAGAAATTAATAATTTTTTATTCAATTAAATATTTTAATAATAATACTATTGCACAATATAGGGTATTAATATAAAACTCTTATTTATGTTCATTTTGACTACTTGAATTTAAATATTTTCAACAAACTATATACATACGCTTGAGGTAAACAAAGATAACGAAGTGACCAGTTCCAGACAGCATGTGTAGCAGATACATATACAATGTATTTATAATAAAACTTGTTGCTGACTTTTTTTTTCCAATTTTATGTTAAAGTATTTATGATAACCCTAAGATAATTAAGTAAAAAGAGGAATTTATGTAAAATTGTTTTTTAATAAAGCAATTAAAAAAGTTTCTTATAACAGAGGTCTTTAAACAACTAGTTGACAAAACAAAAATTAGTAAAGAAAATTGTGTAGATACTAAAAAAATATTTTAATTAATTTATTTGATAAATAAGATAGAAATTTCATGTTAACAAGATAAGATATTTTATTTCTTTTTTTTAATAAATTTTGAATAATTTTTAAAATTTTAATTTGTTAGATATTTTTGTTAACACAAGTTATTAAATTTCCAATACTTGTTTATAGATATTTTTAAAATGTAGCAATATTTTGAAAATCTTATCTATTAACTTGACTTTTTAACTTTTATTTATTGGCATATTTACTTGTCTTAATAGCAGAGCTATTGTTATCGTTAGCCTTTCTTATAAAACAATCAGCAGCAGCATCTTCAAGATTTTTTAGTAAATGTAGTAAATTTATGCAGGGAAAAAAGATACTTTTATCATCTTAACAATATCGTAACTAAACTGACGTTTAAAGATTTTATCTTTTTGATTTGAATACCTCGTTTTTTTTTTTATAAAACAAAATCTTTATCTTAATATTCTTGTACATTCCATATGTTTGTATAAAAAGTTATGAGATATTTCTTTTATCAGTTTTCTTTTTTTTCTTGTTTATTTTATTGAAGCTTAAAATTGTTAATAGTGCGGCATCACTGTCTAACTGTCAAGTGTTTTATAAAACAATACAAATCTGTTGATTTTACTAACAAATCCTATCATCAGGTGTAGGTGTCACATATTAAGTATATAAATAAAAATATTTACATTTGCTAAGTGAAATGCAAATTATTTTGAAACAAAATTTGTTCATAGTCTTCTTATTATAAAGTCAATAAATTTCAAGTTGTTTTGATGAGATGAAGCAGATGCTCATAAGTTCTTTGACTCTTAAAGTAAAGTATAGGAAATGGCAGGTGTGATTGTTTAAGGGGAAATGAAAAAAAAAAAATGAAAATAAGACAAATATTTTATACAAAATATGACTTTGATGTTGTGTACATCAGAAGAAATTAATGTCACTGTAACAACAGTACTTGTTATTTTTCTTAACTCTTTAAAATCCTTATTAAAATTTTTCTTAATAATCGTTAACGAATTACATTTCTTCATCCCAAATTAAATCCCCCTCTTTATGAATCATTTTTATTTCATTTACATTTAATTTTTTCTTCTTCAAAAAATTTCTCTTAAATTTAATTTTCAAAATTTTGCACGCAATGCATAAATATAACGAAATAAAAAAAAAATATTCCAGCAATGAGTTTAATTTCAAACATCCTTTTGTTGCTCAGACAATACTTGCAACGCTTATAACCCTCATATACTCCTCGTATGACTGACTGTCTGTCTATCTTTTTATACTTAAACATATTTTTACTAAAAATCTCAAGCTACAAAAACAAAGAAAAGCAAAACGATGCTCTGCTCAACAAATGAATTCTGCGAATTTGTTGAAAATAAAAGCGCAAAAAAAACTGGCAAAAAAACAAAAACGTATTTTCAAATTGGTTCATACAAAATTTATTGAATAAAGTTTAACACCAGCTACAAAAAAAAAAAAAAAAAAAAACTAAGAGAAAAAAACCAGTCACGATTTTTAAGCATTTATATCAATATATAAATAGAGGAGCTATATATTATGTTTAGTGAAAGGGAAATTGTAACGAATATAGGAGACTGTATGATTATTGGCAGAGGAAGCTTTTAAATTATAATAAAAAAAAAAAAAAAAAAATTAAAAAATCAATTGAACCAATTTGTACTTGAGCCAAGTAAATATACAAATATTCTTGATAATGGTATTCTTACTGAATTTGTTTTAAATACCTTAATACTTCAGAACAGTATTAGGACAACTTAAAAATCATTTATGTGAGATTGAGTTAACAGAAAGTGTATTTCGGATTATAATGATAACAATATTTCTATTTCTTTTAATCCTCGGATAAAGGACCCCAAGATTAAATTATTGGGTTGGGTAAAATCCTTTGACTTATTCATGGGCTGCTAAACTTGATAACGTAGTTTTAAAAGCTTAACAACAGATTTATAATCAATACTCGTATCATTTATCGTATGCAAAGTCATTTGAGATACACACCACATTGCATATTTACCCAATATTTAGTGGGGCAAGTTCTACATAAAATTTCACAAAGACATAGCACAGGAGCTATGGAGCGGAGCTATTGGGTTTCAAACTACGATATCGAAAATGTTTAATTGTATGCCAAATTGTTATACGGTTTTTAATATTTTTACATCTTTTTAAAGATTTTGATAAGACCGATAAACACTATAAATATGCTTGCATATACTAAGGACTGCGCACGAAAAAATCCATGCATGCAAATCTGCTTATAGAAACTAAACCAGTAGGCGAATTTTTTTTAAAGTGATATTTTTATTAATGATTGTTATGTTCAAGTTCTAAACATAAAAGAATAAATTAGTTCCTGTTGGTTTTTTAGGAATTATCTGATCTTCTCCAAAATTATTCTAATTAAAGGTTTTGTTGTTTCGGTCACTTTTTTGCTCGAATAAGTCCATTTATTTTTGAACTCCGTTTCATTTTATGCTGAGCTTTTAATGTCCTTTAAATTATTTTTTACTAGAGTCCAATATCTTTCAATTGCACGGAGTTTTGGGCAATTTGATGGATAAGCCTCCATCGGTACAAACTCTTAAGGCTCCATTACTCTACCGTAAATGTAAATGTAAAAACGTAAATGTAAAGGGAAACGTAAGTGGATGATTACTTTAAAAACGTAAATGTAGCCAATACTTTGTTGTTGTTTTGTACACATGAACATCGGTGATGTCAATTACACATATTTCCAGTGGATCAAATTCAAATTGAAAATCGCTAAATTTATTGGTTTGTATTTCAGCGATTCGTATACAAAACGAAATTTGTGCTTTTATGACAGAAATTTTGAATTTTAAATTAAATATTCGACTCTACGTCTTATTTAAATTATTTCAACAATTTTTTAGTGAAGAAAACAGCAAAACTAATTGTCCAAATGATAAACCTTTTACAGCGATTTTTTACGCAGATTTAGTATAATGAAATAAAAAGCTGTCAACACTGTTGTTACAACTGTCACGTAAAAACGTAGAGCGACCTAATTTGATTAGGTTGCTACGTAACATTTACGTTTTTTAGTACACATACACACATAACTCTCATAAGCAAAACGTGTCAGCTGATTCGCTACATTTACATTTACGGTAGAGTAATGGAGCCTTTACAATTTCTTTGTTACAACTACATTGTTTTGTTGTTGTAATGAGAAAAAGCTACACTGAATTTTATTACGAAAGGGAGAAGTCTTTTCCAAAGGCACTCATTCACGTATATTTCTGTTTTAATGCAACCATTTTTTAAGAATGAAGTGCTTTATTCCTGCGTATGCATATGACTTCCCAAATCAAAAACTTTCTTGGGAATTTTGATTTCTCTGATACACGAAATTTTTCTGCCATAATCCCTCTTCCATCTGCGTCATAGAATTCCTCACTAGGAAGTTGAAAAAAGTCACCCTGTATGAACGTTTCATCGTCTACTATACAGAAACAAAATTTCTGAAAAAATTTATCCAAAGAACTTTCATGTTATTTTTTACCTCCAGATTCTTGCTTGTGTTTCAATTAGGATTTTTTTCTTACTTTATAAGTCTTCACTCTAGACTTCCTTTCAAATTTTCTGATAAAAATTCAAAGCAATTAACTTTTTGTGACACTTTTCTTCCAAAGATGAGGTTAATTTCTCTCAAAATCCTTTTTATTTTGCCTGAGTCCTACAACCTGAAGATACTATTTGTCTTCCATTACCATGTTACGATTCAATGATCATGACTTTTTTGTATAATATTATATACCATTATATAATATTATTTTGTGGCACAACAGTCTTCTTTGCAATTATATTATATGACCAATGCAAGATTTCATGAAAAATTTGAATTGTGTATTTATGTGTTTTTTGTTAAACTTCCATTTTAAGAAAAACCATTTTTGCTATTACCATGAAACTTAGCACATCAAAAGTTATAAGCCCAAGAGCATGCACGGATTTTTTCGTGCGCAGTCCTTTTTTATCACTTATAGTTTTCATGTTAATGGAATTTGAAATTTAACCTATCTCAATTCTGCAAAATCATGGTCTAGTTTTTTTTTTTAATATATAGCCCAATAATTTTTTCCATTAAACAACTAAATTATGAACCAAATAAACGAAATTTGAAGTCGATATCTTTTCTGAGTAAAAAAATAAACGATTTTTAATTTGAAAATTGCAAAAATTATAATTTTTTGTGATTCTTTGCCCAAAAAAGTGTCCGCATTATTATTATTTTTTTCTAAAATAAAATTTTCGTAACGTACCTTTAATAATTCTATAATTTTTCGAAAGGTAACTCTAGGGAAATTATTCTAAAATTAAAAAACAGCTTAATCGTAAAATAGCGCTAAGTACAGACCCTACCGCATTTGACCTATTTTGTATCGAAATTTTCCTATATATTATAAAATGCCAAATCTTGCATCTATAAACAGAATGCTGATTTGAAATCTTCGAAGTATTATAAAAACATTACAATCATAATAAATGGGATGAAAAATGTGGTCTTTATGGCCGAAATTTCATTCTAGGGATTTTGGTCATTTTTTTGGGAATTTGTTTAAACTGTCATTTTGAATGATACAATCTACAGGATGGAACCAGCACAGTTCTAAACAAGTTTTGAAAGAAAAATTTAACAATTTTAAATTAATAATATTTTAGTTTTCCTATGGCTTACATTAGAGTAAGAAAATATCATCTGACATTATAATAGAAATAGAGAGTCTTTACTATATATGATGCCAAATTTTGTAAAAAATTAGTGTAACAAATTTTGTAGAAAAAATGCAGACGTCAAATGGTTGAATGGTTTATGGTGGTCAAACGGATGCATGGAAAAATAAATTTGTCTCAAATTTATAATTTCTTTTCATTTTGAATAAACTTAGGAATGGTACAATCTTTGCATGTATTAACACTTTTAATTAATTATTAAAAAATAATAAATTTGAGTAAAGAAAATTGGACAATTTTTAAATCTGTTCTATAATATCATTTATAATTCCACTATTCCAAATGGACAGATATCCAGACATAAATTCTCTAAAGTTATTTTTAATCATAATAGCTACGAAGTCCTCCATGTATAATTTAACACTTTCGTACAAAATGACAAACTTATATATCTTTCATTTTATGTAAAGTATTAAGCGCCTGAATGTATCTAGAAATATCTAAGAAACCACATGAATCATTTTCAAAAAATATGTAAAGGACTGGATCATACAGTATCAAATAACATATTTATTATTTACTAGTTTATGATATTTATTTTATATAGGAATAGCAACTTGTCCTTTTGACGCCATAACCAATATTAACTTTATTTGGGAGCTTCTACTCCCCCTGACCTATTCGCCATATTCAACTCTTGATTTGAAGACTTTATTTAATTAAATTAAAGTTGATATTTGCTTTTTATGGGGGCTACACCAATTTGAAGATAAAGGTACGAGGGCGGATCAATAAGTTCGTGACTTTTTGAATGAAACACAGTGTTTTTTGTAAAACAAAAATTTATTTTTCAACATAATCTCCTTTTAACTCAATACACTTAGTCCAACGTTTCTCCAGTTTTTGTATCCCTTAAAAAAAATGGGATTTTTCGAGGTCCTTAAAATAGTTCAATAATTTCATCGTTGGAGCTGAATCTCTTTTCACCGAGCCATTTCTTTAGGTTTGGAAATAGGAAGTAGTCACTAGGGGCTAAATCCAGAGAATATGGCGGATAAGGTACCAATTCGTAGCCCAATTCATAGAATTTTGCCGTTGAGACTGCACACGTGTGCACCCGCGCATTATCATGAAAAATAACTTTGTTCTTGGCCATACTGGGTCGTTTTCTTTTTAAGTCCTCATTAAATCGGTCTAATAAGTTGGCATAATATTCGCCATTTATTGTTTTTCCCTTTTGAAGGTAATCGATATGGATTATCCCGCGTGCATCCCAAAAAACTGTTGCCGACAAACATACCTTGGCCTTCTTCGGAGCAGGTTCACCCGGAGAAACCCATTGTTTAGTACAGTAATGGAGCCACGTTTCATCCACAGTTACAAAATGCCACAAAAACTCATTCGGATTGCGGTTAAACAACTCCAAACAATCCTTTGAAGTTGTCACACGTTTACGTTTATGGTCAATTGAGAGCAAACGCGGCACCCATCTTGCAGACAACTTTCTTAAACCAAGCTGATCATTTAAAATCGAAACTACACTACCATATGAAATGCCTATGGCATCAGCAATCTCACGCACTTTTACTCTTCGGTCGGCCAACACCATATCGTGGATTTTTTCGACATTTTAGAATGTACTGACCTTAATTGACCGTCCAGAACGTTCAGCGTCATTTGTACTTGTGCGACCACAACGAAAGTCAGTAAACCACTTTTTTACCATTGAAATCGATAGTGCAGAGTCCCCATAGTATTTATCGGGCTTTTCCTTAGTTTGATTAAAGTTTTTTTTTCGCAAAAAATAATGTTTAATGAGCACTCGAAATTCACTTTTTTCCATTTTTAGAAGAATACACGAGGTTGTATGTTTTGAACAGCTGTTAAACGCAAAGTAAATGACGACACTTGCTCAAAATTTGACAGTAGTCTATTAACAGGTAGTACTTGATGGAAACAGTGTTGCATTTCATGTAACTATGAGGGAAGTTCGAAAAGTAACGGAAATATTGATCCGCCCTCGTATTGCTTTAAAATTTCAAGACTTGCCGTGATAAATAGTATTTGAATTATGTGATAATTACTATTTTTATGTCCGTTACTATAAATAAACTTGCTTTAAAATCAGGGATTTAAAAAAATTATAATTTTTCGTACCCAAAATACATAAAATCATAGTCCGGGGAAAACTTGTTTGAAAAATTTAATTTTTTCATTTAAATAATTAAGTCGTTGTAACAGACGTGGATCAAAAAATATTTTTGTGTTTAACCAACATAAGGAAGTATATAGCCAATAATTTTTTTGTAAATCTCGGCTTTGATGTTGGAATATTAAGAAAATAAAAAACGTTTTTAAAATTTACTAAGCTTTTATAGGCCTTGGAGGGAAACCGTTGTCCAAAGATCCTCCGATTTATCTTTACATGCATTTATGTTATTATTTCTTGATCTGGAATAAAAAAAAAAAATATATATTTTAGAGATTTAAGAATATTACCACCTTTTTGGAAAATAATTCCAAAAATATGAAATTTGTTTCAACTTCAGATTAATATAACTTTTAACCGGATAGTTATAGATATAGATATTTATATGAATCTTGTAGCAATAGTATTTAGAATTTTGTTAAAAGAATTTGGTGTATACTTTCGAAAAATTCCAGGGCCCAAATTAAGGCCCTCAAGTTTAAAGATATGTAAATAAAACTAGGCGAAAAATAAAGGTAACATTTGCTTCGACATACATATCACTTAACCCTTTGACGACCAAATATTTTCGGCTGAAGCGAATTAAGTTTTTGTTTTATTTTCATAATCTGTGGCCTAATAGTAGTGACGAAAAAAAATTTTCCTCCTGGGTGTCCTCTAAGTCCCCCATTTTGCTTGGCAAATATAGTTCCCTATGGGTTGAAAGCTAATCTTTTATCCCAAATTAAGTAATTGTAAAAATTATTTAAATTTAGTTTTTTTATTAAAAACATAAAGTAAAATACAATAAATCTTAAAAAATTTTTGTTAATGTCTTTCGTGATAGATTCCAAAGCAATCACGGGATGTTGTGAAAGAAAGGAACACATTGCATTGAACGCAAAAACATTTGTGCGACTATATTTTTTAGTGTATGCACAATGGCAACAGCGTTTCCAACTTTCACTCTTTTCCATTTTATGCAGAGATTTGGGCTTGCTTATAAAGTGAGTTCACAATTTGGTTGAAGCTGAAAATCCACGTTTTCTTGAATTGAAGCAACTTATTAGTTCTTTGGCTAAAGCTGCTCGAAATTCAATTGAAGTCACGTTAATTGAGGAACTATTTGCCAATATGAGTTTTTTATATATTATATAACCATTATGAACACATAATTCAAATAAGTCGAAGAACAAACGAAAATAAAAATGCCACTTACTTCTTCGATCGTACTCTTTTGATCCATTAGATCAACGCCTCCCATTCCTTTATTATAGTGCAGTATAATCAGGGGGCAGTTAATATCTATTTTTCTAGCTTGTCCAGCAACACGTCGCTTAACCTTGATTACCGCTGTAGGGGCAAAAAAAAAAAAAATTGAGGAGAGATAGACACCTCGATTGTCCATCCATTTTACAACGGAAATGCTACCCGACATGAAGTAACTTATGTCCCCTCTTTTCATATCTTTTTCCGCAGGAAAATTCTTTGGCATGTGCTTACTATTACATCGAATAGTTCCACATGCCATTATGTCATTTTGATGGAGAATGTGCATTAAGTTTATACTTGTAAAGAAATTGTCGAAGTAAACTTCAACCCCTTTTTTGGCCAGTGGCTTACATAACTGCAGGACGACAGCTTCACCAAGTCCGTGTTCAACAAATGTTTTTTTTCCTGTGTAAATGTCAATATTATACAAGTATCCTGTTTCTGACTCACATAAACACCATAGTTTGAATCCCCATGAAATTGGTTTGCCCTTCATATATTGTTTCATGGCATTATGACCCTTAAACTTTACCATATGTTCATCGATAGAGAGTTTTTTGGAAAACGTATATGCGTCAGGCATAGCCTTGTTAATGTGCTCTAAAATTGGACGAATTTTGTAGCCACGGTCACTAACATCAGCCTTACTGTTGTCGCAAAAGTGAAGATTGGCTGTAATTTCAACAAATCGATTCCGTGGCATGACTCCTGCAACCTGAGCTTGGTGAAATGTTGGATCAGTGGACCAATACAAACGTGTTGATGGGAGTTTCACTAAGCTCATACGTATGATAATACTCATATAAGCCTTAAACTCGGGCACAGTCAAAGTGAATATACGCCCTTTTTGCAAAGCATATAGATTGGACTGCTCCACTATCATGTGACACAGCTCTATATAAAAATAGCAAGTGATAACTCAAAATATCACAACATTTATGATTTAAAAACTTACCTTCAAAATTACAAACGCTGTTAAATACTTCGTACGCTGATGGGATTTCTTCATGCTTATGCAGAACGGGCTTTAAAACTTGAGAATGTTTGTATGCGTTACTCTCTTCACTCCCGGTAAAATAATGATTTTTTAAAGCAAGATTATGCATAAAACGAAATGTTTTTTCAGGTGGTATAAACAATGCTGGTCTTATTGCCTCTTTTTCATATACAGTTCCAAGCGGTAAATCGACGTGCTTAGTTCCCTCAATGACAACTTCTATTTTCATTTTGCATTTGCATGTTGCCATTTTCTAAGAATAAGACATCTTCATTGTCTAGGTTTGTAACGTTTTCATTATCGTCATCACTAAAGTCGCAAAGTTAAATTTGTTCAATTAGCTCTGGTCTAAGAAAAAAATGGCGATCTCGTGCTGATCCACTCATATTAAACTCAAACTTAAAAAACGCTCAAAAACTACAAATTTAATGACAATTTAGAGGTTTTAATTGTAGAGTTTTTTAGGAATGATAATTTTCGTTTCAACCCATAGGCAAATATAATTGTCAAACATAAAATGATTATCTATAGGCAGCTTAGAGTTTATCCAAGCTGGTCCACTGAATTTTTTGATAGACAAAGGCTAAATCCAAAACATAATTGACGCCCATCCCCTTGCGCCCTATATTTGCCCTGTAGCAGCCCTTGGTATAAAGACCATTATTTAGACAAATTTGGAACCTCGTAGGGTACAACTGGAACCAGATAGGGACTGGCACTCAACTACAATTTTGTTGCCCCTATCCTATTCTATAAAACAGTCTTTGACATATTTGCTCTATCTGCTACCTGGACAAACATATAAGCAAAAACCCGCAGGCAAGCATACTTGCCTATGGTCGTCAAAGGGTTAAGCTACACACTAACACCTTCAGGTCATAAATGAATTTCAGGTGAATTTAAAAAAAAACTCGAGGTGACCCTCAGCTCTAACCATGTCAAATTTTATTTAGATATATCTAATGGTTCACGAGTTCAGAATTTCTAACAAAAAAGCTTTTGGAACCTTTATGTGTCATTCATTAAGTTTAAGGTTTTAATATTTTTTTGTTATTTGAAGTAATTTAGTGTGAACAAAATTACTGGACGAAGAGATTTTCGTAATTTCTCTATAATGTTATGAGAGTTTCAAAAATTAATATTTTTATTCTTAATTTTATCCATAAATTCCATATTTGTCCTATATTTGCCAAGAGATTTTAGGAATTAGTTGAGAATAACTTAAAGGTTTCATAAATAAATTAAATTTATAAAACGTTGCTTTGAAAAAACATTTTAGGATAAAAGAAATATAAAAATAAGGATGAAGAAAATTTTTTGGAAGCTGGTACCACTACCATCATAACCAATTTGAATAGGTTTCGTCAAAATATCTTCAAAATTGCGACCTGTACTTTGTTTACAAAAGTACTTCTTAATAAAATGGACATCCAACCAGCGACCAGATAGCCAGTCGGACCAGAGATAAAAGCCGATCGGCTCCAAGCAGGTTTTGAGCCGCCGCCGTGTAATTTTCTACTTCATGCGCCGCCGCCGTTTTCATAGGCTCAAAATCAGCCGCCGAAATTTTTAAAATTTTATTAATATTCAACAAAAAAAAAAAAACTTATTTTTGTATCTTATTCGAAGAAGTGAATGCAGTGGCTCCATCTATTATTATAATTTTACTAAATCTCAGCCGAAAATTTATCCGCCGCCGAATTAGTATAATTTGCGCCGCCGCCGCCGTTTAAAAAGTGTTGCGCCGCCGCCGAAAATTTTGCTTCGGCTTGTTTATCTGAGTCGGACATCTCTAAATCCACCCAGAAAGTAATTCTGAGTGTAGGGTATAAAAACTATTTATGACCATCAATTTGTTGTGTTACGAATGCCTTAACTAAATAAAACATGCCACTTGATATATATAGCTCACGCAGCAAAAGCAATAAAATTTATTGCCACCAATTTTTTGTTTTCTTATAAGATCTCAATCCCTACACTTGCAATGAAATTAAAAAGAAGCTTATAATTTTCAGATTTAATTTAACGCCCTCTCAATTAAAGCGATTTCCAATTTAATAATTTTAACTATAAATTTTTCCAAACTTTAACTACGTCCTAATAAAATAAATACTGAATTTATAATATTTTACTTAAAGTTTTATTTATAAAGATTCTTTTTGATACATCCTTTTCTGTCCCATTTTTTTTATTTTTTTTATTTTTGACTCAAATGTCTGTTTGATGTGTCTGCAACTACCATGAGATGCTCTGTAACTCATCATATTTCTTTATTTGTTTGCTTTTTTTATATGAAAAAAGAAAAACAATAAATGGTTTGTCAGTTGCACCACAGAGTTTCTTCTTCTCCTGCTTTTTCTGTTGCAAGTTTGTATGATGCTTTGTCGCACTTGGCACTTATCCTGCTGGTTTAGAGTCTGTTTAGTTTAAAATGTTCCAGCATGTCTGTTTTATCTGTAATGTTGGACTGACTGACTAACTGTCTGTCTGTCTTGTTGTCTATAGCTCTGTCCTACTATTCATATCTCAAATGGTTACTCAAATGATTGTAAATAAACATTCGCACGATTCTTTTTAAATTGTTTTATATTTTTGTTTAAAATTTTCAAAAAATTATGATGGTATGTTTAAATTATACATAAACTCTTTAATGTACACAATCTACCCAGTAAATCGAAATCAATTTTATAGCAATTTTATATAACCCTCTTTTTATACGAAAAGAAAAATTATATTCCATTTTTAATCAGTCAAAGTAGAAGAAGATTTTGGTAGCTGATGATATTTTTCTTGTGTGTCATGCCGTAAAGCTTTTATGAATTTAAGTGATTGTTTTTTAAAAGTCCTAAAACTATTTTAATGCTTTGAAAGAGGTTTTCATCGTCTGTAGTTTAACACAAAAAAAAAAAAATAATAATAAAAATAAAAATGCTGTTGACTGCAACGAGCAAATGAAGGGTACAGACATTTAAATTGTTTTAAAATCATTTTAAAAACATAAATAAAATTTTTTTTCTCGTTTTTTGTTTTTTTTCCTTTTTGTTTATTTAATTGGTAAAATATGTGCGCATGCTCAGTTAATTGCATGATGATTATAATGGGCTTTGGGGATTTTGCAATATTGAGGGCAGTTTTGTACTCTACATTTTGTTAGTGCGCATATCTTCAAAAAGTTTTTTATGGGTTAAATTTCATTAAATATCAATTAAAACTGTTAAAAGTACTTGACAATATACATTTTATAAAAAATAAAGATTTTCTTATAATTTTTAAGATACAGTATATCAAGAAAATGTTTTTACATTAAAAGAAAACATGAATTTGTCGAAGTTTGGCTTTAAAAAACTGTATAATTTTTTGCTAATGTAAAAATTTTTAATACGAATTTGTTAATTAATATATTTATTATTATAACTCAAAGAAACTTAATATTTAATGATTTAAACTATTAGAAATGGAGCAGAAACTAAAAAAAAAACACAAAAATCTTAGTGTCCAGAAATTCTTTTTACATTTATAAAACTGCTTAAGAAAATCACAAAAACCTTTTTCGTCAAAAAAAAAAAAATTATTAATGAATGTCACAGTCAATTGGAATTTTTTATATTCCAACGTGTTTTTAGTATATTATGGTTCTGTAATACATTTTAGTCACTTTCTTCTTCAAATAAGGAGAAAAAAATGATGTGGGATTAAAGTGTGGACTCTATGCTGGTATATTCAAAACTTTTTGCAAATAAACATTGCCGCATTATCACTCTTTGCTCATATATGATTGGAGTCATTATTTTTCTTTCTTTCATAAACTCATATTTATTAAAACTTTTTATTAATTGAGCTTTAAAAGTCTAGAAATGTTACAGCACACCTGTTTTATTTCATAATAAAACCGATTTTCCAACTATTTTGAATAAAATTTATCTGTATTTAACAATATCTTTTAAATACGAAAGTATGAATATTTAATATTTAATTTTCTAAATGCTTTGAAAATGATTTTGAAGGTTTTCGGCGTATTCTGACTGTATTAAATTGTATTATTATATAGTATAAACATTCCTGTACAACATACAATTCATTCCATAACTTTTTAACCTTATCAACTTAAATCATTGGGAATGATTATAATTGTTGAATACTTTGTCCCCATAAGAGTGTTTCTTTCCATGTAGTTTTCCATCTGTAATTGTAATCCATCTGTGTTTTTTCATTGTTTCTTGGAAGACAAAATTAATATACCCTTTCCACAGCACTTTATTATAAGCCCTAGTGGATATATTCAAATTTTTCTTAATTTTTCTAGGTTTAACTCTGCCAAATATTTGAAGAAGACGGATATTAAGATATATCAACTAGAATATTACGGGAATTCTGGATCGATTTAATATTCTATTAAGTATATATATTAATAAGGAATACATTTTTACAATATCTTTAACAATTTTCCCGAATTGGATTTTATAAAAAAACCCAAATGGGTTTATGATCTGGAGTTTTTTCTCTTGACTTACTTAATATATAATTTATGGATTACTCGTAATATATAACATGGATTTGAACACATATTCTTGTACTATGTGATTATAATTATGACACTGACAATTTATTGGCAATAATACATCCCAAAGTTCAAAAATTGTTTCACATAGCGAAAAAAACGCAAATGTAAAAACATTTTCTTGACAGGTAGATTAAAGGGTATGTGTAGTTTTTGTTGTCGTATTTTCGTAATTACATTTATAATGATTTTTTTTCTGGTAAAACCCGTTAAAGAAATATACCTAAAACAAAATGTATCAAAAAAAATTTGCAATGTTATAAACATTTGCAAATATTGTAAAATAAAATTGAAATAATAATTTTTTCTTCAATGTAAAAACATTTTCTTGACATACTGTATGTGATTTTGAAAAACATTTAAGGTTTTTAAAATATCTGTATAAAAACCATTATAGCGGGTTAATTTTAATCAGTCTTTACGTTAATATTCCTCACAGCACAGACCCTTTCATAACCGAAATATATTTGCAAAATAGGTTTCAGGTCATGTCTGGGAGAGGTTTTAACACAAGTGAAGCTATACAATTTGAATAAACAATGCTCTTACAGTGTCCTCTTCTGTCACAAAAAGGTGGAAGGGGTCGAAATACATTGCCACTTATGCCAACTCAGTCCTTTTTGGGCTAATTTTAATAGTTAAAATGCAAAAAATATTAGTATAACATTAGTTTTTTTTTTACCTGTAAATTATATTCAATCAGAAATTACGGAGTCTTGATTTTTATCCGGAATTTACGACCATGTACTGTGGATTAGTAGCCAGTTAGAAGTTTAGAAGTAAGCTAATTTTAAAGATAAGTTCCAAGTTTCTTCCTGTGTAAGTGAATTCTTGTTTTTTATTTTATAGTGGTTGGGGTATTATGCGTTTGAGCTGATGTTTGTAACGTACAGAAAGAAATTTATAACATCCACTTCAGTGTATACCAATTAGTGTTTATAAACCGGTTAACCGGTTAACCGAAAAACCGGGTTTTTCTTCAAATTTCGGTTATTTGCGAACCGGTTAATTTGAAATATTCAATTTCGGTTAACCGGTTTACCCGGTTTTTCTGTGTCGGTTAACCGGTTTCAAAAATTTGCTAAAAATATCACAAAATTTCGTCCTTTGTTGTTTTTATCTGAATTTAAAATATAAGAAAATATTTTTAAACTATTAAAAATGTTTGCTGTTTGAGTTAACAAGTAGCCAGGTGATATATATTTACTTGTTTGAAGTTAAATATATTTTAAAACTGTATGTATAAATAACTCAGATAGATAATTAAGCATTCCATTTACAAAAACTTTAATTTCATGCGAATGAAATTTTCCAAAAGAAGAAAATACTTATGTAACATTACACCTACTAATGTATAGCTTAAGATAAAAATAAGATTTTATATAGGATAACAAGAATAAAGACTTCAAAAGTAGAACTAAATAAGTACAGAAAATGTACTTGATTAATAATCTTCTAAATGATTAATAATCATCTAAAAATTAAAAACAAATCTCTCTTTAGCAAAAAAAAAAGTGCTATTTATTTTTCCAATTTTATGCAGATATATTCATTAAATTTTTTTTTTATAAAAATTATATAAACTTTTCCTTGAGAGAAAAACTTAAAATGCGGTGAATATAAATCATAATATAAAGCACATTATCCTAGGTCTAAAGCTTCCTTTTTGTAAAATTTCGATAATTTAATTTTAATTTTCAGCTAGAAAAATTAAAAATAAAACTGAAAAAATAAAGTTTTTTTTTTCGATCATTATTAAGCTTCAGAAGCTGTGCTAAAAGATGCCATAAAAGTTGTTTTTATAAATTATATTAAATCTAGCCTAAAGGCTAAAAAAAAGGATTATAAAATTTCGATGTAAATCAATCGAAATTAATAAAGAACACTGCAGTGCACTGTTTATTATTTGGTGCATGGTTAAACCAATAAATTGAAAAACAGTTTTTTTAGCCAAAAATATTTTTATTAAGCTTCAAATTAGAGCAATTATTTAAATGTCGGTTAACCGGTTTTTTAGTAGACGGTTAACCGAAAAACCGGTTTTTTAATTTTACCCAATTTTCGGTTAACCGTCAAACCGGTTTTTTGAAAAGTCGGTTTTTTATAAACACTAATACCAATCACTTCAGAATTACATTATAAATAGTTCTAAAACATTTTCGTCCGTCCGTCTGGCAGGTTGTTCATATAAACATGGTGCAAAAGTACAGATAATTTGCTGAAATTTGGTACGTGCTATTCTTATGATACAAGGACGAAGCCTATTGAAATTGGTTATCATCGATTCAATATTTTACCTAACCCCCATGCAAATATCCTCAAATAAAAGAATATTTCAATGAACTTCAATTCGGTGCAAATGAGTTTTACATAGTATAACTTTATGAGCCAAATGTTATGCAGATCGCTCCATAATTAACCATATCTACCATATAAAGCAATCTTCCGAAAATCACTTTATCGAGCACAAATTTTAAAATAAAGTTGATATCAAGTAATTATTTGATATAAATATGTTTTATATAAGTAGAAATTAGAGTAACAAATAAATATATAGACAAATAGAAGATAAGCTCGTACACAGAAAAATGCACTTCAATTACGATATTTGTAATATTAATTAATTTTTAATTAATTTTGCTCCAATCATCAACATGATAATATTAATAACTAGAATAATTGATATTATTATTAATTTAAAAATTTACTTAAATTTATTTTATTTCTGTACTTTTATAGACAAATATTTAATTTTTCTTTATAGTTTATTAACAGCTGCCAATTTATTAAAAAACAAAACTGAAAACCAATTAGAAAATTAATTATATTAATAAATCACATAATTAAATTCCAATATAAAGTTAATTAATAATTTTATTAAAAAATTACGTGAAATATTTTTTTCTGTGTAATAGTCTATACTCTCCCATATAAGACCCACGTCCGGGAATCACATATATACATTTAAGACCCCCCCCCAAATTTTTGATGAAAATTCACAATGGTGTATTTATCATATGATCGGGCTACACCGACTATATATTTCTTATTTCAATTATCAACAGGCCCCATTTAAATAGTAAAGCAAAATACCTAAGGGTTAATCATGTAAATTTTAATTTGCAAAATAAGCAATTTGCTTAAGTGAATCATTAAAAATATCAAAAAATATGATTTCAATGAAATGGGGGAAATAAATTAAAAATTAATGTATTTTTTAGTAGAAAATTTTGCATAAAAAGGGAAGACAAAAAAATATTTTTCTTTAAAACAATTATATGTACATAAATTAAATAATAGTTTAACATTAAAAAAAAAAAATTAATTAAAACTGTTTAATTTATTTATTACATTTTCCCTATGTTTCTAGTTCTCTTCTCGCAATAACTTTTTTTACATTATTTTAGTCCTAAATCACACTTTTGTGGTAATCTTAAGTTGTCTTAAAACGTTCATAAATTATTAGCTACGATATAAACGGATGATATATATATAGTCACTCATAAGTTAAGTCACTTAACTTTTTGTGTGATATGAGAGCATTGGGTTGTCGTCTTAGTTATTTATTTGTGCTATCGGTTCTTATCTTCAGACCATGTTCAATAAATGTTTAATATATTTATTTTTATATTTTTTATTTCGTAACTTTTATGCCACAAAATTTCGTATCCATTGTTTGTTTATTGCTCCGCTGTTATTGAACAAAAAATGGTAAAGGAAAATCAAAAGAAAACAAAATGTTTACAGGGAGTACAAATAAGTAAATGTTCATACAATGATGTACGAGGGAGGAGGAATAAATGAGGTTAAGGGGATCAGAAAATGTAATATGAATACTTTTATATACCTAACTATTGGAGAAATAAATTAAATTTCCAAAAAGGTTTTGAAGCCTCCTAGTAAAACTTTGATCAATATTTTTTTTTATTATTTTTCTCCTTTCTTTTTTTTTTTGATTTATTAACAACTATTTTCGCACAACCCTCGCATTTATTAGTATTCATATAAGTATATATCGAATTGACTTTACATGTTTAATAATTATCTTTATGTTGTGGTTCTGGTTCTCTGATTGTGTTTATTCATTTTTTTGCTTCTTCTTTGTTTCTTATTGACTGACTGCCCAACCCAACCCAGTTCAATTCCAACACCACATCGTCTTGATTCAATGCCTTTATCCCAATGACCTCATATTTGCTTGTTGGGCAAATAAACATAATACAACCGCAAACTATAGGAAAACATCGCTACAAGACAAGATATAAAAATAGTTTACCCATATGCATGAATGGCCATCGAGTAGTTAATTGCTAATATATGGTTAAAAACTACAAATGGTAGTGTTAAGTCTTTGGTCATGCCCAAAGATAATAGTGCTAGGTAGGTTGGGGAAAAATCAAAGGGAAGAAGGTAATAAATAAAAACAAGCAAATCTTAATAATAAATAATGTAAAAAAGGAGGTTATACAAATTTAGAAAATGAAAAAAAAAGTAAGAAATTGAAGGTCTTATGCAATTTTAACTTAGTTTAGTAAATTAGTAATCCACAACTATATTATGATTGCAGTAATCCACGACACATATCTAAAAACATATTTTGTTCTAAAAACAATTTAAGAATTTTACTTTCAATTTCAAATGCTTATTATTTTCATAACTAAAAAAAATTATTCAAATATATTTTATTTATTCTGCTACTTAAAACATCTTGTTATCCTTTCATTTTCTTAGAAAAACTACTCTTATGTCAACTTTAATAATTGCTACAAATTACCCAAACTTCAAGCAACACTTAATGAAAACCCCAAACTAATTTTACTGGTTTAAATAATCTATTAGCTCTTCCACTACCACTTAACAACAATCCTAACAATTTTTCAACTAGAAACTTTTAAATATTCTTTCAAAAAAAAAAAAAAAAAAAAACCTTAAATAAAAGAAAAACTATTAAAAAATTAAATAAAAAATAATCTTAAAAATCATTTTGCCAAGTAAATAGCAATTCAATGGTTTTGGCCTTAAAAATAATCTACTTCAAGGAAAACGACGAAAGGAAACCCATCAACAACAGTAGCAGCAATAGCATCAACATCAATTCAATTACTTTTGGAAAGATTTTTAAGCTAAAATTTTAAAAACTTCTTCATTTTCTCCTTCATTATTAAAAACGTTGTTGTTATGGTTGGTAATAGAAAAATCAAACCAAGTAAAACAAAATAGCCATGAAAAAAAAATTGCTTTCAACAAGCGAAAATAATTCTGTTTCTAACATGACCGCGAAATGCAAAACTTTCGCTCTATTGCTACGTTAACAACAACAGCATGATGTTGAAAATGATAATGTTGCCACTTGATGATAAGACTTAAAACTTGACATGTTGCTATTAATATTTGCAATAACTAATTTTTTTTTATGAATTTAATTAAATGATTTTGAATTCTGAAGAACATAATTTTTATGAAAATAAGGTACAATTTTTTTTTACAACCAAGCCAAAGGATATAAAATAAAATTGTTTTTTTTAGAAATTATTACAGTCCACTAGCTAGACTATTGAAATATAAAAGTGTTAATTTATATACATTTATTTATCTTCAAAAATATCGAATTGGTGCCACGCATTGGTAGGCAATAACTTTATTGTAACATATAGCATATGAAAATAATCGGTGTGGTCCACATGTTTCAACGCCTGAAAAACCGGTTACTGTAAAAAATTCACATATTTTTGAGGTGTCTTAATCAACGTGGAAATGTAACTTTCAGAATCGTATGTTACATAGATATATACACTGTGCTTATTACAAGTATCGGTCCACAGTTGGTCACGGGTCCCATATAAGATCCTTCCCCGAATTTAATGGTGTAGGGTATCATATTGTTCACGCCAGTGAACAAACATCCCCAACCCTGATGCCGCTCATTAACGCCCCCAACTAAGCTACTATGTAGCTTATCCCGGCAAACTTCGCTATCCCTTTGGATGTGATAACTCACGACCTAGTCAAAATATGATATAAAAATTATTTATACAAACTTTTAAAAAAATTACTACTTTCTTTATATGGAAGCTACCCCTCCCGCTGGCGTTATCCGTCATATTTTTACTTCATTCATCAATGCAATAATGATAAGAAAGTACTTTCCACAAATTTGTGGGAACTACTGTAACAGTTCTTTAGCAATGCCACTACGATATTTGCCTTGTATTGGGGGTACCATTTCCCATAGTCCTACCCATCTCATCTTAAGTAGGCTACCATTCCCCTTAGCCCATTAATACCGACGGCAATCTAGCCAACTTAGAGATTTAAAATTTTAAATATCATGTCAACTAAGGCATATAAACCAATTGCCGTTGAAAAATTGTTTATATTTGGTTTAGGATGGAAGTTATAAGCCGTAACATATACGTAACAGTGGCATTACTCAATCATTTTTGGACCTTATATTTTGTATATAAATTTCATGGGTTATATAAGCAAAACCTAAAAATTGTTAAATTTAAAAAAGAAGCAAAATAAAATTGATATATTTAAGGAATTTTACAACATTTGTTCTAATTCATCATTAAACCAGTTCAAAACTAGTCACGTGACTGGTTCTCAGGGCTAGTTGTCATTGGAGGTAGCTAATTAGCCCCTTGGAACAGGTCATAACCAAGTCAATGAAATATTTTTATCCTGTTTTTTATGAGCTACACTGCACAGTGGGGCAGAATCGAAATTTTTTTTAAATAAATCTGTAACTTCTGATCGGCTGGTTGGATTTGCATGAAATTTGGTATAGGCATAGCAGAGGCGTGTTCAATGTTAAGTTTGGAAGGGGGACCGAAGATAACCTTCAGGGGCGGAGCTAAGAGGGCTCAAATTTGGGTACCTCTGATATACAATTTTTTTAATCGCTTGCCAAATTTTTGTTTCTAGTCCGATTTCAAATATGCTTGCATGTCATATTTATCTCTTATAGTTTTTGAGTTATTTGCGTTTGAATTTTTAAGTACCTCAATTTTGCATGTTCTTGATCTATGTTTTTTCATATATATCCCAGTATTTCCGACCGATTTGATTTGTTTTTTCTTTAGCTAATTAGAAAAAGTATCTACATTCTTTTCTCTCTAAAATAAAATTTTCTTTAACAACATATAATAATTTTATACTTTTCTGAAAGGTATCTTCAAAGAAAAGACTTTAAAATAAAAATCAAGCCCAATAACTCAAACGATCAAGGTACACACTCTCCCAAATTCGGCCGATTTTATATGAAAGTTTTGAATTTAGTCTACATTTTATCAAACCCCAAAGCACGAATCAGCAAACGGAATGCAGTTTAAGAATCTCCAATATGTTGTTAAAAGTTTTCAATCAAAATCTACGGGATTTTAGCCGAAAATATGAAAAAACCCATTTTTTGGATTTTCTGTTTTTTTGGGAATTGTGGGATTCCTTTTACAAAAATCTTAAAGTTTTTTTTCCCTTTTTCATTTTATACAATAAAGTCTACATCCACCGAAAATTTCGTTAAGATATCTTTAATAAGAAAGATTTTATTACAGATAAAATATCTTCAGTTTCTCAAAAAAACACTTTTTTACAAAAAGTTTGTTTTAATTGCAAATATCAGAAATGACCCAGCAAAAACTTTGGTTGCCATGTAATGAGTTAAAAAGCTAATATAATGGCACTCGACTACTTACACATTAGCTGAATAACTCATTATTTTAACACGGTGATGACATTAGAGGCAACTACTTCCCTATACATTACTTAGATGTCATAACAATAACTAATTACTTCCAAGCTGTTAAACAGCGCTTTGATTTTAAAGCATTACTGAAGTCATGATTAGTAATAATAATATGAACTAGTTACATTTTAGGTAATAAATAAGTAATGAAATGTTAGGATATAAAATGCTTTTGTTGTTGTAAAAATATTTTTTAAATTTAATTTTAAAAAATTTAACAACAACCAAAAATGTAATTAAAATAAATGTAATAAAAATAAACTATTTTAGATTACAAATTAATTCATACGCAAATTTTGCCTTTCATCTTTTTGCCATCCCTTCTTCAAATATTTAAATTGTTAACTGCATTATAAAAATCATAAAAATTAATATTTTCAAAAATCTGATCATAAATAATTATTTACATTCGGGTTATAAATAATTAGTTACTAAACAACTTCTTGGTAATGCAGACAGTATGTTGTTGTCATTACAAAGTAACTACATCTGTAACTACATGTCATTACCAAGTTTTTGCAGGTTGCATTATAAAAATCATAAAAATTAATATTTTCAAAAATCTGATCATAAATAATTATTTACATTCGGGTTATAAATAATTAGTTACTAAACAACTTCTAGGTAATGCAGACAGTATGTTGTTGTCATTACAAAGTAACTACATCTGTAACTACATGTCATTACCAAGTTTTTGCTGGGGAGAAATTGAAAAGAACTTTAATATTTGTGTAAAAGGAATCCCACAATTCCCAAAAAAAAAAAAAAAAAAAACGAAAATCCAAAAAATGGGTTTTTTTACATTTTCGGCTATAAAATCCATATTTTTTCGAAGTCCCGTAGATTTTGATTGAAAACTTTTAACAACATATTGGAGATTCTTAAACTGCATTCCGTTTGCTGATTCGTGCTTTGGGGTTTGATAAAATGTAGACTAAGTTCAAAACTTTCATATAAAATGGGTCGAATTCGGGAGAGTGTGTACCTTGATCATTTGAGTTGATTTTTATTTATTTCTCTGTGAAGATACCTTTCAGAAAAGTATAAAATTATTATATGTTGTTAAAGAAAATTTTATTTTAGAGAGAAAAGAGTGTAGATACTTTTTCGGCCAAAAAAACACAAAAAGTCGTAATTTTAGCAATTTTCAAATTCAAAATCGTTTATTTTTGGACTCGGTAAAGATATCGACTTGAAATTTTTTTTATTCAATAGATAATTTTGTTCTCTAATTAGCTAAAGAGAAAACAAATAAAATCGGAAATACTGGGATATATATGAAAAAACCTGGATATATATGAAAAACCTGGATTAAATGCAAAATTGAGGTACTTAAAAATTCAAACGCAAATAACTCAAAAACTATAAGAGATAAATATGACATGCAAGTATGTTTTTTTAGGTCTTATTAGTGCCTGCAATAATATAAAATAAAAAAAATATTTGAAATCGGACTAGAAACAAAAATTTGGCAGAGAGGTACCCAACTTTGAGCCCCTTTAGCTCCGCCCCTTAAGGGTATCTTCGGTCCCCCTTCTAAACTTAACATTGAACACTCCTCTGCTATGCCTATTTCATGCAAATCCAACCAGCCGATCGGAAGTTACAGATTTATTTCCAAAAAATTTCGATGTGCATTATGTCGTATTATATGGGTGCACCAGGCACAACATGGAAATTTTTTGTGGTAGGTTGGTTCCTATGGAATTTTTTTACAAAAATAACATTTTTTTTTTTTTTTTTGGTATAAAACGTGTTTTCCCGAAAAAGTTTCATTCAATAAAACTATGAAAAACTTAAGAATGAAAACGATGAATATGTCTGAAGGAAAGAAGGACGTCTTAATTAATAAGAAATTAGGAGTCCAACACACAAAAGCGGATTTGTAACACAAGAAGTTTTTATGGTCCTGATGAATGTCATCTTTAAGTATCAACACCTAAGATAAGACGTCATATTGGTGACTTTTCCAACACAAGGCGTAGGCATACATAATGATGGATATTCGATATAAAGTATATATTTCGTAACACCACACTACTACTAATATTCAAATGAATTTCCTTAAAAAAAATTAGCCAATAGAATATTTTTTTTAAATTTACTAATTTTCTTTTAAAAAAAAATTATATGTAGTGCCCTGTGCGAACATATAGTAACGGCTGATTCTGTCCGACCTAGGGGCAAAACAGAATTTTGTGTAATAGGTAAATATTCTTATGACCCATAGAAAAAAGAAAAAAGATTACAGGTCAGTTTGGGTTAATAATGATGATAAATTTGATTCCAAATTTTGTAAATAAATGAAAGTTGAATTCGTTTCAAAAAAAATAGTTTCAAAGCCATATTATTCTTTAAATTTATATTTTAAATTTGTCTTTTCGTATTTTTTTACTTATTCTTAAACAAGTTTATTCAGAAGTTAAAACTAATCTAGATACAGACTAAAATGCCAAATGCTTATGGCAATATAATTCTCATATTCACTCTTGATAATCTTAAACGAAAATATCTACGAAATATATTAAAAAAATAACCTCCTTCTTTTCAAGCAGTTTATTATTCGTACACAGATGGAGGGCAATATAAATTAGCAATCTACAACAGTAGCTGTGGCAGTAGTAGTTTTAGCAATATCAACAGTAGCAATAATAAGAATTTAAACATCCTGATTTATATTTTCTTTGCTTTTTTATTTCTATTTCCCACAAAAACAACTTTAAAGATATTTCTTTTTTTAATTTCATATATCATTTTAATGCAGTTCAGTAGAATTTCGCTGTTTTTGTTTTATTTTATTTTTTTTGCATTTTAGACTAAATTAGGTCACTGCGCTATTTGCCGCATACATTCGTTTAGTCCATCATTCGAATATTGCCTTGTTTGTTTGGTTCATTTATTCATTCATTCATTCATTCGCTCATGCAGTTCGTCTGTCTGTCATTTATTCATCCATTCATTACTCAAATATAAAAGTGAAATGAATGTGGTTTTTTGTTTATGTTGCTTGTGTTGGGGTGCTACAGCCACCACTGTTGGTACAACTGCTGCTACTGCTGTTGCAATTGTTGTTGGCATTTATTTTGTTCTTGTTGATATTGCTGATTTTACTGTTATATGCTTATCATAGCGACTTTGAGGTTATGGTTTAAAAGCCATGGTTTATGTTAGTTGGTATACTATTTAGAGTGGTGTGAAAGGGGGAAAAAGAAATGGCAAAAAACGTCCAATGCTGCTTTGGAGGGGTAGCGTGTGTTTACACTGGTGTTGCAAGAGGAAAATTTTCTACTTTTGTTGCTGCTATTTTAATCAATATTCATTTTAAATGTCAGTGAAAGCAAAAGCTTTTCACTGCTAGTGTCAATATATTTCACTATTTATTGGCATTTATCTACGTTGAAAGAATTGGGTTGATTTGGTTATTACTCACATCAGTATATTGCTGCTGATTTAGTTCACCAAATACTGTTTATTCCACACAAATTCACTTTGCATTACAAATTCATTACAACTTTCATTGTGAATGATATTGTTTGTTAGAAAAAGTCTACAAATATTTTTGTTTTCCTCGTTTGCTCGTAACTACTTCAAATTTAGAAAGTTTATATATGCGAGCCAATAACCTCAAGCAATAAGAGATTTAATTGAAAATTTTATAATGATAAATGAGAAAATAGCGAATTTAAGTTAAACAAAAATTTAAGACAAAATTTTACGAACAAGCAAATATATTTTGGTGCATGTATTTCATTTTCTATTTCAATGTTTCTTCTCATAAATTTATTCTAATTAAAGTTAGTCCTAGTAATTATTATTTACTTTTTTATTAACTTAAATCGTAAATTTGTTTTATTTCTTTTTTATTATTTATTTCACTTCTTTTGTAAGCTATAAGAAAAAACTTGTCATCATAGCATTTTCATTTAATTAATGTCACACCATGCATAGATCCTTCCAAAACTATCATTCATTGTATCACCTCCTCTTTTAAGTTGCAGCAGCCAATGCGTTGCACTTCATTCGTTTCTAAAAATCAAATGGCATTTCTTTATCTTAAATCATTTAATTTCTATGCTTTATGCCGCTTTATCGTGTCTATAATTCTGTGTTGCAAGATAATATTTTGAAATCTCACAAAATGAAGCATGTTAAAATTGTTTGTAGATAGATAAAGTTGGAGTATGTAATTATCTGTGGCACGATCAAAAAACGTATTTTTTTTTTAATCAAAAAACTTAAAAAAAACTTTGTTTTTTTAAAAAGGCATAAGCAAAATGAAACTAGCCTATAAAGCAGAGTTTCTTAAATGCTTCACAGAAAAATCACCAAAATAATTCTTTAAATTAAAAGTTGTTCTCAAACAATCAATTAGAGATCGAATGATTTAAAAGTGAAGTGAGAAAAAACTTCTATTTTTACTATTTATTTTATTTTTGCTTAAATTTATTAAATTTTGATGTAAAATAAAACAACTTTGTTAATTAAATAATATAAGGTAATAATTAAGAGATATCGGCGGAAAAAAATTAACAGGAGTAATGTCCTACGGCACGTTCTATCTAGTGTCTCACCCATAAACCTTTTATTTTTGAACCTATTTGGACCATTTTCAGTATAAAACAAAATGACAAACTTAGTATTTCCCTTTTTATATCATATACCATATCTTTGGATAGTGGGTATAAAAACGATTTTTGTATAGAAATCAATTATTTTTTTTTTTAAAGCTTATTTATGGACGATGAGATATCTATTATATATATGGGAAATTCTTCAAACTCGTTTACTTTTGATGTTCAAAAAAAATGTCGAAAAGTTTTAAATGGCACATCAACGATATTTAGTACCAATATTCCTTGGCTCTAGTGGAACACAGATCTGTTCGCGTAAATGACTTTTACGGAACGGCATCAATGTTATGGCGGTTTAAGATAAAAATTTATAAAAAAATTGCCAAAATTCTATTTATAGCCCTAAATCAAAAACGATTGCATTTATGTACTCTACAATGTTGTATTTAAAATACAAATTAAAACGAGAGAAAAAGATATAGTCGGTCAGGCCCGACCATATGATACCCTACACCATTGTGTACGATATAATTCGGGGAGGGGTCCTTTATTAGACTTGGAGTCAAATGTGGACCGATACTCATAAATGTAAAATAAAACATACGAATTTAGAATATTACGTTGATACTGACATTTACATGAATTTATTCACTTTTGGGTGATTCCCGAAATGGGGCCTTATATGGGAGCTATGGTAAATTATGGACCAATCTTTATAAAATTTGGCACTATCATTTATGTTCATATAAAACTTATTTGTGTCGAATATTAACTTGATACTATAATTTTAATGGGATTTATGCCCGTTAAGTGATTTTCTAAAAAGGGGTTTATATGGGCACTATGAGTAATTATAGACCGATCTTTTTAAAAATCGCCACACTTATTTGGACTTATATGAAACTTATATGTGCCAAATTTCATTAAAATATTGCTATATTTAAGGGATATATGATCGTTAAATCCTTTTCCGGGAGGACATTTGTATGGGGGCTAGGTGAAATAATGGACCGATCATAACCAATTTCAATGGGCTTCGTCCCTGGACTAAAGGAAACCTGTGTACCAAATTTCATATATTTGGGTTCAATATTGCGACCTGTAGTTTGATTACAAGGTTTACATGGACGGACAGATGGTTAGACGGACAGACGGTCAGACGGACATCGTTAAATCGACTCAGAAAGTGATTCTGAGCCGAATAGTATAAATTAAGGTGGGTCTTAGACCAATATTTTTGGGTGTTACAAACATCAGTACAAACGCATAATATGGTGGTGTAGGGTATAAAAATCGCGATAAGTTAAGTGTGCGTGGATATATTAGCGATTTAATAATTATTAAACCTTCTTACAAAATTTGCAAAATTAAGTTTTTAGTGATGTAGTGTTGTTCATATTCATCCATTTATTGCAAAATTTATCATTAAGACAATGTCATTTATATACATTTTTCAATTGCACTTAGTCAAATCTCTAAAGTTGCATTAAATGAAAAATCGTACTTTTTTCGAAAGCCATATTGATTTTGATATATGGTATCTAATTGTACAGATTGACATACATATATCATCGCCAATTTTGATTAGCGCCTTGGGTCTGCCTCGACGATTAATGTTAAACATGAAAACCGTTGATGAATATTTTTAGTGAAATTATATTTTCTGCGTAAGTAGAATTTTACACAGGAACTTATTTCAGTTTAAAATTTATTTATAACACCAACATCCGCTATAACAAAATTGCTGAATTCTTTAAAATAGCTATACACCTTTAGCAAATTAATATTTTAAAACGCCACAATAATTTTTAAATGTTATTTGGAAACTTTCTTTGATAACGCTATACTCTAGCTTCACTGAAATTACGTTACGAGTGTGCCTCCCGAAAAAGGCACCTATTGGAGCCATTCACGTTTTTTTCTCTCCAAGTTTGGGTACCTCTTTCAGCATTTCTGTTGAGGGCACATTAACGAGATATATGTCAAATGATGCATAATTTTAAGAGCTATTGGGCTCTGTTTTGAATTTTGAAATATCCGAAACGGCGTAAAATCACCAATGAAAAAACTGCAAATTTTTTAAAATTTGGTTTCACGAATTTTGCACAACACAATTTGACACTGGTTGATTGCACGCTAATTAAATCCATGCTGGTCCTTTTCTACAAGTGTTTATAGTCTACATTAGAAGAATTGCACATTTATGCTAAAATCCGCGACTTCAGCAATAAAAAGGAATAAAAAAACTTGTTAGTTTCAAACACTTTTTTTGAATTTTTTTATTTTGTGTGCTTGCCGGTACCACATGGAACCGTTTCATGTCTTGAATTTTTTTTCTGTTACAGCAAAAAGTGTTGTTAATATAATTGCGTCAAAAGTTGTTTAAAAAAGTCAGAATTTAAAAAAATATTTGAGGTTGAAGGTCAGTTTCATAAAGGCAAACGTAAAAACAGAATTGACCATGTAATTATTTTATATGATAGCGAAGAACAGTCACTGAAAATTTACTTCATAAACTAACAGCATCATTTACATAATCAAGCATTTCTAGTCATTACTATGCTTCCACAGTAATGACTTCCATAATGTACCTGGCTACATTGATTTTTGCATTTCGAAATCGTTCTTTGATACACATTTCTCTGTTATTATCCCTGAACTTAGCATTCCGGTTGTTATGCATCCATCTTCAAGGGCTCTGAACATGCCGGATTGCAAGGACTATCTATGATGGACAAAGGACTAACTCACTTGACTCGTTCTCCAGAACGCAAGTGAGATTGTTAGTGTCAATAATACTGGGCACTGCATTTTAGGAACTCATGTGCGTAGAATGGGTATTCTGTTTAATGATTTCTATAGGAGTGCTATATTAGGCTCTCCGACTCTCAATTACAGTGACTTGAGCACGCGCATTTTAAAGTCACTACTTTCTTTTCTTCCAGGGACAAGATGGTTTGGTGAAGAAGTAACGCAGTCAGAATAATCATGTAACTGCAAACTTGCATTTGGGTAACACAATGAAATCAGATATTATCATGGACCCAAGTGAGATGTCTACCTAGGATACTACCCTATGCTTCCAAAGTATATCATTGTTTTTTTTTTTTTTTATTTTTTTTTAATTTTGAAGTAAGAATAAAATTTTATTTCACTTGTATTACATTCTAATATTCATCTAAATTAATAACGGATATGAGACAAGAGTCTTTTATGAATGCACAGCTTTCATTTTATAGAATATTGAGCAGTTTTTTCGTGTGAGTCTTGAAATTCCCATTACTGAGAATTGACTTGCACAGATCGCTTTTTATTTATCTGCTGATTTACAGAATATTACAGAGTAAAGGTTCATAAATCTACAATTTCCTATATCATACAATCTAGTGTTCGTGTAACTGATCAATCATTAAATCACCATCTACCAAATTCGCTTGGCCTGTTTATTTTTCCGATCAAAATTTTCTCTAAAAACTACCAAAATCTGCCAACATTTACAATAAACTTATTTTGCAAAAAATCATATATACTTTTCATAAATAAAATTGTGCACCAATTTCAGTTTTAAACACTTGCGGGAAACTAATTCATTTTAATGTTTATGCTCCATAAAATGGATTGCAGTACTAAAATGTTAAAAAGTGTTAATATATTTTTCAGGAATTAATAATTATTATGATTAAGGTGTAAAAACAAAAAATTTTTTAACATTGTGTTTTCATTGGAAGCACTTAGAGCTAAAAAAAAGCTGCATAATAAGTGGTTTTAACACAGATTTGTCATTGTTTTCTGAAACACATTTATTTTCACTCTTTGGAAGTATTTGAAGTGGTGAAAATATTAATTCTTTTTCCTGAGGTTTCATCATTATTATATAATTTAAGGTTACATTATACCAAAAATATTTGGAAGAAACCAAACAATCTTTCAAAAATAAAAAATAAATCCAATCGGACCAATCTGATTGTGTATTTTGAATGGATTGAACTATAATAATAACTCAGTTGAAATTTAAAGGGATGGATCTGAATCTGGAAATTGATTAGGTAGGTGCTTCTATATTCTCTGGTTTGAAAAAAGTTTCCTACTAGAAAACCACTATCAGGTCTGATTTAAAATCAAACTTCAATTAAATTTGTTTAAAAATACTAGTAACTAAAAAATTGTGTTTGAATTTCTACTGATCTAAATTATGATTTCGGCGAAAAAAAATTTCATCAAACATTTAGCGCTTAATGATACACAACTTTACATATATTTAAAAAATCAGATTTTAAGCCAATAATGACAGTTTTTACACAATTATTGGAAGATTGAAGATCATATGTCGCTCATCTCGAATTTATCCTGAAAAACAAAGAACAGTTGATGATTGAGTTTTGAATAGTCAACTGCTATTGAACTATAATGCTTGAAATATGTTCAAAATAATAGTAAAAATTCAAACCGATAGCTTTCCAATTCTTATTTATCAATTAAAATATAACATCATTTTTTGAAGCATAGGGAAAATATAATTTGAATATAATTCTTTCGAAATCTATAACCAATATTAAAATAAAATTAAGATTTCAAAAATTAATTTTGTTTGATTAGTACCGATTATAATATTGGTTTTGTCTATTAATGAGAAATAAAATCAGTGAGGAAAATCCAGCAGCTTTCTTTACTTTTGAAATTATGACATTTTAGCCTTTTTAAGGCTAAAAAAAAAACTAGAAGAAAAATATAAGGCTTAAATTTAGCCTTAATAAAGCTAAAATGGATTTTAATAAAATATGGCTCGTTTTAATTGCAATATCAGTGTTGCCAGTTTAGCCTTTTAAAGCTTTTTTTTTTTCTTTTAGCCTCAAAACTTTTGATTTAGCTTCTAGCTTTTTTCCTAATTTTTTTTTTTTTTTTTGATTCTTAAAACTGCCTTAAAAAGCATAAAATTTAAGTATTTCAGCAAAGAAGAAAATAATTTCTTATTTGATATTAATAATTTTATTTATACAGAATCATCCACTTAAGAATTTTTTTGCGAAAAAAGAAAAACGAGATTATTTATATTTAACAAAAAATTTCACCTGCGTCGCTTCATTCTGTCGAAAAATCACTTAAAATTATTAGATTTTTTTTATAGGAAATTTGAACCAAATTTTTATGAACATTTTGTTGGAGAATTTTCTTTTGATCATTTTCCAATTTAGTTTTTTTTTTTTTGTTAAATTTTTATAGCAAATCTAAAGAAAAGCTTGCAAAACGATACCATTCAGTGTCAATAGTGAATTTGATACCAATTGGCATCAAGTTGACACCACTTCAGTATGGAATTATTTAATTACATAAGGTTTTCTACTTTGTGTATTTATAAAATGTTAATGTGACCACAACCGTCGTGGATTTTGAATCGATATTTTGCCTTAGTATATCTCTGAAACTATAGAGCATATTAAAAATGAAGTAGACAAGACCTAAAGATAATCTGACTTGGAATTTTCTGATATTTTACTTAGAAAATTAATTAATTTTACATTATACCGTTTGTCTTTAAAATTGCACTTAAATCTAAAACGTGTATTTAAATTGACTCAGAAATCCCATGTCGGGGAGTAAGTGTTGTCCTATGTAAACAATTTGCAAAGAACAATAATAGATTTAGCTTTTTAAGCCTTTATTTGCTCCCTTTTTTTACAATTCTTAACAGTTTGTGAAACCCTACTTCCTCTTTAGGAAGTTAATCAAAATCCATTGAATTCCATGCTTGTTTATGATAGGCAAAAGCAAAACCTGCCTGCATTATTTTTCATATTTTATAGCATAGAAATAGTTACAAAAACATCAAATGTTTATAATTACAACAAACACTAAATGGCCACTAAACCAGCCACTACAAATTTTTTAAAATATAAAAAGAAAAAAATAAATAAAGCAGAAGGCGTTTACCAAAACTAAATTGATTTTGACTGAAATATAGTGATTTTTTCCCCTGGAAATAAATGGTAAAAGCGCGTGAGAAATCTTCCTCTATTTATGCTCCTATGAAACGAAATTATATTTCCTGTTAATATGAATGAATACCATGTTCCTGTCAGATGTTGGCAAAACGTTTAATATTTTTGAACTCATCACGCACGCGTTTTATAAATAATTTATTAAATGAAAAAAAAAAAAAAAAAAAAATTTAAACGTTTTAAAGATTGTAATCAAGATTTAAAAAAAAAACTGCAATCATGCGCCTTTTAAAGATTTACTGGAGTCTGTTAAGATGCCAGACAAATAGACGGAAGGACAGACAGACAAACATTTCCAAAATGATTGCTAAAGATTATAATTTTAGTGATAACAAAAATTGAGGAGGCTGGCAATGTTTATTAACAATTGTTTATATAGTACTCGTACGACTATGGTTTATTATTTGTGATGGTTGTAACTTACAACAAGTGCTCCTCTCTTTGTGAGCAGCATATATGTCAGATTATTACGTGACTGGGTGCCTTTTCTTTGGGGTTTTGCAGTATTCAATATTTTTTTAATTGAACTGTATTTTTTTTTCGCTTTATTCCTTGCTACATTTCTTGATTAAAAATTATACATTTATAGCCAAGATGGGGGCATGTTTATAGAGGGTAATTTATAAACGAGGTGGTTTAATGAAAAAAATTTTGTTGAATAAGGTAGATTAAAATAAAGTAAATTAAATATTTGTTTTTTAGTTTTTTTGGTGTTTAAGATTAATCTGGTAAAAGGCGCTGCCTTTCTTGAGATTTTTGTGAACACAAAGGGAATTTATAAATGAAGGTAAACACTTTTCATTCGATAGAGAATATTAAAAATTAAAATTATATTTATAATTAAGCAAATAAATTTCAGCGTTTCAGCAGCGTTTCAATTATGGTAATTCGGTCAAAATTATTTATTATTATTATTTTTTCAAATTCATTTGAAACCAACTATTCGGGTTTTAATATTAATCGGTTTTTCATATTAATCAGTTTAATTGACAAATATTTCACAAATAATTATTCGAGGTTAAAAGTTAATCGGTTAATAACCGATTATTAGAAAATTAGTCAATTAACCTAATAATCTTAGTTATACATGTAAAAAATTACACTAATTATAGCATTTAATCTATTGAAATAGTAACTTAGAAACATAATATAGATCAACTTCTTCCACAAGAGGTTCATTTGATAAATTTATTCTCCTATCTGTGTTAAAATTTGCATTTCTTTGGAGATGAAAATTAAAATTTTTATGACTTGTGTAACTTTGAATTTAGGTTAGGTTGAGTTACGTGGGTAGCTCGCAAAAATAAACAAGTTCAATCGGAGACCCAATGTGGCCCATTGTGTTTCCTTAGAAAGAGGAAGAAAGAAGTAAACCCCACCATTATTGATTTCCTCACGTAGGTGCCTCGATTACATGATTTCCATAAAACCATCATGTACTCTGGTTAAAACTTAAAAGATTGCCTAATGATACATCTTCTAGATCGCACGTTGGGGTAAAATGTGCCAAAAGTGGCAATTAAATGAATTTTGAAATTTAAGTTTTTGTAACAAAGTTGGGTACCGAATAAAAATAGACAAAACTATGTATCAATATCAATTAAAATCTTTAAGCTGGGTTGAGTTGTTTTCTTAGAAGGAGCTGTCAAAGTTAAAATTTTTTTTTACATTTTTGAAAAATAGTGAAAATTATATTTTCATCAACTTTCAGTGTATTTATTTTAAATAAAAAATACCTTAAAGTGAAAATTTTAAATGGAACCATCAACTTGAGGTATTTAAGTGTACTCTTCTTTAAGTCTTTGCAAATTATATATTGTCCTAATATTTTTGTTACTTTTTTGAAAATTGTCCTAAATTTAAATTTTCATGGAATGTGACTTAAAATGTTAGTGGATGTTTGTTCTGAAAATTTTCTAAAAAATATTACGTAGTGTCAACTTTAATATTATGAAAAAATAAAAATAAATGGGCGCATATATAGCCTGATTTGAGATTTTTTTTTTTTCGAAAAAACTCCAATAGATTTCATACAAAAACAGCTTAAGTGCAAACATTTTCTTTGCTTTATCAAATATTAAACCGTGGTGCAAAATCAAAATAAATCTATAACTTCTAATCGGCTGGTTGGATCTACATGAAATATACTTTTCAGGAGCGGAGCTATGGGGGTTCAAATTAGGGTACTAATGTTATAGAATATATTTAACTACTAGCGATTTTGGGTTCCTTACCCGATTTCCAAGATTTTTATATCGCCTCAAAGTCCTTGATAAATCCTTCAGAAAACATGCTTACTTACATGTGCTCTTTCTTTTATTATATATGATCATAAAAGTTTTGATATCAACTTTTCCTGAATTATGCATAATTTTCAACCCATTTCATTCTAATGTGTAGACGGACGGACATTACTATTCTGCCAAAAAAATCTTAAAAGACGTACGGACATTGCCATTCTGCCAAAAAATATTTTAGAATTTTAAAAAGCATTTTTTTACTAACTCGTAAATAGAAAAATATAACGTGATCATCAAAATTAGGATATCACCTTTTCCTGAATTAAGCGCCATTTTCGACCCATTTAACCCAAATGTAGAGACGGATGGACGAACATTACCATTCAGCAAAAAAAAATATTTTAGAATTCTAAAAATGCATTTTTTATTTACTAATAAATTAAAGTGTTGATATCACCATTCCCTGAATTATACATAACTTTCGACCCATTTCTAATGTATAGACGGACGGACATTACCATGCACATCTTAAAATTCTTAATCTGAAATTTTTTACCTATGGATTGAGGCAAAAGGGGCCATTTTCGACCCCTTTTACTACAATGTGGATCGTAAAAATTCTGAAAGGAGCGCTCGCCCACATGATTGAGTCTGCATTCCTGCAGTGCCGGCCAATCATATAGAAGATCTAAACATCTAAACAACTTCTACAGAAATCAGTTCGGCAAAAGCCTATATATTCTGATCTGCATTCTATTACAGTGTCCCGTGATGATACCTTTTAGAAGTGGGATCATCCTTCAACTAAGAGCCAGAAGGGTCATAGTTTTCTGTCTATCAATTGAGGTCCAAAGGTGATCCACCAACGGGTCCTTTCCTTAAGCGCCCAGTCTTCTACCAGTCTTCAACAAGAGGAATATCGACTTCCGTTCGAGCCTCTTTTGCATCCATCGATGAATCGACTCTTGCGCACTAATCCACCTTTTCGTTGTCAAGAATGCCCTCATGCCCTGGTACCCATATGAGTCTTACACATTGCGTGCGCAACTGGAAAAGAGATCGATTGCATTCAAGAATACATTTCGATTTCACCACATACTAATTCAGAACATTGATTTCAGCCTTACTATCTAAAGTCGAGAGTAAAAGCTTCTAAAACGAGTTCTCTGCTTCACCTAGGAGCTACAGTTATAGCATATAATTTTGAATTTACTTTACTCAAATCCATTTTTTATGAATTTCTGTTGTCACAAGTTTAAATATTTATGAAGATTATAATATCTTATTATTACCTAATCATGTCGCTTTTTATAAAATATTTCATCCTAATAAAAATTGCATCCAAAGAAGTCAATAAAATCCTGAAATTGTGATCCAGAAGTAGTACGCATTTGTATCATTTCAAATAAATTGAATTTTTTGATACCTGTGTTCTGTTGTGTTCATAATTTTATGCAAAATTGCAATGAATTTTTTTTTAACGGTGTAATTTTTTTTAATTTAAATTTTTATTAAAGCAACATATTTTTAATAAAAAAAATTATGCATAACATTAATTTTCATTTCTATATTAAAACGAAAAAAAGAAAAATTTATTATAAAAATAAAAAAATTTCTATTTTATAACTCAAAAGACCTACATTTTGATTAACCAACCATTCGGTTTACTCGTTATTCGAAAATACACAGTTTTAAATTATTCGGTCAGTTAATCGACAAAATTAACCACCATTAACTGATGTTTATTGCTTCCGCTCTACTTTTTTAGTTTCCGGAACAGGATTCTTACCGTACACTTCAACATGTTTTTGATTATTTTTTTTTTTTTTTCGTTTTTATTGCAAAAAAAAAAAAAAAAAAGCATCAAATAAGCTATTCCTTCAGATTTTTAACTCATTTTCAAATCAATAAAACTTTTTTACACGAGCGGCGATTAATAAACTGTCTTCTTGAAAAATTGAACCAGAAATGTCACCTTTTAAACACATGTGTGACTCAATCAAATGAGTGTTACGCGATATATGGACATCAGCAATATCTAGTAAAAAAAAACCGCGGATAATTTTTATATAACCTTAAATTTTTTTGACTAATTAATATGGGCAAATCAAGTAGATATTGATAAGTATACCTGTAATTCACAGTGGGACAAAATCGAACATTTTTGGAAATAAATCTGTAACTTCTAATCAGCTGATTGAATTTACATAATGTTTCATAGGTATTCTAACGCTACGGTACATACCCAAAAAAATTAACGTTAGTCAATACCCGTGGTACCCGGGTACCATAGAATAATTTTCGTTGATTTTATTAAAAAAAATATATCATTTTATACAAATTATTTATTACGACCATTTAATTGGCCCAAGATCTTAAAGTAAATCGATAAAAACATGTAGAAATACATGTTTGAGTATTTAAACGATGTCCGTCCGTCTGTCTTGCAGTCCATAATAAACTTTTAATGAAGCTACAAATTGCAGTTTTTTTAAAAAATTGTTTAAGTTTTGGCTTTATATGATGCAGACACGTGTCCTGTTAAAATTACTAGAATCGGGTTTTGACGTCCATAAATTTCCCAGCAAAAATTGGCGCATACCTAGAAGCAGGTTTGTAAGGGAGAGATTAGAGAACTCTCCCTTACCAACCTGCTTCAAGAAGGCATGATTTTTGTTCTTGATGTCCCACTTGGTAGGGCTCTTTGCTGCGCTACGTATTTGGTTCATACATATCTCTATTGTGCACATTATTAAAGCATCATAGATGTGATGAAATCATGACTCTTTTATGTGAATTTTTAAGAGATCCTAGAAGCTATGAAATCATGCTTTTGAATTAAAATAACGCATTTATAATTTTTTTATTTATTTGTTTTATTTTATAATAAAATGTTTGAATAACAAAAATCAGAAATTTATTAAATCTGTTCAAATAAATTGAATCACAGCCTTTTTTATTGGGATATTCCTTAATTGTTGAATCTGCAAAAAATAAATAATTAAAAATTAAAAAAAAAAAAAAAATAATCACAAAAATTCTCAAAAAAAAGTCAAACTGAGAATTAAAAAAAAAAAAAAAAATAAAACACAAAATACGTTACAAAACATGTCATTTCATGTATATTATAAAGAAAACGATAAACAATATATTTGAAGCTTTAATAATTTAATAAATAATTCTATTTTGTTATTATAAAATAATTATTAAAAACTTAAAATTTTAATAGGTTTTTAAATATATTATTTTTCCGACTTTCACAAACTTACTTCTTAATACTTTGAACACACGATTACAACTAATCAACGCAGTTGAAAATATTGCTTCATCCAACTAAGCAGAACTTTTTTCAAAACGTAAATAAAAATTAGGAGAAGAAAAGTCAACCGCTTACTATCCTGCATCCGCGTAAGCGAGAGACGATGCAGGTTATAATATGAGCCTAATGTAAATTTCTCGCTTCTTTTTATATCATACTACAAAGCGCATCAAAGATGCGCTATCGGCAGACATGAATAATTTTGTACTGCTTACTAGTACCTAAACAAATTTTGCTGGGTTGTTTAGTAATGCATAATTTAGTACATATGAAAGTTTTATGGACGTTAAAAACCCTATTTAATTTTATAAAATAATTTTTATTAACGTAAAAACTAATCTATAACATTTTTTATCAGTTTCGCACCTCAAAAATCCATAGCTCCGAAAATCATCATAAAGTGCATAAATTAGTATTGGTAAACATCACGTTTTTTTAAACCAAATATTGTAAAAAGTATAAATTTAAATTTTAAACTGTACAACAAGACTTGAACTAAAATAAAACACACGTTCCATATAAAATCTCTGAGAAAATCGGTCAAAAAAGACTATAACGTTCTTATAGTCCTAAAGGATATTAGCACTGACTTCATCCACAATTAAGCACAAGATCCATAAAATATTCTGACCGAAAATAGGTCACGTCCAAGAATAATATTTTTTTACAACACTAAGGAATGTTGTCAGTGTTGTCATAGCGTCTTATCATGTTTGGATTTCGTTCCTTAGCACGAATATAGGAAATAATTTCAATATCTTGAGCACCTGCATGATATTTTGGATTAAAAGTTGTGGACATTACTACATGCTATTGCGAAACTGAAAAGAATTCACAAAAAACAAAGTCAATGCGGTGAAAGATGTAAAAACGGCTAAAATGTGCGCTATCACTTTCATATTCATAAATACCGGTTCAAGACTGCGATAATTCGAAAATGTTTTAAGTTGTCACATATTATACTTTATTTCTTTTTCTGAATAACTTAGAAATATCAAAAAAACTAGTTCTGAAAACTAGTTCTCTTTCAAATCCTAATGGAGTCACTACTTATAATTTGGTAATTTTAACTGTCATGGACATGCTTATTCTCTAGTTTAAACAAAAAATTAATAAAATTTTAACTTTATATGAGTCAAAAGACAATAAAAATAAGATTTTCAATAATAAATAGTAAAAAAAAAAATATTAATTGCAGTGCAAAATACAGAAATTATATGGGGATACCTGGGTACCATGGGTATTGACTCCCGTAGGTATCAACTTTAAAGCCATATGAGATATATAGACCTTAATCACGACGATCTGAAGTTTCGTGGCTACATCTTTATTAATGAAGAAATGCGAGCACTTTAAAGTTAAAAATGGTCCCCGGGTATGTACCGTAGAGCTAATTTAAGCCATTATAGCTCCACTCCTGATAGGATTTTATACCCCTCTGCTAAGTATATGTGAAATTTTATATAAATCCAACAAGCCGATTAGAACTTACAGTATTATTAATTGAAGTTGCCGAAATGCAAACTTAACTATGGTACAAGAAAGTTGTTTCCTTACGCGTTATGCCAGAAATGATCTTTGTATATACGAGGTGCATTTAATTGGCCTACATCATATTTTATGAATACATAGAAGCATAATATGGTTATGATAAATTATTGAGGTCGAAAGAGACTGCAAAAAGCTTTTTATCTTAGACAGTTCCTTAACTTCCAATGCTCAAGTTTTTTCCCCATGATATCTCGATATCAACGGTTCTCAAATGTGGGTTGCAACCAACAATGGGTCCGTAAATACATTCGTGGGGATCGCGATGAGATCTTGTAAAATATTCTTGAACAAACTATTTTTCAATGTAAGTAAATACATTACTTAGATATTAGTGCAGCATATTTTAGGATTTCCCAGTGAAATTTAAAAATTTTTTTTTTTCAATAAAAATTGCGATTTTTACAAATTTTGCAAAAAATTTGGATCGAATCCAAGTTATTTTTCTACATATTGATTGAAAATATATTTTGTTGGAGTTTATTACAAAGAAATGCTTTTTAATATTGTGATCCTTTTGTAACAAAAGTAAATATTTTTTTGGTCCATAAAACGTTTATCTTTCAAAATTTTTTGATGCGTCTCCGCATTTTTATCAAGCAAGCAAACACTTACTAATTATGCCAATTATAGTTAATTTCATGCTGTCCACACGATGTGCCTTAGCGAAATGTGTTTTGACCAAAGTGTCCCATTTTTAACACTCAACGACATTTGACTTCAATTTATAATTCCAATAAATTATATTTATTGCCACTCTTATATCTATATATCCAATATTTGTTTAAATTGCAATTTTCTATATAAAAATACAAAAACCAATTTTTGCATAATTTTCAAAAAGTCCATAAAATTTTGGTATTAAATTTTTTTTTTAATGCTCCTCTGATTTTGTTATGTAAAATAACAAAAAACTAAGTTCACGCAGTAGTCCATGCCGTTTAATATGAAACTGTGAATGTGCCTCGGGAAAAACCGACTTTTTGAAAAATTTTCGCATTTGTTTTCCAAGGTTTGAGACTTGCACACTAAGCAAAATTACAACAAGTATCAATTCCTATTCCAAATTTTGTATTCGATTGAGGGACGCTAAGACCCCGTCCAAAAAACTGAAAAATTTAAAAAACTAAAAAATTTTGTCATCAAAAGTCTGCACAACACCAAATATGATGCAGAATTTATTTGTAAAGTCCGATTAGTTTACTTATGATAGAATGAGATCAAAAAGAATAAACGCGCGATCACAAATTGTAGAATAATGGGAAAAACTTGAGTTATTTTTAGCCATTTTCCATGTTCTTGAACGTTGAACAACAATCATGATTACAAGCTACATGAAAAAATAAAGAAGGAACCCGTACTACGAATGAAAATATTATGATTGAAAAAGGCAACAATGATCAAATTTGCTAGAATGGTGCGACTTATTAATGCTAAATACCCAAAACTTTTATTTTGCAAATAATTATGCAGGCTATAAAAAGAAATCCATTTTGTTTGTAAAATATAAGATTTATTTCAAAAGGAGTTAAAGTGTAACTAATGTCTAACATTTTATTTTAAATTAACAGATTTCGAAGCATTTTAGTTGAAATATAGCAAAGTCTATCCGGTTCGTGCCTTAATTGATAAGTCAAAAGTGGGTTGCGAAGGAAAATATTGTGAGAACCCCTATTTTTTTAGGTACCCCTTAAAGAAAATAAAACCCACTCTCCTAATAACATTAAAAGAAGAATGATTTTAACATACAAAAAATGTAGTTAGAGGCAAATATTATTCAAATATGTGTAAAATTTTAAAACTAAATAAAATTTACAAATGAATAGATTTATGCAGAAAAAATAAATAATAAAAGAAATTAGGCCTCAAGTAAAAAAATATGTTCATTAGAAAGAACAAAATTAAAATGAATAAGTGTAGTTACATTTAGCTATATTACATCATGTGCACAATAATATTGTTATATTAACATCAAAGGAATTAAAGTAATATTTAAGTATAAATAAACTTTTGGAAAATTAGTTAAAACATAATTTAGTTTTCGAATTTGTCGTTTATTATTTTATATTATTTTATAATTAAAATAAATTTAAAAATATTGTTTTAAAATTTATGAAACATTTATATAAAAATTGCATATGACAAAAATATATCTCTTTAATTTTATAATTAAATCTTTTTTTCATATGATTTATTTATCCTTTTACTTTTACAGCCTATTTATAAACCTCTGATTCTTAAGTATATATTTAGCTTTAATTTTATTTTTTAGCAAGACTAGAAAAAATTACCTGCCACATTCAATAAATTGTCTTATAACATTTCCCCTGTTTATATATTCTTATTTTTTATTTATTTCGTGATTCTTTCATAGTTTCTATTTAAATATACTTTTATGGCAAAATATAGTATTTCCAAAGTACTTTTTTCATTAAACTATTTATATGCTAACAGCAATTAATTTTGATGAGTGTGCTGAATAAAATAAGAAAAAGCAAAAGAAAGAAAAATATTTCACAAAATGATCGGTGTTGCATCAAAAACAAATGTCTGTGATCTGCAATGAAGCATATGCTGTTGATCTGATGGTGGCTGGATGTTGATGGTGACGTTGATGTTGAAGGGTGCAACATGCAGAACTAAGAAAACAAGTTCACACATTGGGCTCTTTAGATCATTACAAAATATCAAAGAAATATTTGCCGGTTGGCAGTGAAGATGACAAAAAAATATATAAAAGAAATAAAATGAAGTGTTGCAATATGATGTAGAGTAGATAGAAGAAGATGATAGAAGTTTTTTTTAGGAGAAAATATATTTTATTTTTTAATTTATGCATTGAAATATTTTAAAAATCTAATTGCATTTAAATTATTTAAAGATGCTATCTGCTGATGAAAAATGATAAGTGATCATAGAATTGATCAAATATTTTTAAGTATTTCATAAAAATATTAGGATTTGGGTGCGTCGGTTGGGTAGAATATAATTTGTAATAGTATTACAAAAGATAGATAGATAGATAGATAGATAGATAGATAGATAGATAGATAGATAGATAGATAGATAGATAGATAGATAGATAGATAGATAGATAGATAGATAGATAGATAGATAGATAGATAGATAGATAGATAGATAGATAGATAGATAGATAGATAGATAGATAGATAGATAGATAGATAGATAGATAGATAGATAGATAGATAGATAGATAGATAGATAGATAGATAGATAGATAGATAGATAGATAGATAGATAGATAGATAGATAGATAGATAGATAGATAGATAGATAGATAGATAGATAGATAGATAGATAGATAGATAGATAGATAGATAGATAGATAGATAGATAGATAGATAGATAGATAGATAGATAGATAGATAGATAGATAGATAGATAGATAGATAGATAGATAGATAGATAGATAGATAGATAGATAGATAGATAGATAGATAGATAGATAGATAGATAGATAGATAGATAGATAGATAGATAGATAGATAGATAGATAGATAGATAGATAGATAGATAGATAGATAGATAGATAGATAGATAGATAGATAGATAGATAGATAGATAGATAGATAGATAGATAGATAGATAGATAGATAGATAGATAGATAGATAGATAGATAGATAGATAGATAGATAGATAGATAGATAGATAGATAGATAGATAGATAGATAGATAGATAGATAGATAGATAGATAGATAGATAGATAGATAGATAGATAGATAGATAGATAGATAGATAGATAGATAGATAGATAGATAGATAGATAGATAGATAGATAGATAGATAGATAGATAGATAGATAGATAGATAGATAGATAGATAGATAGATAGATAGATAGATAGATAGATAGATAGATAGATAGATAGATAGATAGATAGATAGATAGATAGATAGATAGATAGATAGATAGATAGATAGATAGATAGATAGATAGATAGATAGATAGATAGATAGATAGATAGATAGATAGATAGATAGATAGATAGATAGATAGATAGATAGATAGATAGATAGATAGATAGATAGATAGATAGATAGATAGATAGATAGATAGATAGATAGATAGATAGATAGATAGATAGATAGATAGATAGATAGATAGATAGATAGATAGATAGATAGATAGATAGATAGATAGATAGATAGATAGATAGATAGATAGATAGATAGATAGATAGATAGATAGATAGATAGATAGATAGATAGATAGATAGATAGATAGATAGATAGATAGATAGATAGATAGATAGATAGATAGATAGATAGATAGATAGATAGATAGATAGATAGATAGATAGATAGATAGATAGATAGATAGATAGATAGATAGATAGATAGATAGATAGATAGATAGATAGATAGATAGATAGATAGATAGATAGATAGATAGATAGATAGATAGATAGATAGATAGATAGATAGATAGATAGATAGATAGATAGATAGATAGATAGATAGATAGATAGATAGATAGATAGATAGATAGATAGATAGATAGATAGATAGATAGATAGATAGATAGATAGATAGATAGATAGATAGATAGATAGATAGATAGATAGATAGATAGATAGATAGATAGATAGATAGATAGATAGATAGATAGATAGATAGATAGATAGATAGATAGATAGATAGATAGATAGATAGATAGATAGATAGATAGATAGATAGATAGATAGATAGATAGATAGATAGATAGATAGATAGATAGATAGATAGATAGATAGATAGATAGATAGATAGATAGATAGATAGATAGATAGATAGATAGATAGATAGATAGATAGATAGATAGATAGATAGATAGATAGATAGATAGATAGATAGATAGATAGATAGATAGATAGATAGATAGATAGATAGATAGATAGATAGATAGATAGATAGATAGATAGATAGATAGATAGATAGATAGATAGATAGATAGATAGATAGATAGATAGATAGATAGATAGATAGATAGATAGATAGATAGATAGATAGATAGATAGATAGATAGATAGATAGATAGATAGATAGATAGATAGATAGATAGATAGATAGATAGATAGATAGATAGATAGATAGATAGATAGATAGATAGATAGATAGATAGATAGATAGATAGATAGATAGATAGATAGATAGATAGATAGATAGATAGATAGATAGATAGATAGATAGATAGATAGATAGATAGATAGATAGATAGATAGATAGATAGATAGATAGATAGATAGATAGATAGATAGATAGATAGATAGATAGATAGATAGATAGATAGATAGATAGATAGATAGATAGATAGATAGATAGATAGATAGATAGATAGATAGATAGATAGATAGATAGATAGATAGATAGATAGATAGATAGATAGATAGATAGATAGATAGATAGATAGATAGATAGATAGATAGATAGATAGATAGATAGATAGATAGATAGATAGATAGATAGATAGATAGATAGATAGATAGATAGATAGATAGAGATAGATAGATAGATAGATAGATAGATAGATAGATAGATAGATAGATAGATAGATAGATAGATAGATAGATAGATAGATAGATAGATAGATAGATAAGATAGATAGATAGATAGATAGATAGATAGATAGATAGATAGATAGATAGATAGATAGATAGATAGATAGATAGATAGATAGATAGATAGATAGATAGATAGATAGATAGATAGATAGATAGATAGATAGATAGATAGATAGATAGATAGATAGATAGATAGATAGATAGTAGATAATAGATAGATAGATAGATAGATAGATAGATAGATAGATAGATAGATAGATAGATAGATAGATAGATAGATAGATAGATAGATAGATAGATAGATAGATAGATAGATAGATAGATAGATAGATAGATAGATAGATAGATAATAGATAGATAGATAGATAGATAGATAGATAGATAGATAGATAGATAGATAGATAGATAGATAGATAGATAGATAGATAGATAGATAGATAGATAGATAGATAGATAGATAGATAGATAGATAGATAGATAGATAGATAGATAGATAGATAGATAGATAGATAGATAGATAGATAGATAGATAGATAGATAGATAGATAGATAGATAGATAGATAGATAGATAGATAGATAGATAGATAGATAGATAGATAGATAGATAGATAGATAGATAGATAGATAGATAGATAGATAGATAGATAGATAGATAGATAGATAGATAGATAGATAGATAGATAGATAGATAGATAGATAGATAGATAGATAGATAGATAGATAGATAGATAGATAGATAGATAGATAGATAGATAGATAGATAGATAGATAGATAGATAGATAGATAGATAGATAGATAGATAGATAGATAGATAGATAGATAGATAGATAGATAGATAGATAGATAGATAGATAGATAGATAGATAGATAGATAGATAGATAGATAGATAGATAGATAGATAGATAGATAGATAGATAGATAGATAGATAGATAGATAGATAGATAGATAGATAGATAGATAGATAGATAGATAGATAGATAGATAGATAGATAGATAGATAGATAGATAGATAGATAGATAGATAGATAGATAGATAGATAGATAGATAGATAGATAGATAGATAGATAGATAGATAGATAGATAGATAGATAGATAGATAGATAGATAGATAGATAGATAGATAGATAGATAGATAGATAGATAGATAGATAGATAGATAGATAGATAGATAGATAGATAGATAGATAGATAGATAGATAGATAGATAGATAGATAGATAGATAGATAGATAGATAGATAGATAGATAGATAGATAGATAGATAGATAGATAGATAGATAGATAGATAGATAGATAGATAGATAGATAGATAGATAGATAGATAGATAGATAGATAGATAGATAGATAGATAGATAGATAGATAGATAGATAGATAGATAGATAGATAGATAGATAGATAGATAGATAGATAGATAGATAGATAGATAGATAGATAGATAGATAGATAGATAGATAGATAGATAGATAGATAGATAGATAGATAGATAGATAGATAGATTAGATAGATAGATAGATAGATAGATAGATAGATAGATAGATAGATAGATAGATAGATAGATAGATAGAATAGATAGATAGATAGATAGATAGATAGATAGATAGATAGATAGATAGATAGATAGATAGATAGATAGATAGATAGATAGATAGATAGATAGATAGATAGATAGATAGATAGATAGATAGATAGATAGATAGATAGATAGATAGATAGATAGATAGATAGATAGATAGATAGATAGATAGATAGATAGATAGATAGATAGATAGATAGATAGATAGATAGATAGATAGATAGATAGATAGATAGATAGATAGATAGATAGATAGATAGATAGATAGATAGATAGATAGATAGATAGATAGATAGATAGATAGATAGATAGATAGATAGATAGATAGATAGATAGATAGATAGATAGATAGATAGATAGATAGATAGATAGATAGATAGATAGATAGATAGATAGATAGATAGATAGATAGATAGATAGATAGATAGATAGATAGATAGATAGATAGATAGATAGATAGATAGATAGATAGATAGATAGATAGATAGATAGATAGATAGATAGATAGATAGATAGATAGATAGATAGATAGATAGATAGATAGATAGATAGATAGATAGATAGATAGATAGATAGATAGATAGATAGATAGATAGATAGATAGATAGATAGATAGATAGATAGATAGATGATAGATAGATAGATAGATAGATAGATAGATAGATAGATAGATAGATAGATAGATAGATAGATAGATAGATAGATAGATAGATAGATAGATAGATAGATAGATAGATAGATAGATAGATAGATAGATAGATAGATAGATAGATAGATAGATAGATAGATAGATAGATAGATAGATAGATAGATAGATAGATAGATAGATAGATAGATAGATAGATAGATAGATAGATAGATAGATAGATAGATAGATAGATAGATAGATAGATAGATAGATAGATAGATAGATAGATAGATAGATAGATAGATAGATAGATAGATAGATAGATAGATAGATAGATAGATAGATAGATAGATAGATAGATAGATAGATAGATAGATAGATAGATAGATAGATAGATAGATAGATAGATAGATAGATAGATAGATAGATAGATAGATAGATAGATAGATAGATAGATAGATAGATAGATAGATAGATAGATAGATAGATAGATAGATAGATAGATAGATAGATAGATAGATAGATAGATAGATAGATAGATAGATAGATAGATAGATAGATAGATAGATAGATAGATAGATAGATAGATAGATAGATAGATAGATAGATAGATAGATAGATAGATAGATAGATAGATAGATAGATAGATAGATAGATAGATAGATAGATAGATAGATAGATAGATAGATAGATAGATAGATAGATAGATAGATAGATAGATAGATAGATAGATAGATAGATAGATAGATAGATAGATAGATAGATAGATAGATAGATAGATAGATAGATAGATAGATAGATAGATAGATAGATAGATAGATAGATAGATAGATAGATAGATAGATAGATAGATAGATAGATAGATAGATAGATAGATAGATAGATAGATAGATAGATAGATAGATAGATAGATAGATAGATAGATAGATAGATAGATAGATAGATAGATAGATAGATAGATAGATAGATAGATAGATAGATAGATAGATAGATAGATAGATAGATAGATAGATAGATAGATAGATAGATAGATAGATAGATAGATAGATAGATAGATAGATAGATAGATAGATAGATAGATAGATAGATAGATAGATAGATAGATAGATAGATAGATAGATAGATAGATAGATAGATAGATAGATAGATAGATAGATAGATAGATAGATAGATAGATAGATAGATAGATAGATAGATAGATAGATAGATAGATAGATAGATAGATAGATAGATAGATAGATAGATAGATAGATAGATAGATAGATAGATAGATAGATAGATAGATAGATAGATAGATAGATAGATAGATAGATAGATAGATAGATAGATAGATAGATAGATAGATAGATAGATAGATAGATAGATAGATAGATAGATAGATAGATAGATAGATAGATAGATAGATAGATAGATAGATAGATAGATAGATAGATAGATAGATAGATAGATAGATAGATAGATAGATAGATAGATAGATAGATAGATAGATAGATAGATAGATAGATAGATAGATAGATAGATAGATAGATAGATAGATAGATAGATAGATAGATAGATAGATAGATAGATAGATAGATAGATAGATAGATAGATAGATAGATAGATAGATAGATAGATAGATAGATAGATAGATAGATAGATAGATAGATAGATAGATAGATAGATAGATAGATAGATAGATAGATAGATAGATAGATAGATAGATAGATAGATAGATAGATAGATAGATAGATAGATAGATAGATAGATAGATAGATAGATAGATAGATAGATAGATAGATAGATAGATAGATAGATAGATAGATAGATAGATAGATAGATAGATAGATAGATAGATAGATAGATAGATAGATAGATAGATAGATAGATAGATAGATAGATAGATAGATAGATAGATAGATAGATAGATAGATAGATAGATAGATAGATAGATAGATAGATAGATAGATAGATAGATAGATAGATAGATAGATAGATAGATAGATAGATAGATAGATAGATAGATAGATAGATAGATAGATAGATAGATAGATAGATAGATAGATAGATAGATAGATAGATAGATAGATAGATAGATAGATAGATAGATAGATAGATAGATAGATAGATAGATAGATAGATAGATAGATAGATAGATAGATAGATAGATAGATAGATAGATAGATAGATAGATAGATAGATAGATAGATAGATAGATAGATAGATAGATAGATAGATAGATAGATAGATAGATAGATAGATAGATAGATAGATATAGATAGATAGATAGATAGATAGATAGATAGATAGATAGATAGATAGATAGATAGATAGATAGATAGATAGATAGATAGATAGATAGATAGATAGATAGATAGATAGATAGATAGATAGATAGATAGATAGATAGATAGATAGATAGATAGATAGATAGATAGATAGATAGATAGATAGATAGATAGATAGATAGATAGATAGATAGATAGATAGATAGATAGATAGATAGATAGATAGATAGATAGATAGATAGATAGATAGATAGATAGATAGATAGATAGATAGATAGATAGATAGATAGATAGATAGATAGATAGATAGATAGATAGATAGATAGATAGATAGATAGATAGATAGATAGATAGATAGATAGATAGATAGATAGATAGATAGATAGATAGATAGATAGATAGATAGATAGATAGATAGATAGATAGATAGATAGATAGATAGATAGATAGATAGATAGATAGATAGATAGATAGATAGATAGATAGATAGATAGATAGATAGATAGATAGATAGATAGATAGATAGATAGATAGATAGATAGATAGATAGATAGATAGATAGATAGATAGATAGATAGATAGATAGATAGATAGATAGATAGATAGATAGATAGATAGATAGATAGATAGATAGATAGATAGATAGATAGATAGATAGATAGATAGATAGATAGATAGATAGATAGATAGATAGATAGATAGATAGATAGATAGATAGATAGATAGATAGATAGATAGATAGATAGATAGATAGATAGATAGATAGATAGATAGATAGATAGATAGATAGATAGATAGATAGATAGATAGATAGATAGATAGATAGATAGATAGATAGATAGATAGATAGATAGATAGATAGATAGATAGATAGATAGATAGATAGATAGATAGATAGATAGATAGATAGATAGATAGATAGATAGATAGATAGATAGATAGATAGATAGATAGATAGATAGATAGATAGATAGATAGATAGATAGATAGATAGATAGATAGATAGATAGATAGATAGATAGATAGATAGATAGATAGATAGATAGATAGATAGATAGATAGATAGATAGATAGATAGATAGATAGATAGATAGATAGATAGATAGATAGATAGATAGATAGATAGATAGATAGATAGATAGATAGATAGATAGATAGATAGATAGATAGATAGATAGATAGATAGATAGATAGATAGATAGATAGATAGATAGATAGATAGATAGATAGATAGATAGATAGATAGATAGATAGATAGATAGATAGATAGATAGATAGATAGATAGATAGATAGATAGATAGATAGATAGATAGATAGATAGATAGATAGATAGATAGATAGATAGATAGATAGATAGATAGATAGATAGATAGATAGATAGATAGATAGATAGATAGATAGATAGATAGATAGATAGATAGATAGATAGATAGATAGATAGATAGATAGATAGATAGATAGATAGATAGATAGATAGATAGATAGATAGATAGATAGATAGATAGATAGATAGATAGATAGATAGATAGATAGATAGATAGATAGATAGATAGATAGATAGATAGATAGATAGATAGATAGATAGATAGATAGATAGATAGATAGATAGATAGATAGATAGATAGATAGATAGATAGATAGATAGATAGATAGATAGATAGATAGATAGATAGATAGATAGATAGATAGATAGATAGATAGATAGATAGATAGATAGATAGATAGATAGATAGATAGATAGATAGATAGATAGATAGATAGATAGATAGATAGATAGATAGATAGATAGATAGATAGATAGATAGATAGATAGATAGATAGATAGATAGATAGATAGATAGATAGATAGATAGATAGATAGATAGATAGATAGATAGATAGATAGATAGATAGATAGATAGATAGATAGATAGATAGATAGATAGATAGATAGATAGATAGATAGATAGATAGATAGATAGATAGATAGATAGATAGATAGATAGATAGATAGATAGATAGATAGATAGATAGATAGATAGATAGATAGATAGATAGATAGATAGATAGATAGATAGATAGATAGATAGATAGATAGATAGATAGATAGATAGATAGATAGATAGATAGATAGATAGATAGATAGATAGATAGATAGATAGATAGATAGATAGATAGATAGATAGATAGATAGATAGATAGATAGATAGATAGATAGATAGATAGATAGATAGATAGATAGATAGATAGATAGATAGATAGATAGATAGATAGATAGATAGATAGATAGATAGATAGATAGATAGATAGATAGATAGATAGATAGATAGATAGATAGATAGATAGATAGATAGATAGATAGATAGATAGATAGATAGATAGATAGATAGATAGATAGATAGATAGATAGATAGATAGATAGATAGATAGATAGATAGATAGATAGATAGATAGATAGATAGATAGATAGATAGATAGATAGATAGATAGATAGATAGATAGATAGATAGATAGATAGATAGATAGATAGATAGATAGATAGATAGATAGATAGATAGATAGATAGATAGATAGATAGATAGATAGATAGATAGATAGATAGATAGATAGATAGATAGATAGATAGATAGATAGATAGATAGATAGATAGATAGATAGATAGATAGATAGATAGATAGATAGATAGATAGATAGATAGATAGATAGATAGATAGATAGATAGATAGATAGATAGATAGATAGATAGATAGATAGATAGATAGATAGATAGATAGATAGATAGATAGATAGATAGATAGATAGATAGATAGATAGATAGATAGATAGATAGATAGATAGATAGATAGATAGATAGATAGATAGATAGATAGATAGATAGATAGATAGATAGATAGATAGATAGATAGATAGATAGATAGATAGATAGATAGATAGATAGATAGATAGATAGATAGATAGATAGATAGATAGATAGATAGATAGATAGATAGATAGATAGATAGATAGATAGATAGATAGATAGATAGATAGATAGATAGATAGATAGATAGATAGATAGATAGATAGATAGATAGATAGATAGATAGATAGATAGATAGATAGATAGATAGATAGATAGATAGATAGATAGATAGATAGATAGATAGATAGATAGATAGATAGATAGATAGATAGATAGATAGATAGATAGATAGATAGATAGATAGATAGATAGATAGATAGATAGATAGATAGATAGATAGATAGATAGATAGATAGATAGATAGATAGATAGATAGATAGATAGATAGATAGATAGATAGATAGATAGATAGATAGATAGATAGATAGATAGATAGATAGATAGATAGATAGATAGATAGATAGATAGATAGATAGATAGATAGATAGATAGATAGATAGATAGATAGATAGATAGATAGATAGATAGATAGATAGATAGATAGATAGATAGATAGATAGATAGATAGATAGATAGATAGATAGATAGATAGATAGATAGATAGATAGATAGATAGATAGATAGATAGATAGATAGATAGATAGATAGATAGATAGATAGATAGATAGATAGATAGATAGATAGATAGATAGATAGATAGATAGATAGATAGATAGATAGATAGATAGATAGATAGATAGATAGATAGATAGATAGATAGATAGATAGATAGATAGATAGATAGATAGATAGATAGATAGATAGATAGATAGATAGATAGATAGATAGATAGATAGATAGATAGATAGATAGATAGATAGATAGATAGATAGATAGATAGATAGATAGATAGATAGATAGATAGATAGATAGATAGATAGATAGATAGATAGATAGATAGATAGATAGATAGATAGATAGATAGATAGATAGATAGATAGATAGATAGATAGATAGATAGATAGATAGATAGATAGATAGATAGATAGATAGATAGATAGATAGATAGATAGATAGATAGATAGATAGATAGATAGATAGATAGATAGATAGATAGATAGATAGATAGATAGATAGATAGATAGATAGATAGATAGATAGATAGATAGATAGATAGATAGATAGATAGATAGATAGATAGATAGATAGATAGATAGATAGATAGATAGATAGATAGATAGATAGATAGATAGATAGATAGATAGATAGATAGATAGATAGATAGATAGATAGATAGATAGATAGATAGATAGATAGATAGATAGATAGATAGATAGATAGATAGATAGATAGATAGATAGATAGATAGATAGATAGATAGATAGATAGATAGATAGATAGATAGATAGATAGATAGATAGATAGATAGATAGATAGATAGATAGATAGATAGATAGATAGATAGATAGATAGATAGATAGATAGATAGATAGATAGATAGATAGATAGATAGATAGATAGATAGATAGATAGATAGATAGATAGATAGATAGATAGATAGATAGATAGATAGATAGATAGATAGATAGATAGATAGATAGATAGATAGATAGATAGATAGATAGATAGATAGATAGATAGATAGATAGATAGATAGATAGATAGATAGATAGATAGATAGATAGATAGATAGATAGATAGATAGATAGATAGATAGATAGATAGATAGATAGATAGATAGATAGATAGATAGATAGATAGATAGATAGATAGATAGATAGATAGATAGATAGATAGATAGATAGATAGATAGATAGATAGATAGATAGATAGATAGATAGATAGATAGATAGATAGATAGATAGATAGATAGATAGATAGATAGATAGATAGATAGATAGATAGATAGATAGATAGATAGATAGATAGATAGATAGATAGATAGATAGATAGATAGATAGATAGATAGATAGATAGATAGATAGATAGATAGATAGATAGATAGATAGATAGATAGATAGATAGATAGATAGATAGATAGATAGATAGATAGATAGATAGATAGATAGATAGATAGATAGATAGATAGATAGATAGATAGATAGATAGATAGATAGATAGATAGATAGATAGATAGATAGATAGATAGATAGATAGATAGATAGATAGATAGATAGATAGATAGATAGATAGATAGATAGATAGATAGATAGATAGATAGATAGATAGATAGATAGATAGATAGATAGATAGATAGATAGATAGATAGATAGATAGATAGATAGATAGATAGATAGATAGATAGATAGATAGATAGATAGATAGATAGATAGATAGATAGATAGATAGATAGATAGATAGATAGATAGATAGATAGATAGATAGATAGATAGATAGATAGATAGATAGATAGATAGATAGATAGATAGATAGATAGATAGATAGATAGATAGATAGATAGATAGATAGATAGATAGATAGATAGATAGATAGATAGATAGATAGATAGATAGATAGATAGATAGATAGATAGATAGATAGATAGATAGATAGATAGATAGATAGATAGATAGATAGATAGATAGATAGATAGATAGATAGATAGATAGATAGATAGATAGATAGATAGATAGATAGATAGATAGATAGATAGATAGATAGATAGATAGATAGATAGATAGATAGATAGATAGATAGATAGATAGATAGATAGATAGATAGATAGATAGATAGATAGATAGATAGATAGATAGATAGATAGATAGATAGATAGATAGATAGATAGATAGATAGATAGATAGATAGATAGATAGATAGATAGATAGATAGATAGATAGATAGATAGATAGATAGATAGATAGATAGATAGATAGATAGATAGATAGATAGATAGATAGATAGATAGATAGATAGATAGATAGATAGATAGATAGATAGATAGATAGATAGATAGATAGATAGATAGATAGATAGATAGATAGATAGATAGATAGATAGATAGATAGATAGATAGATAGATAGATAGATAGATAGATAGATAGATAGATAGATAGATAGATAGATAGATAGATAGATAGATAGATAGATAGATAGATAGATAGATAGATAGATAGATAGATAGATAGATAGATAGATAGATAGATAGATAGATAGATAGATAGATAGATAGATAGATAGATAGATAGATAGATAGATAGATAGATAGATAGATAGATAGATAGATAGATAGATAGATAGATAGATAGATAGATAGATAGATAGATAGATAGATAGATAGATAGATAGATAGATAGATAGATAGATAGATAGATAGATAGATAGATAGATAGATAGATAGATAGATAGATAGATAGATAGATAGATAGATAGATAGATAGATAGATAGATAGATAGATAGATAGATAGATAGATAGATAGATAGATAGATAGATAGATAGATAGATAGATAGATAGATAGATAGATAGATAGATAGATAGATAGATAGATAGATAGATAGATAGATAGATAGATAGATAGATAGATAGATAGATAGATAGATAGATAGATAGATAGATAGATAGATAGATAGATAGATAGATAGATAGATAGATAGATAGATAGATAGATAGATAGATAGATAGATAGATAGATAGATAGATAGATAGATAGATAGATAGATAGATAGATAGATAGATAGATAGATAGATAGATAGATAGATAGATAGATAGATAGATAGATAGATAGATAGATAGATAGATAGATAGATAGATAGATAGATAGATAGATAGATAGATAGATAGATAGATAGATAGATAGATAGATAGATAGATAGATAGATAGATAGATAGATAGATAGATAGATAGATAGATAGATAGATAGATAGATAGATAGATAGATAGATAGATAGATAGATAGATAGATAGATAGATAGATAGATAGATAGATAGATAGATAGATAGATAGATAGATAGATAGATAGATAGATAGATAGATAGATAGATAGATAGATAGATAGATAGATAGATAGATAGATAGATAGATAGATAGATAGATAGATAGATAGATAGATAGATAGATAGATAGATAGATAGATAGATAGATAGATAGATAGATAGATAGATAGATAGATAGATAGATAGATAGATAGATAGATAGATAGATAGATAGATAGATAGATAGATAGATAGATAGATAGATAGATAGATAGATAGATAGATAGATAGATAGATAGATAGATAGATAGATAGATAGATAGATAGATAGATAGATAGATAGATAGATAGATAGATAGATAGATAGATAGATAGATAGATAGATAGATAGATAGATAGATAGATAGATAGATAGATAGATAGATAGATAGATAGATAGATAGATAGATAGATAGATAGATAGATAGATAGATAGATAGATAGATAGATAGATAGATAGATAGATAGATAGATAGATAGATAAATAAATAAATAAATAAATAAATAAATAAATAAATAAATAAATAAATAAATAAATAAATAAATAAATAAATAAATAAATAAATAAATAAGTAAATGTTTGTAGCGATTAAATCCATTTAGTACAGATTTGTTTTATTCTTCCTTTCAAACCTCTATTTTCATAAAATTCCAACAATACGAAATTAATCTTTATTTTCTCATATCAAACCCATTTTTTATTTTACCAAAATTTTCTTTCACATTAAATCATCTTTTATTTATAATAAACCAAACAATTTCCTGCCTTTTTTCAATTATCTTAAAGTAATTTACTTAAAGTATAAAATTTTCAACATATTTCTTTTTAGGCTTTCAAAATCCTATTCATAATTTATAAGATGACCAAATAAGAAAAATATGGTAGAGGAGAAACAGAGCATATAAAACAATTACAAGTTCTTATAACGCCTAAAATTATGTTACAATTGTTGGCTTGAAAAAGCAACTAAATAAATAAGAGCAAAAATTAAAATCCACAAAATTGCTTGTAAAATAATAAAAAAAAAACTAAGTACAACCAATAGCAGTAGCAGCAGTAAAAATTACTTAAAAATACCCAAAGGGAAATAAATAATAGTATGAAAAACAATATGAAAATTACAAACAAATTGTTTTTTTTCACAACTCTCTTTAGTAAGTAATATTTACAATTGTAAATGGATGTTAGTAGGAGAGTGTATTGGTGTTTTGGTATTTGTATTATTTAATACTAATATAGCAGTAGCTGTTGCTTTTAAGAGGATACACGTTTTCGGAAATTAAGTTTTAACAATACCCTTGTAACTTATTTCATAACACATTTCTTGAGCAAAGAAAATCTTCCATATATTTTATGTTTAAAATAGAACTTTTGTTTCCTCAATTTTAAATCTCAAAAATCCTTACACAATTATTTAATCATCTAGATTGAATTTATAAACAAAAATCCTTAAATATTTTCTAAATTTTGCTTTAAGTACCTCAGTTTTTATACCTCTTTCTCTATTCGACCTAAACTCTGTTTATACATTTTTTTTCATTGTTTTTCCCCTCCTTATAATAATCAGTTGTTGTTATTACTCTTGTATTTTATGTTAAAATTTTTTTTGTTCCTACTATTACTACTATAAAGTCTATATTGTGCTGAGTTCACTTACAAAACCATTTGCATAATTTAAAGCGTAACATTTTTTGTTTTGTTTTGTTCTACTTGCAAATTGATATTACAAGCTTCACTTGTTGCAAGTTTGGTGTGGGACCACCACAGCCTCTTTTCTAGGGAAAAAGTAACTAGGCTGTTTTAAAGTAAATTAAAGTGGAAAGTTTAAAGTAAGTAGCTAAATAAAGGAACAAAGAAATCCAAAGATGAATGCTATATAGATGAAATTACTTCTAAAGAAAAAAGCGCTTAAATAAAATTAAAAAATAATAATAAATAAAATTACTAAATATAATAACACCAAAATGAATGCATTAAAAAAGATATGTGGGCTCTATATTAGAAAATAACTATATGAAATTTTAACAAAAAGATACATTGGATCCAAAAACAGAATACAACCTGGATCGTTATCTAAGAACGTCTTGTTAAAGGTACGAAAAACGCATTTTACTTTGGCATGTAAATTTTATAAAAACTTCCAAATCTAGTAAATATAGTAAAAATAGAAAAGGAACAAATTTATTTTTACTGAAGCTATTTGGTGTCAGAAAGCTGCAAATGCACTCTATCTGTGCTAGCTTGGTATTACGATCTATGATTTTTGTTTGAAGTTATCATCTTCAATACAAGTTCTGCAGAAGTGTTACTTTGACAGAATACATTCTATGAAACGGGCTTAACACTGGTTCTTGGTTTTTGGCTTAAACTAGTTTTGCAAAAGCGTTTGGCATCTAGCAAACTTTCTTTGGAACGGCTCTGAAACCAGATGTTTAATCAATCATTTTTGTTTGATATTGTTTTCATTCCAACTAGCCATTTCTAAAAGTCGCTTGATTAAATCTATTTCAGAGAAGGGAAGTCCTCTATCTATTATGAATGAAACCCCTTGTGAGGAGCTTGTAGTGGCCACCCGCGATAGTTTACACAAAGCGGGGAAAAAAAAGGCATCTGAAGTGGTATCATTGGTGCATTCTGACAAAGAAGTAGCAGTTGAAGAATAAAAAAAACTATTGCTTCAGAGGTTAGTAAACCTATTGCATATACGCCCGATGAAGCCTTGGGTCTATACGGGTACGGTGGTTTCTCAAAACATTCCTACAAACTTATGCAAACTGGTGCAAAAATAAGAAATGCAAACATATATCCATCATATGATACATTGTAGTTAGCAAAAAAAAAAAAAAAATGTTATCCTCTCGGAGTCGAAATTACTGATAGGTCTGCAGAAGTGTCTTAGCAGAGCTTGGCTGACCATACTGTAAGGAGGATAGTTGAATTGCAAAAGGAGCGTTTTGTGAATATCAATGAAGATCCAATTACAGCCATATATAAATGGGGATGTGATGGTAGTAGTGGACATTCCACTTATCGACAACGATTTTCTGACGCTGAATCGCTTCGAATAGATGAAAACACATTTGCTGCGTGCATTGTGTCATTGCAAATAAAAATGGGGAGATGTTATTCTTTGGGAAAATTCACTACCATCTTCAACACGGTTTTGTAGACCAACTAAATTGATATTCGAAAAAGAAACCTCTGAATTAGTTAGTAGGGAAGTTGAAGCAGTTAAAAAGCAAATTTCGGAAATAAAGCCCACACAATTTGAGTTTTTTCAAATATATCACAAATTTTACATGACCATGATAGATGGAAAAGTGTTTAGTGTTATAGCAGAATCCTCGTCGCAAAAATATGGCATTTGCGGAGCCACACCTACTATGATGAACGACGACATGTAATACAAATATGTTTGAATATGGCTTGTCAACACTCTATGCGTGGATAAGATGCTTTGAATGCATTATTCACATTGCTTACCGAATGCCTATAAAAAAATGGCAAATTCGTGGTTGTGATAAAGACATTGTTCAACAAACTAAACTAGACACACAAGAAAAATTGAGAAATAGAATGTCAGGAAATACTAATAACGGTAACACTGTAAGAAAATTTTTTCAAGAGCCAAATTTAGCTGCTATTTTGACTGGAGTCAATGTAGAATTAATAAGCAGATTTAGTGTAATTTTACGAACTATGTTGTGTGGGTATAAAGTTAATATACATGCTTTTCAAATGTATTGTATGCAAACAACAGAAATATATGTCCATGGTTTTATATGCCGTCTTCCGTGCACAAAATCTCTAAACGCCCTTCTTTGTATTCCCGAAACCAAATAATAGTAGATAATGACGTCCAAAGCTTACTTTTAGAACAAAATATACAAGAAGGCGCTGTTTGTTCTTAAATTTCTGATTCTAATTAGAAACATGTATTTTTTCCTTTAAACTAAATTATTAATTATTCTAACTAAATTATATAATTATCAGAATAAGGTGCAGCGACTGGCTTGTCTCTCAATCACTGGTTCAATGGGTTCCACCCCCCAAGCCAGTCTGGCGACTATGCTTGACATCCCTCCCCTTGATATTTTTATTAGAAATATCTCCGCCAAGTCCGCTTTACGACTCAAAGAGTCGGGCGAACTCAGGCATTGTCGCGTTGGTCACGGCACTATATTGAATTTAATAGGCAGATCAGCTCGTATACAGGGGACTGACTATTTAATACCGAGAATGAATTTTGATAGAACATTCGATATCAGAATCCCATCTAGGGAAGATTGGGCAACAAATTCCGTCTTTAAGGAATTTGCAATCTCAATATTCACTGATGGTTCTAAGACAGATACTGGCACTGGCTCGGGTATATTCTCTGATGACATTTCGATGTCTCTCAGATTACCCAATTCGTTCACGGTCTTTCAAGCCGAAGTATATGCCATTAACATGGCAGCGAAGCGAATTCAGGAATTTAATTTCTGCGCTTCGAACATTGATATATATGTGGACAGCCTTGCAGCAATTAAGGCTCTGAACTCCCCCATTGTAAGATCAAGATGTGTTGACGACTGTATACGCTCCTTAACTCAGCTAAGACACTTTCGGGTGGAGCTGATATGGGTTCCGGGCCATACAGGTATACTAGGTAACGAAATGGCGGATGAATGCGCAGTAAATGCATCGTCTTTGGACGAGGCACTCGCTTGCGAGGACGTTCTCACTCCCTTCGTTACTGTATCAAATACTCTTGATGAATGGGCGGTGAATGAGATAGAAAACAGGTGGCCCTCAATCACCACTTGTAGACTATCAAGAACTCTCTGGCCACTCCGGTCTCGGAGTAGAACTAGAGCATTACTTTCTCTTGATAGATCATCGATAAGGCTTCTAGTAGGCGTATGATCGGGCGTATGTCGGAACATATGGGTTACCCAGGGAATAGCTTTTGTAGAAGTTGTTTAGATGATGAAGAAGAGGAATCCGTACAGCACTTGTTATGTGAATGTCCAGCACTGAAAGGGCGTAGACTGAGACACCTCGGTAGACAACTCTTCCAAGATCTGGATTGTCTCAATGACATGCCACTTTCACCATTTGCCCCTTTTTCAACCAGCTGGCCACTTTTTTTGCCCCTTTTTAAATGGTGACTAAATGGCGACTTTTTAAGACTATGCGCTAAATGACTAGAAACTAAGTTGTTTGAAATATATCGACCAATTATATATTAATTTCAACGAATAAATTAATCATTTTGAGATTGTTTTATTCAAATTGTTAGTAACTAAAAATAATAATAAAGTTTATGAACAGTTATTTATATCATCATATGCCGAATTTTTTTGCTCTGGATTGAACAAATAAATAAAAAAAAAAAAAAAATAGATTCGATGAATCCTAATTTGTCTTACAGACTTAAGCCAATACCTGTGAATCCATGTGCTCCGTCTTAAATTTTTCCGAAGGGGATGTGAAAGACTAGAGTATGAGTGAAGAACTCGTACAAAAGTACAGAAGTTTAATTAATTAAAAGAGGATTGTATGTTAACTATTTTTGTGAATAAATCTATATTTTTACAATAATAAATTTTTTTACAAAATAGTTATAAATTATGTTGTTATTAATAAAACTGAATTTTGTAGTTTTTATTAAATTTTTTTGTTTTTGTTGTTATCAAACAAACAAATTTAAAGAGTTTTTTTTGTTTTAAAGCAATTGACCCCTTTTTTTTTAAAAAATCCCCTTTTTTGGCGACTTTTTATTTTGACACTTTTTTTGGACACTTTTTACAAATTCTCAACGGTAACGCTGATTATAATTATATACAGACTATAGTTTTGAATTGCCGCCCTTCTTGGATATTTTTCATTCTATAACTATTGTTAAGTTTTTAATCCTTTGAGACTTGCCCTTAAATAAAATATCAGAAAGCTAATTTTCTTTATTTTCATGTTTATTAACATCCTGTTTTTATAAAACGAACGAAAAATTCGTTTCGACAAAATGTATGGAAAACAACAAATAAATTTCAAATTTATTTATTGTTTTCAATATAAATTGTCGAAACGAATTTTTCGTTCGTTTTATAAAAACAGGGGGTAAATCCAAATTAAGTATTTTTTAAAATATAAAGCCTAAAGTCCGTAGATATTGAAAATTGCTTATAAACAACCTGGACGTCAAAAGGTTTAAACTGCTGAGAATTTTGAATCACGAAACCAAACCATCTAATTAAATGGACAACTAATGGTATTTGGGATGATAATCACCTAAACTCAATCCTGCTTAGTATGAGAAAGCTTAAGTTGGAATGTATTACAGAAACTCATATTTATACATAAAATCCTTAGGATAAGGATGGTAGTTTTTTATACTGTACTTACATTAGCCCATCTAGTAGGGATAGTTCGACCTACCTAGACTCTCACATTTAAGTTAATATATTATTTAAGACTTTTAGTAAAATGGACTTACATCGTTAAGTATGCAACTAAATAATAGAATAGAACCTGATAAAACAATACGTTAATACCAAAAACATTGTGGCTTTACAAATCCCGGATAATAAATTTTATATAAGATAAATATTATTGGGACAGTAAAGTGTTAATTGATACATTTTTCCGGTTAGTATCTTCTGTAAATAATTGGTACATCAACTAGCAAAATTCTATTTACTTTTGTATTTTACTTTACATGTCAAAAATGTTCAAAAGTATACAAATAAATGGTAAAAGAGATCAAAGTATAATAAATAGATATATTAATTTCTTTCCTAAATAAACTTTTTATAATAAAAAATGAAATAACTTTTGGATAAAAATAAAATCCAAGAAAAACAAGAAAAACAAGAAAACCATCAAAAAACATCAACAGAAGTTAAACTTAAAACAGCAAAAACACACATTTATGTTTATTAAAAATTCTAAACACAACAGGAAAATATTTTTTTTTTTTGGAAAAGTGGCAGTAATGGGGGACTAACCAAGGGGATAACATAGAGAGATATACTAACATATATGTTTAGGAAATAAAATTTCAAAAAGAAAAACAAAACTAACAGAGATGAGCAATTAAAGGTAGCAAGAAGACTTAAAAGATGCGCTACAAAATAATTCATATAAAATAATTTAATTTAAAAATATTAAAAATTAATGGTTAAATAAAAAATGTATAATATTTAAACCAAAAATTACTTAGTTTACTTTTCACAAAAATAACTTTCAAATTGACCAATTTATTTTTAATAGAGCATTTTTGCCAAAAAATATGGAAAAATTTCTATTACTATTAAAAATTTATTCTAATGTTCTATGTTAAAAATTTGTTGCCTTTTTTTTTCCTTTATTTGTTTGCCATATAGCCAGGATATGTAAACAGGATATGAGCGGAAATGTTACTAAAAAAAAAAACAAATAAAGACAAAAATATAGAAAAAGAAATTACATATAGAGATATTCTAAAGCACACATCCGGTGTAGAGCGATTTGTTGGTATCACTATAGTTTTGTTTATGTGTTCTTTATACATCCCCGGAAAAAAGGACAATTTACCTTTTTTGTTTAAAGAAAAGTTGAGAAAAAAAGAAATAAAAAAGTTTATTTTTTTTTAAATTTTATTTTATTCATTTTGAATATTTTGCATACTTTGAAGTTGAAACAGTCCACACACTGTGAACTTTTTTTTTATTTTTATATGTTTTTGTTATATTATAAATAAATAACCCAGCAAACTTTTTATGAGACTAAAATAAAGTCTCTGAAATTAGCATAGAATTTTTAGATGATTAAATGGTGGTTCTTGAATGAAACAAAAGTAGATAAGACACCATGAATGCTATTCTGTTGTGTGAAATTATAGTCCACAAACACCCTTCTGGTATCGACAAAGAAATACATCAATGGATTGCAACAAGTTGTGTTCCTTTGGGTCGGATGCTAGTTACCTTAAACGCAAATTGAGACAAAAATAACAATTATTAATTGTTCTAATGTCGTTATTAGAAAATTATTTGTTATCAAATAATACCCTCTATTTTTCTTACTTTTCATTTATCTCAAAATTGCTTCCTGTGTTATCCCTCTATCACTTTGTTGTACTTTCTTTTTGTTTGGTTCCTTTCTTTTTTTTTATATATTTTCTTTTTATCTTGTAGGTGTATTTCCAAATGGCATATAAAGTTTGTATATGATAGTAATAACTACTTTACATACAACTGTTCCGCTCTATACTGCTTCTGTTTCTGTTGTTGTTGTTGTCTTCTTTGGAGGCCATAAGTTTAAACAAAAAAAATTCTTCTTGTTGTATATTTTTACGTTTGTTATAAGTTATATTCTTATTTTTTTCTTAGGTCTTTATCATTTGTTTTTTTAAGTTTCTTATATGTATTTTCTTTGTATTTCTTTGTAGTAGTGGTTGTATCTTCAGAGGAAATTTGTTAAGTAGGAAATATGTTTAAGTTTTTACGGAAGGCAAAGTTTTTACTTTTTTCGTTTTTTTATTCCTGTTTGAACATTTGATATACTTTCTTCTTTTCATCTCTTAACAGTTATTATTAAAAAAATAAAGTTTACGATAATTTTTTACAAAAAAAAAGTTATACCAAAATTGGGTCAAAATTTGTTTTACATACTTGAAATACAAATAAAGTTGTATATAAGTTCAACAGACAAACGCATATTGTTATGTAAGCGATACAAAATTTAAATTTCTTTCAACTGGTCTAATTTTAAAATATAAATTTTTAAAAATAACATAAGCGTCTCACTGGGGCAGGGAGTAGACCTCCAATTACTTATTTAAAAAATCACAAAAATTTCAATTATGACTTAAATAAAAAAAATTCTTATAAATCTCTATAAAATAATTGCTTACATTTACGTCGAAACAAATTTTTCATTTTTGGCTTCGTTTTTTTTAACTTTGTGCTCTTTTATTTCTTAGAAATATCCACTAGATTTCTTACAAAATTCCAAAAAATATTGCTGCAAAAATCATATTTATAAAAAGCTATATTAATTTGAAGTTGAAAATTTAGAAACAAAAGTTATAATTTGCAATTATTATTTATTTTTTTTATTTTTTGTCTCACTATAGAATTTTTATAACGATATCAAATGAAATCTTAATGTAAATATGTGCAAAGTAAAATGGGAGGCGCTTTGGGCAATGGTTGTTCCCTTAGTCTTATCCAAACATTTAAAATTTTTGAAAAGTTTTTTAATTTTTTTTTTTTTACTTAAAGCCAAGATCAACAAAAAAATATATTGGCTATACTTAGGTTAAAAAATAAAAATATTTCCCAAACCACGTCGTTTCAACGCACATTGGGGTAAAATGGGTCTAAAATGACGCTTAAAGGTGATATCAATATTTTAATGATCAAGTTTTATTTCTTAATTGATTATTAGTTAAATAAATTCAGTTTTAGAATTTTAAGATTTTTTCTAGCAGAACGGTAATGTCTGTCCGTCCGTCTATACAATAGCGTTAAATGGGTCAAAAATTATGCTTAATTCAGAGAAGGTTGATATCAATATTTTAATGATCAAGTTTTATTTCTTTATTGATTATTAGTTAAATAAATTCAGTTTTAGAATTTTAAGATTTTTTCTAGCAGAACGGTAATGTCTGTCCGTCCGTCTATACAATAGCGTTAAAAGGGTCAAAAATTATGCTTAATTCAGAGAAGATTGATTTTAACACTTTAATGATCACGTTTAATTTTCTTATTTATCAGTAAGTAAAAAAATATATTTTTAGAATTATAGGACGTTTTTTGGCAGCATGGTAATGTCCGTCCGTCTATACATTTGGGTTAAATGAGACAAAAATTATGCTTAATTCAGGAAAAGGCGATATCAAAATTTTAATACTTTCATTTGATTTTTGTATTAATCGAAACGCGGAAAAAAATAATTTTTGGATTTTAAGATTTTTTGGAAAGAATTATAATGTCCGTCCATCTATTTGTTAATTTTTAAAATTTTCCAATTCAAAATCGTTTAACTTTTGACTCAATAAAGATGTTGACTCAAAATTTTCTTTGTTCGATAGATAATTTTGCCCTTTAAACAACTGCATAAAATATAATAAAATCGGTTGAAAATGTTTGGCTATATATGACACATTCTATTTTTGCTTTTTATTACTTAGTAAAAAAATGCATTTTTAGAATTCTAAAATATTTTTTTGCAGCATGGCAATGTCCGTCCGACCGTCTATACATTTGTGTTAAATAGGTCGAAAATGCCACTTAATTCAGGGAAAGGCGATATCAAAATTTTAATACTTTCATTTGAGTTTTGTATTAATTGAAACGCGGAAAAAAATATTTTTCGAATTTTAGGATTTTTTTGAAAGAATTATAATGTCCGTCCATCTGTCCCTCTGTTTGTTAATTTTTAAAATTTTCCAATTCAAAATCGTTTAACTTTTGACTCAATAAATATGTTGACTCAAAATTTTCTTTGTTCGATAAATAATTTTGCCATTTAAACAACTGCATAAAATATAATAAAATCGGTTGAAAATGTTTGGCTATATATGAGGAAACATCTTAACCAAGATCTTGTAAAATTGAGATTTTGGGAATTTCAAATGTATATAACTCGAAAAATATATAAGTTAAGAAGTATATGTAAGCATGTTTTCTAAAATATTTATTAAGGACTTTAAGGTGGCATAAAAATCTTGGAAATCGGATAAGGAACAAAAATTCGCTAGTGGTTATACCTTATCCATGACACTAGTACCCTATATGGAACCCCCATAGTTCCGCTCCCGATCCTTATATTTGATCCTACTTCGAAACTTAAAATGCTGCTGTCCTCTACTATGCTTGTGTGAAATTTCATGCAAATCCACTAAGCGGATTAGAAGTTACAGATTTATTTCAATTCTTTCTCACTATTTAATGTTTAATAAAGCAAAGAAAATGTCTGGCACTGTTGTTTTTTGTATGAAATCTACTGGAGTTTTTTTGAAAAAAAAAAAAAATATTTTCTCAAATCGGGCTAAATATATGCAGGTTTTTTTTTACATAATATTAAAGTGAGCAATATATACTATTTTTCAGAAAATTTTCAGAACAAACATCCTGTAACATTTTAAGTTGCATTCCTTGAAAGTTGAAAATTAGTGTATTTTAGGACAATTTTCAAAAAATAACAAAAATATTAGGACAAAATATTTTTTACAAATACTTGAAGAAAAAAACACTTAAATACCTGAAGTTGATGGTTTCATTTTAAATTTTTAATTTAAAAGACCTTTTATTTAAAATAAATACACTGAAATCTGATGAAAATTTAATTTTTTACTGTTTTTTTAAAAATGAAAAAAATTCTTACATTTTACAGCTCCTTATAAGAAAACAGAATAACCTAGCTTAAAGATTGGAATTGATATTGATACATAATTTTATCTATTTTTATTCGGTACTCAACTTTATTCCAAAAATTTAAATTTTAAAATTCAATTAAGCACTAATTTTGACACATTTTACTACAACGTGCAACGGCTGGGTTATCATTTCTATGAAAAAAAAAAATATTTTTTAAACTAGCTTTACCCTGACTGGAATTTTAGGTATTTTTGGAGCTCTTTTAATTTTCTGATTTTAGAACAAATTTATCAATATTGGTCCGAAATTTCACTGGAATATATTTACTTGTTTAAATTTAATTAAGGTCCAAATATTAACACTGTTTCGCAAAAATATACTTAATCAAAATATTGTCAACTTATTGCACCGCTTCATTGACAAATTATACACTTAAAAAAGATGAAAATTTACTCAGTTGTTTTTTATTAATTTCAAACAGTTTAACCAGAGATGGAAAATGAAAATATTTTTCCATATCAAAAAAAAAAAAAAAAATTCAAATAGTACTTTTTTCACCCTCAAAGTATTAAAATAACAATTTTTTTGTTATTTTTTATTTAGTGCAAAGCCCAAAGAATGTAATTCATGTTAAAACGGACAGCAATCGAACTTAACATCTGCAATGTAAATGAAATTCAATACAGACATTAACCATTGCTAGTGTTTCTCAAATCATAAAATTTTATACTACTGTCCTTTTATACTGTCCTTTTCCACCATACTTTTCTGCTAATATTTCTAAAACAAAAGCATGTACGACAACGAAATTTTGTATAAATAGTATAAGGGTCGATATAAACTTGGAAACCAAAAATGGGCATGGTCCGCCCACTTTATCGCCCACCTCCCATATAAGGTGAATTGTCAACGAAATTTTGTACAAGTAGTTCAAGGATCAATGTAAACTCGAAAACAAAAAATGGGCGTGGTCACCCACCTTACCGCCCACATCCTTATAAAAAGTTGATGGAGGGTACATAGATTGGGCCAAGCTGAATATCGTGAATGAAAATCACAATAAGTGCTGTGTTTGGCATACGCATAAGATGTTGTCTTCAACGTCTATTAAAACGAGAGAAGAAGATATAGTCGGTCAAGCCCGACTATATGATACCCTACATAATTTTGTTTTTACTTATACACAACTTACTTGTGTTAAATATTAACATAATACTAACATTTGTATGGGATTTATGCACGTTAGTGATTTTCGGGAGAGGAGTTTGTATGGGAGCTATGGTCAGTTATGGACCGATCTTCATGAAATTTGGCAGACGGATTTTTGCTGATATAAAACTTATATGTACTAAATTTCATTAAAATATTCCTATTTTAAGGCATCTATAAGTGTTAAAACTCTATTCCGGGAGGACATTTGTATGGGGGCTAGGTGAAATAATGGGCCGATCATAACCAAATTCAATAGGCTTCGTCCTTATGCTGAAAAAAGCATATGTACCAAATTTCATCAAATTATCTTCAAAATTGCGATCTGTACTTTGCGCACAAGCTTTACATGGACAGCCAGCCAGCCAGCCAGCCAGCCAGCCAGCCGACCAGACGGACGGACGGACGGACGGACATCGTTAAATCGACTCAGAAAGTGATTCTGAGTCGAACGGTATACTTTAAGGTGGGGGTCCGAAGATTTTTTCTCTGCGTTACAACTTCTGCACAAACACATAATACCCCAACCACCTTTGGTGGTGTAGGGTATAAAAAATACCACCAGCTGATCATTAATATAATTTCAACTTGGAAAAAGCAAGTTGGTAGCCTGGCTTCGATTCATAGCAGCACGCAGAAAGTCTTTTTTTAAATAACTTATGACGATGTCGCTCACGTTTTTGTACAGAATTTGAGTGCCTTTTGTTTTGAAAAAGATAGTCAATATTTGTCTGAATCTATCGTTAAAGTGTTTTACGAAAATCATGCACTATCCGATTTTAGAGATCAAATTTTTAATTCTCCAGTTCTTTTTTGGAATGAAGATCTTTTAATTATGAGTATAATTCGAAATTCATTTCATTTGAAGGCTCTTTACTGATCTAAAATACAGATCAGTAAAGAGCCTTCAAATGAAAATAAAAGCTTCCAATCTCCATTGGTTGATCAATGAAAATTTTAAACTTAGCCTTGACTGCAAAATCGTCCTGTATAAGACTATTTTAAAACCAATTTGAACATATATAATTAGTATTAGTGTTAGTACTCTATTTCGAATGGAAGTTTTTATGGCAGCTAGGTGAAATAATGGGCCGATCATAACTAAATTCAATAGGCTTCGTCCTTGTGTATTTGGTACATATATTTCATCAAATTATCTTCAAAATTGTGACCTGTACTTCGCGCACATTATTTACATGGACAGCCAGCCTGCCATTCAGCCGACGGATATCGTCCGTCTTTCTGAGTCGAGCGGTATACTTTACTGCACAAACACATAAAGAGTGCGATCGAAAAAATCCTAACACACGTTTTGCCTCATAACTTTTTTCGGAAGCAATATTAATTTTTTTTTGATCTAGTTATCATTGAAAAATACGTCAGTTATTATATTTAATAAAAACCATGTTGATTTGTCGTGATTTTCATCAAAATGAGTGACGAAATGGATGTATGTGCTACAAATTATTAAAAAATTTCAAAAAAATCCAAATAGGTCCTACAAATAATTGGCCACAGAATTAAATTTCAGCCGTCAAACTGTTTCTAATGTTATTAAACAGTATCAAGAGAATTTGACCATTGATATGAAACCTGGTTCGGAAAGAAAAAAAGGACCACATGATATTGGGAAGGCCAGAAAATTGAAAGCATATTGAAAGGAACTCCAAACACATCTGGTAGGAAAACAGCCCGGTTAGCTCAGTGCTTTGAATATTTGGAGCGAAAATTTAAAACTAATGCAGAGTTGATAACATATAAAGTCCAAAAAGTTCCAAACAGGAATGCTGCAAAAAATTTAGAAGCCAATTATAGGACACGGAAATTAAAACCAAATTTCATACAAAAATACTCATGTTGTATAATTGACGAAGAAACGTATGTGTTGGCAGAATTTTCGCAGCTTCTGTGTCAAAACTTTTATATTGTTAATGATCGAGGCAATGTTAAAGATAAGTTTAGGACCCAAAGGCAGAAAAAATTTCTTACAAAATTCCTGGTATAACAAGCTTTTTGCAGGTGCGGCAAAATAGGAAAGTCATTTGTTACATTCGGCTCTATAAACACCAAAATATACATCAAAGAATATTTGCAAAAGAGACTTCTCCCTTTCATAAGAGAGCACAACGTGTCCATAAATTTTTGGCCCGATTTGGTATCATGTCACTACGGTAAGAATGCTCTGGAGTGGTACCAAAGCAATAACATAGTTTTTGTACCAAGAGACGTCAATTTTCCAAATTGTCCATAGCTTAGACCAGTGGAGAGATATTGAGCTCTAAAATATAAATATTAGGTTTAAGTGGTGGATCTCATTACACAATTTTTTTTTTTTGTTTTTTTTTTTTTTTGAAAAACTATTTTCCGTGTGCGACCAAGAGAGCGTCCGCCTAGCGGATATTAATTTATAATAAAAATATCACCAAAAGCATGGGACTTAAAAATTTGTCCGTCTATCACAGCTGTCTGGCTATGGGAGCTGTCCGTTAAGGCTGCTTTTAAGCATGAATATAAAAATACAATTTTAACACAATTGCAAAACTGATATCCTCAGAAAAGTCTACTCCGACATATTTAGGAGAGAATGTGTACATAGTGTGTACATTCAGTAGTTTTCATATAAAAGTTATGTAACTAAATTTTTAAACTATAATTTTACCTCAACTCCTGTCAAAACGTTTAACCACATTTTGGATACACACATCCCTCTCACTAATAATAATAAACGAAAACTGCTTTCTTCTTTCACTTTAACTCCCTTGTACCTCTTTAATCCTTAATAAGATCACGATAAGGAACAAATGTATAAGAAAAATAGAAAAGCACAACTAATTTTCCATTAAATTAACCTCATTTAATCATATACAAATACTTGCACATACTTACAATCAAATACACGCACACACCAACAAAACATTCACAGCAATAGCAGGAACAAGAACAATCATTATCAACGTTCAAAAAGTCACGCACTTTGGGGTTTCGTTTCTTTTTTTTTTTTTTCGCTCTTTGTGGGCCTGACAATTGTCAGTTGCACTTTTTATACCCTACACCACCAAAGGTGGTTGGGGTATTATGTGTTTGTGCAGAAGTTGTAACGCAGAGAAAAAATCTTCGGACCCCCACCTTAAAGTATACCGTTCGACTCAGAATCACTTTCTGAGTCGATTTAACGATGTCCGTCCGTCCGTCCGTCCGTCTGGTCGGCTGGCTGGCTGGCTGGCTGGCTGTCCATGTAAAGCTTGTGCGCAAAGTACAGATCGCAATTTTGAAGATAATTTGATGAAATTTGGTACATATGCTTTTTTCAGCATAAGGACGAAGCCTATTGAATTTGGTTATGATCGGCCCATTATTTCACCTAGCCCCCATACAAATGTCCTCCCGGAATAGAGTTTTAACACTTATAGATGCCTTAAAATAGGAATATTTTAATGAAATTTAGTACATATAAGTTTTATATCAGCAAAAATCCGTCTGCCAAATTTCATGAAGATCGGTCCATAACTGACCATAGCTCCCATACAAACTCCTCTCCCGAAAATCACTAACGTGCATAAATCCCATACAAATGTTAGTATTATGTTAATATTTAACACAAGTAAGTTGTGTATAAGTAAAAACAAAATTATGTGGATGGTAATGGTGTAGGGTATCATATAGTCGGGCTTGACCGACTATATCTTCTTCTCTCGTTTTACGTAAATTTTTTAGTTGTTGCTGTTGTTGCCATTATCGTTGTTGTTAAACAAATAAAATAATTGTTATTGTACTTGTAGTCAAAAGAAAGAAAAAATAAAATAAACATGTACATTTTTGTACAACATGTAAAATGTAATTGTTGTTGTAAATAAGCGGAAAACAAGAAATTCGCTTAAAAGTAAATTGTATGTTGTAGACATAATTTGTACGCACATTGTCCACTGTAATTCATGTGTAATGGCTGAGTGAGTGACTGACGATTTTTGTTGTGTGTGTATGTTAGTGTGTGAATAGAGATGCTTTTTTTGAAAATTTCTTTTATTCGTTTACATACTGAAGAAAAATGCTAATTTATTTTTTGTTACAACAACTTCTTTACTTTTCTACACCAGTCAACAAAGCAAAATTTTCCTTCACTGACTTGGGATTATTTTGTTCTCTATTAAAAAAAAAAAAGTACTTGAAAAGAAAACTGTATAAAGAGGGGTCGTTTTTTTATGCATAGCAAACATTAACAATAGTAAAACTAAATTTCTAAAGCCAAAAAAAAAAAAAAACACTTCAGTGTGGAAAATTCTCAAAAGTTGTCGAGTAGAAATTCATGTGTAAATGTGCGTTAATAACTTGACATTTCTTTTCTATGGCATTGTGTTTAGTTTACCATGAAGAATTCTTTTATTTTATGTTTGATATTTTTTTTTTTTTCATTTATGTTAAACGTGAATATCTGGCTTTTCACTAGACTAATTTTCGACGTCTGTCGTAAAAATTATATTTAAAAGAAAATAATAAAAAAAAGGACTTTAACAGGGGGTCACGTGACCATAATTAGTATGATTTTAACTTTTATACAAATTTAGCATTAAATATGAGATTTATGTTTGTGATTTCTGATCTTAATTTTCGATGCACACGTAGTAAGTTTTTTTTTTGCACGATATTTTTTATATAAAATGTAGTTTAGAGGCAGTACTTTGACACTGCATTATTTTAAAAACCAAATACTAAACTTTCAATCAAAATAATTTTTACTTATTGTGCGGTTGATGCGGTGCAATTTATTAATAATTTTTCTACAAAAGCCCTTTTAAAAGATGCATTATTTTTAAAGATATTTTTGTTGGTAATATAAAAAAACTTATTCTTTCAAATTTGATAAAAACTGTAGAAATTATTCGATTTTATTTAGAGCAACTAACTTCAAATTCCCGTATATTAATATTTGCCCCAAAAAGTATGCACCAAATCAAGCATCAAATCACACAATTTATTAGCAAATTTTAGAAAATGTTAAATAAAATAATGAGTCTTTTAAGTATTTTAAAAGTTGAATTTCATTTAAACTAAAGATCATTTTAAAATTTGTTTACGATAATGTTTGGAAATGTTTCTTATCAAGCTTTAATGGGCAGATTTACTGCAATCGATAATACAAATTCGTCAGATGAACCATCACAGATTCATAAACATTTCAAGGATTTAGTATTATGCAGACATTTAAATTCCTAAATTACATTATAATTTCATGCAAAAAAAAAAAAACAGATACAGCAGGAGTGTACAATGCGCTCAAATGTCTTGGTATATATTCCACAAAAATTAGGACAAACGGATGGTTTTTAGCTTTTCCTTAACAAAAACACTTATAACTTTGGCTATAAAAACTTTATAATTTTTTTTATCAGAATATCAGCTAACAATACTATTGACAAACATTTAAATTTTCATGTTAATATGATAAGCAAAACTCAGAATATACTGATTTAAAAATGAAAAACATACCCGGGTGTGCGGTTGTCTACATAACGACTCAGAATCACTTTTTAAGATGATATGACGATGTTCGTCCATCTTACACAAGCAATTTTTATGTTATAAAAACGAAGCCTTATATCATACAATTGGTTACGATCGTTTCACTATTTCACGTTGCCTCCATAGAAATTTCCTGCCGAAATAAGGATTTAACAATCATAAATGCCTTATACATATATAAGAATTTTTCAATTAAATTCGGTACGAATAAGTTTTACATAAATTTTATGCAAAATGATCCATAACTAACCATAGTTCCCATATAAGTACAACATCCAGGAATCATTTTCAAATGCATAAATAACATAACATAATGAATTCGTATTTTCATAGAAATATACACTACGCTTTTTACAACTTTCACTGGCCACTGGTCCCTCCCCGAATTTAGATACATATTCTCAATGGTATAGGGTACAATATAGTCGGTCTTGATCGACTATATCTTTCTAAAAAGTTAATATTAAAATTAGTAAAATATAATGGGATAAAAGTGTTAAAAAATGGCGATAAGTTTAGGGAAAGGTGATATCAATATTCTAGTGATCTCGTTTAATTTTTTTTATTCGGTAAAAAATTCCATTCTTAGAATTATAAGATTTTTTTTCTTTTTGGCAGAATGGTCCGTCTTTACCAATGGTTCTCAAATAGGGGTCCGCGATCCAAATGGGGTCCGTAAGGGCAATATTATTTTAATTTATATAGAAGTTTAAATTAAAATTCCAATGAAAGCATGAACTGTTTAAAAATGGAAACATCTCCAAATTAAAAAAAAAGTAAAGATATTAAATTTTTCCTAAAATGTATTAAGAATATTTTTAATTATTCAATTAATATATTCAAGCAAAAATAAAATAACATAAATAGTAAAAATAAAATTGAAGTAAGATTGTTTACTCATTAAAATTTTTAGTTCATTCAATCACCTACTTGATTGATTTAATAATTTTTATACCCTACACCACCATACCACAGTGGTCCCAAAACGAAATTTTTTGGAAATAATTCTGTAACTTTAGAACTGCTAGATGTATTTGTAGTGTTTATAAAAAACCGACTTTTGAAAAAACCGGTTTGACGGTTAACCGAAAATTGGATAAAATTAAAAAACCGGTTTTTCGGTTAACCGTCTACTAAAAAACCGGTTAAACCGGTTAACCGACATTTAAATAATTGCTCTAATTTGAAGCTTAATGAAAATATTTTTGGTTAAAAAAAGTGTGTTTAAGTTAGATTTGTTGTTAGCTCCTTTTTTTATAACAATCAAATATACTATTTTTAACAACGTTAGAATTTATTCTTGCTTCCCTTTTTTGCAACTTTGTTGGAAGTATTTTGACATTTATACTAACGAGTAAACCGCTAACGGTGACTTAAATATTGTTTGCCACCAAACTAATAGCTTTTAATTTCACTTCTTATATTATCTTCGACTTAAGCACTACGTGCACCACAATATATTTATAAATTTGCTTATTCCTTCTATGAGGTAACATTTATTTGAAATAAACAGAGATCTACGTCTCAATTAAAATTGAATTTGGTTTGTTTTATTTCATGTCGACATATTTTTGATTGTGCCTAAACAAAGTGTTTATCCAATATCATATAATGTGCTTTATATAATAATTTATATTCACCGCATTCAAAGTTTTTCTCTCAAGGAAAAGTTTATATAATTTTTATAAAAAAAATGTAATAAATATATCTGCATAAAATTGGAAAACTAAATAACATTTTTTCTGCTAAAAAGAGATTTGTTTTTAATTTTTAGATGATTATTAATCATTTAGAAGATTATTAATCAAGTACATTTTCTGCACTTATTTAGTTCTACTTTTGAAGTCTTTATTCTTGTTATCCTATATAAAATCTTATTTTTTTCTTAAGTTATACATTAGTAGGTTTAATGTTACATAAGTATTTTCTTCTTTTGGAAAATTTCATTCGCATGAAATTAAAGTTTTTGTAAATGGAATGCTTAATTATCTATCTGAGTTATTATACATACAGTTTTAAAATATATTTAACTTCAAACAAGTAAATATATTTCACCTGGCTACTTGTTAACTCAAACAGCAAACATTTTTAATAGTTTAAAAATATTTTCTTATATTTTAAATTCAGAAAAAAGCAACTAAAGGACGAAATTTTATGATATTTTTAGCAAATTTTTGAAACCGGTTAACCGACACAGAAAAACCGGGTAAACCGGTTAACCGAAACTGAATATTTCAAATTAACCGGTTCGCAAATAACCGAAATTTGAAGAAAAAACCGGTTTTTCGGTTAACCGGTTAACCGGTTTATAAACACTATGTATTTGAATGAAATTTCACATGGACAATTCGGAGGTGCATGCCAATTGATTTGAAGGACAGGTTCTTAGCGAGGGGGGTGGACTTCCAAAGTTGGTCACCTAGGGTAAGAAAATGTTTAAAATAATCGCCAAAATTTTATTTATGATTTTATTGAAAAAAATTCTGCACATAGATAGTCTTTAATTTTTACAAGAAAATGTGAAAAAACCCATTTTTGGGATTTTCACATTTTTTTTTGGGAATTGTGGGATTCCTTTAATAAAAATCTTAAAGTTTTCTTCACTTTCTCATTTTACACAATAAAGTCCACATCCACCGAAAATTTCGTTAAGATATCTTTAACACTTATGTTGACAACCGCATACCCGGGTATGTTTTTCATATTTAAATTAGCATAATTGGAGTTCTGGTTGACATATTTAATTGAAAATTTAGATGTTCGTCAACAATATTGTTAGCTATGATATTCTGAAGAAAAAAGTTAAAAAAGTTATAAGCGTTTTTGTGATGATACCCCTTACGTTTACAACCAGCATACCCGGGTATGTACAGAGAAATTTATGAAAATATTTTATCGAATACAAGTAAAATACTTATTATGTTTCATTTTATATAAATAATAGATACATTAGCTTGTAATAAATTTAAAAATGAAATGTATTTTAAGTTGCGCAGTCCTTTCATTTCGTAATATCTTCTGAATATTCGGCACATACTGGTTTACGGCATTTCCTACATGCCCTTCGCGTTGGTCTTATTCTAGAACACATAAAACAATTCACTTTATTCTTCATTCTTCCACTAATGTCTCGAACTTCTTGGCTTCGGATAGCCAAATAGCCACATCCAATTGGTTTCCTTTTGTTGACGGTTTCCAAAATTGACAAATTGTAGTCAAGCATCAAATTAGGGGCAAAATTGTACCTTGTGGCGAAATTATCGCATACGTTTTCGTTCTCTTCCAATATATGTGTTCATTGAGGCTTCAAGTGCATTTGCATGAATTTCTTCGTCGAAATCAGTGTCATGTGTAGGATCGTATTCTGGTTACTGTATTTCCTTTGCATCTGAATCATCTACACTTCTCACGAATCTTCTATCGATAAATGTTCCTGCTGAATCTTCACTTCCTGTATTTCTAACTTTCTCCAGCATTTGACTTATGTACTCTTCTTTGTCGTGATCATTTCTTTAGCTTCAAATGATAGGAAAAGCAACAACAGGTGCATCTCAAAAGGACCATTTTATTTGAATTGGAAAAAACTTAAAATTAGTTTACAAAATTTTATTATCGCTTATTCAGGATTAGGTGAAAATGGTTATATAATAATTAGCAAATTATCATAAAAATTTAAAAATCTCAAACAATTTTTTATTAAAAATAATGAATGAGTGAATTCTTCAGGTACTTACCAAAGATCAATAAATGAATTGCAGAGTATTTTAAATCCACATTGAACAAATGAAACCGTTACATTTTTGAATAATTATTCTTGAATGGGAAAAAACTCAAGGGTACTATAAAACCTTTTAGATCTTTCTTTTTATATTTTTAATAACACTCAGTCAAAATTAGGTAAAAACAGTTGTATAATAATTAGGAAATAACCACAAAAATTTAAAAACACCAAAATTCTATCATAAAAAGGTGTAAACATATTATATAGGACAAATTGCCATAAGTAAAATTTTCAGGTACTTTTCAAAGAAAAAATACCTTCGAATGATGTGAAATCATGATTTTATTTAAGTGGAAAAGATTCAAATGTTCTTAAAAAACCGTTATATTTTTAGCTTCACTCAGTCAATATTAGGTAAAAACAGTCATATTTTTAGCAAATGATAATAAAAATTTTAAATTATATAATTTCTTACAAGAAATTATTATTGTCAAATGCCACGTGTTTTTCTTTCTATCGTAAAACACTTGAAAACATTAATGTGGCAAATATTGCATACAAAATGTATGACATACCCAGGTATGTTGGTTGTATGGATACGTATAAATTTTTGGTTGTAAATATAAAGGTTAATAACAAAGATTTTATTACAATTTTACAAAATTTTACTTTAATTTCAAAAATTAGAAAAAGTATAAACTCGATTTTTTTCATTTAAATTACCTGGCTTAGCTGATCTAATCTTTCGTTATACAGAAAAAGATTGAGATTAATATCTTTTACAGAACCGAAACTTTAAAATTTATTAAGTCACAGACAAAATGTAGCAATTAAAAAATTTGTATATCAGAAGTATCCAACTTTGGGCCACTTTAGCTCCGCCCCTGAGGGTCTGTTCGGTCCCCCTTCCAAACTTAACATTGTACACTCCTCTGGAAGTTATCAGAAGTTACAGATTTATTTCCAAAAAAATTCAATTCTGCCCCACTGTGAATTTTACACTCCTCTGCTACCCATATACTAAATTTTATGCAAATCTAACCAGCCCACGTTGGAGTAAAAGTGGTCGAAAATGGCGCTTAATTCAGGGAGAGGTGATATCAATATTTTAATGATGAGGATCTACTTTTATATTTATTATTAGGTAAAAAATGTATTTTTGGAATTTTAGAATTTTTTTGGGCAGAATGGTAATGTCTGTCCGTCCGTCTATACCTTGGGATTAAATGGGTCTAAAATTGCCGCTTTATTCAGAATATGAATATTTTAATGATCATAATTTAATTTTTTATCAATTAGTTAGTAAAAAAAGATATTTTTAGAACTCTTGTATTTTTTTGGCAGAATAGTAATGTCCGTCCGTCTGTTTATACATTATGAAAAAATGGGTCTAAAATGGCCGCATAATTCAAGAAAAGGCGATATCAATATTTTAATAATCACAACATGTTTTGTTTCTTATTAGTTAGTAACAAATATCAATTTTAAAAATACACCGATTTTTTTCGGCAGAATGGTAATGTCCGTCCGCCTGTCTATACATTGGGGTTAAGTGGCTAGAAAAAGGCCTCATAATTCAAGGAAGGGCGATATGAATATCCTAATAACTACAACTTGTTTTGTTCTTTGTTAGTAAGTAAAAAAATGCTCTACTAGATCTCTACAATTTGTTTTGACTGAATGGCAACATCCGTCCGTCTGTCTGTATATTGTGAAAAAAATGGGTCTAAAATGGCCGCTTACTTAAAGGAAAAGTGAAATCAATATTTTAACAATCACAACTTGTTTTAATTTTTACTAGTTAGTTTGTCGTTTTTATTATTTATTAGTAAGTAAACAAATTCATTTTTAAAATTCTAAGGCTTTCTTTGCAGAATGGTAAAGTTTTCATACAAAAAAAAAACCCTAAATTCAACAAAAATTCTGAAAACCCCTTTATGAAATGTTAGTACCACCTTTAAAAATGAAAAAATAAAAATTGAATTTCTTAAATTAATTTTAACATACTATGACAAGACTTTTGCTCTGAAAAATATTACATATTGTCTACTTTAATATTCTGAAAAAAAATTCGACTGTATTAAGCAGTAAAATTGTTTTGTTTATTAAAAATAATTGTACAAAACAATAACAAAAAAAAAAAAATAAAATAAAATAAAATAAAATAAAATAAATAAAAAAAACCGCACTTAACCTGTTTTTGGTTTGGAGCAACTTGAGTTTTTTTCACAAAAATGTAAATTTCTAAAATCGGGCAAAATATGCGCAAGATTTTTTTTTTCAGAATATTAAAGTAGACAATATGTAATATTTTTCAGAAATATTTTCAGAACAAATTTTTTGTTATATTTTTAGTTACACTCCAGGAAATTTTCGAAAAATAAACAACAATACCAGAACAAAAAATAATTTACAAATTCTTGCATAAAAGTAAACATAAATACCTGAAGTTGATGGTTTCATTTTAAATTTTTCCTTTAAAGCACTTTTTATTAAAGAAAAATTCACCGAAAGTCATGAAAATTTAATTTTTTGCTCTTTTCTTAAAATATAAAAAAAGTTGAACTTGGACAGCTCAGTACTAAAAAACAACGCAACCTACGCTAATGACTTTTATTGTTATTGATACATAATTTTGTCTATTTTTATTCAGTACCCAATTTTATTTAAAAAAGTTAATTTTCAAAATTCAATTAACGCCACTTTCGACCCCTTTTACACCAACGTGCAGCCGATCAGAAGTTACAGATTTATTTCCAAAAATGTTCCTGTAAAGTTATGAAAAGCGATGTTACGTTGTTTTGCATTTTCGGTGACGGTATCTATAGTGTCCTTCTTCTTCAAAAAATTAATTAAGTTAAAGTAAAAACCTCATAGAAAGAAAAATGACCGGCTTCCAAACTGCTGGCCACTAACAAATATTAGTTTTTTTTTTATTTCTTGAAAACTTAAACAATATTTTTAATACTATCAACTACAACTTTTAATACACGTTCGTTATTCCAACTAATACTTATTTTAAAACAAAATTTCTTTGCAAACTATTTTCATATGAACTTATTAAATATTCTTTTAAATGCTTTACAAAATTATCTTTTCATTACATTCAAACTCCTCATTTTAATACAGTATAAACAAAAAGGATTTTCAATTAAATCCCTTTCTATTACATTTGCCTGTTGTTCGTTTGTAAATATTTTACTTAATATAAATTTTTGTTGGAAATTTCATTTCCCAGTAACCCCATTTATATATTTTTATTACAAAACTATATAGAAACAATTCATTATTAAATGTTTCAAAAACATTAAAATATTATATATGTGTGTGTATGTCGTAGAAATAAAATAAGGAAAAAAATAATAAATATGTATATGTATGAGTTTAAACGTATGTATGCATGTTGTTTTTTATGATTTATATAAACAATTTAACCTGCACAGTAGCAAAAATAAATTATAATGTTTAAATATATATAAACAGTGGCAAAAAGAAGTGTACACATTAACGCACACAAATGCGTGAACAAATATATACATACAAATATTAAGGTACACTGAGAAAAAGAGAAGGATAAAAAAGAGTAGACCTTTTTAAAATAATTTATTTTAATTGAAGAATTTAGATAATAATTTCAATCAAAAGTTTTCAGTTTTTAATTTTAATTTTTAGTGAAAAATTCACTTTTGTTTTTTCCCAAGTGTATAAGAGAGAATAACCCCAAGTAAACATTGAAGTATTGCATTGCATGTTTATTGGAGCAAGAAATAGTAGAGTGTAACCAACTCATACATTCAAACCCAACCAAATACTGTTAAATGTGTAAACACTATTGCTCTAACGAATACACATACGCGTACATATAACACACTTAAAAACACACTCAAATAAATTTGCAAATTCACTCTTACAAACACACACACATAATAAAATATATAAAAAAACTGCATATATCATTTACATTTAAACAATTTGCAATGCCAGAAATAGTTAAAAATTATATGAAATATAGTTCATAAGGTTTATTTTACTATACTTCTCCCCATCCCCCTTCTTTCTCTCACTTACACAAGAGTTTAATTTTTTGTATAAAAAGATTTAAAAAATAAAAATTGTATTTTACCAAATAATAAAATAGAAAAATATTTATATAAAACTGTTGCTAACTAAAATTTAAAAAAGAACAACACCAATCCTAACACTATTATTTTTGGTAGCAACAAAAGCATATGATAAAGTTAAACTTACAATAGGGTTTAAGCAGTTACTATTACTTTAATATACTACTTTTCTACTCAAACACAAATATGCACAGGCTCACACATCTTCTCTCGTAGGGAAAAGCTTTTAAACACACACATATGTATCTACTATGCAACATCCACATACAATTTCATTGACTTGTATTACAATTGTATTTGCATTTCTGGGGTAAAAAATACCCAAGCAACTTTACAAATTCTATGATTTTTTGGATTAAATTACAATTAAATTCATATAAAACAATATCCTGTGGTGTTCTGTACATTTGTTGTATGAAATCCATGTCCAAAAAATAAAAAAAATAAAAAACATAAAAATATTTCAGATGCTATTAAATGCAATAAGGAAGAATTTTACAGTGATGTAGAATAAGACGAAAACTTAAATGAAAATGTACGTGTACAGTCTACATAGACAAACAGAAAGACGGATATTGTTATATCGAGTAGGAAAGCACTACTAAGTGGTTATGAGAAATTAAGCCCAAATTACTATTGCGCGTAGTCAGCAACAGTATCAGAAAAAATTATCAGCTGTTCACTGTCAGTACAACATGTTGCTGCCATTATAATTACAATTCAGGGTAGGCAGCCAAAATTTACATCTTACTTTATTTATTATAATTCAAAAAATAATTCCAAAGAAGGCTGTTGTGCCGCAAAATATAGTTTTTTGGTCCATAATATTATACAAACAAGTCATGATCACTCAATGGTAACCTGGTAATAGAGAACAATTAGTATCTTCAGGCTGTAGGACTCAGGCAAAATAGAAAGGATTTTGAGAGAAAATAACCTCATCTCTGGAAGAAAAGTGACACAAAAAGTTAATTGCTTTGAATCTTTATCAGAAAATTTTAAAGGAAGTCTAGCCTAAAGACTTATAAAGTAAGAAAAAAATCCTAATAGAAACGCAAGCAGAAATTTGGAGGAAATAAATAACATGAAAGTACTTCGGACGATTTTTTTCGGAAATTCTGTATACTAGACGATGAAACGATCGTACAGGGTGACTATTTTCAACTTCCTAGCCAGGAATTCTATGTCGCAGATGCTAGAGGGATTATGGCAGAAAAATTTCGTGTATCAAAGAAATCAGAATTCCCAACAAAATTTTTGAAGTCATATGCACAAGCAGGAATGAAGCACTTCATTCTTAAAAAATGGTTGCATTAAAACAGAAATATACGTGAATGAGTGCCTTTGGAAAAGACTTCTCCCTTTCCTAAAAAAATTCAGTGTATCCCCTGTTTTCTGGCCTGTTCCCGCTTTTTCTCATTACGAAAACAGAACAATGGAGTTGTAAAAAAGAAATACTAAGAGTTTATACCGATGGAGGCTAATCCATAAAATTGTCCAAAACTCCGTGCAATTGAAAGATATTGGACTATAGTAAAAAATAATTTAAAGAACTTTAAAAGCTCAGCATAAAATGAAAGGGAGTTTAAAAATAAGTGGATATATTCGAAAAAAAAGTGCCCGAAACACAATAAAACCTTTAATTAGGATAATTCCGGAAAAGATCAGATATTTCCTTAAAAACCAACAGGAGCTAATTTATTCTTTTATGTTTAGAACTTGAACATAACAGTCATTAATACAAATATCACTTTAAAAGAATTCGACTACTGGTTTAGTTTCTATAAGCAGAATTGCGGACAGATTTTTTCGTGCGCAGTCCTTATTTCCCACGAAATACTGTTCTAATTCTTAAAATTAATATTAAACGAGAAAGGGTCAATACCACAAACAATTTTAGACCGATACTTGTATTAAGTGTTAAATATAACATTCTTATACAGAATATTACATCGATAATAACATTCACATGTGTTTATGTATTTTGGGTGATTCCCGTGAATGGGTCTTATATGGAAGCTATGATAAATTATGGACCGATCTTCATAAAATTTTCCACTGTCATTTATGCTCATAAAAAATTTATTTGTGTTAAATATTAAGTTCATACTAATATTTTTATGAGACTTATGCACGATAAAGCGATTTTCGGAAGTAGAATTCATATGGGAACTATGGTCAATTATGGACCGATCTTCACGAAATTTGGCATTATTTTCGCTGCATATATAAAACAATAATTGATTTTATTATTAATGTTTTTTTTTTTTTAAATGGGTATGATGAGAAATTGTTGGAAATTTACTTAAATTTATTTTATTTATATACAGTATGTCAAAAAAATGTTTTTTACAATGAAAAAAAAAAATTGATTATTTAAAGTTTATTTTATAATATTCGCAAATGTTTTATAACATTGGAAATTTTTATTGTTACATTTTATTTTATGTATATTTCTTCAACCAAATTTTACCAAAAAGAATTCATTATGATGGTATTTACAAAAGTACAACTACAAAAGGGGCAAGTACAAGTACAAAAGGGGCATTTGGCGCTAAAGTCGCTTTTTTATTTTTTGGACACTTTTTAAAAATTCTCAACGGTAACGCTGCAAATGACGCTGAACGTTCTGGACGGCCAATTGAAGTCTGTACACCCGAAAATGTCGAAAAAATCCACGAAATGGTGTTGGCCGACCGAAAGATAAAAGTGCGTGAGATTGTTGATGCCATAGGCATTTCATTGGCAGTTTGGTTTCGATTTTAAATGATCAGCTGGGTTTAAGAAAGCAAGATGGGTGCCGCGTTTGCTTTTAATTGACCATAAACGAAAACGTGTGACAACTTCAAAGGATTGTTTGGAGTTGTTTAAATGCAATCCGAATGAGTTTTTGCGGCGTTTTGTAACTGTGGATGAAACCTGGATACATTACTGTACTAAACAATGGGTTTCTCCGGGTGAACCTGTTCCAAAGAAGGCCAAGGTAAGTTTGTCGGCCAATAAGGTGACGGCAACAGTTTTTTGAGATGCATGCGGGATAATTCATATCGATTACCTTTAAAAGGGAAAAACAATAAATGGCGAATATTATGCCAACTTATTAGACCGATTTAATGAGGATTTAAAAAGAAAACGATCCCATATGGCCAAGAAAAAAGTTCTTTTTCATCAAGATAATGCACGGGTGCACACGTGTGCAGTTTCAATGGCAAAACTCTATGAATTGGGCTACGAATTGGTACCTCATCTGCCATATTCTCCGGATTTAGCCCCTGCTGACTACTTTCTATTTCAGAGCCTAAAGAAATGGCTAGGTGGAAAGAGATTCAGCTCCAACGATGAAATTATTGACCAAAAAAATGCCTATTTTAAGGACCTCGAAAAATCCTATTTTTTTGGAAGGGATACAAAAACTGGAGAAACGTTGGACTAAGTGTATTGAGTTAAAAGGAGATTATGTTGAAAAATAAATTTTCGTTTTGCAAAAAACACTGTGTTTCATTAAAAAAATCACGGACTTATTGATCTGCCCTGGTATAGATTTCCATTTATTTTTAAAACGGGCCATCGTTTTTCTGTAGAATTAAAAACTAAAAGTTTTTAGTGTTTCCATTGTACTAGCGTATGAGTAATATTGTTTATACTGTATTAATATTACTCATACGCATTGGAATGTTCAATTTACACTGGTCAACAAAAAATCCTCCCCCGTAGACGAATAGTTGGACTTGATGTATTTTGATGTGCTAAACACGAATCTGCTTTCAGTTTTTTCCATCAGGTCTGGATTTTTTTTATGGGCGTGTCTAATATTTCGCCCATAGTAAGGCCATTACTCTAGTATATTTCCTCATAACTCAAGAATGGTCAAAGTGATACACCAAAAGATGCGGACTAAAAATATCTTCAAATTCCCCAAACTTAATTTTTTTATGTGCTCAATAGTTTTGGAGTTATTTTTAAATAAGTGCCCGAAAAAAATTATTTTCATGCAAAATTTTAGATTTTTTTGTTACTAAAATTTCGTTTAATAAATGAAAGCATCTAAAAATCTTAAAGCTGGTAATGCTGCGAAAAAAATAAGGCATGTGTCTTCAAAATTGATGCAGAAATCTAAATTTGATTCACAGTTAAGTATTACAATTGAGTAGAAATTAAGTACAATTGAGTAGAAATACAGTGGTGGCCAAAAAACTTTTTTTATTTTTTTTATTGAAACAAAAATAGGTGGATACGGACGAGATAAACAAGAATCTGCATTCACTTTTTTTTTTTATCGGGTACTGATTTTTTTTTTATGTGCATGACTAATATCATCACCTTATTCAGCGGATACACTATAAAATTCGAGAATGGTTTGTCGAACTTAGGCTATAACTCAAGAACCGTTTACACGTTTTTGATAAATGATACATCAAAAGATGCATATGAAAATTGTCCTGATGTTATGTTCACAATATTTTTATTCTCTTAAGATTTTCAGAGTTATTGATCAAAATTTTCGCCACTTTTCAAAAAAATAAATTTTAAAATTTTCGGTAATTTTTAATTACCGAATAACTACGGAAATATTAACTGGACAAAAAATTTCATAAATTCAGCTCAAATACAATTTGGGTCGCTATATATTAAAGTTCAATTTATCTTAATTGGACAAACTGTTCTCAAGTTATACAAGTGTGACTGCCTAAAGACGTGGTCATAGTAGTCATGCCTATAAAAAAAACCAATGCGTGATAGAAAAAAAGTAAAAGCTGATTCTTATTTAGCACGTTGAATTCCATCTAATCCAGCTTTTTTTTTTTTATTAAGGACGAAAAGAAAAATTTTTTTGTCCACTAGTGTATTTCCACTTAGCTATAGGTATGCATGGGTATCCAAACTTAACTGTGAATCCAATCAAGATTTGTTCATCAATTTTTACAATATGTGGCTTTGTTTACTCGCAGTTTTGCCAGCTTTGAGATAAAGGTGATAAACTTAAATATTTTTGATGTTTTCACTTAAAAAAAGTTTTAGTAAAAAAAAGAAATGTTGAATTTAGCATGAAACATTTTTTCCGATACTTTTTTCTAAATAGCTCCTAAACTATTGAGCAGATAAAAATTTGATAGTAGAGCGATTTAAAACTAATTTTATTTCACATATTTGGTGTATTATTTATATAAATCTGCATACCGTTCTTGAGTTATAGTGAAATATACTCGAGTAATCGGCTTATTTAGGACGCAATATTAGACACGCCCATAAAAAAAATTCCGACCTGATGGAAAAAAACTGAAAGCAGATTCGAGTTAAGCATGCGGAATTAAATCTAGTCCACATATATTTTTATTTTAAGGAACTCAAAAAAAATTTTTTTTGACCAGTGTTATCAAACAATAAGTTACACAGTTGGGAAAGCGCAAAATTTTTGGTAATAAATCTGTATCTCCTGAGCTATTTGGGGAGCACCAAAGCTTTCATAAATATTATCTTTTAGTAACACAAGAGTATAAAATTTGACTACCTCGAGTATGTAATTTCTACGAATCAAGTCTGATTTCAAAAATTGTTATATATGTGTAAAGCGCTTGGAAAGATAATGGAAGTTATCTCTTAGGGTTAAAAACATATTTATGCTTGTCTCGACGTTATTTGGTTTTTCGTAAATAAGTCCTTTTTATATCCTAAAATTTGACATGTGGAATTTTTATGATACAGAGACGAAGTCTATTGAAATTGGTTGTGGTCAGTCCATTATTTCACATAGCCCCCATACAAATGTCTCTCCGATGTTAGAGTTTTAAAACTCGAAAATACCTTAAAGATAAAAATATTTTAGTGAAATTCGGTGCAAAAAAGTTTTGTGCAAGTATTAATTTTTGCACTAAATTTTATGAAGATCGGTTTACAATAAACCATAGCTACCATATAAACCACCTCTTCCGAAAATCACTTTAACGTACATATCCCATACGAATGATCATGATCAATTTAATATTCGACACAAATAAGTTTTATATAAGTAGAAAAAACATTGTCAAATTTTATTAGAATCGGCCAATAATTTACCATAGCTTCCCTATAAAACCACTTCCGAGAATGGCCCTAAAAAGCATAAAATCAAGTAGATGTTAGTATCATTTACATTTAGTAAAAGTGTTGGTCTAATATAAGTCCCCTTCCCGAATTTGTATGGCCATACTTAGCGGTGTAGGGTATCATATTGTCGGTCTTGACCGGTTACACCTTGTTTTCTCGTTGAATACTGTGTAATTTGTAATATATTTTGAAATAATTTGTTGAATACATTTTTTAATATCAAATTTAGTGCCATTTTTTGATAAAATGTCATCAAATATACAACTATTTTCTAAAATTCATGATTTTCGACCAATAATATATATAGGGTGCAAACGTAAATCAATTTAAAATCTACTTATTCGGGACAAATAATATATAATTTAAATTTGGAGACAAATTCTGAATTTTATTCAGTATCGTATGAAGTATTATAAAAATCATTAAAAAGTTATTATTCTCGCATCTGTTATCTTTACATACTCAATAATTTAGGCAAATGTTTCATTAACTGAACAAATAATTCTATTTGTGATTTTAATTAATTTAAATAATTAGCAGAGTTGAGATGGTTGCAGTGTAAAGTGTGACAAAAAAACCAAACGTCTTCTTCAAGCAACCTTTTTTCATATTACTATAGTTTATCAAGAACTCTTTCAAGATACTTACGATAAAAATCAAAGGAGATATAATTGTCAAATTTGGTATTTATTTGAAGACTCATTTGTAACAAAGGTCTTATATCAAAGAAAAAAAAAAAAAAAACCGCCAGAGGGAAGCAATTTGTACAATTTTGTTTATAAAAATAAAGAAAAATACACAAAATATGGGTAAAAATCGAAAAATAATGCGAAATTATTTAGAATATACTTAAAAAAAAAAAAAATAATAAATTAAAGAGAAGATTCAAATTCAGCACCCAAGTCCCAAAGCAAAATAATGAACTTTACAATCGACACCAAAGCCGAGATTATGCTCTATACTTAGAAAAACAGGCGGAAATCTTCTATTAGGAGCTGTTATTTGTTCCGTATATTTGTTCCACCTGAAGAGAGCATTAAACGAATATGCTACGAGACACAATATGTTACCAGACACAAGTCCAATATATTATCTTGATACTGCTCAGCTTAAAACTAAATTTCTAAAAAGTTTTGCACCACTCACTGTTTAGCTAAACAATTTCTCTTCTGAACAATATTGATTTCATTCTAATCGAATTGTCCAACTAAAATATGGTTCCCTTCAGCGCAAGGTATGAAAAATTGGGAAATGATCTTAGGATTAAAACTATAAATTCCTAGAAGGAAGGAAAAGTTTCTCAAGGATAGTACTTGAAGTAAAATACATTGTATCTTCGTGTTAAAAAAAAAAAAAAAAAAACATTAATTTTTAATTAAAAAAGGAGAGTGTTGGGAATTAATGCAAACACCCAATAACAACTCAAAATTGGTATAATATTTGTGCAAATTTTTTATACTATGTGTCCTTAAAAATCTAATCCTACTCCGTCCATTTTTTCCTTTTTATACATTTTTAAATCCAACAGAATACAGAAAAATTCAGTTTATTAGATAAACAGAACATTATTTAACGAAAAAGCTATATAAATTGCCAATGCAAAGATGTACAAAAGACGCTCACAAATTAGAACCGCTTTATTTTTGAGGCAATTCTAATTTCTGAATTATTCTATTTTCTGGACGTTTATTTTTTTCGAATAAAAAATTTAGTAAATTTACTTCCAAAAACTAAAATAAAACACTTTTGAATTTTTTTTTAATTCAATTTTATTTGATAAAAACAAGAAAACAAATCGTAAAAATTCAGTGCAATACATTAAATGTATTTTAAATTAAAAAACATAACAATTCAGTCCAAAAAATATTTTACATATGTGTTTAAAAAAATATTAAATAATAAAGTTAAATGTTATTGGAAGGATAGACTGCACAATGGCCAAATTTACAACTAATCTTTGTTTGACATATAATCAGTTATATTTGTTTGTATTTTTGGTTTCATCGAATTCAAATATCAATACGGAGAGCCAAAAGATTGCTTATGTGCTTAGTGGAAAACAATTCACTGTTATTGCACCATTTTATTAAATTATTTACGCTTTCAATGGCTTTTGTATTAGAAACAACTGGTCAGACTTCAACAACATCGTCTTCGCTGCTATCTGAAGGCTCACCATCGCTAATGAGAACATATACAGATCCGTCATCAAACACATCTTAATTCCATCTGTCGATGTCTTCTATACCAATGCAATCGTTTAGAGCTATTTCTTCTAAAAGAGCTTGAGTTCTCTGAATAACTTCGTTGCAGTCCTGATCTATTTGCAATAATTGCGCTATTGGCACGTCTTCGTCGCTGGTTAGAGTCCCAATTGGAAAACTTGGACCAAGATTTCTTCATAACACTTTGTGGTACCTCATCCCAAGCTTGTTTCAGTAATAATATTGCATTGCGGATTGAATGGGATTTCAAATGATTCTTCAGTTGACCACCTTCAGCAATTAATTGAGAAAGAAACATACTTTTGTAATTGAGTTTTGTTAACAGGGTTTTGATCCATTGGTTGTAAAGCTGCTGTTACATTTGGTGGAAAGAATAATGCAACTATGTTTCCATCGTCACTTTTAAGTTTCTCAATGGGTGCATAAGCGGAGCAATTATCTATAAGCAAAATGGCTTTCGGTGGCAAATTATTTTCCTGAGAAAAGCGGATCACCTGTAAATTTCATATGTTTTAAAATTACTGAACCTGAAATCAATATTTGTTCTTACCTCTTTAATAAATGATCGGTTAAAACCATTCGTGAAAAATCCGAGAAGTCATCCAAGCATTTTTTGAAAAGTTGTAATGCAGAGGATTATTGAAACTTTTAAAACACCTGGGGTTCTTTACTCTTCCAATTAACAATGGAACTAATTTATGTGATCCATCAGAGTTTGCACCAAGTAGGACTGAAATTCAATCTTTTTGAATTTTATGTCCAGGAGCGTTTTTTTCAAAAGCAGAGACATATGTTCTGTCTGGTAGGCAACGAAAAAATAATCCGGTTTCATCGACATTATATATTTGTGATTCCATTAACCCCATCTGAGCGATCTTTGCACGATATCGATGAATAAAAGGAGTGATTGAAGCAACATCACTGGAAAGAATCTCGCCACAAATTTTTAAAAAACGGATACCGTGTCGTTTCTTAAATTTGGTAAACCATCCATCACTTGCACGGAATGCATTTTGATCTTTATCGGGATATTCCTATTTAAATATTTGTTTAGCTTTCTGTTTAAGTATGTGTCCAGTCAGTGTACACTTTTTTTTTTTTATTTAAAAACCACTCATACAGACGACTTTAAATTTTAGGATATTCAGCGCTGTGCAAAGATTTATTGCTTGCCTCCTGATATGTGTTGGAAACAGCATTTAATATTGCTGTTCTATGTGATTTAATGTAGCTGATTGAAGATGTTGTCACATTAAAATCTAGGGCTAACCGCTTCCCTTGAACTCCTTTGTCAAGCTTTTCTAATATTTTGACTTTAGTTTCCAATGATAAAGTGTTTTTTTTTTACGTTTATTTGACATTTCTAATGATACACTTTCACTTTTTAATAGAGACTGCCAAAATATGTACACGCGTAGCAAATTTCGCAAATAAACTACAAATATGGAGTAAACATATATTATTTGGTGATTCCCCTTTTTAGTTTTACTATGTTCAAACAGAATACAAATAAATTGGTGATTTCTTGTGTTCAAATAACAAAAAAAAAAAAAAAAAAAACGCTCGGAAATTAGAATTTTAAATTCGAATTTCAGAGCGTTTAATGTATTGCATACACTGATTCTAATTTCTGGACGCTCGAATTACTGAAAGCTCTAATTTGTGAGCGTCTACTGTATCTCTTATCATCTCCACAAAATTATTAAAATCTCTTAGTAATTTGTTCAACGTAACCCCACTGTGTTTTGTTTAAACATATGAGCAGAATTCTTTTTTTGGTTTTTTAAATCTGTTGCTCCACTATTGTTACTCCAGTTGCACACAGCATGAATTTGGCGTTTATATAGTTATTGCTGCTGTTACTATAGCTGCTGATATTGTTGCTGTTATTTTCTCTCCAATTTTACTATTTCTTCTAATAATGAACATTCAACATGAAATATGTATCCTTTGTGAAGGTATAATATGCAATATGGGGTTGTATAAGTAAAATTTCTCTGTTTGGAGCTGTAGCATTAACCATGCATGTGTATGAGTTTCTACAGTTTCTACAGAAATTTTTGTATACGTATAATATACACACACGCATATATGGAGCTGGCTATACGATAGTTGAAATTGAAACATCTATACTATAATTCTTGGAAAAATTTCTCTTCCTTTTGTGAAATTTGTAAATGTACAAATATGTTTTAAGCTGCCTCTACATACTATATTTTCAAAGTGTATTTGTTGGTAAAAGGAATATATAGAATGGATATATGTATTTGTATTGGTAGTGGCAGGAGTTTTTAATAAAGTTAAAATCGCGTGAAAAAGTTTTCGAACTTAAAACATGCTGAAAATTAATAATAATGGCAAAAGATTAAAATAAGTTTGAGATAAGAGAGCAAGCATAAAATTAGAGTGGTAATAAGACAAATTAACACTTGAATGATTTGCGAAAGATAATAAAGTGTTTGCTGCAGATTTTAAAATAAAATTAATTAACAGTGAGTGCATAAGTCTTTAAATTGTTTCCATATTAACTACATTTTAGTCTTTAATATTTGAAATAAATTCTTCTAAAATATTTTTTATTATATGTGCGAAAAAAAAAAAAAAAGAAAATTTAACTGCCACACCAGAAAAGTTTAACAAATACATCACTTCTTTTTTTTCTGCCTTTTTTTATCTCCACCAATATTTACTCCAAATAAATGACCACTTTTTATTTTTGTCTTCTTTCATGCCTGTAAAAAAAAAAAAAGATAAAAAATAAATCTATGAAAATTTTGTTAAAAATTAAAATCATAAAAAAGTCAAAATAAAATGAACGTTAAACTTAGCAAACGCACACATTATGATGAATTTCATTCATGACCGCATACAGCCGTGATTTTAGCGCAAACTTTTTCAATGTATTTTTTTTTTTTTTTTCTACTCTCTATTTTTTGTTTATTGTGCTATAAAGTTCATTCAACGATGAATAAAATTTCACTAAAAAATGCAGTTTTTATTAAAAAAAAGAAAAACATTGTAGAGCTTAAAAAATATATAAATGGATAGAAAAAAATTGTATATTCAGTAGAAAATAAAATCAGCGTTGAGAAATATTTTTGAACCAAATAATAACACGTCAAAAAAAATTAACAAATCTCAGCAGAAAAAATTTAAAAAAACTATGGAGATGAGTGGGGGCAGGCAGGGTAGTGCACTACAAGAAATTACGCATTTAAAACTCTATATTTAATCTTTTAATACTTTTCTAAATTTAAAAAAATATGTTAACTACTTTATTTATGTAGGAATTTATCTTGAATCATTTTTACAAAGTTAAATTCAAACAAGCGCGAATGTTATATTCGGCTGGACCGAATCTATTTTACGTTATATGGTAGGTGGGCTGTGAAGTGGGCGGACCACGACCATTTTTTGTTTCCAAGTTTACATTGGTCTTTGAACTATTTGAACACAGTTTCGTTGAAGTTACACCTTATATGGGAAGTGGGCAGTAAAGTGGGCGGACCGCGCCCATTTTTAGTCTCCAAGTTTATATCAATCCTCAAACTATTTATACAAAATTTCGTTATCGTACTTGCTTTTGTTTAAGAAATATCAGCAGAAAAGTATGAAATGGACACCCTGTGTTTCTAGTTTTAGCCCATAACTTTTTTGTTTATTAACCCATAAATATTTGTGTCAAATTTGGTCCCCCTACATTGTCCCGTTCGAGCCCTATCCTGGTTTCAACAGACGGCCAGACGGACAGACATAGCTAGATCGACTCAGAATCTAGCCAGGACCCAGAAAATATATACTTTGTGGGGTCTTAAATGATTCTTTCGACATGTTGTACACGGAATAACCAAATCAATATACCCCCCATCTTTTTAATGGTTGGTATAAAAAAAAAAAATAATAATAATTTTTATCGTTTTTTTGGAAATTGTGGGATTCCTTTAAAAAAATTTGTTTTTTTTGTTTTACATTTTACTATTTCAAATGATAAAGTCAAAAATCCCTGAAAGTTTTTGGAATGTCGGAGGTACCCTAGCTCTGCCTCTGAAGAGTATGTGGGGCCTCTTTAACGAACTTAAAATTTTACACTCCTCTGCTATGCCTACGTGAAATTATATATGAATTCAACAAACCTATTAAAAGTTACAGACTTAATTTCCAAATAAAAATTTAGATTCTGCCCCACTATGCAATAGAGTGTACCGTTAAAAAAAAGCAAATTGTAAGAATAATACGTATTAAAGAGCTAAATACAGGAAAAATATTATATTAATATTTAAAAATTAACATTCAGTTGACTACAACGAAGGGAATAAAATTGGTTATGAATTAAAAAAATTTGAGTATATCATGCGAAAAAGGTCGATATATATTTTACCAAAAATAACTAAAAATTTCATAAGTATTGAAAAGATGTAGCAATTATGATCCTTTATAAATTTCTTTAGAAGAAATTTTCACCAAAAAGCAAAAATCTACTGGAGAAAAAATAAAAAAAAAAATATTTTTTCCACAATAAGCTCAAAGATAAAATACAAAACTTTTCTTAGGTAAAATATAACTGAAAATATTTGTTTCCCCTAAACCTCTTTTCAAAAAAGCACTTCAACATGTGTGAGAATGATTTTTGCAGTCAGAACTCTGCTTGTACAGAGGCCGAGTATATAAATTATTATAAAATCGATCACTGTATTCAAACTCCTTTAAATAGAAATGTAAGTGTTAGGTAGTTTTGCCGACTTTAGTCGCTAATTGCCCCTTTTTAACCACCTGGCCACTTTTTTGACCCCTTTTTTAAATGAAGACTAAATGGCGACTTTTTAAGACTATGTGACGAGAAACTAAGTTGTTTGAAATATATTGACCTATTAAAGAGTGAGATCGAAAAAATCTTAACACACATTTTGCCTCATAACTTTTTTCGGAATCAATATTAAAATTTTTTTTGATCTAGTTATCATGGAAAAATACTTCAGTTATTATTTTTAATAACAACCATGTTAATTTGTTCTTATTTTCGTCAAAATAAGTGACGAAAAAGATTTACGTCCTACATGTTATTAAAAAATTTCAAAAAATCCAAATAGGTCTTACAAATAATTGGCCACAGAATTAAATGTCGTCCGTAAAACCGTTTCTAATGTTATTAAACAGTATCAGGAGAATTTGACTATTGATGTGAAACCTAGTTCGGTAATGGGAAAGTTGATAACATATAAAGTTCAAAAAATTCCAAACTGGAATTCTGCAAAAAAAAAAAAATTACAAGCCAAAAATAGGACTCGGAATTTAAAACCAAATTTCATACAAAAATACTCAAGCTGTATAATTGACGAAGAAACGTAGGTGCTGGCAGAATCTTCGCAGCTTGTGTCTCAAAAATTTTTATTGCTAATGCTCGAAGCAATGTTGGAGATAAGTTTAAGACCCAAAAGCAGCAAAAATTTCTTACAAAATTCACAGGAGTGTCATTTGATACATCCGGATCTATAAATACCAAAATATGCATAAAGAAATATTTGCAAGAAAGTCTTCTTCATTTCTTAAGATAGCACAACGTGTCCACATATTTTTGGACCCATTTGGTATCATGTCACTACGGTAAGAAAGCTCTGGAGTGGTACCAAATCAAGTTTAGTACCAAGAGAGGTCAATTTTCAAAATTGTCCATAGCTTAGACCAGTGGAGAGATATTGAGCTCTTGTGAAAAGTGAATACAAGAGCACAAAATACCAAAGATTTTAACAGAAGATGTGCACACTGTTCCAAAAAAGTGACTGAAGCAACTATCAAATCTCCAAAGAAAGGGTTTTCAAAAATGGTTCACAATTTTATAATTAGTGGTTAGAACCATACAAATTATATATTTCTGTGATCTGTGCTAAATTATCAAATGATTAAAAAAAATAATGAAAACTCTAACATCAACCGTTTCCAAGTTATTGAATATTATGTATGTTAAGAATTTTTCGATCTAACTCCTTATATATTAATTTAAAAAAATAAATTAATTATTTTAAGATTGTTTTACAGTATAGTGATACGAAAAGCACCGGAGTATTTATAAATGAACTGAAACTATTAGTAACTAAATATAATAATAAAGTTTATGAACAGCTATTTAAATCATCATTTGCCAAATCTTTTTAGACAGGATTGCGAAAATAAAAAAAAAAAAAAAAAAAAACAGATACGATGAATACTTATATCCTAATTTATATTTTTACATTCCTTATATCAATCCCTCGGGGGGACATGTTTTTATACCCTACATCACCATAGGTGGGGAGGGTATTATGCGTTTGTGTTGATGTTTGTAACACCCACAAATATTGGTCTAAGAGTGTTTGGTCTATGAGTGTTCTGATTTTTAAAAAGTTCGGTCTATAATTAACCATAGCTTATAAACCTCTTATCAGAATATCACTTTAACGGGCATAAATCCCATTAAAATGTTTGTATCAAGTTAATATTCGACACATATAAGTTTTTAGTGCCAAATTTTACAAAGATCGGTTCATAATCTCATATAAGGCCCTCTTTCGGGAATCACCCAAAAGTGATTAAATTCATATAAATGTCAGCATCCACGTAATATTTATTTTTATGTTTTATTTTACATTTATTTTTCCACTTATGAGTATCGGTCCACATTTGGCGCCAAATCGAATAAAAGACCCCTCTGCGAATTATAATGTACACAATGGTGTAGGGTATTTTATAGTCGGGCTTGACCGACTATTTCTTTTTCTCTCGTTTTTTTTTACTAAATTATGAATATTAAAAAATAGTTTGTCCAACAGACTTAAGTCAATACTTGTGGATCCATATGTTCAGTTCTAAATTGATTCGAGGAGGATTTGAAAGACTAGTACTAGTGAAAACCTCGTACCAAAGTGCAGAAGTGTAATTAGTAAAAAGACCGCTGTTGCCAACTATTTTTGTGAATAAATCTTTATTTTTGCAATAATTAAAAATGTTATAAAATAATTATAAATAAATTATTTTCTTGGTAACAGAATTGGATTTAGTAGTTTTTCTAAAAATACAAAATATTATATAAATAAATATATTAAATAATATTGTTTTTGCTGTTATCAAATAAACAAATTTTAAGGAGCTTTTATTTTTTTAAATCAGTTGTTTCCTTTTTTTAAATCCCCTTTTTTTGCTACTTTTTATTTTGAAATCCTATTTTTTGGACACTTTTTAAAAATTCTCAACTTTAACGCTGGTATTAGGTTTTTGAAACATCCATATGTTAGTTTATTACTGACCATTTAACTTCTATGCTTAAACAAAGAATTTGCAATAAAATTGCAAAATTTTAATTATTTCCTAATATTTTAAGGAAAAAGGTATTGGAACAGGAAAGTAAAAATGCATTCATATTTTAAGACTGGTTTCGTCTATGGGTCAAAAGTCATATTCTACAACTATTCTACAACTGTATCTGAATTTCATTAAATTTATCCCAAAAATATCACGAAAGATGTCAAAAAATTATAACCTTTCAATATTAACTGAATTTAAGGGACTTCTAATATCAAAATCGGTCAGAAATTAATACAGTTGGTAAATGATGTCACTATACCCTTAGAAGTATTTTAATATTTGGGTAATTCCATTATAAATTTAAAAAATTTGACCTGAAATTTTGTCCATAGTAAGTATACCGATAGAGCTTCCTACAAAAAAAAAAAAAAAAAAATAAGATAAGATAAGATAAACGTCATTAAAGATAATTTTTAGAATAAAATATGTTCAAAAACTTTTTATTAAATTTTTATATGACATTTAAAATACAAGCTTTGAAAAATTTATTGCAAAAAAAAAAAAAAAATTATTTTGATATCTTTTATACAACAAAAATTTTGTCCCTTTAAAAAAATCAGTTTATCATACTTAAAGCTATAAAGTTGCCACAGTTTTCAAAATAAAAATTAACAAAATTCATTTTGAATGATTCTGAATCCTCCTCTACACATGCACCGAAATTTATACAAATCGGTAATCAAGGTTCATAATTTTTATACCCTACACCACCATAGGTGGGTGGGGTATTATACGTTTGTGCTGATGTTTGTAACATCCAAAAATATTAGTCTAAGACCCACCTTAATTTTTACCAATCGGCTTAGAATCACTTTCTGAATCGATTTAACGATGTCCGTCCGACCGTCTGTCCGTCCATGTAAATCTTGCAATCAAATTACAGGTTTCTTATAGTCCAGGGACGAAGAGTGAATTAAATTCATATAATAATAAAAGTGAATAAATTCATATAAATGTCAGCATCGACGTAATATTCTGTATTCGAATGTTTTATTTTACACTTATGAGTATCGGTTCACATTTGGCTCCAAGTCTTATAAAAGACCCCTTCCCTAATTATAATGTCCACAATGGTGTAGGGTATCATATGGTCGGGCTTGACCGACTATATCTTTTTCTCTCGTTTATATTTAAAATGGAATTACTCATTTCTAAATTGTTAAGGATTTCACCGAAAAACAGGGTTCCCAATAAAACTCAATATGAACGAACAGCATCATTTCAATGATGTAATGAAGAATTATATTATATAGTAATTTGTTTTGCTCATTCATTGAATTAAGCGCCATTTTGTCGTCCCTTCCCAAAGTATTACGTAGTCTTGATCACCAAAACCAAATCTGGTAATCGAAGAAAAAGTGAATTCTAAGTTTGTAGAGAAATTTTAGACCTGGAATCTTTTTTACTTCATATATAGATATATGTAACAAATGTTGGCATATTATTCTTTTTGATTAATTAGAATAGAACATTCTATATTAAAACTGTAGCGTTCATAGAACTTTCTCGTATAAACCATACTTTTGTAAAGAAAACACCAACGTTCTTTTGCTATAGAAAACATAAATAAAAAAAAACCCCAACAAAATTTTATACAAATGAAGAAAAATATAAAAGATTATTAAAGTAAATATTTTTATGTTTGAGAGGAGAAAAAAAAGCCAAAATGTTAAAGAACAAGTCCTTTAAAATCATTTTTCTTTATTTTATATTTTTATATTATTTTTTTTTTTTCTACATAAAGGAAAACAAACTCAATGATGAGGAACAAATTTATTTAGATGTTATTTTTTTTCCTTCGTTCTTTCGGTTGTTTTCATTTCATCAAGAAGGGAAGTGAAAAACCACAAAATTTTTAAGAATTTTGTTTTTTTAATAAATTTTTTTCTACTTCAACAGCACATCGAATTCACATTTTAAGTAGAGATTTTATGATCTTTAAATTGTGAAAAAGAGAAAGAAACAAATTATATAAAAATGCAACTAACGACAATTCAATGTTTAGTCATGTTTAAATGAAAGCGAGTATAATTTGATGCTTTCAGTTTATTTCTTTATGGAGGGTTTGAAAGGTGAAATTAGAAAGATTTTTAAATTTAAAATTTTTAAAGAGAATTTAAAGTATTTTGTTTAGAGGTAGTTTAGAAGTTAATTTTATAATTTAAAAGGCAGTGACATTTTCAGTGATAATTAAAGGCCAGAAATTATTATAAATAAAATAATATAAACAAATCCAATTTCCTTAATTGACAGGATTTAAATGGACCTTGACAACCTGTTTTTTTTTATACAATTCAAATTTTATCTTACCTTTGTCAATTCTTCAAAACTTGAAATCGAAAAATTTCCAAAAATAAATATTTAAAACATCTCACAAGAATTCTTAAATTTATCCCTCTTTCTTATCCTCTCACACCTCATTTTTACAACTCCTTAAATCTTTTAAATCTTAAACATCTTCTTTTTTTTCTTAAACAAAAATATTCTTGTATAACTTCGTTTAAATATAATTTGAATTTGTAATTAGGCGCAAATGTTATATTCTGACATTTGACAGTACGAAAGCAACAAAACATTAAAACTAAACGAGTAACAAGAAGAAAATGTAATAATAAACATTTCAGCTTTTAAACATATACCCCCCAACCTCCCTTTTTATGATCAAACAAGAAAATAAAATAAAAACAAATTTTGACAAAGGAAGAAAAAGTCATTGTTTCAATTGTATAAAGTAGATTTTAAACCATAATAAAGTTAAATGAAGGAGTACGGGAAGTTTAAAAGACAACAATCCAGCTAACTGGCAGGCAAACAGACAACCAGGGAAGTAGTCAATTTTAAGGTGTGATTTAATATATTAAACATAATTTGCTTCTGGTTTTTATTTCAGCTTAACAAAAAAGACAGGTTGTTAATGACATGAAACAACATGGCAAGACTTACCTATACAATATGCATACAATTTAAAGAATGTCAGCCTGGATATGTACGCATACGAAGTGTGTAAGTTTAACTCAAAGGGGGGTTGAATTTTTAAAATGAACTTGTGAATTTTTTTGAATAATATACTTTTATACCGTAACAGAAATTTAATTACTTAAATAATTTAAATTTATTAAAATGACAAGATAAGATTTTCAAAGCCTGATAAACATGGAAGAAAATTATTAAAATAAATCAAAAATTAGCATACGACACAGAGAAAAGCGCATCGAATGATATTCATTTAAAATTATTTTATAATCTTTGTCATTTATTATTGTGAAATCAAAAAGAAAGAAAACGAGAGAGAAACTATAGTCGGTCAAGACCGACTATATGATACCCTACACCATTAGACCTGTGTCCAATTGTAAACCAACGCTTTTACTAAATGTAAAATAAATTATATAAATACAGAATAATGCATTTATACTAACATCTATATGATTTTATGCCCTTTAGGGTGATTCCCGGAAGTGGGTTTATATGAGATCTATGGTAAATTATGGACCGATTCTCATAAATTTTGGCAATTTTGTTTCTACTTATATAAAACTTATTTGTGTTGAATATTAACTTGATACTATAATTCGTATGGGATTTATGCACGTTAAAGTGATTTTCGGAAGAGGAGTTTATTTGGGAGCTATGGTCACTTATAGACCGATCCCGATGAAATTTGGCACAAAGATTAATCCTTATACAAAACCTTTGTGCCGAATTTCATTAAAATATTGCTATATTTAAGGCATTTATGATCGTTAAACACCTATTCCGGGAGGACAATTGTATGGGGGCCAGGTGAAATAATGAACCGATCACAACCAATTTCAATAGGCTTCGTCCTTGTACCAAAATAATTATCTGTGCCAAATTTCATCAAGTTATCTTTAAAATTGCTACCTGTACTTTGTTCACAAGGTTTACATGGACAGACAGCCAGACGGACGGACGGACATCGTTAAATCGACTCAGAAAGTAATTCTGAGTCGAACGGTATACTTTAAGGTGGGGGTCCGATAATTACTTTTGTGCGTTACAAACATCAGCACAAACGCATTATACCCCAACCACCTATGGTGGTGTAGGGTATAATAAAATACTGTGCATATGTTTCCAAAGTGAGTTCTGTATCTGATGTAAGTGGAAGGATTTTATTCGTTTTTAAATCTAATTATTGCGTTCATAATATTAAAATACTCAGCGTAAAGTGAAGGTTTAGTTGGAGTCCAAATACTTATGTAGCACTGGACTAAGTGTAACTATAAACCCAATAAGTATACCCAAAAAGAATAAAAATCCTTCCCCTGACATCTGAAGAAGAAGAAGCATATTTTAAGGTAAATGAATTAATGGTATTTATTAACACGGTGCAATATGAAAAAATATTTCCAATACAAAACGGGAAAGAAAGATATAATCGGTCTAGCCCGACCATAAGATACCCCACACCATTGTGTTCAACAAAATTCGGGGAGGGGTCTTCTTTTTTTCACGACCTGCTGCCAGTTTTGGACCGATACTCATATACTAACAATAATATGAATTTATTCACTTGTGGGTGATTTCCGAAAGTCAGTCTTATATGTGAGCTATATTCATATATATATTCGGCACACAGATTTAAATTCATATGAAACTTATATCTGTCAAATTTCATTAAAACATTGCTATATTTAAGGGATTTAGGATCGTTAAACCTCCTTTCTGGAAGGATATTTTTATGGAGGCTAGGTGAAATAATAGACCGATCATAACCAAGTTCAATATGTTTCATCTTTGAACCTATGTGCCAAATTTCATTAATTTATGTTCAAAATTACGACCTGTAGTTTTTTTTTTTTATTTTTAAGTAAAATTATAATTTTTTAGACATTTCTCCACATAATTAATGGTAACTCATTCGATATTATTAAAATAAACTTAGAAAAATTTTAATTTATACAACCTTTAATCCGTTTATATATTGCGTTTCAATCGGCTCAGTAGTTTCGGAGTTACATATAATAAAAAAATTAAGCAAAAAATATCTTTTTTACGTGAAAAATAGCAAATTTTTTTGTTTAGAAAAAATCATGGAAAATCGAAAAGGTTAAAAATTGTTCTGTTTTATTACTTTATCACAAAGCCAAATGTAATAGCAATAAAATGAGATATCGATCATAAAAATCTATTGATTCTTTTCGAATTTATTCGCAATTAAGTGAATTCGTTCATTTTCACAAAATTTTAGTTTTTTGAGATATTTCTCCACTTATGTTGTCATAATTCAAAAACAACTTGTCCGATTTTGTTAAACTAAATTTACAAAAAGTTAAATGATGTTTACAATTGTTTTTGATGCGATCAATAGTTATAATAGTTATATTCGGCTTGGCCGAATCTATATACCCACAATAAACTTTTCCAAATTTTACGTTATATGGGAGATGGGCGGTAAGGTGGGTGACCACGCCTATTTTTGTTCCCGAGTTTACATTGATCCTTGAACTATTTTTACAAAATTTCGTTGACATTTCACCTTATATGGGAGGTGGGCGGTAAAGTAGACAGACAGCCATTTTTGGTTTCCAAGTTTATATCGACCCTCAAACTATTTGTACAAAATTTCGTTGCCCTACATGCTTTTGTTTCATAAATATTAGCAGAAAAATATGAAACGGACAGCCTGTGGTTCTAGTTTTTAGCCCATAACTTTTTTAGCATTTTAAAGACATTGTTTTCGGAGATATAATAGTTTATTTTTTGTAAATCTTTAGGTTTTTATTCTGAAATTTCATGTTTTTGGAAACACTTCCAATGGTCAATGCTTGTAGTGAATTTCATTCAAATCAGAGATGTGAAATCCGATTGCTGTTTGACATGGAATCAATCATATACAGAGGTGGCCATCTATTTAGGGACAAACTTTTTTTCTACCTATTTTCACATTTCTTTTAACACACTAAATTTTAACGAGAACTTTAAAAAAATAATAATAAGTTTTACCATGTTCTTTAAATAGTTTCATTTGAATTTGCACTTTTACTGCAATAACATCAATTTGTGAGGGTCTTTTGTTGGCCATATAATTGAGGACATAATACTTCTGCTAAATTTTTCCTACAAAAAAAGTTAAAATTACTGGTGAGTGTGGTTGTATTTGAATAAAGAATTAAATCTAAATTAATAAATCATAAAACAAATATAGAAATGCCACGCCAGCAGCCATGTACGAATTGTTTGGAAGTATTTAAATAAAAAAAGACAATTCGGGCTATAGCAGAAGAACTAGTTTGTTCCAAAACGATAGAGCATAATGCTATTCAGCATTATAGACGTAATGGAACCACTGAGAATAAAAAAGAAAGACCAAAGAAAACATCTCCACGTGATGACCGCATAATTTGCAAAACATGCAAAGCTAATCCATTTATGAGTTCAAGGCAAATAAATAACTAAGTAGCTGGTCAACTAAGCCAAAAAGCAAATGTTTCAAAAAGAAACTTAAATCGCCGCATACAGTTTGCAAAGGACCACCTTGAGAAGCCGCTTGAATTTTGAAATAAAATACTTTGGAGCGATGAATCCAAGTTCAATTTATTTAGTTCTGATGGAAAAAAGTATGTTTGGCGTCCACCCAACCAAGAACATAACCCTCGCTATACTTTAAAAACTGTAAAGAATGGTGAAGGGAACATTATGGTTTGGGCAGCATTTTCTTGGTACAGCGTTGATCCTATTTGTCGAATATCTGAAAAGTAAAATAAAAGTGTGTTATCTAATACAATGAAGCCTTATGCAGATAAAAGTATGCCAACATATTACATTTTTATGCTGGATAATGATCCAAAACACACTGCTAGGAGCGTAAAGCAGTGGTTTTCGTCAGAAAATATTAATGCTTTGGATTGGCCCGCGCAGAGTCCGGACCTAAACCCAATTGAAAATATTTAGGCAGACGTTGAAAGGGAATTAGAAAAGAAAACAAATAGAAATTAAGATGAACTTTTTAAAAATGTGGAAAATATATGGCATAGATTAACAACTAGATATTTATGTGAGAGAAAAGAACCTAATTCAATTGCCAGAAACCTAATTCATACAACAACAAAATACATGTAGTCACATATATTTTGTTTTTGTATTTTCAAAAAAATGAGACAATTTTTTGAAAATTTAGTATAGGGTGGCTCTCACATAAACTTCTAGTTCTATTCTATGATATATGGAATAATATACCATTAGAAAGATGTCAACATTTAGTTGAAAGTCTTCCAAGAAGATGCAGAGCAGTATTAAATCTAAAGAATATTCTACAAAATATAAATTTTAAATTAATTTTTAAATGAATTTATATATTTTTTTAAAAAAGATTTTTGAATATTTTTGACATAAATGGGTTTGTCCTTATGTAAAAGTCCAGGCAAAAAAGTGAAATATGAATGTTTTTGTTATCATCATTGAATATTGTTTGTTTCTAAATTATTTTTTTCTTGAATAAATATTATTTCATATGAAGATTTAAACTTGTGTTTTAACTTTTAACTACGATGTATAGATTCGTTAAAAATGTTCCTTAAATATTGAACACCATGTTGTCCCTAAGTATATGACCACCACTGTATATTTATGTACAAAATATAAATAAAAACGGTTGAATAATATATTACATGTAATCTTTGTGGGCGAAAAAAGGAGGGGACATTTAATACAAATTACTTATTTTGTATCAAAATAAGTAATTAAAATCCTAATCCGGGAAAAAAATGTGTTTAAAAAGTAGATATTTTTATTAAAGTCATTACCCTGTCGTTATTTGAGCCGTCCGTGACAAAGTTTGAATAAAGCTTGTGAGAAAACTGGTGCCCAAAGCGCATTAATATTGCTTTTGAAAACATAAAAGAAATTAAATAATCCGAAACAAAAAACGTGAAAGATATAGTTGGTCAAGGACGACAATTTGATAGCCTACTTATACGGACAAATCGTTAGAATTCAATTCCCCAATACAAATACCCGTATGGGGGCGAGGTAAAATAATGTACCAATCATGACCAATTTCTATAGCATTCGTCGTTATGCTAAGATAAACATATGTGCCAAACTTCATAAAATTATTTTTAATATTTCGACCAGTACTTTGTGCATAAGGCTTACTAGACAGACAACCAGCCAGCCAGCCGACCAGCCAATTAGACGGACGGGCTGACATCGTTAAATCAACTCAGAAAGATTTTGAGTCGATTGGCATACTTTAAGGTGGGTGTTGGGATATTATTTCTGTGTATTACAAACATCAGCACAAACGAATAATTCATACCGAATTTAACTATAAAATATATTTTAAAAGAGCAGGAATGTTACCAACTTCTATGGAAAAAAAAAAAGGAAACAAAAACAAAAATATAAAATTTTATTTAAGTTTAAATTTCAGTGTAATATAACTTTTTATCGCCTACAATTATGTATACGAGTATAATTCTTGCTGCAATATTTTTTAGAATTTTGTACAAAATCTAGTTGATGCTTTTAACAAATTAAGGCCCCCAAGTTTAAAAACTTTAGATAAATGAGACCTCAAATGAGATTAAAATTTGCTTCGACAAAAATATTTCTTACAAAAAAAGAAATAAGCATATATTTTATATAGATGTACAAGGAGTATATACTATATGTAAAATTTTTCTACATACAAATCGTAAATTAATTTTTGGCGAATTAAAAAAAAAAAATATATATATATACCCGAGGTAACTAATTTGGATGTCTAACCTCTGTTTCGGCGACTTGCTAGGGATCTGTGCTCCACCAGATCAGCTTAGAAATACCTCGACTCTGTTTCTGTTAAATTTTATTTAGATATCCCTAACGGTTCAGAAGTTACGGGAATATTTCCAAAATAAAAAAAAAGCATTTTGGAACCACTAAGCGTTGTTGAAATACCAACATTCTAGTATTTTTAAGTCAAGTTTAAGAATAATAAAAATAAGCTAGAAAAAAGCTAGATGATAAAATTTTTAGGCTCAAAGCTGAATGAAAAGACTATATTTTGCCTCAAAAAGCTTAACCGGCAACAATAGCCCGTCATCTAACACATAGACAAATTCATGCCAAAGTTATATTTTTCCTTGATTACGTCCGCCAATAAAGTTTTTAAACTTATACATTAAGAATAGAGTATAAGAGTAAAAGAAGGCATTCGATTTAAAATAAAATTCTTTATACATAATTTGGGATAGTTGTACTCGAGATGCATGATGTCTAGGCTTAAAAAAAATACTAATTCACTAGCAGTTCCCATTCAAATATATTCGTATTTAAATGAACCATTGCTGTAACAGTAAAAATTGCTTTTTATTTTCTCAATCAGATTAAAAATATTTTTCCAATTATGTATAAAAAAATTTCCATTTTTGTTTATCTATTAAACCACTGAAATAGATTGTCTTACATTTTCTATTGTAGCCACATTTTAATAAATCGTTAAAAGTATTTATTGAGGTGAAAGAAATTATTTTATATGTTTTACACAAAAAATAATGAAATTATACTATAATGCATCATTTGATTTTTGAGTGTATTTGATACAAAAATATCTTTTTATTTTAGTAGACATTTTCTTGTTATTGATAATAATGACATTGTTATAATGATAGTCTTCTGTTTCTTGAACTATTTTAATGATAAACTTCAATATCTAAATTTTATTTATTAAGCCTGATGTCTCTGTTTATAATTATTTATATAGTTGTTTGATGTTTTTTTTTTATTAATGATGATAAAAAAGGAAATGTTGCAACAAGTTTGTAAAGTTTGTCGAACGTTCAAAATAAATTTGAAAAGTTATTTTTAGTTCATTTATATATTTATGTAGAGTTTATTGACATTTTGTATAAGGGAAAATTTCAATGACGTTGAAATTTTAAAAACTCATTAAAACTACTCAATTTTCTTCTTTCCATAAGACTATTTTATTTAACATCCATATTTCCTATGTCATTTTATTATACTTAATATGCCTCCTTCAAATTTGGTCTCATTTGTTTGAGACCTATGCATAAATCAAATTTTAACTCCTTTCGTACTTAATTACCAATCATTTGCTTCACCTCATGTTTTAACTATAAATATTTTTCATCACAAATGTGACCTCTTCTTTGTAATAAATTTCTCTATAAATTCAATTTTAATTTTTTACATTAATATAAAAAAAACATCATTCAAATTATTTATTCGCCATGTATTTAATAATGATTTGTTATAGACATATAAAAGTACATGAATGGCTTTATGAAATTGAATTTAATTGAATTCTTTGGAAATAAAATAAGATTTATTTTGTATAGTTATAATAATAATGATAATAATAAGCGGTTTATTTAAAGAAAACAGAAAACAGTCTTAACAAAAGAGCAATAAATTTCAATTATTTACTTTAAAGTACACATGTATTTAATATGAGAATACATACATATACCATGATAATGGTACAAATACTCAAGCACTTTTTTTACAAAATGAAAATGTGAAGCAATTGAAATATTTAAAATAAATTATTGTGGTTTAAAGGGGTTAAAAAGAAATTAAAAATGGAGGATTCAGAGAAAATGTGAATTTGATTTTTAGGGGTTTATGTTAAAAATATGTTACTAAATATAGATAGAAATCTTTGTTGAGGACAAAGATTTCAATCTATTCAATTTATCAATAGAAAACTTTGCTCTTTTAACAATTCTGTGCCACTTTACATGTCAATAATGACGTAGAAAGAAATGTTTTGGTAGTCGATTTATAAACGAATTAGTGGACGTTTCAAGATTGACCAGAGAAGCTTGACAGGGTAAGGATTGATTTTCTGAGAGTTACTGTTCGTTGGGTACAAATCTTATTAGCCACAAAATTTTAGATATTTTCAATATTTTCTATTCGATTTCTTGGATTTCTGAACTCTATTGTGTGTAGTAGTTCTAGTTTAAATTTTCTATATCTCTCGAAAAGATTCACCATGGAACACATGGTCTCCGATATTAGATGGGTTAGGTTATGTTTCACAGGCCGCCTCCAGTAATGATGAGTTAACAGTTCCCTTTGTGTTACCTGAAAAAGATTGTAAAAAATAATAGCGGTGTTTTAAAAAAGAACATTAAGAGAAAGATATTAATAAGAAAGAAAAGTCCAATAGAAATTAAGAGGGAGACGAAAACAGAAGTGTGATGTTTGTGCTTATATACAAATCTAGCTTACATAGAGCCATATCAGATAGGTCTCCTAGATCATTGTAGCGTGGCCTTCCAAGAATATACTGCCTGTTATTCTCCTGAGCAGGGCAACCACATTGAAAATGAGTTATCCACTATTCCTCCTCTATATCATGACAACTCCTGCAATAGTCATTATGACTAAGTCCAAGTCGTCTTGAATATCTATCGAACCTACTGTGTTCAGTAAGCGGCTCAAACACATTTTTAATCCGTATCTTTCATAATAGAAACAAAATCCTCTTATAGTCTTATTTTGGCCATAAAGCGCTAGCCACTGAGCAAGAGTTCTCCTGAGCCCTACTTAGAAACACTATTGTCACATGAAGCTTACAGAGCTCTACATAGATGATCAATATAACCAATATGATCATCCAGCATAGTCCTTATTTTCGCCAAGGAATCAGCAACATCATTGCCTCCAAGAACCCCGTGACCATTCACCCAAATAAGTGTAATATTTAAATGTCTCGTCATTACGTTTAGGGATAACCGGCATTCTTGCAGCAGTGTTGACTTGCAGTAGACACCAACTAGGATTTAATAGCAGGTTGGCTATCAGTAACAACACTAATGTTCCTATTAGAAATCCTGTGATACATAAACCAGTTCATCCACTTCTTAATATCTGATATTTCAGCCTGAAGAATACTTCAACAATCAGAAAGCCTAAATGATACTCTCGTACCAGTTTCCTCTATGAAGAAGGCGCCACCTACCGGGCTCTCCTTTCTAGACCCATTAGTACAGAACCAAATGAAGTTTGGATCTCGATCTAAATCAGTAACCCCAATGAAAAACCATCCCGAAGTTTCTATTAAATATTGAAAAAATTCAAAGACTGGTATGTGAAAAATTATAACATTCACAAGGACCTCAATGTTCCTCTTGTCAAAAATAAAATAAGAAAACACGCAAAATCGTATTTGAGGAAGCTCAAAGTACACCCAAACTCACTTGCTCAAAACTTAATAAAAAGCAATGGCTACAACCGTTTGAGAAGAAGGAATACAACAGACCTCCGCAGAAGCTAATCCCTTTGAATAAATAAAGTTTTTTTCGTCCGACAGTGGTTGGACTTAATATAAATTAAGATTTATATTTAAGATTTTAATACTTATTGTTAGTTCACTTAATATAGTGAAGATTCAATAAATGAATTTTAAAAAAAATCTTAAATCTTTGTCGAGTAAATCATTGACTATATATAATATTGTCCATTTAATGGACTTTTTAAGATTTTTTAATTGATTTTCATCTAGACTTTTTTTAATATTGTTTCTGTAGAAAATTTACGAAAAATTTTATTTCTATAGTAAATAAATATTAAATTTTATTTCTATAAAGAATTTACAATAAATTTTATTTCTATAGAAAATTTACGATACATTTTATTTTTGTAGACAATTTACAATAAATTTTATTTCCATAGAAACTTACGATTAAATTTCTTTCTATAGAAAATTTACGATAAATTTTATTTCCATAGAAAATTTACTATAAATTTTATTTCTATAGAAAATTTAAGATAATTTTTATTTCCATGGAAAAATTACTATAAATTTTATTTCTATAGAAAATTTAAGATAATTTTTATTTCGTTCAATTTTCTTTCTATATAAAATTTACGATAAATTTTCTTTCCATAGAAAATTTATTTAATTTTTAGAATTTGTATTATTCGGGCTCAAGTTCATTGAATAATTGTAGAAGAATACATTGTAAAAGTTTTATTGGACACTCGGCAGAATGGAATGCATTTTCTAGTCAGCCACGACCGTCATCAGCACTCTTCAGTGTCCCACCGTGGTGTTCTCTGTAAACATCATCTATTTAACTTACAATTTTTAGGAAATGGAATCTGTGACTTCTTTTCCTAAATGTTATTAAGTTAGACGAATGGTTTACGATAAAGCTTTTTACAATTATTTGTATTCTCCTTTTACAATTATTATTGTTTATATGCTTTTAAAGCTATCAGTTAGGTAGCAAATGAAGCAATGTATAATTGTTATTGTTTAGCCACTTATTAAGTAGCAATGAACAATGTTGTTGTTGTGCTACTTAATAAGTGGCTAAACAATAACAATTATACATTGCTTCATTTGCTACCTAACTGATACGATTAGAAGGAAACTTCTATAGAAAATTTACGATACATTTTCCATCTATAGAAAATTTACAGTAAATTTTATTTCCATAAAAAATTTACAGTAAATTTAATTTCTATAGAAAATTTACGATAAATTTTATTTTTATAGAAAATTTACGATAAATTTTATTTCCATAGAAAATTTAAGATAATTTTTCTTTCTATAGCAAACTTACGATCAATTTTCTTTATATAGAAAATTTACGTTCAATTTTCTTTCTATAGAAAATTTACGATAAATTTTCTTTCCATAGAAAATTTACGTTCAATTTTCTTTCTATAGAAAATTTACGATAAATTTTATTTCCATAGAAAATTTACGATTTATTTAATTTCTATAGAAAAATTTACGATACGATTAGAAGGAAACTTCTATAAAAAATTTACGATATATTTTCCTTCTATAGAAAATTGACCATACATTTTCCTTCTATAGAAAATTTTGTATATCTACATTTTATTTACACGATACAAATCTTTAGAAATACTGCTGTTTCTTCGGATTTCTTGTGGTTCGAGGATATTATACACAAAGTTTTTTTCTGATTTATTTGTTTAGCCACAATCTTAAATTTTTTTATTTGATTTTAAACATAGTTATTAAATTACCAACTTATGTACTTATATTTATTAACATTTTCCCTCATAATTTGATCATTGAACATTAATGTAATCTATTCGGTAGGTCTTTTTTATTTAAAAATATACAGTACTAAAACACCCTAAAATATGCTACACTTTCTTACTTCCTACAAATTAAATGCTATAGTTTTTTTCTACAAAATCTTACCATTTCCTCAGTAAAAAAAATGAAATCTTCATTTAAATTTTAAATTATCTATATAATTACGTTTTTATCAACATTATTTCACTTTCATTTTAAAATAAGTATGCTTACCAAACATTACCACACAAAACGCATTAGCACATAATGTTAAGTATTAAAAAATATATGTTTATATAAAATACCAATTTTACATCACATTTTGAGGATAAAACCTCATGAACGTATTGGTATAGTTTCTTCTTTTTTTTTAATAATATAGCCCTTCTTACTCTTTAACAAACAGTGGTGGAGTATTATAAAGAACATGTAGTAAATTTGACAACAAGGGTTAAACAAGAGTAAAAACACATTAAAGTACATTTTTAATGAGGCTGTGTATGTAGGTGTGTGTGTAAGCGAATTTAAGAGTTTCTTTTTATGGTTTTAAAAAGTAAAACACACAATTTTATATAAGATACATTTTAACACACGCACATTTTTGCTCATGAAAACAAACAAACAGATAAACGCAATAATACTTAAAATAACAAATATGTATTTGTACAGTGGGTAATAAAATAAATGAGTTTGTACCCACAATTTAGAGAGAAATTGGGTAAATCTTGCAATTTTACCTCGCTAATTTTTTGGAAGTCGCTGGTCTATATTAAGTGATAGATTAAAAGAAAGCTTTGCTCGATAAACACTCGCAATAAATGCAAGAAGTGCTTCCAATTTTCTCGCAGAGGGTTATTCGATTTTGTTTATAATTTGATAAGCATGTATTTTTTCAATTAAAAAAATATCGAATTTATTCACGATTTTAATTTCTATAAAAGTTAAAGAATCAGACAGACTACGTACGCAAATTCGTGTTTCTTGGTTTAGATTATACTTTTTGAAATTTGCTATAACTGTGGAAGAACATTTCACAAAATTGTGTTTGCCGCCACTTTTAATAAATAATAATCTTTAAATTACTAGTCTAGGAATTATGAATCAACAAAAAATCCAAAGTATGTGGTAATGCTGCTATTATTTTGCGCATAATTTGTATATATTTTCTGAATCCATTTAATATTAAAAAAATACCATTTGGAGCACTGATGATAAAGTTGTAAAGATCGTACTTTTTTGAATCTATTTAATATTAAAAAATACCGAAGTATTCCCGTGAGTAATTTGATACCCTCTACAATTCGATAAACTTTTTAAAAGAGAATTTATATAAGTACGTATTTTGGAGATATATAATATTTAATTTTCGAAAACCTACACACAAGAAAAAGATTAGTTGTAAAATAGTAGCAGTTTTGAAAATATATGTCATTTGTATAATATTTAATTAAAATTATTAAAATTTAATTAACTCGACATAATATTTGTAATTAAAATTATTAAAATTTAATTAACTCGACATAATATTTGTAATTAAAATTATAAAAACGTAATTACAATGAAATATCTCTTTGCATCATTGATATATTAGTTCCTGTAATCAATGTAGACTTACATTAATTTTAATTAGTGCGAGTAAGTAGAGACAAACGAATTTAATTCAGTATCATATATTGATTATAACAATTCAAGAAATCATTAATATCATTTAATCATTTAAATGAAAAAAATGGTAATTAATTTTGACAAACATAAATAAATAAAATAAGAAATTGAGAAGAATTTGTATTATTAAAACAATTATTAAAATACAAATGTTTAAATAATTACACAAAGGGCTACATCCGTGGATCGACTAAAAAAATAAAAGGTATGTTTTGTATCGTTGATTCTTCATTGGTATTTGAACCTTCAATAGTTTTTTCTTTATTTTGCATATCTACATTTGTATTGTATAAAATTCGAGGATTCCAAAAAAGTTGCGTGATTTTTGCTAACAATACTTTTTTGGTGCAAACAGAGCTGTGATTCTCTAGGCTTTTAAAGAAGACATCATAGGTATGCACATTAACGTTTTTTGGGAAAACCTTGTAATCCAAATGGTTTATTATTTTTTCTTAGGCCTTCATTAGTGTTACGAACATAACTACTCCTATGATCTTTGGGAGAATATAGTTGCTGACACTATCAAGGTACTTTAAAAAAAGTGGCATAAATCCGTCCAATAATTTATCTAATGGTAAAAGTTTGCGGTCCAGCATTAAGACAAACTTCAAAGTTTTATATTTTATGGATGTTTTATTTTTATCTAATTTGAATTTTGTATATTTTTAAGTAACTTTTGATTTTTTAATATACGAAAGCAATTAAAAAAAAAAAAAATGTCAAATATTATTTAGATTTATTCACAATAGTCATTTAGCAATACGGCTATGCATTTCAATCGAATTGAGAGTTAGTTCTCAGAACTAACAAAATTCGATTGGCTAAAAATTCGGTTGTGATGAAGAATCAGTTTCCTTTGTGTATAATAATTTTTTAGGTAATTTTTTTAAAGACCTTCGATTCTTATTACATTTGGTGTTCAGATGAACTATATCCCTTCCTTAAGTCCCCAAAGTATTATGTAATTATGTGTTAGTTTATAGGCGAAATAAACTCATTATAGAAACATTTGTAATGTAATTAGGCTAAAGGTAGCTCACATTTTTTGTTTAAACCGATAAACGAGAATCACCTTATAATCACTTCAAAAAATTTTAAATTTCTATGTTTTGTAAGTCAAAGTCCAGTGTGTGTAAAAGTTTTCGGTATTTTAAAGATCTTCAAATTCTTTTATAATATTTGCCCTGAATGAAATCATTTAATGATTGATCTTAATATGTAATCATTAATTAAAGATATAAAAATTACATTATTTGAGTTAAAAAAAACATACAAAATAAATGCACATCAAAAAGGAAATTATTTTTTCTTACCAAAAATATTTAAATTTTCCATTCCTGATATGGAGGTATTTAATTAAGAAAAAAAATTTTAATCCCTGCTTTGTGTTTTGAAAATTTGACAAACAAATTAAAAAAAAAAAATGTTAGAAAATTGGCAAAGTTTAGATATTGCTTGTAAGGGAGACCGTTACCCCAAGAGCCTCCTGGTGTCCTTTATACTCATCTATCGTTGGGCGACTTTAGTTGGCAATTAGCCATTTTTCAACCATCTGGCCACTTTTTTGTACCTTTTTTTACAATTGAACTAAATGGCGACTTTTTTATACTATATGCTAAATGATGAAAAACTAAATTGTTTGAAATGTCTCAAACCATTACTTATAATGAACTGAACCTATTAGAAGTATATGAAGAACTATTAAAGTTTATGAACAAATATTTAAAATACCAAATGCCGAATCTTTTTGAACCGGATTGGTAAAATTAAAAAATACACAGAAAAAAGTAAAAATGTACTTCAATTACGAAATTTGTAATATTAATTAATTTTTAATTGATTTTGCTCCAATCATCAAAATGATAATATTAATAACTAGAATAATTGATATTATTATTAATTTTTTTCCTTAAATAGATGCAATGATCTGAACATTTTTGAAAATTTACTTAAATTTATTTTATTTCTGTACTTTTATAGACAAATATTTAATTTTTCTTTATATTTTATTAACAGCTGTCAATTTATTAAAAAACAAAACTGTAAACCAATTAGAAAATTAATTATATTAATAAATCATATAATTAAATTCCAATATAAAGTTAATTAATAATTTTATTAAAAAATTATTTGAAATATTTTTTTCTGTGTATATTCGATGAATACTTATATCTTAATTTATATTTCTACTTTGCCCCATAGCAGTGCCTCGGTCTTTTTTCTAAGTTAGCACTAAAGAAAAATAACTTGTACAAAAAACCTAAGGTCAATACTAGTGAATCCATGCTTTCTAACCTAAATTTTATAGACAAGGATTTGGAAGACTGGGGTCCGAGTGAAGACCTCGTACAAAAGTTGAAAAAGAGAAAAACAAATGTATGTAAACTATTTTTATGAATAAATATTTGATTCCGCTATAATAAAAATTGTTCTTGTTTTCGTAATAAATAAATTTTAAAGAGTCTTTTATGTAATGAAGGCCCCTTTTTAGCGACTTTTTTTTTCCTTGAAATACTTTTTCTTAGAAACTTTTTAAAAATTTTCAACGGCAGCGTTCACCCTCTGATCCGTTAAGAATCTGTGCTCCTGCAAATCAACTCAAAAACACTTCGCTTCTTGCCAGCTGAAATTTTATTGGGATATTTCCAACCCTTAACAAGTTACATAATTATTTCCAAAAACGAACGTTTTGGAACCACTGTTCAGCACAGTACTTTCTTTCGTCTACTATTTTGCTGAATACCTAGGAATCGTGCTGTTTTTTTAAAAAGCAATGAACTAAATTTTTCTTATAATGTTTTCAAACAAATATAACATTTATTATCACCCACTGTACATTTGCATATGTGTGTTTAAATAAAACACACATGTATTTAGATTTAAAACTCTTCATAACAACTAAACAGCTTTTAAGTGTGTTTATATATTTTGTGAGATTGTTGTTGCTATTTTTTTCAAAAATAATAATTCATATTTTATTTTTGTGTTCATTTCCGTTTCTTCTTCAAAACTTGCATATGTGTAAAAAAGTTTGTATGAGTATGTGTGGTTTTTGTGGATTTTTGTTAATGTTTATTTGGTGCTGTTGTTATTTTGTTTCCGAGCAAAAATAAAAAAAAAAAAAACAATTCTTTAGTATTTTTTAATTGCCATTTAAATTATTCATAAGACAAAGAAAAGGGCGAAATGAAACTGAAATAAAAAAACACATCAACCAAAGTAAAAGTAACCAAAAATATAAGCTAAAATAATATTAAGTATATAAATTTTAAAATCTTGATAAGGCAGGTGGTTATAAAACGAGGGACGATTAAATAAATAATTAAGAGAAAAGTTATTAATAAAATATATATAAAATCCTAGCGTCTAATAAATTAATTATAACAATTTCATTAGAAAATTGTGGAGACAAAACAATTTTATAATAAATTTTATTAAAGTTTTGTATATAATTTTTTTTTTTTTTTTTTGTTTCTGGTACCTTTTTGTTAAATTTTTTATACAAGCCTCGTATATTTTTTTACTGCATGTGGGTTTTCTTTAAAAATACCACAAAAACCGTACTAAATTGTACTAATTCTTGTTACTGATAAAAAGGAGTATGTACATATGTATGTACAAAACCTTAAAGGAGTGTTACTAACGAATTTTCTCTAAGGACAACCCTAAGAAAAAATACTTATTATTGTGTCATTTCTTGAGAGTTTTTACATTAATTTTCTTTTTTGGTTTGTTTTTTTTTTTTACTACTTTACTTGTTGTTCTGTTGTTTTTAATGATTCTCATTTTTTTTATTAATCATTAGCCTTAATGTCATGCCAAACACGTGTAAGTGGCTTAAATTCCGTAGGTGGAACATATTTTTTAAGCTAAAATAAAAAAAAAACTGACATGAGTTTATACTTTTATATAGAAATGTAAGCATTATACATCTTAAGAAAGTGACAATGAGTTTGATATGGATATAGAATAGAATTGTCCTTTTTAAAAGGAAAATTTTTAACTGGCATTTCGATTAACTTATTAAATTGAAATAAGTAATTGAGGTTAATAAATAAATGGAAAATGTTAAATTTGTCTCAAATAATAGCACGTGTGGATATTTCTTTTATATTGAATATTTACTTATTTAATTAATTAATGTAGAGTAAAGGTTTGCCAGACTTTGTGAATAAAAAGGATATTTATAATTATTCTTATAATAAATGTGTTTAAGTAATTAGTTAATTTAAAAAAAATTAATAAATTCAATGTGGATATAGAAATGTATTTCACCATCACAATTACCCACAATATACCACATTTCTTCTTATTTAGTTTAATTATATTTTAAGGCTAGATAACAAAATACCCCCTTTTTTCATAATTATTTTCACTGTCATTAAAATCTCTCTATAGGAACGTATATTGCATTTAATCCAGCCTTTCGATTTCAGATGACTCTATCGATATGAATATGAATTAACTTTCAAAGTAGGCTCAATTTTTAAAAAAATCAACCCCAAACTACTGAAAACTGATCGTCAAATAAGTTCCAAATTGAAGTTCTAGAAATTTTATATGAAAAATGTTGATACAGAACAGAACACTAGAGCAGGGGGGACTCTTTCAGGAATTTTTCATTTTCGCACGACAAGATATATTTGAATTCTTTAATAATTCAAATTCAAAATTAATAAAAAGTGTTTGCGTGACCTGAGGGTTTTTGTTAAAAAGCGGAATCCGAACGACTAAAAAGCGGAGTTCTGAACAACATTGTATGGAAAAAGCGGGATTTTGAAAAGTTTTGTAAAAAAATATGGATTTTCTTTTTGTACCTCAATTAAAAATCGAAATCAGCTGTTCTCTCCCAAGCAATTGGTTCACGACCCAATTGGGACGTTACAATTTGATAACGACAATTCAAATTGACAATACAACTGAAACATTAAAAATTATTCTAGATCAATTTCAATATTGAATTCCAATGCGTATTGATAAAAAAAACTTGATACTTTTTGAATTTGATAGCAATAGTTTTTCTTAAATAATTCTTAAGCCCGTTAAAAATAAAACCAAGGTTGGTTGCCGTTACAATACAGTTACCGAAATAATTGGAAATACGGTTACAACTAAAATATATAATACCAAAAAACCGTTACCGAAATAGCTCGAAATACTGATGGCGCAAAAATACTGTTAGCGTTATTTTTGGGTTTAAGAAATATTATTATTTTTAATGAAGTTGAAATAAAACTTGTAAAAAAGTTATGGCTACCAGAGCTCATCATTATAATACGTGACTATTGATTATATTTTATTTTTCTTAACCGATACTTCGAAAGTTCTGAAACAACATTTACCCATAAGATACCATTACCGAAATAAGTCGAAATACTGAACACACCTTTAATAAACCGTTATCAAAATAATTCGATATACTGTAACATTTCACCTTTTTGAATCAGCTGCCAACAAGTTAAACACTAATATTCAATTATATCTATTCGGTTAAACACTAATATTCAGTTAAATCTTTTTAAAATCTAAAAATCTCTCTGAAAGAACGAAATTTCTTACTCCAAAAATTTATTAATGTTTTATTCTAACATTCTCAAAATAATTAAAGTTGTAAACCTATTTCGGGGAAAAAAAAATTCATCTTTTTTAGCCAAAATATATTAGAGATTCCTTATTCACTGGTAGAGAATAGAAAATATTTTAAAAAATTTTGAAATTTTTTAACAACATAATAATGCGTATCTTTTGGGAGATCTTCCTACAACAAAATCATCAAAAAATACACACAAAATTCATTTAATATTAATCAGTAGAAAATATGATTAGCGTAACAAAATATTTAAAACTTTTAATTACCAAAAACGATTTGTAAAAAATTATCAACTTTCAAGCGGAAAAAATTATTTTTAGCTACAGTTTTTACAATATTGGTAAACATGTTATAGAAAACGTAAATAAGGAAATCGAATAAGTAATTGTTCACGTTAGAAAAGCGGGATTTCTTTATAAAAAGCGGAAAAAATATTTTAGGCGGGACCGAAGTTTAAAAAGCGGGACGTCTGATCACGTTGTGTATACCTTAATTCCCAAAGATTAAAAAAAAAACATTCCAACCACTTTTTAATTGCTCACGCAACATGAAGCCGAGCATGAGGGAAAGTCTTGGACTCGTGTCAGAGTTACTGAATCGATTTAAAGATGTCCATCTATCCGTCCGTCCCTACATTTTATAGTCAGTTCATCCATGTAAACCTGATACATGGTCGTAATCAAACATCATTTCATATTGGTATAAAAGGGGTCGAAATGTTAATTTTTACTAAGTAAGAAATGCATTTTTTTAAATTTTAAGATTTTTTTGATTTTTTTTATATTTCTACTCATTAGTAAAAAAATGCGTTTTTAGAATTACACGAGTTCTTTTGGGCAGAATGACAATGTCCGAACGTCTATACGTTGCACAGCAGGCCCAAATATTTATATTTACGTAAAGTACTTGACAAAGGCAAAAAGCAAATAGACTTACTTACTTACTTAATCTATCTCTTTCAATTAAAAATATATTTACGCTTTAGTTTTTTGATTTTTTGCCTCGACTTTATTTCGTTTTTCGGGAATAAGTCCTGAGGTATATGAAGAAATTTTTTTTTTTTTCTAACATTGTATAATTTTAAATATATTCTGAAATATAACACTGAAAAATATTTCGATTATCACCATTCATCTAGATGTGAAAAATATTTAATGTTAGCACTCAGAAATTAGTATCAAAAACTGCTAATTTTTTTACAAAAATATAGTACTATTTCTTAATTTTTTTTCAGTTGTTTCAATAAAAATATTATTCCTTTACATATTTCAAAAGATAAGGCTTCACAAATGGTTAATAGAGAAATTTAGAATTGATTTATGCTTGCACCCTACACTAAGAGAAAAAATTCGATTCAAAATTAACAACGATTGTGCTCACATTGGTAATTTACGGTAACAGCTTTTTAATACCTTTCGTTAACAAATTTAGTAGAAGACATATGTAATTTAACAATTTTATACCGAAATGGTTTCAACTTGGTGTCAATTAGGTATTGATTTTCAATAAGAATTAAACACGCAGTGTTTAATTTAAACACATACGGTATAGATTCACTATTGACACAGAATGGTATCGTTTTCAACACGTATGTGATTGATATTTCTCTGGGTGTATATTCAACTTTGGTCGAAAATAGTAAATTTTATAAAAAAAATAAATAAATAATAATTTTTATCGATTAACAAAAAAAAATTTTACGCAATTTCTTTGTTTTAAATTATTGACTGTATTTGTTCCAAAAATATATTGGGATCAATTTGACACTAAATTGCTTCCCGCCTGGCTAATAACGAATGCAGAATCGACATTGTTTGGAAATAAATCTGTAACTTCTGATCGGCTGATTGGATTTGCATACAATTTGGTATAGGCGTAGCAAAGCAGTGTGCAATGTTAAGTTTTGGAAGAGGGACCGAACAGACCCCTCAGCTAAAGGGGCTAAAATTTGACATACAAATTTTTTAATCGCTTGCCAAATTTTTGTTCTTTGAATTTTTAAGTACCTCAATTTTGCATGTTCTTGGCCCAGTTTTTTTCATATATATCCCAGCATTTCTTTGTTTTTTCTTTGTTTTTTCTTTAGCTAAATAAAGAATAAAATTATCTATTGAATAAAAAAATCGATATCTTTATCGGGTCCAAAAATAAACGATTTTGAATTTGAAAATTGTAAAAATTACGATTTTTTTTTTTTTTTTTTTGTCAGAAAAAGTATCTACACTCTTTTTTCTCTAAAATGAAATTTTCTTTAACAACATATAATAATTTTATACTTTTATGAAAGGTATCTTCACAAAGAAGACTTTAAAATAAAAAACAAGTCCGATAACTTAAGTGGTCAAGGAACACATCCTCCCGAATTCGACCCATTTCATATGAAAGTTTTGACTTTAGCATATTTTTTCTCAAATCCCAAAAGCACGAATCGGCAAATGGAATACAATTTAAGAATCTATAATATATTGTTAAAAGTTTTCAATCAAAATCTATTGGACTTCGGAAAAATGTGGATTTTATAGCCGAAAATGTAAGAAAAACCCATTTTTGGTATTTTCGGCGTTTTTTTTTTTTTTGGGGAATTGTGGGAATCCTCTCCCAAAACTCTTAAATTTTTTTTCACTTTTTCATTTTTCTACATTCACCAAAAATTTGAAATTGGGCGAGAAACAAAAATTTTGCAAGCTATTAAAAAATGTGTATGTCAGAGATACCCAAATTTAAGCCCCTTTAGCTCCGTCCCTGAGGGGTCTGTTTGACCCCCCCACCAAACTTAATATTGCACACTCCTCTGCTACGCTAATACCAAATTTCATGCAAATCCAATTAGCCGATCAGAAGTTACAGATTTATTTCCAAAAAATTTCGATTCTGCCTGTGGAATGCAAAGGAACAAATTTCATGAAAAAAGTAAATTTTTAAAATGACTGCTTTAATTACACAAAAAAGCATATTAACATAATATTTTTATTGTTATTTCTTCAGAAGTGTATAAAATGCAAATCAATCTAACATTTCTCCAAAAATCATTTAAAAAACTTTAACAACATTTAATTCCAACGTGCATCGTACTGCAAATTTTTATAACAAAGTAAGTAAAAAATCTATATAATTTTTTCTTTTAAATTGTTGACAAATATTAATTTATACTTTTATAAAGTATTTGGTATTCAATCGATCATTATTTGTTACTCAAATAAAATCAATTTCTTAGAAATAATAATATTTTTTTCTTAAAATTGTCAATACTTTGTTTTCATTTTCATAATTGGCAAATAAAGGATTTTGTAGCAAAGAATTTATTTTTTTTCCTTTTGTTTGCCTTAAAAATGACTCTATGAACTCTACGGTTTTCTTAAAAACCAAAGAGTCATTGCAAATGATTTATATTATTTAAAAACATTTCTATTACCTTAGTTTGGTCTTTATAAAATACAAGAACTTAACATTTATAGGATTTATTTTTTATTTCCTTTGTTTTTGAAAAATTGCCAAAATGAAAAGCTGCAGAGATAGATGATGAAAAAAGAAAAATATTAAAAGTAAAAAATTAAATAAAACTTGTTTACCAACAAAATTTTATAAACTCATCATCTTTTGCAAAACAGGCTGAGGAGAGAAGCCACACATTTTGGTTATATTTAGTAAGTATATATTTTTTTATATATAAGTATTTATTTTTTTGTAACTTATACATAGATAGAGTATATCATATCCTTGAGTTCTGAGTAAAAAGTGTTTACAAGAATTTGTAGTTTTTTCTGTTTTGTTTTTTGCTTTTAACTTTTTATTTTATTTTCATTTTGTTATTTTGGTTTCAATAAAATATATGGTAAAACAATAAACTTAAATGAAATATGAATATGTTCTATGACACGTATAAGGGCTCAACATTATCTTTCTAACAAATATCCTTTAACTCCTTCTACTAAATATTACCAGAAACAGCAGGCTAGCAGCTAGTTTATATAAATTCATGAATTTTTCAAGTTAAGGGGCCAAAAAATAGCAACAGGACTCAAATTAGACTCTATGGAAATAAATACTTATAAATTTGTAAATATATCAAAGATACACTAATACAAATTTTTCATATTTGAGAAAACCATAAATTCCAAGCATAAAAATAAAACTCATCTCCATTTGTTTAATATAACAATAATTTCCTGCTATTGTTTATCTTCCTTTTTAACTCAATATTTCTCTCACTGTATCCATATGTAGAATTATGAAAAAAAAAGCTACAAAAAAAGGATATTGTTTTTCCTTGTTATCCTTTTATGTTTATAATACATATATTTGTATGTGTATTTATACATACATCCTTGTCACAAATATGATTTGTTATTGTTCTTGGTGTATCTGGTATCCTTCATATTTGTATATTTAATAAATATATTTTTCTTTTATTTATATTTTCTTTTGTTTTTCTTATTCATATTTTATGTGTATTTGTCTAAACATATAAATTTGTCATTTTTTTCATACTATTGTTTTGTATTTAGTTCTGTGTATTATTTGTTCTATTTGTTTTTTTTTTTTTTATCTTTGTATCATATAAATTTTAAATTGTTGTTTATCTATAGATTTACAGTTTATAAACTTAATATATAAAAGATTTTTCATGTTTAATGCAAACCAAAAATAGAAAAAAAGTATAAATGAAAATGAAGTTTTATTTAATTTTAAATTCAATATTGACAAAATAATCTTATAAGAAGAAAACTGTTTATAATTGATGAATATAAATTTAGAGTGCATTTTCCTGTAAAAAAATACTAATTTAAAAGCATAAGTCTTTAATTTTTTTTCAATATCAAACACCACGTGGGGTATACAGTGAACTCGCGGTAATGTGAACATCCAATATAATGAACTATCCACTAATGTGAACACTCAGTTTTTTATATGGGCGCTCTAAATAGTGAACAATTTTTCTTTTAATTTTTGGGGATTTTTTAATTTGTAGAAGCATTTATTTTTAATGTTGGGAATCCCCGAATTAATAAATACCATAGTATGCCATTATTTTAAAGGTATTTAATGCTAGTCGCTTTATGTAAATTGTTGCGGTAGGTTCGTGAATTTATTTTTAAAATTAGTAATGTCTAAAAACAGTCAAAAGTTTTTATCCTTAAATGAAAAATGCGAAATTTTGTAATATTTAAAAAAAGGAAGTGTTAAGTGTTCAGAGCTTCCAAAAATGGAAAAATCGCTCTATAATTGGTTTATTTGCATGCGGAATAAAAACCTGCCTGTAAGTGGGTTGAAAACAGTCAAAAGTTTTTATCCTTAAATGAAAAATGCGAAATTTTGTAATATTTAAAAAAAGGAAGTGTTAGGTGTTCAGAGCTTCCAAAAATGGAAAAATCGCTCTATAATTGGTTTATTTGCATGCGGAATAAAAACCTGCCTGTAAGTGGGTTGATGTTGAAAGAGAAAGCCAAACAAATTCACAAAAACATAAGTGAAAACGGAAATGACTTCAATGCTAGCGATGGGTGGCTACAAAAATTTAAAAAGAGATACGGAATTCGGCTCCTTCAGATAAGCGGTGAAAAACTTTCTGCGCAATCTCAGTTCGTAAATCCTTTTAAAATTAAATTGAAAGCAAAGATAGAAGATTTGGGTTTATCCAATGATCAGTTGTATAATGCCGATGAGTCTGGTCTATATTGGAAACTTCTCCCACAAAAGACATATGTAACGTCATTGGAGAAAAGCGCTCCAGGTGCAAAAATGGAAAAGCAAAGGATAACATTTTTATGCTGTGCAAATGCGTCAGGATCTCATAAAATAAAACTTTTAGTAATAGGAAAATCAAAAAATCCTCGCAGTTTTAAAAATTTGAAAAAAATCACACTTAAAGAAGGAGTTTCTATTCTAGAGGCATCCTGGAACCGAGTTGGTAAAGAAACTTTATCTAACTGTTGGAAAAATATTTTGAATATGGTAAATGATGAAAACGATCTTGAATTTAATGTTCCTTTGAGAGTTTTAAAAGAAAAGTGGCAATCAGAGGTTAGATCTTTAGAAAATACTGCTGCAGATCTTCTACAGACATTGTGCCCTCAGGAAGTATTTACTGCTGTAAACATTAGAGATTGGATCAATAATCCTTGTGAGGACGTCACGCCATTTGATGAAAATTATTTAATTGAAGAGTCTGACGATGATGACGACTGTTTTATTGAAGCGCCAGAAAACAACATTAAAGCCAAATAAGCTGTCGAAATTTTTAACAAAGTTGTCCAATGGGCTGAATTTCAAATGGTCGATCAAACTGACATTAAAGTATTGAAAAAAATCAGGGAATTGGCGGTAAATAAAATGGTCGAACAAAAGAAAAAACAGAAAATAATAACCGATTATTTCCATATTTAATTATATATGTATGTACCTATCTTTTTTCATTGTGAATTTTATTTATTTTTTTGTCGTAATATTTTGCTTGTTTTTTATGTACATTCTACGTATGTACTCTTTATAAAATGGATTTATAAAAACTTTTTATGTTCCAAATAAATTACAAAAAGTTTTTTTAGTAATCTTTGCATTTTCATTCCTTGCAGAAATGATTTTTAGAAAGAATAACTTAGTAATATATATAAAAAAAATCACAATCGAAAATGTGAACGAATTCGAAAATATGAACTACCCCGACATTAATTAGTTCACATTATCGATAGCTCACTGTATGTATGTATATTAAAGTGCTTCGATTTGTATGGAGACAAAAAATGTTGCAAATGTCCTCCCCTAAAATTAAACCGTATCAATGGTTTAATTATTTCGTTCACGTGAGCTGAACCATTTTTAAAATACATCCAAATCAACTGCGTACATAATTTTTTACTTTTTGTGAAAAAAAAAAATAATAATAATAATAAATAAATAAATAAATTACAAAATATAATAGACAAATGACGTTTAGTACATAAATAATGTTTTTAAAAATTGTTTTAATTCTCACGAAATCAAGATTTTAGTAAAATTTCCTATGATTTTTTCTACACAGAGAACACAGTTTTCGTTTTGTCGGTTGTATTTTTTCACAATACGGTTGCAACTGTATTATTTATTGATAGTCAAAATTGTTTTAAAAAAATAGTTCAGTTGGAGTATTTGAATATTATTTATTTATAATATTAAGGTTTTCCAAATAAAAAAATAATTAAAACGAGAGAAAAAGATATGGTCAGTCAAGCCCGACCAATAATAATAAGAATTAATATTTATTTTTGAAATTGTCAAACAAATAACTGACCTTATTAATACAACCTTTAATTGGTTAAGATAACCCAATTGATTTTATATTATGAAATATGACCGAATTACTTTTATATTGCAAGCTATAACAACTAAAAATATGGCTAACATTTAAATCCTAATATTACAAATATATTTTTGCTACAAACAATAAATAATTCGTTTAAAAACATGAAATTAAATTGGTTGTGCCAATTAATTGATTTAAAACTATTTTATTAAGTCTCAAATTGGTTTAAACAAACAACTTTATATTTAGAAGAACGTTCCATTATAATTATGCTTTCACTTTTATAAATAAAGAAAGTCTGTAAGCGTCATATTATGTTTATATTTGTAATACATTTTAAGTTTTTAGAACTAAGTTTTTAATAATTATAAACATTTTTCAACCAATCTTTTTTCTAAGTGTAAAGTACAATTTAAATAAAGTTTGTGTATTTCGGATATATTTTTTTATCTGAACTTAGATTTTAGACCATCATTGGAATTGCCTTATTCAGTACTATTGAGCATTTAAACCTTTATTCTAAGGCGGTTGTATAACGTTGGACTTTACTTACCTAGTAAAGTGAAAAGGAGTGTTGCTATGGCATTATGTCTTCCAATATTGTTATACGGCTTAGAAGTATATTCTGGTATATCAGTAAATGGTATTACAAAATTGAAACAAACTTTTAACAGAATTGCTCGATATATATTTGATCTCAAATATAGATCTCATGCACATATGACGTCTTATGCTATAAATCTTCTCCAGTGTGACTTTGAGAGCTTTATAAACTTAAGACTATTATTGCAGTTTTATAAAATTTTTAAATATGGTAAACCCATATATCTAATAAATAAATTTAACTTTGGTACCTCAAATAGAACAAATTCTTTAGTTATGCCAAGATATTATTCCCAAATTATGAATAGATCATTTGTTGTCCGAGTATCCAGGTTATGGAATAGAATTGTCCCATACAGAGATAGAAAATTTTCGAATTCAATATCAAAATTTAAAACAATTGTACTAGAGAATATGTGAAATGTGCTGTTATACATTACCACAATTTAAATTGTCATTTTCTAAGTTTTAGTATTTGTTCAACATTTGTGCATAGGGGGGTATCTTTAATAAAATAATAATAATAATACTTATTTAAATGTATTTAAATTTTAGTAGTAAGAATCAACGTTTGTATTGCCATATAAATAATCTGGATTAATTTGGCCCTATGGGCTTACAATCTATAATAAATGAAATAAAAAAAAAAAAAAAAAAAAAAAAAAAAAGTAATATTTTTGGATCAATGGTCCATAATTGGTTAAGTTAATATTAATGGCAAATATATGTTTAGTTAGAAAAATAAATGTCACTAAAGGCATACATTTTTTAAAATACCATAAATTTTGTGTAAAATGGCGACTAAATTTCAATGAATTTCTTTTATTCGATTATTACTGCAGTTTTAGAATAATATATTATATTTTTCATATATTCATTAAATTGCTGATGGGTTATTGAAAGGGTTATTTATCTGTATTTTTCAATAGTATCCATTATAGCAGGGGTTCTCACAAGACCTTGCTTCACGACCCACTTTTGACATTGAAATGGAACCGCGACCCACTACAACTTTGACTAATTTAAAAATCAGATAAAATGTTATGTAAAGATTAATATAAATATAATAGTATTTCCTGGCCAGGAATTCTATGTTGCAGAAGCTAGATGGAATGTGGTGGAAAAATATTATGTACAAAAAAATGCAAATTTTCAATAAAGTTTTTGGTCTGGCAAGCCATTTGTACATGCGCCGAAAGAAGTACTTCATTATATACCTGAATAAGTGCGTTGAGAAAAAACTTCTTCCTTTCCTAAGAAAACACATTATGTCCGCATTTTTCTGACCTTTTGTGGTAGCAGATAAATGGCGTTTTGATTGTATTGAAAGAAGCTAATCCAACTAATTGTCCAGAACTCTGCCCAAATGAAAGATTTTGAGCCCTGGTAAAAAAGAATTTGAAGGAAAAGATCAGCAGAAAAATGAAACAATGTTTAAAGAAAGTGAACTAATTCCAGCAAAAAAGTAGCCGAAAATGCAATAAAAACTCAAATGGAGGAAAAGATCAGATATTTTTTTAAAAACCAATTAGAAATAATTTATTCTTTTAAATTTAGAATTTGAACTAATAGTCATTAATAAAAATATAGTTTTAAAAAATTTGATTTTGTATTTATAACCAGTACCTGATTTCTGTAACTATGTGAAAATTTTTTATTCGAAAAAATAATACTCATCTTGTATACCAACAGGTTGAGTAAGAGTAAATTAGTTATTTTTTGTTTACTTCATAGGTATTGTTTTTTAAATTTGTTAAACCACACTGTGAAAAACTAAACGACTACTATAATAATAATTTTTTTGTCGATTCGAAAACTTCTCACAAGTTACAGAAATACTCATTTAGAATGCTTTTAAATCTGTTGATTCAAAATTAATAAGTTACATTTTAAATTATTCTGAAATGAACCTGATAATTTATCAATATTTTCATGGAAAGAACTTTCCTTCTTTAAATTATAAAGTTACATAAGCAAATTTTCTTTATATCTCCATGCAATAAAAATTTTATATAATCAGCATTAAGAAGTCGCACCATTCAAACAAATTTTAATAATCTTATTCAATAATATTTTATTCTATTGTTAAAATTCGAAGGTGGTATTAAAACGACTTTTTAAAAATGTTCTTATCATAATTTATTTATGAAAAATAAAACCTACTTTTATTCATGTGAAAAATTTATAGTTTCAACAAATTTAATAGTACACTTAAATTAAATCACTTAAATTAAATCTTTTTAATTAATTGTTTTCCCTGCCACATCGTAGTTGTAAGCCTAATTATCTACAAAACAAGATAAAAATGTTGAAATCGGTTAGAAGATATTAGCTATTAAAAACATGGAACAATTGAGCGACGCACATTCTACAATAAATCATCCTTATCTGTAAGCAAGCGCGAATGTTATTTTCGGTCCGGCCGAATCTATATACTCACCATCAACTTTTTCAAATTTTACGTTATATGAGAGGGGACGGTAAAGTGGGCGGACCACGCCCATTTTTTGTTTCCGAGTTTATATTGGTCCTTGAGCTATTTCACCTTAAATGTGAGGTGGGCGGTAAAATGGGCGGACCACGCCCATTTTTGGTTTCCGAGTTTATATCGACCCCCGAACTATGCGTACAAAATTTCGTTGTTGTACATGAAATATCAGCAAACCGGTTTATTAACCGATTTTGCCCGTTTTCAATACCAAATAAACCTTATATAAGAGAAATATTTGTGACAAATTTCGTCCTCTTACGTTGCCCCGTTCCTGCTATTCTGCTTTCAACAGACAGGCGGACAGACGGACGGACATAGCTATATCGACTCAGAATCTAACCAGAACCCAGAAAATATATATTTTATGGGGTCTTAGATCGACATGTTACACACGGAATGACAAAATCAATATACCCCCCATCTTTTTTAGGGTGCGTATAAAAAAGTTCTTTAATTTTTTCCACTCTCCACGTAGTGTGCCGTCAAAGTCATAGATTTTTTAATTTTCACACAGAGGGCCATATGCAAAATAAATGGTAATAAGTCTTGGAGCTTTAAACTCACAAATTTAGTTGAAACTTGGTACATCTATAGAGAAGGAGTTACGCTTTCAGAATATTGTTGTTGGATTGTGTAGTTGAAGCACGGACGACCTTACAATGGGTCAAAGTTGACCAGCACGAGGATGATCAACTTTGACTTTTACAAATAAATAAATTTAAAATTTTTTTAAAAATTGAAATTCTCTATAATTTTATAAATTAAGCTGAATTTTATTTTTAGTTATCTCAATTCAACAAGATGAAAATTTCCCAAGTCTGCTTTCAAAACAAAAAAAAAATGCAAATTTTGAAAAGTTTTTAATGTAACCCTACATGCCGCAGTTGTCAAAAATGGTCAATTTTGGATGAAAAGTTAAAATTTTTGAGTCAGTAAAAAAAGTTAATATTGATTTCGATATTTTTGCGAATTAAATTAGATAGTTCAATATGTTTTTAAATTTGTTGCAAAAAATTATAACAGTCTACCGGTCTCACGAGGCAATTTTCTTAAAATACCCATATTTTAAATAATAAAAATGTTGACCTTTAAAAATATATAGTAGAATTTTATATATTTTTCTGATCTGTATACTTATTAATTCTTCATAAAATATTTTATAACATGAGGAAAAATTATTTTGATACCTATGTGTAAGAATTTAGAAAATATTAATTTAGAAATGCTTAAATTTATGAAATATGTCCCTGTAAACATAATATGTTTTTATTTTAAGAAAATTGTATTAAAACTGGTTGGTTACTTATGCACACGAAAAAATCATCTGATCCTCACCTCAAAATATACCGTATGACTCAGAATCACTTCCTGAGTAGATTTAAGGATGTTCGTCCGTCCGTCTGGCTGGTTGTCTGCCCATCTAAACTTTGTGAACAAAGTATAGATCTCAATTTTAAAGATATCTTGATGAAATTTGGCACTAATAGTTATTTTGGCACAAGACCAAAGCCTGTGGAAATCGGTTATGATCGGTTGATTATCTCACCTAGCCCCCATACAAATGTCCTCCCCGAATAGAGCTTAACGCTAATAAATACCTTTAATATAGCTAGCAATATGCCAAAAACGGCTTTTTGCGAAAAATAATTTTCTTATTGTTGAAAAGGGTTCTTTAGGGCTTCAGCAGCAACTTTTGTTCTGCGACTTTTTCATAATTCCGTTGTTTAAAAAATTACCAATATTTTAAGGTTGTTGAAAAAAATCACAATTTTGACCTTAAAATTTGCAGAATTCGACCAAATGATGTTTGGCAACTTTATACAAAATCCTTTGGCGAGTATTTTTGCTGAACATATGAACTCATAATATTTACAAATACAGGGTGTAAAATAAAAATAAAAAAATGAATTTTGCGCCATCTAGCGGCGCAAAAAATCAGTTGAAAAAGTGGGCGAACCTTGCTTATTTTTGTTTCCGTGTTTAAATATGCACTATATTTTTTAAATGAATGAGCAAAATTTTCCGAAAATAGGCTTTATTGTTTTTTGTACGGCACAAATTGGACTGAATGTTATGCCTTGAAAGTCAACATAGTTGTTGATGACAATAATATCTTAAATTTTGCGGTGGTGCTTGAAGATCACATTCCTACTTCAAAAGTTAAAACGATTTTTTTTTCAATTTTTTTTTAACATTTTCCAAATTTTCTCGTAAACGAAAAATGCGATCGTACAGTCCAATTTGTGCCGCGTCAAATGTTAGCAGTAGTATTTTCTTACTTCCATGTTTTGTTGTTGCCATTTTGTTTTTCTCAATGTATTATTGCAACAATATCCGAAAATGGAAGACTACTACCCAGACTAACTATCCAACTAATAAAAACATTGAATTTGTAGCTGTTAACATAAATAATGCTTTAAATTCATAAAAAGTAAAAAAATGCAAGTTTTAAAGGCCACCCTATATTTCCGTTTTAAAACAAGTGAGGGACACCCTAATTAGATATTAAGGTAGCTGACTCTACCCCCGATGTATTAAGAATCCTTTGGCATTCATAGCTTGAAAATGAAAAAGTACTTTTTTTATTGCTAAATATAGCAAATAATTTAATGAAATTTAGTTCAGGAATGTTTTATATTATATATTAGTATCAAATTTCGTAAAGATCGGTCCATAATCGATCATAGCTCCCATATAAACCTCTCTTACGAAAATCACTTTAACTTGCATAAATCCCATAAAAATATTAGTATCAAATTAATATTAGACACAAATTTTATATAAGTTTATATAAGTAGAAAACAACAGTACAAATTTTATGAAAATCGGTCCACAATAAGTCCAATATAAGTCCCATTCTTGAATTTTTATACTCAAGCACAATGGTGTAGGGTATAATATGGTCGGGCTTGACCTACCATTCGCAACTTTTTTAAATTTCACCTTTTATCATTCAACAGACACACAGGCGGACGAGCATTGTAAGATCGAATCAGAATTTTATAATAATCCAGAATTTATGGGGTCTTAGACGGTTATTTCGACATGTTATACACGGAATGAGAAACCCAATATAATCCCCATATTTTTGGATTGTGGGTATAAAAACACCACGGAAATTGAAAAAAAAAAAAAAATATATAAACAAAAAATCGCAAATATTTTTAATAATATTGCCGCAAAAGTTTGAAATTGCTAAAAATTAAAATTTTTAATTTACTTTTTTTATTCCGTCAAGTCGCAAAAAATCCTTTTTTTGTCGATAATTTTGAAAAATCTAAAAAATACAAAATTATCTCTTCAACTAAACCTACAGTCCACACTAGGTTATTTCAAAAGTATTATCAAATTATTCCATTTAATAACCTAGTGTATTTTCTTTTAGTTTGCTTTTGTAATAAGTTAGTTTTAAAATGAAAATCCTTTGAATGTAATATTTTTTTGTAGTGTTTATTTAGGCAATTATTTAACAAAATATTTAATTTTCTCAAACGAACACTTCAAGGTCACTAATATTAATATTTAAATAACCCATATATTTCCATTAACAATTATATAACCTTGCAATAAAAAGTACAGAAAAATATATTTAAAATTACACACTTATAAGTAAAAAAAAAAATAAACTAAAAAGCTCCTCCTAAGAAAACAAAGAAAGTATTAAATAAATAAAATAAATACTTGCTTAAAAAGCTGCTACTGCTGAAGAAGAGCACAAGTGTTAAAAATTTATTTTAAATGAGTTACAAACATCTACATATTTCTATACTTCCTTAGCTCTATCTTCTTAAGTTAAACAGTATAAAGATAAATAGGGCCCTGAAATGCAGTTGAAAATTAAAAAAGATACATAAACACTTACATACGTTTAAGTGAACACTTTCATTTCACACGCTAAGAAAATTCTTTAATTTTTATTTTTTTTTTTTTTTGCTGTTTTATTTTTTTTTTTTCTTCTTCAGTTTTCTTAAATAAATTTTTCTTTAGAATTTTCAAACAGCATAAAATATTTGGTTACTAAACAAATTCTTTTATAAATGCTAATGTTAAGAAAATATACATACGTGTATGTAATATATAATTTTTCTTTTCATTTTACATTTTCACTTTTCATTTTCTTATTTATTTTATAAATATATATTTTTTTTTTTTTCGTATTTAAAATAAAAGATAAATATCAACGTATACTTGTACGTTGAAGTATCGCAAAAAAAGGCTTAAGTTTGACTGTAAAAAGGAGAAAAATTTTTATGAACAAGTATGTAGAATGTAAGCAAATGCGAGTGATTGTGAAAGGAACATTCTAAAGACCTTGATTACCTCATGAACTTTTTATTACATAGACTAAACAATAGAGGATGTACTTTTGCACCTAGTAGGAATTATATTGTGGCCATATTTTGCTGAAAGTATTTTTGAGCTAAGGGTAGAAATCATATAAGTATATGTTTTCATTAAATTGCAGTTTTAAACCGGTCTAAAGCGGACGACCTACAGTGAATTGAGCCCATAAAAAAATTGAAAAAAAGTGGAAGAAAATGTCATGCAGTAATGACATCTATTGCATATATTTGTCCTCTAATTTAAAATTATTAAAATTTAATCCGTAATGGGGAAAATTAATTTCCAAAGTCCCCACATAAGTAAAGTTATTAATATTTTCTAAAATGTTTGTATCGATAACAATTACTTAAAGCCTTTTAAAATAAATAACAGCAGTCATATATGGGCATTTTTCTTTTTACGTTTGCTTTTATGAAACCGACCTTCAACCTCAAATATTTTTTTAAATTCTGAAATTTTTTAACAACTTTTGATGCAATTATGTTAACAACACTTTTTGCTGTAACAGAAAAAAAAATTCAAGACTTGAAACGGTTCCATGTGGTGCCGGCAAGCAACCAAAGTCAAAAATTCCAAAAAAAGTGTTTGAAACTAACAAGTTTTTTTTATTTCTTTTTATTGCTGTAGTCGCGGATTTTAGCATAAATGTCTAATTCAGCAGTTTTTTCACTTGGGATTTTATGCCGTTTCGGATATTTCAAAATTCAAAACAGAGCCTAATAGCTCTTAAAATTATGCATCATTTGGCATATATCTCGTTAATGTGCCCTCAATACAAATGCTGGTGGAGGTACCCAAACTTAGAGAGAAAAAACGTGAATGGCTCCAAGAGGTGTCTTTTTCGCGAGGCACACTCGCAACGTTATTTTAGTGAAGCTAGAATATAGCGTTATCAAAGAAGGTTTAAAAATGACACTTAATCATTGTGGCGTTTTAAAATATTAATTTGCTAAAGGTGTAATAGCTATTTTAAAGAATTCAGCAATTTTGCATATTTTGTTATAGCGGATGTTGGCGTTATAATTCAATTTTAAACTGAAATAAGTTCTGTGTAAAGTTTTACTTACGCAGAAAATATAATTTCACTAAAAATATTCATCAACGGTTTTCATGGGCTAAGAACGCGATGTTTTTAGTTTAACATTAATCGTCGAGGCACACCCAAGGCGCTAATCAAAATTGGCGATGATATATGTCAATCTGTAGCTGCTTTAATAACATATATCAAACATATATTTTTCATTTAATGCAACTTTAGAGATTTTACTAAGTGTAATTAAAAAATTTATATAAATGACATTGTCTTATGACTTATTTTAAAATATTGATGAATTTTGCAATAAATGGATGAATATAACCAACACTACATCACCAAAAACTGAATTTTGCAAATTTTATAAGAAGGTTTATTAATTATTAAATCGCTAATATATCCACGCATACTTAACGTATCGCGATATTTTTAATTTGTATTTTAGATACAGCATTGTAGAGTACATAAATGCAATCATTTTTGATTTAGGACTACAAATAGAATTTTGGCAAATTTTTTAAAAAAATATATCTTAAACCGCCATAACATTGATGCCGTTCGGTAAAAGTCATTCACGCGAATAGATCTGTATTTCACTAGAGCCAAGGAGTATTGGTACTAAATATCGTTGATGTGCCATTTAAAAATTTTCGAAATTTTTTTTAACATTAAAAGTAAACGATTTTGAAGAATTTCCCATATGAGGAAAATCAAACAATTTCGAACTTGTTTGAAACGTACCATAAGTGTCTTGTATTGCCAAAGTTTGTTTTAAAATTAGGGACAGTGTTGTTGGCTTTTTGTAGATCTTACAAAATAAGAAATCCTAAATTTTAAATCATTTGCGTAAAATCTCACGGAAATACAGGCATTTAAAACCAAAATGTAAAAAAACTGAGTTGAAACTTTCGACGATTATTGAATTAATTTCAGTTTTACACTGACATTTTACAACTTACTGACTTAAGCAATTAACCTGTCGACAGACAAGACTAAGGAAATTAATTTGCTATATAATAAGTATCCTGTTTACTATTCCTTAAAAAGTTATGTGGTGATAAATTATGAAACCTAAAGTTTACGATTTTGAAATTTTGCAGTTTTTTTGCAAGAAAATTTGCGCCATTCAGTGAATTTAAATTTAGAGGGCAGAATTTTAAAGACGAAATAATTACCTATAGTTTAATGTATATCTCGTTGATGTCAGGAAACCAGACGTGGGATAGCATCTTCACAAACTTTCATATAATTTGCATAAATTTTTGTAAAAAGTATGTTTTTCGCTACTGACAAAATCCGCTTTAATAGAAATTGTCCGGAATATTGCGTAAACTGTATTTATTATTAAATGAAAAGTCGTAGTCAAAATATTTCGAAAATTTTCACCAAATTTCAATATAAGATATGACTTTAGATCAGTGTTCCCCAAAACCATAGAGTAGCATATAGAGACGAAATTCTCGATTGATATTTAAACAAAATTGTTGTTTTGTAAACAAAAATGTATTTTTATTTTCTTTTGGCAACAACAAAATGTATTTGATTACATGTATTTTGTTGTTGCATGAGTTAGGTTTTTGACAACCGACTTAGGTTTTTGACAATTAGTTTCGTCTCTTGTTACTCTTTGCCCAAAACCGTGCACGCGTGCATTTTGTCTCTTATGTTATTCTCTCCAAATGAATAAAAAACACACAAATCAACTCAGTCTCTCACGAGCATTCAAACAAGAAGGTTGTGTTACCGCTTGTTGCTTGAGATACACTCATGAAAAATGATTAATATTAAATGGAAGTATGAGTTCTTGATGGATGAAAAAATAATGTTTATTTTTGATTTTTATTATTTACTCAAATCAAGATTTCGTTCCTTTGTCTTATATACCAATAATATAAATTTTACATAATTATTATATTTTACGTTTAAGTCACATATAACTAATATATTTTAATTAAATACAAAAATATAGTCATTGTCATATTATGTTTAAAATCTCTGTTTATTACTATTCAAATTGTAAACTATTTAATTTTATTTCCGTTTACATATCTTAAATTTACGAAGAAACTTTCAAAATTAAATTACTATAAAAATGATGTTATTTTTTTGGTGTATAATTTCAAAGTGAGAGAGTTACACCAACATATACAAACACAATTGTGTATGTATGAGTGTGGGGATCACTGCTTTAGATCATCAAATCATATCTGTAGAGAATCATTTCATAATATCAATTTAAAATTGATATTATGAAAAAAAAGAAAACAAGCGAGAATGTTATATTCGGCTTGGCCGAATCTATATACCCACCATAAATTTTTCCAAATGTTACGTTATATGGAAGGTGGGCGGTGAAATGGGTGACCACGCCCATTTCTTGTTTTCGAGTTTACATTGATCCTGGAACTATTTGTTCAAAATTTCGTCGACGTTTCACCTTATATGGAAGATGGGCAGTAAAGTTGGCGGACCACGCCTATTTTTAGTTTCCGAGTTTATATCAACCCTCGAACTAACTGTACAAAATTTCATTGTCGTACATGCTTTTGTTTAACCCTACGGTACATACCCGGGTACCATTTTTTAATTTAAAGTGCTCGCATTTCTCTGTTAATAAAGATATAGCCACGAAACTTCAGATCATCGTGATAAAGGTGTTTATACAGTATAAAAAATGAAAAAACCTAAATTTTATTAATTTTATCTATATGTAAAACGGCTTTAAAGTTGACACCTACGAGATTCAATACCCATGGTACCCGGGTACCCCATATAATTTCTGTATTTTGCATTAGAATTAACTTCTTTTTGCACTATTTATTATTGAAAATCTTATTTTTATTGTCCTTGAACTCATATAGAGTTAAAAGTTTACTAATTTTTTGTAAAAAACTTGGGAATAAGCATGTCCATTCCAGGCAAATTATAGGTAATGACTCCATTATGATTTGAAGGAGAACTAGTTTCAGAAATAATCTTTTTTCGAAATTTTCAGGTTATTTAGGAACTTTAGAAAACAAAATAAAGTTTAGTATGTGAAAAGTTAAAAACTTTAAAAATTATCGCTCTTTTGAGCCAGTATTTATGAATATGGCAATGATAGCGCACATTTTAGCCGTTTTTACATCCTCCATCGCATTGACTTTGGTTTTTTTGAATTCATTTCATTTTTTCAATATCATATAGTAATGTCCACCACTTCTACTCCAAAACATCATGCAAGAGCTCAAGATATTGAAATTATTTCCTATATTCGTGCCAAGGATCGTAAACATTCCATATTGTAGATTCAAACTTGATAGGATGCTATGACAACAGTGAAAACATTCCTCACTATTATAAATAAAGCTATTCTCGGACATGACCTATTTTTAGTGAGAATATTATGTGCAGCCTGTGCTTAATACTGGATGAAGCCAGTGATAACATTCCTTAGGACTGTAAGAACGGTATAGTCTATCTTGACCGATTTTCTCAGAGAATTGATACGGAACGTCTGTTTCATTGCTGATCAAGTCTTGTTGTAAAATTTAAAATTAAAATGTATACCTTTTACAATCTATTGTTTAAAAAAAAAGACATAATGTTTACCTATACTAATTTATCCACTTTATGATGATTTTCAGAAATAGGCCATATATGGGAGCTAAGGAAATTTCACTTGCGAACGTGATAAAAAAATTATATAGATTGATTTTAACGTTTATAAAAATTATTTTATAAAATTTAATAGGGTTTCTAACGTCCATAAAAGTTTTAAATGTATTAAATTAAGCAATACTAAAAAATGTATGGGCGTCAAAACTCCATTCTAGGAGAAAAAATTTATGGGGACTTGGTTATTATAGGTAACCATTATAAAATAATTTTAACAGAGCTAGTGTCTGCATAATATAAAGCCAAAATTCATACAATTATTTTAAAAACTGTTATTTGTAGCTTCAGTTTTTGAAATAATTGTATGACAGCTTAACATGGATGACCAGACAGACGGACGGACATCGCTAAAATACTCAAACATGTTTTTATGTATATATTTACCGATTGGATTTAATATCTATGACCAGTTAAATATCTATGATAAATAATTTGTATAAAATTATATATTTTTATACCCTTCACCAAAGGTGTAAAGGGTATATATAAGTTTGTCATTCCGTTTGTAATTCCCACAATTTTCGTCGGAGAGCAAAAAAGTTTACATTTTCGGGATCCTTGTAAGAAATGATGATGTCCGTCCGTCCGTCCGACCGTCCGTCCGTCCGTGTGTCGGTTGAAATGGCGATTATGAAGCCCTCCGATAACTGACATATATAATATATATATCAAACGATCGGAAATGCTTTCGAGAATTTTGCTATTGGAATTCAGCAAGATCGGTTCATACAATGCGGAGATATGTTAAAAAAACCGGTTTTTAGAACCGGTTTTCCAGTTTCTGAAGCCTCTGTATATACTAGGGACTTCGTTTTTACAAAGAAGTCTCGGACATTTTTTTCTGAATTTTTGTTCTGAAAAAATGAAATAAATCGGTTCAATAATAACTGAGATATCGGACAAAACGCATTTTTTATTTTTTGAAGCCCCAGTTTAAGCTATAGATTTTTATTTTTATACAGATCGCTCACAAAAATTTTTTTAAAATTTCGGTTTTTTGAATCAGCAGGATCGGTTTATAAATGGCGGAGATATGCTTTAAAAACCGGTTTTTGGAACCGGTTTTTCAGTTTCTGAAGCCTCTGCATATACCAGGGACTTCGAATTTTTAAAGGGGGCTCGGAAATTATTTTCTGAATTTTTGTTCTGAAAAAATGAAATAAATCGGTTCAGTTATAACTGAGATATCGGGCAAAACGATTTTTTTATTTTTGAAGCCCTTGTTCAAGCTACAGATTTTTATTTTTATATAGATCAGTCATAAATGTTTTTATAAAATTTCGTTTTTTTTTAATAAACCAAATTCGTTCAGAATCAACAGAGCTATGGACCAAAAACAAATCTGTTAAGAATATAAATACACACACAAACATGTATATTAAGCATTGTAATGACTATTAGTGACGTTTTTTGTTTTTTGTATAGACAAGTAGTTTAGTTAGAAACAGCAGTCATATAATGAATAACAGTGTTGTTGTTGTTCTTTGTATATGCAGTCTGTACAAAAATAAATAGATATGGAATTGTTGTTGTTTATTTTTTAAAACTAAAACATATCTGTTAAGAATATACATAAATACCTACACAAACATGTATATTAAGCATTGTAATGACTATTAGCGACGTTTTTGCCTATAAGACAAGTAGTTTAGTTAGCAACAGAAGTAATATAATGAATAACAGTGTTGTTGTTGTTTTTTGTATATGCAGTCAGTTTGTATATACACACATAAAAAAATAAATAAATATGGAATTGTTGTTGTTTATTTTTTAAAAGCATGATTGTTTTTTTTTCATATTCAAATTTTCGTAGTTTGAAAAAAATTTAGATTTAAATATGTGAAAATATGAAAGCATACTTTAAGGCGAAAATTTTATTATTTGTCGGTAATATGGTAATATGATGTCGATAAGATAGTAAGATGGTAATATGGTGAAGGGTATCAAAGATTCGGCACAGCCGAATCTTTTTTCAATTTCATTTTTGGAATAAAATCAACGAAAATTACACTATGGTACCCGGGTACCACGGGTATTGACTAACGTTAATTTTTTTGGGTATGTACCGTAGGGTTAAGAGATATCAACAGAAAAGTATGAAATGAAGCTACAACGGACACCGTGTGTTTTTAGTATTTAGCCCATAACTTTTTTGTTTCTTAACCGATTTTGCCCATTTTTAGTCCCAAACAAACCTTATATATTTTAAGGTCTTATAATTGTATGGACCAAAAAACATGTTCTTAGTCTCAAAATTCAGACATACAGTGTTGGAAAAAATAATAGGGACATTATAATTTTTCAATATATTCTTACTTTTTTATTTACTATTCCATAAATATTAAAAAGTATATACATAAAATTAAATAACTTCAAATATTTTAAGTTATAAAGCAAAAATAAGGAATTAGTTCTGTTAAAATATATTTTTTTTAAAAGGCCTGGAAAAAATAATAGGGACACTTAATGTTTTGCAAAAAATATTTTTTTTTTTTTAACATTACCATAATTTCCAAACACTCTTTTAATACTTGGTTGAGATCCTTTCATTTTGATAACATCCTAACAACAGCGATTCATTGATCCCACAAGATTCGCACATACCTCGGGCGGAATTGAGTACCAGGTTTCTTGAATTGATGGTATGCATAACTAGCTGTTCATAAACTTTATTATTTTATTTATTTACTAACAGTTTAAGTTCAGTTATAAATACTTTTTGAATTTTTATATCACTATACTATAAAATAACCTCAAAATTATTAATTTATTTGTTGAAATTAATATATAATGGGTCGATATATTTCATAGACTTAAAAAGTCGCCATTTTTAAAAAAGGGGTCGAAAAAGGGGCAAATGGCGACTAAGTCACCAAACGGTAACACTGGTATAGGGTATAATTAGGGAGATTTTGAGGACTATACTAAATCCAGTTACTGGAAATCTTTCGGGTAAAAAACAAAAGATGTTTAAAAGAAAATATATATATATATATATATATTTATTTATTTTTTTTTAATCAAATACTGTAAAATTGTGTCTAATATTAAATAATTGTTTACATAATAGGGTGTCCAATTATTCGGGTTTTCATATTAATCGGTTTATTCGACAAATAATTATTCGAGGTTAAAAGTTGATCGATTAATAACATATTAATGGCGAATTATTCGATTAACCGAATAGTCTCAGTAATACATATTCGACATATAAATAAGACTAATTTTAATAATTAATCGAATGATATAGTTATTTAGAATCTTTATATAGAAAATTGCACTTTTCGACCTAATACTACAAAATATTCTCCTAATTCAACTTTATTTAATAAATCAGTCTTTTTATATTTTGTGTGAGAATCATTTTCTGTCATAAAAGTAAAAATTAATATTAATATTTTTACGTACATTTGATGATGAACATTAAAATGTTTATGATTTATATAGCTCTGAATTTACTTTACTTAAAACTATATTTTCGGAATTTCAATTGTTACAAGATCAAGTATTTGTAAAATTTAACCTTTTCATGTCGCATTTTACCAAATAAATTTTCTCAATAAAAAAAATATCCAAAGAAGCAAATAAGATCCTAAATTTGTGATCCAGAAATAATACATAGTTGGATCATTTCGATGAATTTTACCAAATGAACTGTCATAGACTTGTCATTAGATTTGTTTTCTTTTTTGATACCTATTCAGTGAGAAGAAAATCATGTTCACGACTTCATGCAAAATTTCAATGAATGTCAAAATTAATTTTTATTGGCGAAAGGAATTTAATTATAATTTTTATATTAACCAACATATTTTTTAATAAAAAAAATTATGCATAACACTATTTTTCATTTTCATAATAGATCTTTAGCAACAAGTATTTGAAAAAATAACAACAAAATCTCAACGTTTTTAAGGAAAACAATTCACTTGCATTTTTTTTATAGTTTTATTGCATTACTTCTAAAGCACAAGACAATGTACACTTATTGATACTTTGAAAGTAATGAAAAAGTACTTCCCTAAAAATTTATTTTATTTATTTTTGCTGGAGTATAATAAATATTAAAAAGAACATTTGGTTGGCATAAATTTATCTTAAAAATAAAAATTTCTAAATTTATAACTCTAAAAAGAACAAAAATTCGTTTAATCGGTTATTCGACACAAATTATTCGGATTATTCGTTTTTCGAAAATAGACACTTTTAAATTATTCGAACAGTTAATCGACCAAAATTAATCGGATAACCGAATGACGGTTAATCGATTGGATACCCTATTATATAAGTACATATATGATTCCATATATTAACTAACAGCCTTATATTTATATACCAACATGTAATTTTTTAAAACAATTTCATATAAATTTGTTATACCCTTGTACATGAGACGTGTTTGGTTTATTAGTGGGTGTATTATTTTTCACTTTTTTATGATTGTATGAAAAACTTCAAGAAAATGCGTATATTTTGCTATATGTATATATTCATTGGCGTTATTTTATTGTATGCTTTTGAATAAAAAAGTTTTGACTTTTATTACAAACTCAAATATCTGCACGTACATTCTTTTGGAAAACTATATGTGTGTGTATGTTTTACTTTTTTCTTGTTGCTAATTTTTATTTGTTGTCTAAAAAACAGTTTAAATATGTATATGTATGTATGTCCCCGATTCTGCTAATAGAATATGATGAAGGGTAAAATGAGAAATAATCCCAAAAGTTTAAAATAAATATATTATAAAGAATTTTATTTTTTAATCAATATTATTCTTTTAATATAAACCAGCAGATTAGAATTATATTTATGATTTATCCACAGATTGATTTGAGATTTGATCTACTTAAATCCAAGTTTATCTTAAATTTTTTATATTTTAAGATTTCTGATTCTTCTCTTAAATATTTTTTCTTCTAGGGTTACTTCCCTTAACATTTTCTTTATTTAATACCTTGAATATTTTTTTCTTACAACCAACAACATGCTAAATAGCTACTCATACCTATTTTGCTTCATATGCATGATTTTCTCAAGGTACCATTCATATATGTACCTTGAAATAATCATATAAAAATATATTTTGCTCTATAATTCTTGGCAAATAACATTTCTAGTGAAAGAAAGAGCTGAGGCAATGGCAGTTAAAGCACCAAAAGCATAACTGTAAAACAACCGACTTAAGGCCTCTTGTTGACGCTGTTTAACTAAATATTTAACTCAGTATAAATATTATATCCTTGAGAGAAAGTTTTCTTTGGTATTGTTTTTGTTTTAAACCTTTTTCGTGCAATATTTTTGTATTTTGCCCCATAGCATGTATGTAATAGATCTTTGTTACCTTTAGCAAGGTAGAGAAACAAAAGTGATGTTATTGTACACCGAAAGAAAGGAGTATTTATTATACTTGTTCGAATTACAAAAAAAGTCACAAACACAAAATGTGACCACAAAATATATAAATTTAAAGAAAATTGTGTCTTTTTTAAATTTATATACATTTATTTTACAAAAGGTCTCACTGTGGAATGTTGCCATGTATGACTTTCTTTATATTATACAGGAATGGCCCAGTTAAATGAGGTAAAGAACTCGGCATGCGTTTTGCCTTAATAACCCATCTTAATAGGAACTATGTGGCTGATGTTGGCTAAAGCATCATTTCAGGTTTTTCTTGATGAACTCTATGGCAACTACTTGAGATAATTCGAGCTGCCAACTCCTGAGATCCAATCATTTAGTCAATTTTATTTAGTTAATTCTACAAATATACTTATTGTAACCTGGAATCATATATTACAATCATAGTATGTTGCTCTTAGTTTATGATCTCTAGAACCATATTTTTTCTTTACGTGTACACGCAGAGGAAAAAACATGTTTGCGGTATTATGCAACAATATTGTATTTATAGAAAAGTGGAAACAAATTATAATAATTTCAATTATATTATGTTCATATTAATACTTATCTTTATGTTTAATTATATTATGGTTATACCACTTAAATGTTTTTACATGGTTGACGGAAACATTATATGTATATTTTTACCAAAAACTTGCAAATATTATTTCTTTAAAATATTAACTTATTCTTTATTTTAAAATAAATTTTGTCTGCACGAACATTGAGTGTTAATTTTCAACTACTTATATTATGTTTACACAACACGGAAAAAATCACAAAAGAAATCAAGTAATTGGAAGTATTTTTTGTTTCACAACTAGAAATCTCAACAAATTTCTATTATTAATATGATTGTAAATTGTCATATTTAAAAATTTAAATTTCATGTCGAAAAAAAACATATGTGTCAAAATATTTAAAATATTTTATTTAAAAATATTTTATTTAAAAATATGTGAAAGAAAAATAATTCGGAAATAGCAGAAGATACAAACTAAATGATTATTAACAATAGCTCAAGAATTGAAACTATCTTTGAGAATGATCGCAAAACTGTCCACATATAGTTACTATGGGATTTTCTTCAGCTTGCAGTATATACACGCAGAGAAAACACATGGTTACAGCATGATCACCACAACTATTCAATGATTATATAGCCGTTTTTCATTGATTTAAATATATTGTGTTCATGATAGCAACGTTTATGATTCTGTTTAATCATTTAATGATTACCCACAATCAAAATTTTAATATGGTTCACTGAATTATAATATATATTTAAATATGTTTATATGAAATCATATTTATGAATAAATCCAATCATTTAGTCAATTCTACAACAATTTAGTTAATTACATAACCATTCATTTCATTTTACAAATTTGGTTAATTCTACAACCATTAAGCCATTAACTTTTAATGCCTTTTGAATACACATTTTTGTGCATCAGTCCAGTAATTATAATTCTCATTTAGTTTATATATGAACAAATATAAATTGACAAGTTTTGTTTTTATTCAGTACGATGAATGTACCACATATCGTGGTACAAATGAATATAAATATGAAAATATGGGATCATATATGATAAAATGGTATTACATTTATGATGAAATTAGTTCATATATATGATAAAATGGAATTATATATATGATAACATGGGATTATATACATATATGATAAAATTGAATTATACTTATAATGGAATTAGTTCATTTATATGATAAGATGGAATAATATATATGATAACATGGAATTATTATATGATAAAAACATGATGAAATTGAAAGCAATACTTAAGAAAAGGTTATAAAACTTACTAAAAATTATTAATAAGGTTATGAACCTTACTAATAAATTATAAATTGGAATCATAATAATGATTACGTACAAATATACTTATTGTAACCTGGAATCATATTTTACAATCATAGTATGTTGCTCTTAGTTTATGATCACAGGAACCATATTTTTTCTTTGCGTGTATTCAAGAACAACACCATACAACAAACAATTTGAAGATTCTCTAGTTACTTCTTTTCATGAGTGATTGATCCGTTATCATCACAAGAACTAATACTAAAGGACATTTTTAGAAGGAAACATCATGCACATTATTATGGAAGGAGCTCATCTATACATTTTAATTTAGATACATCTTGTAAATCTTATGTAAATTTTTATAATTTTTCCAAATTCAACAATAATTGTTAAAAAATATTCTTATTTCATATTACATATTCATTGATGAAAAAAATGTTTAACTATTAACAATTTTAAACAACAAAAATTGTTTTTAAATTTACAAAAACAGTTGTTTGTGCCTTTTTAATAAAAAAAAAAATTATTGTATTGACTTGTTGTATTTTTTTTTTTTTTTTTTACTGTGCAACTATTTATGCTGTGTTCATAATTATAGCATTATGATCATAATATGATAAAATTTGTAAAGAATGTTAGATCATTTTATGATTATCATGATCATATTTTTTTAATATTTATGATCTGTAATTGAAGATATGGCCAAAACTAACATAAGTATTAAAAAGCTTGTGATTGGACCTGGGAGATATTTTGGAATCTTACATTAACTCACAGAAATATTTAAAATGAGAAATGTATAGTCAGTCAAGACCGGCCATATGATACCCTGCACCATTGAAGCCTCAATATATGCTACGGTGTTCGTTCTTACACAGATCTGTAACGAATATTTTTTAGAAATTTCAAGTCAATCCGTATGTTCATATGTTTTCAACACATCATACAGGTCCCAATTTTGTAGATAATTTAATGCAATTTGGCACATATATTTATTTTAGAATAGCGACGAAATTGGTCATAATAGGTTAATTATTTTCTCTCGACCCCATACAAATACTCCCCGGAATAGGGTTCTAATGCTAATAAATGCCATATTTAAGGATTGAGATCGAAAAATTCTTAACATACATAATATTCAATAACTTGAAACGGTTGATCTTAGAGTTTTTATTATTTTTCTAATCATTTGATAATTTAGCACAGATCACAGAAATATATAATTTTTATGGTTCTAACCACTAATTATAAAATTGTGGACCATTTTTGAAAACCCTTTCTTTGGAGATTTGATAGTTGCTTCAGTCACTTCAGGAACAGTGTGCACATCTTCTGTTAAAATCTTTGGTATTTTGTGCTCTTGTATTCACTTTTCACAAGAGCTCAGTATCTCTCCACTGGTCTAAGATATGGACAATTTTGAAAATTGACCTCTCTTGGTACTAAAACTATGTTATTGATTTGGTACCACTCCAGAGCTTTCTTACCGTAGTGACATGATACTAAATGGGTCCAAAAATATGTGGACACGTTGTGCTTTCTTAAGAAAAGAAGAAGTCTATTTTGCAAATAATCCTTTATGCATATTTTGGTATTTATAGATCCGAATGTATCAAATGACTTTCCTGTTTTGCCGCAACTGCAAAAAGCTTGTCATACCATGAATTTTGTAAGAAATTTTTGCTGCTTTTGGGCCTTAAACTTATCTTCAACATTGTTTCGAGCATTAGCAATAAAAATTTTTGAGACACAAGCTGCGAAGTTTCTGCCAGCACCTACGATTCTTCGTCAATTATACAGCTTGAGTATTTTTGTATGAAATTTGGTTTTAAATTCCGAGTCCTATTTTTGGCTTGTAATTTTTTTTTGTAGAATTCCAGTTTGGAATTTTTTGAACTTTATATGTTATCAACTTTCCCATTAGATTTAAATTTTCGCAACAAATAGTCGAAGCACTGAGAAAACTGAGCTGAATTTCTACCAGATGTGTTTGGAGTTCTTTTCAATATGCCTTCAATTTTCTGGCCTTCCCAATATCATGTGGTCCTTTTTTCTTACCGAACTAGGTTTCACATCAATAGCGAAATTCTCCTGATACTGTTTAATAACATTAGTAACGGTTTTACGGACGACATTTAATTCTGTGGCCAATTATTTGTAAGACCTATTTGGATTTTTTGAAATTTTTTAATAACTTGTAGGACGTAAATCTTTTTCGTTACTTATTTTGATGAAAATAAGAACAAATTAACAAGGTTGTTATTAAAAATAATAACTGAAGTATTTTTCCATGATAACTAGAACAAAAAAAAATTTAAATATTGATTCCGAAAAAAGTTATGAGGCAAAATGTGTGTTAAGGTATTTTCGATCTCACTCCTTATGTCACTATTTCAATAAAATACGAAAAATTTTAGCAAGATCGGCCCACAATTAAGCAAATCTCCCATATAAGGTCCACTTTCGAAAATCAGTTTAACTCGCAAAAATCGTACATAAATATCATTATAATGGTATTATATTTGACGCAAATAATATATATATAAGCAGAAAACATATTAACTAATTTTATATGGATCGGTCCATAAATTGTCATAGGTCCCATTTTCTTTATTATCTTATTAAACACTCGACAGTAGGGCAGAATCGAACATTTTCGGAAAATAAGAAACAGTCAGTCGGAAGGACGGACAATAAAATTCTCTAAAAAAAAAAAAAAAAAAAAAACAATAGAATTCCAAAAAGTATTGATCAATATGAAAACGAAATGAATTAAGCGCCATTTACAAACCCTTTTAACCCAATGTGGATTCAGTCAATTTTAGCATATGGAAATGGAAAAATAAAGCTAAAATTTGATTTTTTTTATATACTTTGATTTTTATATATAACTTCATAAATTTTAATATATAAATATCTGCAATATATTTTAACTCTAGCCTAAATTATTTTCTTTCAGTGTATTTTAAACACTGTTATTTACTTACGGCTTTCTCATATAAGTATATGTATTTTACTATTTTTGTTTGTATATACATACATATGTACATATGTGTGTAGTTAAATATTCACATATGAAAAACTCTCACCAAGTACGTGCTTTAGTGTATTAGTGATAACTAGAGAGAGATATAGGAAAAGATGTAAAAGTATACAAATATTTTACATATGCTTGACTTTAATTCCCTACTGAACATTAGCGAAAAATATATGGCGAAAAATGAAAGTCACTTTTTCTTCATGCTGCTAATATTTTTATTGTACTTGCTTTTATTGTAATTTTCATACTTGTTGTTGCTAAAATGTTTGTCATATACATATATACGTAGGATAAACATTACCGCATGTTTGAATGTTGATACTTGTATGAAAAACGAATGAATGCTTGTTTGTTTGGTTGGCTGACTGTCTGGTATGAGTTGTTTAGAATGGTTGGTTTGGTTAGGTTTGGCTGCATGGTTGCTTGTCTTAATGTGTCTTTTGTTCGTTTTCTTATTATTGGTGTTTGCTGTAGTAGATGTTGTCCTTGTTGTTTGGTGTTACATTTAGTGTCATGCTGTGTCACGTTATTTATTTATTTTATTATTTTAGCATGCTATTGCCTTTATTTGCATGTTTTTAGTATTTTATTTATATGTTTGCTACATGTGTTATGGGGTTTTTATTTTATTTCTTTGAAAAAAAATTTGTTTATTTAAATTATTTTAAAGGGAAATTAAATAGAATATAGAAAATTAGGAAGATTTTAAAAATTTTAAATAAATTTAATGGATTTTGAAGATTTTGTAAAGGAGTATTTTAATACTGACATATGATTAATATTTAATTAAAAATATGTAACAATAATACGCTGTACTATAAAAAATTACTATAGACGTATGATTAATATGAATTTAAAAAAATCTTATGAAAACATCTTTTAAAGTTCTTTAAATTTTAATTTGTTAAAGCAGCTTTAATTTCCCACAAAAAGCAAATATAATCACCGCGAATACATTCCCACCTTTTTCATCTTATTTTTTTAAAATCAAATTTCCAATTTATTATTTCAATTTTCTCTTTCATATCATTTTCCTTTTGTATTTAAGTTACAATTACAGCCAACCAACAAATGAGCACATGGAAAAAATATATAAAATAATTATATAAATTGAATCTTTTTTCCTTTACAAATAATACAGAATAGAAAAAAATTTACCATGAACTTTAGTTCAATATTTATTTAAATTGATTAGAATAGCAAAAGTATATTAAATGTAAAAAAATAATTATAAAAATTTAACTACATACATAGAAGAGCTTTGTAATAGCAGGTAAATGAAATTTTTACAGGTGGTAAAAATAAATATTTATTTTTAATAAGTTTTTAATTAATTGTTAGTTAAAGTAAGATAAGATAATGGTAAATATAATAATTGAAAAATTAATAATAAATAAGTAATTGTTATAGATGGATATGAATAATTGAATAATTAAGTTTTAGTAATATATTGCGACAATAGGGGACTGTATTCAAATAAGTTTCTAAACGTAGAATTTCTTTGAGTTCCCTAGAGACATTCCAAGACTATTATGAAAATATCATAAAGTTTTAGAAGGTAGCACTTACTAATAAGTAGCACAGTAATATAAGGATATACGTGGATCAGTTGGCTAGAGTTAAGAACTAGAAGGTTAAAGGTTCAACCCTAACCTCGTGGTGCAAAAACTTATTGTATATTGTAAGAGTTCTAATCGCTTATTCGATAAAAAGCATCTACATAAGTGATTTTGTAAATGATGGTCATGAATTTCTGGAAAAGGCGAACAAAAATCAGTAATAAGTTATTGAGCCAAAAAATAATAAGTATTCTTTTTTGTCTCCAATTTAAATACTGGCCAACTTACTTAGGTACCAAAAAATATTACCACTGCTATCTCTTTGAGAATAGATTTTACCTTAACCTAATTTTGGCCGAAAAATCAACTTTAGCAACGAGGCGCATTTTTTGTTATATCTATAAACAAAATGAAGGTTATGGACACAGAAAAAAATTCAACACTAAAAAAAAGTTGCAAATGTGGAAAATTTTTACGCTTATTAGGATGGCACCTTAATAAAAATGGATTCCCAGCAAAAAACTATCAAGTTATTATAAAAATTAAAGACTGCGCACCAAAACATCCATGCATGCTCTTGGTATTATAACTTTTAATATGGTGAAAAATAAATAATCTTGTTAACTGGATTACATTTATAATTATGATCACTAGCCATGTGCTAAGTTTCATGGTAGTAGCAAAACGAGTCTTTTTTAAAATGGAAATTAAACAAAAAACACCTTAACACATAATTCAAATTGTTCATGATATCTTACATCGGCCATATAAAACAATTGCTAGAAAGGTAGTTGTGTCACAAAATAAAGATTCTTGGATCATAATATTATACAAAGATGTCATGATCACTGAATGGAAACCTGGTAGTAGAACAAAAATAGTATCTTCAGGCTGTGGGACTCTGGGAGAAAAGTGTCACAAAAAGTTAATTGCTTTGAAACTTTATCAGAAAAGTTGAAAGAAAATCTAGCCTGTATATATAAAGTACAAAAAAATCATAACATAAACAAGAAATTGGATGTAAAAAATAACGTGAAAATACTTCAGACGAATTTTATGATTGGACGATGAAATGTTCGTACAGGTTGTTTTTTTTGTTCAACTTCCTGGCCAGGAACTCTAAGTTGCATATTCTAGAGGGAATATGGGAATCTATATGCATATGCGGGAAAGAAGCACTTCATTCATAAAAAATGGTTCCATTAAAACTGAAATATACGATAATGAGCGCTTTTGGAAACGACTTCTTACTTTCCTAAGAAAATGATTTTTCTCATTACAGCAACAAAACAATGGAGTGGTAACAAAGTAATTATTATTGTTTGTGTAGAAAAAGGCTAATCTATCGTATTGTCCCGAACTCCATGCAATTGTAAGATATTGGGCTCTATTAAAAAAAATTATTTAAATGACGTTAAAAGCTCAGCATAAAATGAAATGGAGTTTTATAATAAGTGGACTTATTCGAGAAAAAAAAAAAAAAAAAGTGATCGAAACACAATAAAACCTTTAATTGGAAAAATTCTGAAAAAGATCAGAATTTGATGTAACACCTTCCATCTAAGGTGTTACATCAACGAAATTTTTTACAAATAGTTCAAACTAAAAATGGTCCTGGACTACCTCCCATATGAGTTGAAATTTAAACAAATTAAAGATTGTGGTTATATAGAATCTGCCAAGCTGAGTATAACATTCACAATAGTTGAAATTTATATTTTGTTACACTCACTGTTTCAATTAACATTTATATTTTCACTTAGTTATTTAATTTTTTATTTTATTATTATTATAATTTATTCAATTAACACATTCTTTAAATATTCTAATTGATTTAATCGAAATGTTTACTTTCAATTAGTTATCTCTTTAGTAATAAAACCATTATTTTTTATTTTCTTCAGAAAGTTACCAATTTTCTATTTGAAGTTATATTTAAGAACTAAAATGAATGGTACTTAACTCAACATTTATTAGTACTATTTGAATACCAAATACACTTTTAGTGCAATGGATGTAAAATTATCAAATAGTCATGGTTTAACATATTCCAAGAAGATACAAATTATTTTAAACTTTTTTAAGTTGAAAGTACTCTACGATAATTTCATTTACTTATTTTAATTAAAAATTTTTAGTTGACTCAGAAGAGTCCAGGGTTTCGCACATCAACATTAAAGACCATAATTTTTATACCCTACACCACCAGGAGGGTATTATGCGTTTGTGCTGATGTTTGTAACACCCAAAAATATTGGTCTAAGACCCACCCTAATTTACACCAATCGGCTTAGAATCACTTTTTGAGTACGTCCGTCCGCCTGTCCGTCTGACCGTCTGTCCGTCCATGTAAACCTTGTAATCAAACTACAGATCGCAATTTCGAACAAAAATTTATGAAATTTGGTACACAGGTTTCTATTGAAATTGGTTATGATCGGTCCATTATTTCACCTAGCACCCATACAAATGTCCTCCCGGAAAAGGGTTTTACGATCATAAATCAATTAAATATAGCAATATTTTAATGGAATTTGGCACATATAAGTTTCATATAAGTCTAAATAAGTGTGCCAATTTTTAAAAAAAATGTTAAAATGTTAGTATCAAGTTAATATTCGACACAAATAAGTTTTATATAAACATAAATGATAGTGCCAAATTTTACAAAGATTGGTCCATAAGGACTATATCTTTTTCTCTCGTTATTTTATATGCTTATACATATGTAAACGTTTTATTCTCATATTATCTTTATATTTAATTTTATATTCCTCTTTATCAAATTCTTGAAAAATATGTCATTAAAAAAAAAAAAATAATTCTTACAATCGTCTACCAAAATCTTAATCACAACATTCAACTACAACCATTAACAACATATTTTCTTTTTGACCACATTAAACTTTTCCAAATTATTTTGAAGAAAGCTTCAAACAAACAAGAAATAAATAAAAAGCTGAACACTAAAAAATGATGTTGAAGGGCGTAACTAATTTTATGTTTACAAAGTCATACAGCCACAAAATAAAAGGAACTTAAAGGAGACGAAGCAGTAACAATCTCATGTATGTATACAAGAAGGGCATTAAATAAATGTGTGAGACCACAATAATGACCCCCGCATACACTCGAACATTGACGATGTTAAATGCTGCATAAATAAGTCTTGCCATAATATGAAAAGGACCTTTTTGAACATGTACATCAAGGAGAAGGTACTAGTTTATACTTACATGTGTATAGATAAATGTGCTAGTAATTTTAGTACTACTAAATATATATTAATGTTTGTAGATATGTTTCCCTTTTCTTTTTAAACTGTGTGGGTAGTTTTACACAACTTTAATAAGCCACACATGAGTGATTGTCAAGTTTATTACTTGTTTCAAAGTGTGCCTTGTGTATGTAAGTATGTATTCATCATGGTACTCCCTTTCAATAAGGAAACAAAAGTCATTGTTGTAAAAAGCCATACAATAGTATTTCCTTTTTTTGTTTTGTATTATTCTTTTCGGCTTTTGTAAGTGAGGAGTGCTATGTAGTGTTGTGCTATTTAAAGCTTCAAAAAAAAAAAAAAAAAAAAAAAAAAACATTAAACATTAACAGGATTTTTAGTTAATTTTTTTTTTTTTTCAAGGGAGATTTTGAAGTTTTCAGTAAATATTTTTAAATAATAATTCAAGTTTATGGGGACAAAATAAAAAGGTTTCTTTTAATACTCTTAAATGTTTTATATAACACATTATGGAATTTAGCAAATGTTTAAGAGTGTAAAGTAATTAAAGTTAAGCCACAAATAATTAAACTTACCACAAATATGTGTAAATGTTTAAAAGATTTTTTTCCCTTTTTGACGCCTACTAGAATTTCAAAGTGTATGATAAATCAGACTTTTAAATTTATGAAGTTGAATATTTATTGTGACAACTAAAAGTTAAATTTTTTTATAATATTTAGGAAAGGAGGTACACACTGGTTTTACATTTTATATAAATATTTTGAAAAAATAATTAAAAAGGTAATATATTATTATTTTGTATAGATAGATGACTTGAAATATCTATGTTTTATACAAAATATTTATCAGGAAATATCATATTAAAAATTTTCATCTTCATATATACACGCAAAGGAAAAATATGATTTGGGTGACCATAAACTAAAAGCAACATAATATGATTGTAATATATGATCCAAGGTTACAATAAGTATATTTGTACGTAATCATTTTTCTGATTTCATTTAATCATTTTCTCATCATTAAATGATTCAGTTTAATCATATTTATAACTTCTTTTTAAATATATCTTTCGGTTTCACAATTTTTTATCATTTAATAATCCTATTTTATCATATATATAAATCAATTTTATCATTTAATATTCCCATTTTACCATATATATAAAGAAATTTAATCATTTAATATTCCCATTTTACTATATATATAAACGAATTTAATAATCTCATTTTATCATGTATATAAACCAATTTTATCATATATATAATCCTCTTTTATCATATATATAATCCCATTATCCCCGAGTTTGCAATACTAAATATATTTAAAATAAAGCACATTTATCTAAAATTTTTATTTATTGAGAATATTGAAAAAAAAATGTTCAGGTATAAAAATTAATTATTTTTTAATTATTAAATTATAAGTTATTAGTAGTTTTTTATATAATATTTATACTCTACATATTCATTTTTAACATATATTTATATTTATTGTTTAAATATTATTTACATATTATATTTTATAATATTTACATAAGAATTTAATTCAACAGTTTTATGTTTGCTTTGGTAATGCAATGTAGCCAATAAAATTTAATTCTAATGATTTAATAGATATTGATAAATAAAAATCCTCATAATCTACCTGAAAGGCTTGAAAATGTGAGTAAAATCCATGGTTTAAAAGCCTTTGACCGCAAAGATAGTAAGATTTATTAGAGCAATATTTATACGACCAAATAATGGAACGTCATCTTCATATATTCCAATATGGATAACCATTCCTGCATATCTCAGAAGAAGACATATTTTTCATTTATTTTTTTTATTTTGTCATTTTTAAAACTTAGAACACAAATAAGTTGAACACTTTTCCAAAAACACACAGCTATACCGTTTGCCTTCTAACAAACTACTGAACTTATACAGAAAAATGTGTATTCAATAGTTATGCAGAAAATAAATATGATTAACGATAAAAATACAATAGTTGTGTAAAAACAAATTATAGTCAAAAACAAATATCTTATATTTAAAGACAACATAAACATATTCAAATACAAACATTCAACAGTTGTGCATAAAAATACAATAGTTATGTGAAATCAAATTATAGTCCAAAGCAAATATTTTATATTTGAGAAAAACATAAACATTTTCAAATACAAACATTCAAAAGTTGTGCAAAATAAAATATGATTTAAAATCAAATAAAAATATTGGATAAATGGTTGTAGAACTAACTAAATTTGTAAAATTAACTTAATGATTGTAGAATTAACTAAATAATTGTAGAATTGACTAAATGATTGTATTTATTCATAAATATGATTTCATATAAACATATTTAAATATATATTATAATTCAGTGAACCATATTAAAATTTTGATTGTGGGTAATCGTTATATGATTAAACAGAATCATAAACGTTGCTATCATGAACACAGTATATTTAAATCAACGAGAAAACGGCTATATAATCATTGAATAGTTGTGGTGATCATGCTGTAACCATGTTTTTTCTCTGCGTGTATGAACATGCAGGCGAACTATTTAATGCTTTCGCGAATCATTCATGCACTGAATTAGTAAATTTTGAAATTATTCATTTCAAAAAAAAAAAATAATAATAAAAAATTTATTGAAATTTGAGTCAATTCAAATGAATTGCAATTCATTTCCAATTCAAATGAACTTGTAGGATGAACTGCAATTCGTTTCTAATTCAAATGAATTTTTCAAAGTGAATTGCAATTCATTTCCAATTCATTTGAATTGAATTTATTTTGAATTAATTCAAATGAATTACAATTAAAATGAATGATTCAAAAATGAGTTGCAATCAATCAAATTATTCTTGAAAAAATAAACTCCAAACACTATGTTTTTTTTTTTTTTTTTTTTTTTGATCAGGCGCGGATCCAGGACAAGGCTTTTGAATGTTTGTACTGAATATTTTTTAATTTGGGAGGAGAATTTCCACTTTTCATACCACTTAGATCTGCTCTTGAATTTGATTGATTACAACTCATTTTTGAAGCATTCATTTGAATTGCAATTCATTTTTCTAATTCATTTGAATTAATTCAAAATCAATTCAATACAAATGAATTGGAAATGAATTGCAATTTATTTTTACCAAATTCATTTGAATTGACTTAAATTTCATTCAATAAATTTTTTGTGTGAAAAGAATTGATTCAAAATGTAGGTAATTCGTAACGAATTCAAATCAAAAATGAATGCTTCATTTACAGCTCTGATGAAAAGTGCCAACAGCATACATTATTTTATCATTCCATTTTCAAATTCTATAATATTCATCTGGAACTAAATTCTTCTGTAAATATTCTAGTATTCGCCCTAAACTTATTTTTATACCCACCATCAAATAGATGGAGGGTATATTGATTTTGTCATTCCGTGTGTAACATGTCGAAGGAATCATTTAAGACCCCACAAAGTATATATTTTCTGGGTCCTGGTTGAATTCTGAGTCGATCTAGCTATGTCCGTCCGTCTGTCTGTCCGTCTGTTAAAAGCAGGATAGAGCTCGAACAGGGCAACGTAGGGAGACGAAATTTGGCATAAATATTTATCTTATATAAGGTTTGTTTGGTATTGAAAATGGGCAAAATCAGTTAATAAACAAAAAAAATTATGGGCTAAAAACTAGAAACACAGGGTGTCCGTGAAATACTTTTCTGCTGATATTTCTTCAATAAAAGTACGTACGCCAACGAAATTTTGTACGTATACTTGGTGGATCAACATAAACTCGGAAACCAAAAATGGTCCGCCCACTTTACCGCCCACCTCCCATATAAGGTGAAAATCAACGAAATTTTGTTCACATAGTTCAAGGACCAATGTAAAGTCGGAAACAAAAAATGGGCGTGGTCCACCCACTTTACTGCCTACTTTGATGGTGGGTATATAGATTCGGCCGGGCCGAATATATTCGCGATTGTTTTTTTTTTATTCTTCTTTCAACAGATAGACGGATATGCTAGATCAAGTTAGAATGTCACGAGAACACAAAAATACATCTATTTTATACAGCGAATATTTGAAAGGTTACAAAAGAAATGACAGACTTAATATATCCCCATATTTTTTGGATGGTGAGTATAAAAAATATACTATTTTTTTAAAATCTGTAAATGTAACAAGAAATGCGCACGAAAAAATCCGTGCAAACTTTAAGGCTTATAACTTTTGTATAAATAAAAAAAAAAATTAGATCCAATAACTGGCTTACATTTGCTATTACTCTTAGTAACTATGCATTAAATTTTGTTAGCTTAATTAAATTAATGAAAATTCATGCATAATTTTAATTTAAAAAGTAGTATCAAGGAAAGACCAATCCACAAAACTGCCCAAAATTTGGTCCATTTGAAGTGTATGTAGTAAAAAATATTTAAATAAAGTTGCATTAAAAATAAAATAGAGCTTAAAATGAAGTGAACCCAACACAGAAGAAAATAACAGAAAATTTAATAAAGCTTACATTTATAGTATTCCAGAAGATATTAAATAAATTAATAAAAACTAATAAAAATATTTTTATCTTTTAAAAATTGAATACAACATTTTTTAGAAGTACAAGATTTCAAAAAGATTAACCCATTAGTTTTATTTTTATAAGCTAAATGAATGAATGCACTTATTTTTTCGCCGCAGTCCTTAATTTAAAGTAGTAAAAACAAGCGCGAATGTTATATTCGGCTCGGCCGAATCTATATACCCACCATCAACTTTTTTAAAACTTTACGTTATATGAGAGGTGGGCGGTAAAGTGGGCGGACCACGTTCATTTTTTATTTCCGAGTTTACATTGGTCCTTAAACTATTTGCACAGAATTTCGTTGAAGTTTCCCCTTGTATGGGAGGTGGGCGGTAAAATGACCGGACCACTCCCATTTTTTGGTTTCCAACTTGATATCGATCCTCGAACTTTTTGTAAAAAAGAGATAAGATAAAAGATATCAGCAGAAAAAAAAGTATAAAATGAAGCTACAACGTACACCCTGTGCTTCTAGTATTTTGTCCATAACTTTTTTTGTTTTTTATTTATTAACTGATTTTCAATACCAAACAAATATTTGGGCCAAATTTCGTCTCCCTAGGTTGTTCTGTTCGAGCCTTATCCTGCTTTCAACAGACGGACAGACATAGCTAGATCTACTTAGGATCAAACCAGGACCCAGGTGGGTATAAAAAGAATAATTGACCCAAATATTCCAAAATGTAAACATTTTCAAAAAAGTACTATTTTTTAAAATAATGTACCAATCTCTATAGGAAAATTATAATATACAACATTTGAGTCCTAATCGCCAAAATACATTTATTTAATCGACAATATTTAAAAAAAAAAAATTCTAAGTTTCAAATACCGCGAGAGAAGCTTAATAAGTTTACGTGATAGGTATCGATTAGTTTTGCGATGAACCAGCACATTTTGGACACATACAATAAAGATTTTTTTTTTCACATTTTATTCAAATGCCCCTGTTATTGAAAATAAATATTTCTCTGGAAAGCTGAAATTTTCATCAACAAATGAATGACTTATAATGTCAAAGTAACTTTTAATCGAAACAAGGAATAAAAAGAATGGAAGGCTTGTCAGAAAAACCTAACTTTAAGATAGTATTATTAAAATTTTAATTTAGATGCATTAGTGCAAAAACAACTTTCACCACGTATCTTAAACACACATAGTTGCATAAATGGGTATTTAGAAATTATTAAACATAATTCATCAAAATTACATTTGCAGGTTTTCCTAAATTTTAAACATTTGCTGAGGATTACCTGCAGAAATACAAACATAATTACATTTGTTTAGCTTTTTGTTAATGAATATGAAAGTAGTTTAGAATTACATTAAACTTTCCTTTTAACATGTCAAAAGTATAAAAAAAATTTATTTTTTTCGGTTCTATATAAATATAGAGTCTTTGTTTCGATTGTACTCCAACACATCAATTTGGTTTTAGAGAAAAACATAGCACCATAGAACAAACTCACAGACTTATAAATGTTATATCTAAGACGTTTGAAGAAAAGAAATATTGTTCCGATCTATTCCTTAATATATTATTATTTCAAATTAAACAATATTTACCCACAAATACGCATAAGCTGTTAGAAAGCTATTTAACTCATTTAAAGTTTGTTCTTAAGGAGTGAGACTTTATAAGCTCTCCACAATCCATTGAAGCAAGTGTACCCCAAGGAAGTATGCTGGGACCCTTCTATATTTAATATTCACTTCTGATATGCCAGCTAGTAGTCGAATCCATATATCAGTATTTGCAGATGACACAGCTATTTTAGGCGTGCATGAAAACCCCCAAAAAGCATCTAAACTCTTGCAAGATCATATACTCTGTCTAGAAAAATGGTTAATGGCAATGAAAAATAAAAGTGAATGAACAAAAATGTATACATATTGCCTTCACATTGTAAAGAGATTCGTGCCCCCCAATCTTGATAAATAATTAGATTATACCCCAACAAACGGAAGTAGAATACCTTGGTATGCATGTCTTACGTGGAAAACACATTTAGATATAAAATTAACCCAAATTAAGTTGAAATTACTCGAAATTAACTGGCTAATTGGTACAAACTCAAAATTAAGTCTAGATTGTAAACTGTTGATCTACAACTCAATTATAAAGCCTATATGGTGCTATGGTATCCAACTATGGACCATGGCTTCTGCTTCAAATATTTAAAAAAACCAAGGACTCCAAAATAAAATATTACGAATGATAACAGCAGCAATCTGGTATGTGAAAAATTATAACATTCACAAGGACTTCAATGTTCCTCTTGTCAAAAATGAAATAAGAAAATACGCAGACTCCTATTTGAGGAAGCTTAAGAACACCCTAAACCACTTGCTCGAAACATAATAGGAAGCGATGGCTACAACCGTTTGAGAAGAAGGAATACAAACCCTTTAAATAAATAAAGTTTCTTCGTCCGACAGTGGTTGGACTTAATATAAATTAAGATTTTGATTTAAGATTTGAATACTTATTGTTAGTTCATTTAATATCGTGAAGATTCAATAAATAAATATAAATGAATTAAAAACAAGCGGCTCGGCCAACATCAACTTTTTAAAATTTTACGTTATATGGGAGGTGGGCGGTAAAGTGGGCACACCACGCCCATTTTTTATTTCCGAGTTTATATTACAAACTATGTATACAAAATTTTGTTGTCGTACATGCCATTGTTTAAGAGATATCAGCAGAAAAGTATGAAACGGACAACCCTGTGTTTCTAGTTTTTAGCCCATAACTTTTTTGTTTATTAACCGATTTTGCCCATTTTCAACAACAAACCTTATATAAGATAAATATTTGTACCAAATTTCGTCGCCCTACGTTGTCCCGTTCGAGCCCTATCCTGCTTTCAACAGACAGACAGACGGACGCACATGGCTAGATCGACTTAGAATCTAACCAGGACCCAGAAAATATATACTTTGTGGGGTCTTAGATGATTCCTTCGACAGGTTATACACGGAATGACAAAATCAATATACCTTCATCTTTTTGATGGTGGGTATAAAAAACAATTTAGTGCACTACCGCCAACTCTGGTTCTTATGAATACTTGACAAATAACTAGGGTGATCGATTATTCGACTTTTTGAGAAACCGGTTTTCGAATAGTTCGAATAGTTGGTATTTTAAAAAAACCGGTTGCACTTTTTGAAATTCAGAAAAAACCGCTTAAGTCAATTATTTGAAGCCGTTCAAATTTATTGGAATTATATTGATTAAAGTTTTAAATTCGTAAACCTTTCAAAATAAAAAAATCGTCGTAAATGCGCTCCCTGGCCGAAATACAGAATCAGTTTTTTATAGGATTTGGAGAGCAAACAATAAGTATAGCAACTCAAAAGTTCTTAATACCAAAACAGACTTCTTGGTCCCTGATAGAAACATCTGGCACTGTTAGAATTTGTTGAACGAATACTTTTATAAGTATGCCGATTTTTAGTTTCTTACGTCGTCTGGGAGCTTCAGAAAGCTCTGGAAAGGAAACATTGCTTAGGAAAGATATATTTAAATCCATATATATAGATCCACGCATTTTCGCTCCCTGTTAGAGATTTCAAAATCTGGCTCCGTTAGGATTTGTAGGACGAATAGGGTTATAATTCTATGTCTTCTGGGAGCTTTAGAAAGCTCTGGAAAGAGAAAAAATTCTTAGAAAAAGACACATAAATCCTCTTATATCCGCTCCCTGATACAAATTTCAAAATATGGCTCCATTAGGATTTGTTGGACAAAAAGTTTTATAATTAAGCCAAATTTTAATTTTCTACGCCGTTTGGTAGCTTCAATAAGCTCTGGAAAGAGAAAAAATGCTAAGCAAATTATATATCTAGATGACTAGAAAATAATTATGTTTCAAAATTGTAGAAAAAATCATCTAAATTTTAGGTAGCATAAACAGAAACCATGGCTTAATATGGAAGCCTGTCTCAATTGAAACGATTCTGCAGGTGAAACTTTTTTAACAACAACACCTTTAAAAAATAAAGGAAATATTGGATCAAAAGAATTAAATTGGGTCATACAGGATAATTATTAATTATTTATTTGTTTAATATTACAGAATAAATTCCAATTTAAACTTAAACTATATTTTAAAAACATAAGAAATCAGTCTTTATGAATATTTAAAAAATTTTTCCTAAATTTTCAAATATCAGTATCACTATTTAGTACATGTTTTCTGAAATAAAATGCTATTTTTAAAACCGGTTTTTTGTGTTTAAAAAAACCGGTCTATTCGACATTCGAAAAATGAACATTTTGAAAAAACCGACAGCACATTGACTGAAAAAACCGGTTTTAAAACCGGTTGGAAAACCGCGTCGATCACCCTACAAATAACACAATAATAAAATTGATCATCGTACCATTTTATGAGGCTAGAGGCAATATTTATATAATCCCTGTGGGAAATTAGTGGGAGTTGTAAACTGGAACTAATCACTAACCCTTAAAACTTATTTTGCGACTAATTTTAAACCAATTCAGTTTCATCTCGGGAAACAGAACAAGCTAATATGTTTCTTAAAATAAAAAAAAAACGCTATAAGAGGAACTATATAGAACTTAAATTTCGTATCAATAGTCTTAGAAAACTATTACAATTAATTTAAATATTTCTTTAATATTTTTCGTTCAATATAAGGTTATTGAGCAAAAATTATTTTAAATTGTTCTCCAGGAAGGTGACATTTTAGTACATTCCCAATAATCATTTTTGCTGGAATTCAACCAAATTTATTTCTAACCTTGAATCCAGTGACAAGCGTTGAATTAAACTTGTATTATACTTTAATTCAATAGCGTTCTCCAGCAAAAAGGAAATTTAAATTCCCGACAAATTGATTTTACTTGAAAATTTTTAATTTTTTTCAATCATATTTCATGTTTAAAATATTTTTATATTTGGATTCATGTCGAATTTCAACAATATTTTCTAAAGATTTAATTTTCAAAACTAGTTTGCTTATTGGGTTATAAGACAAAATTTCAAAGTTATTTATTTTTTTTAAGGGTAAAACTTCTTTTAGAGTAAAATATTGAAAACATTTTTTGTAACAATATTGATCAAATTTTAAAGTTTTTACAAAATTTTATCACCAAAATAAAAATGCACATATGTAATGAAATTGTAGGAAAAAAAATTTATAATATTTCATCTATAAGAAATATATAATTACTATTTTATGAGAGCTTTTTAGAGATAAAAACTAAAAAAAAAAACGAATGTAAAAAATTCTTGATCAAATTAAAATATTATTTTTATTGTATTCAGTTTATCACGCATCACCATTGATTGATTTTCTTTGTGTAAAAAAAGCTTTCGAACTAGATACTGATAAATAAAATGGAAAGTATGGATCGATTAACATCTTATCAAATAAAATCACCTCAAAACAAATTTTATTAATTTAAAATTTTACTTCTTACATAAAAAAATGCTTTTATCACTTCTTATATAATAAAAGTAATAAAAAGTATAATTTACGGCAACTTTAAAAATTAAATGATAATATAAAATAATTTACTAATGTATTATATCAATCAAAAGAAAACCTTTCGAATTTATTTAAATGCACAAATATCTTATTGAAGAAATTTTATTACCATAAATTGTGAATATTAAAAATATTCTAAAATTTCTTTAAAAAGTTTCTAGACATATTTTATTTCCAAAAATAACATCTGTTCTTGTAATTTAACCTCCACCAGTTGAAAAATATAACATTTTGATTGATTATTGAATATTTTTTTAAATCTAATTTAAAAATTTCACCACCTTTTTAACAATTACCTTATTCCCTTCAGTGTCTAGTACAAAAAATATGTACATGTCACACATGTCAAAAAATGTCACTGACAATATTTTGTAAGATTTGTATAGAAAAAGTATAGCAACAAAATAATCAAATTCTTAACAAATTGCAACATGCCCTTATTTAATTTGTGTACATGTATTCTTTTGTAGAGCTTATAAAACTAATATTATGATAATTTTCTATTTAATAAAATAAATATTAAAATCACAGCTGAAGCATAAGTATGACCGACTCCCCCTTTTTCTAGGCAATATATATTTTTTTTATTTAGAAAAAGAAATAATAGAATTCAAGTGGATAAGGAAGTTTAATAGGACAAAAAATAAGAAGAAATGAAACCAATAAAACAACGGGTGTTAAAATAAAATTTAAGAAAATAAAAAAAAAGAAAACTCAAACAGTGGTACGAAAAAGTGAGAAAAAGTAAATTAATCTTTACATTTAACACTTTTTGCTACTCGTATATTTCAGTACTTATTTAAATGAATTCCATTAAATTGTTAATACTTAGATATTTCTACAAAAAAAAAAAAAAAAAAAAAAAAATATATATCTGTTTAGAACCAATTTATTATTATATTTTAATAATTCCATATTGTTTAATTTCGCTTTATATTACCCTTATTACTGCCACTGTTCCCAAATTTTTTAGTTAAAAATCTTTTTAATTTTAAAACCTTAACTTAAATACCAACAATTGCTACCCCCAGATAAATTTAAGAAAGAAGGTGGAGGCAAGGCATTTATTAAAAATGTAACCACTAATTTATCCCTTGACAATTGAAGCAAAAAAAAAATAATCAAATAAAATTAAAGACAGAATTTTTTTTCTTACACTTCATAAATATTTTGACATTTTTATTTTTTCTTTCTCAAAAAGAAAAGGGCAAATAATTGAAATCAACACAAGATGTCGCTTATATTATTATGACTTAATAAAATAAGATTTCTTTTCCAACTTCTTAAAGACAATGAGGTATTTAGAAGCAAAGCATGCAAGGGTAGATGTTAGGCTTTTAAAGCCTTTAAGGAAGCAGAAATTATGTGTTAATTTTGGTTGTTGGTTTGACAGTGTTTGCGTTTAGCATAAGCAACAATTTCAAATTTCATCCCCCAACAAAATCTGGTAATGGGATTATGTTTATGAAATCAGTGGCTAATTTGCTTAATTTTGATATTTTTTTTTTCTATGTTTCTATATATAGAGACAAAATTAAAAACAGAAATGCAGCCTGTTGTAATTAATCCTTAAAATAAATTTAATAAAAAAAAAAAAAAAACAAAATTTGCTTTATAAAAATAGCTAGATATATAAGAACTTTCACCGAATAATTAATTTAAAAATCTGTTTCCAATGTAGGAAGAAACTATGAAAATCACAATCCGAACTGAACTATTTTAAAATTTTGGTGAAACTTAAAATAACAATGAGGTGAAGCAGAACTGAACTAGAACTGAAATAGAACTGAACTAGAACTGAACTAGAACTGAACTAGAACTGAACTAGAACTGAACTAGAACTGAACTAGAACTAGAACTGAACTAGAACTGAACTAGAACTGAACTAGAACTGAACTAGAACTGAACTAGAACTGAACTAGAACTGAACTAGAACAGAACTGAACTAGAACTGAACTAGAACTGAACTAGAACAGAACTGAACTAGAACTGAACTGGAACTGAACTAGAAACGAACTAGAACTGAACTAGAACTGAACTAGAACTGAATTAGAACTGAACTAGAACTGAAATAGAACTGAACTAGAACTGAACTAGAACTGAATTAGAACTGAACTAGAACTGAACTAGAACTGAACTAGAACTGAACTAGAGCTGAACTAGAACTGAACTAGAACTGAACTAGAACTGAACTAGAACTGAACTAGAACTGAACTAGAACTGAACTAGAACTGAACTAGAACTGAACTAGAACTGAACTAGAACTGAACTAGAACTGAACTAGAACTGAACTAGAACTGAACTAGAACTGAACTAGAACTGAACTAGAACTGAACTAGAACTGTACTAGAACTGAACTAGAACTGAACTAGAACTGAACTAGAACTGAACTAGAACTGAACTAGAACTGAACTAGAACTGAACTGAACTAAAACTGGACTAGAACTGAACTAGAACTGAATTTATTGGAACCACCGCAAAATTCTTTAAAACAAGTTTGTTTTTCTGTTTTTATTATTCACACTTTACAATTTATTTAAAATGTTTATTCTGTAGTTGTATCATGTTGTGGAATGAATGTAATTGAGTCACTATTTTCGGACACATTGTTTAATTCACAGTTAGCATTTTCCGGCAAATCACAAATACCCTTAAAAGCATTGAAATATTTATTAATTCCACAGTTTTGAGGCATTGCTGTACCTTTGCTACAAACATAGAATTCATTACAGCTCTTTACTGAAATTAACTTGAAGCCATCGGGTTTGCCACGACATACAAAACGCATATAGATTTCAAAGTAAGAGGGTTTTTTATATGATTGGATTCGATTAACGGCAGCGGTATGGACAATAGGATGAAGAGCTTTTGTTGAATCTTTACAGGGTTCTTTGGTTGTTGTGCTGCAAGGAGTCGTGGTATAAGTGGTAGTTGTTGTGTACAACGTTGTTACTTCTCCACAATTTTCTGCCTTACTACATTTCAATGTTTCCAAATTAAACATTAAATTTTCATCACAGCTATTTTTCGAAACAATACAATTATCTTTACATTCGTAATAAACTTGTTCATTGATGGGATCTAAAGCATAACCGCTTAATATACCACAACATGGTCCACTACAACCAGCTGGAGCATTTATCTCTGTTTCCAATGTCTCCATACATCCAGTATCTTTGGTAACACATGATTGCGTAAAAGCATCAAAGAAACGAGCACAGGCATGTAATTTAGATACACCATTTTGACATTCATAATATTTAGAACAGCTACCGGGTACCAGAGCTTTAAAACCATTTTCCTTATTACGACATAAATATTTGGCATAAAGAGTACTATCTAATTTAGCCGCTTGGGTAGTGATAGTAGCCAAACCCAGTAATAGGCAGGATATAACTAAAAATGTAAGAAATTTGTTTAAAGTTATTAAGCTATTTTAGTTTAAAATTAAAAAAAAAAAAAAAAACACTAACCTAAAATAGTCTTCATTTTAATGATGCTATTTTAAATGTTTGCTTAAAGTTTACTTTAACAAACTGTTTGAATTGGAGTTTTTATTTAGCTTTATATATAGAAATTTTTAGATATTTCGTGCAAAAATGTTATATATGCTAAAAGTTTTAAAATGTTTTTTTAATGGATGTATTTTGTTTTCAGTAAAAACGAGAGAAGAAGATATAGTCGGTCAAGCCCGACTATATGATACCCTACACCATTTCAATCCACATAATTTTGCTTTTACTTATATACAACTTACTTGTGCTAAATATTAACATAATACTAACATTTGTATGTAATTTATACACGTTAGCGATATCCGGAAGAGAAGTTTATATGGGAGCTATGGTCAGTTATGGACCGATCTTCATTAAAATATTCCTATTTTTAAGGCATCTATAAGTGTTAAAACTCTATTCTGGGAGGACATTTGTATGGGGGCTAGGTGAAATAATGGGCCGATCATAACCAAATTCAATAGGCTTCGTCCTTGTGTTAAAAAAAGCTTATGCACCAAATTTCATCAAATTATCTTCAAAATTGCGACCTGTACTTTGCGCACAAGCTTTACTTGGACAGCCAGCCAGCCAGCCGACCAGACGGACGTACGGACGGACAGACGGACATGGTTAAATCGACTCAGAAAGTGATTCTGAGTCGAACGGTATACTTTAAGGTCCGAAAATTTTTTTCTCTGCGTTACAACTTCTGCATAAACACATAATACCCCAACCATCTTTGGTGGTGTAGGGTATAAAAATACATCAAAATATGTATTTAAAAAATATTTTTTGTTTCTTTATTTTTATGGAGAAAAATTTAAAAAAAATATTTTATCTTTTTACAAAAAGTAGTAGGCATTTATCAGCTTCTGATGTTGATATCAATTTGATAGCATTTTTGACATTGACAAAATTTAAAAATTCTTTGAAATTATTATCATTTTAATGCATAAACATGGTGTTGGTAACAATGTTTATTTATTTTCAGTTGTTGAGAAAACAAAACTAAGATAAATATTTGTTTGGGTGCCCGGTTTTTTTGACAACATTGTTAACAAGTAAAATTTCTTTGTTACAATATAAAACTAGCAATGCCAGGAAATTGGTTAAAAAATTAAGAAATTGAATTTATAACATTAGTAAGATAAAAAGTTTATATTGTTTTTTATTTTAAAGAAAGGTTAAGGTCAAAAAAAAAAAAAATAATAAAAAATCTAAATGTAGACCCTGATGTTAAGGAAAGTTTTTTATATTATCCCGTAATAGCTTAGAACTTACTTTATATTTTTTGTTTTCTTTCTTTAAATAAAAAAAAGGAGTAACTATTTTTTTAACCATTTTAACTCACCTTAATATAAACTTAAAGTCCTATAAAACCACTGCAATTCCTTTTTAAATTTTTAAAAACAACCAAAAATTATCACGAAATTTTACCGTTTCTTTATAGTATTTCATTTTAAAGACTTCACACATTTAATACAAATGAATGAAAATTTTCAATTTCAAATTGAATTTATTTATACTTAAACTTAAAACTTAATTTCATTTCAATTTATTCAATAAAAAAAAAGAAGAAAAAACGCCATAATGTTAAAGATTTATATAAGCGATAAGACAACAAAAAATACAAATATTGTAGATTATATAATTGATAGGAATACTTTTAATTCATTAAAATAATTAAAAACTAAATTTTAATGAAAGAAACTGTATTGTATCTAAAATATTTCATATAATTTATCTACTACAGAAATCAACAGCAAGATTTTGAAAAAATATAAAATTTGATAAATGTTTGATAAATAATAAACAAATATTTGCTATAAAAATGAAATGAATCTTATATGATGTATAACAGTTACAACAAAGCAGTTCCTGCATAAAGTATTGGAATACTATGAATACAAAAATTGGTAGAATATTACACGATTTGTAAAAAATTATTATAATAATAAAAATATTTTACACTTTATTTTCAGTTGTATCCTGTCTCTTGGTGGCATTTGCCATAACCGCATGCCAAGCGGCTTCACTGGATACAGTTACGAAATATATATGTCGATCTAGACAAGATGGCTTTAGAACTATGGTACCCGGCAGTATTTCACAATACTATGAATGTCAAGGTGGTAAAGCAAGAATTCATACATGTCCCTACTACTATGATACTTTTACTAAAGAGTGTGTCTTAAATAACCCTGGCAATGTAGAGACTCTCGAAGGGAATAGTAATTGTGAAGGTCCCTGCTGTGATGTTACTAATGGTGGTTATGCTGTTGATCCTAAAAATCAAGCTATTTACTATTTGTGCCAAAATAATTGCGTGGCCGAAAAGAAAGTTTGTGAAAATGGCAAAATGTTCGATTTGGTAAAATTGGAATGTGGTTCACCATCGAATTGTGTTGATTGTACGACAGTTAAACCACCATGCACGACCACAACATGCACGACAACAACATGTAAACCAACAACAACTACTTGTACTACAACTACATGTACGACCACAACATGTAAACCAACAACAACTTCTTGTACTACAACTACATGCACGACAACAACATGTAAACCAACAACAACTACTTGTACTACAACTACATGCACTACGACCACAACATGTAAACCAACAACAACTTCTTGTACTACAACTACATGCACTACAACTACAACATGTAAACCAACAACCACAACTTGCACTACAACAACTTGTAGTACAACCACAACTTGTACTACAACCACTACATGCACTACAACAACAACTTGCACTACAACCACAACTTGCAGTACAACCACAACTTGCACTACAACCACAACTTGTACTACAACCACAACTTGTACTACAACCACAACTTGTACTACAACCACAACTTGTACTACAACCACAACTTGCACTACAACCACTACTTGCACTACAACAACAACTTGTACTACAACCACAACTTGTACTACAACCACAACTTGTACTACAACCACAACTTGCACTACAACCACAACTTGTACTACAACCACAACTTGTACTACAACCACAACTTGTACTACAACCACAACTTGCACTACAACCACTACTTGCACTACAACAACAACTTGCACTACAACCACAACTTGTACTACAACCACAACTTGCACTACAACCACTACATGCACTACAACAACAACTTGTACTACAACCACAACTTGTACTACAACCACAACTTGTACTACAACCACAACTTGCACTACAACCACAACTTGTACTACAACCACAACTTGTACTACAACCACAACTTGCACTACAACCACTACTTGCACTACAACAACAACTTGTACTACAACCACAACTTGTACTACAACCACAACTTGCACTACAACCACTACATGCACTACAACAACAACTTGTACTACAACCACAACTTGTACTACAACCACAACTTGTACTACAACCACAACTTGCACTACAACCACAACTTGTACTACAACCACAACTTGTACTACAACCACAACTTGTACTACAACCACAACTTGCACTACAACCACTACTTGCACTACAACAACAACTTGCACTACAACCACAACTTGTACTACAACCACAACTTGCACTACAACAACAACTTGCACTACAACCACAACTTGCACTACAACCACAACTTGTACTACAACCACAACTTGTAATACAACCACAACTTGTACTACAACAACAACTTGCACTACAACAACAACTTGCACTACAACCACAACTTGTACTACAACAACAACTTGCACTACAACAACAACTTGCACTACAACCACAACTTGCAGTACAACCACAACTTGCACTACAACCACAACTTGTACTACAACCACAACTTGCACTACAACCACAACTTGTACTACAACCACAACTTGTACTACCACTACAACTTGCTCAACCACTACAACTTGCTCAACCACAACAAAACCCTGTACTACAACAAAACCCTGTACTACAACAAAACCCTGTACTACAACAAAACCCTGTACTACAACAAAACCCTGTACTACAACAAAGGCTCCATGCAAGAAACCAGAAGGCAAACCAGAAAATAAACCCAATGACGATGAACCTGAAGATGATAAACCCATTGGCGATGAACCTGAAGGCGATAAACCCAATGGCGATGAACCTGAAGACGATAAACCCTGTGCCGATAAACCTGATAGTGATTTGCAATTGACCGATCCAAGTAAATATATCTTACCAGCTAAGATGGCCCCACAAGAAGTTAGTGACTACATTCTCCATGGTTGTTTAAATAAACCAAATGGTTATATGTTGCCTTCAGTAACGAAATGCAATGAATATTTCATTTGTCGTGACGAAATCGCTTTACCGGTAAAATGTGGCAAACTTTATTTCAATATCAAAAAGAACATGTGTGATTTGCCCAGAAATACTGGATGTATTCAAAGAAAAAAATTTTATCATTTGAAGTAAATAGTCAGGCAGTCAAATAAAAAAAATGATAAAAATAAATACGAAATAAATATAAATAATGAGGTATTAAATAAGAAATGCAAAAATTTAATTAAATCAAATTTTACTTAATAAAGTTTAAAAATTTTAACGGAGAACTAAGTTAATTTCTTTTATTTCATAATCCTACATAATTAATGCATATTATTTTTTGTAAAGATTAAATTAAGTTTACTATTTCAAATAGACATTTCGTAAAGTGAACTTGTTTACTTTACATACCATCGTATGGCTTCATACTTTCCTCTAAAGTTTGAATTGTTTTATATACAGAACACATGCCACAATAAGTTGTACGGTATACCTGCATAACATAGCATTGATATGTATGTTGAGTATGATAAACACAATTCGTTTGCAACTTGTGCTGTGAGCATGTTGTAGAGTAGATTATTTCGTATTATGAGCCTGTTATAGTGTTAATTAAAGAGATGTATTACAATAATAAAATGTTAGTACAAATTTATTAAAAGAAATACAAAAAAATTCTAAATCAAATTATCTCCAAATAGTTTTACAGATATTCATAAAGTTTTGGTGAAAGAATTTAACAATTATAATTAATTTTGCATAAAATATTATAAACATTTTTTGTAAACATAAAACCAATATTATGTATTTGTGCTCAGAAAAGTTCTTCTGACACGCCGTCTTAAAATAGATTGTGCGACTCAGAATTAGTTGTTAAGTCTTTTTTATGAAGTCCGTCGCTCAATGGTTCCAAATCAATTTTTTTTTTTGAGAAATAATGTTAATACTTGGTGCTAAATAAAATTTAAACCAGTAAAGGTTTTCCAATGAATTTTTAGCACATTATAGACAGACTTTTTCTAAAATCAGGAAATTAGAAACTCTAACTTTTTGTACAAAAATACCCAAAAAGATTATATTTTCTGGATCCTTGTAAGAAATGATGACGATAGAACAAAGTCCGTCCGAGTGTCGGTTGAAATTGCGTTTATGAAGCCCACCGATAACTGACATATATAATATATATATCAAACGATCGGAAATCTTTTCGATAATTTGTCTACTGAAATTCAGCAACATCAGTACATAAATTAAAAAAATTGGTTGTTTAAAACTGGGTTTCGAGTTTCTGAAACTTCTGTATATTATAGGGATTTCGGTTTTTGCAAAAAATGTTAAATATTTTTTTATGAATTTTATGCTGTTCAATAATAACTGCGGTCATAAATATTTTTATAAAATTTAGTATTTTAAAATCAACCAAATTCGTTTATTAACAACCAAGTTATGGGTCAAAAACTAAAAAAATCTGTTAATTATAAAAATACAGAAACACATGTTTATTTTGTAATGACTTTGCATTGTAATGACTTGCTATGATTGTTTAATTTTTTTTTTTGTTTTTTTTTTCGCATTAAAATTTTTTAGTTTGGAAAAAAAATTATATTTATAAATGTGAAAGCATGAAAGCATACTTTAAGGCGAAAATTTTATTATTTGTTGGCAAAATGCCTCGATCTCTTTAACTTTAAAGTTATCTTATTTCTTTAATAATGAAGATATAACCGAAATTTCAGATCGTTGTGATTAAGATGTTTATACAGAATAAAAACTGAAAAAAACCTATATTTTATTAACTTGGTATATATATAAAACGGCTTTAAAGTTGATATCTACGGGAGTCAATACCCATGGTACCCGTGCACAGTGCTTTGTTCCATAGACAAAAATCGAAATAAAAACATTTTCCAAATCGAGTTGAAATATAAGATTTTTTTGGAAAAAGTTATTTTTGTAACTACTAGAGGGCGCTAAAATCAGATAATTTAAAGCCAATATTACTGAATCAAAAAGCTGTGTTTAAACTTTTTTAGGAAAAAAATAGTCAAAAATTTATTTTTTGACGAAATGCGTAAAGTTTCGAACTCGTTTTTTCAATATCTCAGAATATTAGTGTATTAAAACTATTATTATTTTTTAAATATATTTACCCAATTCACAAAGTATATTATTTGAGTTATTGTGTTATATGTTATTTAAGATAACACATTTTTAAAATTTTTTTGAAAATTTATTTGGAATTTTAAAATAACATTATAACATTGTGAAACCTATGTTTATGAATTATGTTAAAAAATATTAAAAATTTTTAGATTTTTTAAATAAATACAATTTCTTATAAAATTTTTGTTTTATAAAATGTATCACTAAAAACAAAAATTTACATAAAAAGTAGGATTTTTCATAAAAAAAATCCAATTTTGCAGCAATAAGCAAATTTTTCGCTAAAATAAGATTTATCACTAAAAAATCGATTTCTCACTAAAAATTCTATTTTTCTCTAAAAACTCGATTTTTAACTAAAAAATTAGATTTTGCACTAAAAATTAAAAAAAAAAAAAAAAAAAAAAAACTATTTACCAAAAAGAAAACAAAAGTCCAAAAGTATAGTTGGTTAAGTCCAACAAAATAATATTCTTATACCCTTGCTTTGACCACAAGATGATCTTCGAGTTGTTCGGAAATGACCTTATATGTGATCATAGGCCAATTGCGAACCTATTCTTGTGAATCCTTGATACTATGGTTTCTGTCTTTATGCGTGTTAGCGTAATTTTCTGGTCTGATTCTGATTCACTCTTCTAGAAAATTAATTTGTACCAAATTTTATTGAAATCGTGGTATAAATAATGTATTTATGTACATTTAAACACTGTTCCTGGAGAATATTTGCATGGATGCAAAGTGAAACAATGGACAGATGATAACCAATTTCAGTAAACTTTAGCGTTATACTAAAATAGTCCCATTTTCCAAATTAGGTCAAATTATCTTTAAAATTAAAACTTATTCTTTGTGCCCAAGTTTTACATACACAGACAACAAGCTAGTAGTGCAACCAGGCAGTATGTAAGGCGGGTGGACATCGTTAAATCGACTTGGAAATTGATTCCGAATCTATATCAATTTAAGATGGATGTAGTAAATATTAAAGTCCTAGTTTTCAAAAAGTAAGATTTTATCCAACATTTTTCATTAAAAAATAAAATAAAATAATTTTTAAATTTTGACATTTTTCAAAATAACAATACAACAAATCATTCGAAAATAACACACATATTCACAAAGTGTATTATTTTTTAAAAACTATTATTTTTCTTCATATAAAACTTTAACAAATAACACAATAACGAGGTTGTGAATTGGGTAATTGTTTCAAATATGTATATATTATTGCTCATATTTACACATATTTTCTACTTAAAACCTACAAATTTATTAAATTTGATTAAGGATATAAAAAATGTTATAAAAAACGAGAGAAAAAGATATAGTCGATCAAGCCCGACCATATGATACCCTACACCATTGTGTACATTATAATTCGGGGAGGGGTCTTGACTAGGAGTCAGATGTGGACCGATACTCATAAGTGTAAAATAAAACATACGAATACAAAATATTACGTTGATGCTTACATTTATATGAATTTATTCACTTTTGGGTGATTCCCGAAAGAGGGCCTTATATGGGAGCTATGGTAAATTATGGACCGATCTTTGTAAAATTTATGTTCATATAAAACTTATTTGTGTCGAATATTAACTTGATACTAACATTTTAATGGGATTTATGCCCGTTAAAGTGATTTTCTGAAAAGGGGTTTATATGGGAGCTATGGTTAATTATGGACTGATCTTTTTAAAAATCAGCACACTTATTTAGACTTATATAAAACTTATATGTTCCAAATTTCATTAAAATATTGCTATATTTAAGGGATTTATGATCGTTAAACCCTTTTCAGGGAGGACATTTGTATGGGGCCTAGGTGAAATAATGGACCGATCATAACCAATTTCAATAGGCTTCGTCCCTGAACTAAAAGAAACCTGTGTACCAAATTTCATTCATTTTGATTCAAAATTGCGACCTGTAGTTTGATTACAAGGTTTACATGGACGGACAGACGGTCAGACGGACAGACGGACGGACGGACGGACATCGTTAAATCGACTTAGAAAGTGATTCTAAGCCGATTGGTATAAATTAAGGTGGGTCTTAGACCAATATTTTTGGGTGTTACAAACATCAACACAAACGCATAATACCCTCCCCACCTATGGTGGTGTAGGGTATAAATAGTTAGAGCCAATTTTTTGCCATAACTTTAAAAAAAGTTAAATTGAAAAAAAGTGTCTGGGTTTCCTTTTTTACTTCAATTTCAAAGAGTTCTCAAAGTGGAGGTAATTTATTTTGCCAAAATAAAATAAAATGACTACAAAAATTATTTCAAAATTTAAGTAACAATTAAGTAACAATTAACTTTTTGCCATAACTTTAAAAAAAGTTAAATTGAAAAAGTGTTTGGGTTTCCTTTTTTACTTCAATTTAAAAACGTTCTCAAAGTGGAGCTAATTTATTTTGCCAAATTAAAACAAAATAATTACAAAAATTATTTCAAAATTTAAGTAACAATTAACAAATAGAAAAAATATATTTTTTGGACCTAATATATTACGTTAAAAATCCTCCAGATGGCGCTTATTATAAAGTATTTTCCTATTTTAATACAAAAATCATATGAGTTTAATGGAGTATTAAAAAAATTTTGTAAAATTATAAATTTTTTTTCTTTTGCTTGATTTTAAAATTTAGTATTGTTTTTTAATATATAAAAAAAGAATTACATCCTAATTCTTGTCACAACTAAAATAAATAATAATTCAAAAAATCTATAAATTTCCTTTTATTACAAAGAAGTAAAAAAAAATCTTTATAATGAAATATTTCGTGTTGTTAAATCGACATTGCTTTAAAATTTAATATAATATAGAAAACTTAAAAAAAACGAAAAATTTTGTATTGGAAATCGGGCGAAATTACGCAAATTAATCATTTACTAAACATAAAATGTGGGTGCAGAAATTAAAATAATATTTAGAAATTATAGGGCTTGGGGAAGGTAAGTATGCCCTTGCTCTTATTAAATAAAATATTATCTGACGCATAAAAAACTACTTTCCAATAGCTATCGTAAATGTTAATACTGTTTTGACCAGTATTTTGGAAGAAAATACGTTCTTTACATTACAGAATATATGGGTGGTAGGCGTATTCTTGCTCCGATTTCAAAACTTTGTGTATATTTACTCTGTATCTAAAGTAATGTATGTGCCAAGTTTCAATATTCTGCGACACCTTCTTCTATTTTTAAAAAATTAAAAATTAAAAAATTAAAAACTGTTAGCCAGAAATGCGGTTTTCTCATTTCAGGGTATATGGGAGGTAGGCGTGTTCTTGTTCCGATTTAAATAAAAATTGAAAGAATCTTAAATAATCTATATTTAATTGCAATAACAAATTTTTTTGTGGAATTCTGACCAGTATTCATGCAGTCAATCCATTTTATAGTTTCAGGATATATGGGAAGTGGGCGTATCCTTACTCCGATTAAAAACTAAATTAGACTTATAAGCAATCTATTTTTAATGGCTGGTAAAGTTCAGACCAGTATTTTAGAAAGTTTTTTTAACTTCATTATATATGGGAGGTAGGCGTGTCTTTGCTGCATTTTTTTTTTTTTTTTTTTTCAAAACTTCACTGTATAAACTTTGGTTTTTCTAAATTAATTTCAGTTTTTTGGAATATCATGTAATAACGACCACCACTTCTACTCCAAATTATCAATCAAGTGCTCAGGATATTTAAATTATTCTATATATATGTGCTTAGAAATGTAAACTTTCGATATTGTAGCTCCAAACTTGATAGGTCGCTTTGTTAACACTGATAATATTATTTTAGATGTTTTGTTCAATTGTTGTTATTCCCTAAAATTAAAATAATTGCTAACAACTAATATTTCCTACATCAAAAGATAAGATTGGTAATGTTGAATTCTTTTATATTATCTTTAAAATTTACGAAAATTTGGAGAACATAAAAAATGAATGACTAATTTAATAATAAATTTAACCCATATTTGAGCACAACCCGATCATAAAATCGAAAAACTTGTGTAGCTAGCTAAATTAGTTTCCATAAATTTTAACAAATTTTACTTTGATTGGAAATTTTTTTCTCTTCTCCTCTTTCTTTAAATAGCGTAACATTTCCATTTCATAATATCAATATTTCTAATTATTTAATTTAATATATTTCATTATCAAACCGTAATGTCATCTTATATATAATTCAGATCCCCATACAGGGACTATAACTAAATCAAAATTTGAAACAAACTGTTAAAGTACTTTTAAAAATTTCCAACCTATGTTAGCAAAACCTTGCGAATACTTCCCATGAAATAAGAAAAATCAAATATAAATAATGAAATTAAAAAAACAAATTATTAAATTTCGATTAAAATCTTATTTATTTAATGGTTTTTATCACATACATATATCTGGCATCTATCACTACATTATATGTTTGATGTATATTGCGATAAGTAATAATAAAATGCATTTAAGAATTTATCTATAAATACCAAGAGAACGTTAACAAAAATATAACTAAATTAAATTAGAAGTTCTTGAATAAAGTTTAAAAATATAATGAACTCAAAAATAAGTAAGTAATTGTGAAAATCGTAACGAAAAGGATAATATTAATAGAAATGTCTATAGTTTTAGGCTGTATTTTAGTAGCCTTTGCTATAACATCCAGTCAAGCTGCCACATTGAATAATGGCTTACTCATTCGCTACGTGTGTCGTTCCCGGCAGAATGGTTTCCAGACTATTGTACCAGGAAGCTGTACTCAGTATTATGAATGTAAAGATGGCAAAACTCAAGTAAAATCCTGTCCTGATAAATTTCCTTTCTACGATTTTGCAAAGAAGACATGCGTTCTTAAAAATCCTGGCTGTGTGGAGACTATTCAAAAAATACCAGATTGCGAAGGTCCTTGTTGTGGTATTGCTGATGGTGGTTATGCTGTTAATCGTAAGAAGTCACAGGAATACTATTTGTGCGAGAAAAATAAGGTAGCGGAGACTAAAATGTGTGAAGATGGCCAAATGTTTGATTTGGTTAAATTGAAATGTGCTGAAGCATCGAAGTGTATTGATTGTAAACCGCCACCCTGCAAAGAAACCACAACGAAAGCTCCATGTACTACAACAACCACTTGTAAACCAACCACAACTTGTACTACAACAACTTGTAGTACAACCACAAAATGTTCTACCACTACAACTTGTAGTACGACCACAACTTGTACTACAACCACAACATGTACTACCACTACAACATGCACTACAACTACAACTTGTACCACTACAACATGCACTACAACTACAACTTGTACCACTACAACCACTCCTTGCACCACCACAACCCCGTGCACAACAACTACTACTTGTACTACCACAACTCCGTGCACAACAACTACTACTTGCAGTACAACAACATCTTGCCCAACAACTACCACTTGTAGTACAACAACTCCTTGTACTACTACTTCCGCACCATGTTAAAATATAATAGCACTTAATTATTAACAATTTTGAAATAAATTTTTTGCAGCAAAAAAAAAAAAAAAAAAATATGAAACAAGCAATTATTTAAAATTTTTACTCTTCTCGATAAATTTCCAGCAGAGGCATTTTAGGGGAAAATTTGACCTAACATACGTACTTATATGAATTTTATCTTGTGAACCTCCTTACCCGATCCAGTTACCATATCATATCCAGTTTTCAATATTTATATTTAAGGCGTGGAAAAAATAAGCCCTAAAGTATGCTTCTAGAAATTTACATCAGGGAAAGGCGCCCATAGCACAGTGCTTTGATCCCATACAACAAAAACTAAATTTTTTTCTAAAATACTGATCTGAACTCTACCCAAATTTGTGCCAGCCATTAAAAATATATTATTTATAAGTCTTCTAATTTATTTTTTAATCGGAGCAAGGAAACGCCCACCTTCCATATATTCTGAAACTAAAAAACGGATACTGGTCGGAACAATAACACGCCTATCTCCAATATATCCTGAAATGAGAAAAACGCATTTCTGGCTAACACACAGTTTTTAATTTTATAAAAATAAAAGGAGGTATCGCAGAAAATTGAAACTTTGCACATATATATTTTTTTAGACCCATAGTAAATATGTACAAAGTTTTGAAAATATCGGAGCAAGAACACGCCTAACTCCAACATATTCTGAAATATGAAAAACGCATTTACTTCCGAAATACTAATCAAAACAGTATCAAAATTTGCGATAGCTATTGGAAAAGGATTTTTATGGGTCAGCCAATATTTTATTTAATAAGAGCAAGGGTATACCTATCTCCTCCAAGCCCTATAATTTTTAAATATTATTTTAATTTGTGGACCCACATTTTATATTTTTATATTCTCCCGACCAACATTTTTTATTTTTTAGTTTTCGATATTTTATTAAATTTTAAAGTAGTGTAATTTTTAATTTACACGAAATATTTCAACATTTTCTGTGTAATAAAAGGAAATTTATAAATGTTTTGAATTATTATTTTTTCATTTGTAATAAAAAATAGGAAGCAATTTTTCTTTTATTTATTAAAAAACAATACTAAATTTTAGAATCAAGCAGAAAAAAAATGTATAATTTTTTTTAATACTCCTTGTAATGTAATTTTTGTATTCAAATATAAAGCAATATATTAAAAATGTAATAACAGTTTTAATTTACTAATATTCTGAGATATTGAAAAAAACTAAACTTCGACGCATTTCATCAAAAAATTAATTTTTGAAAATATTTTTCCTAAAACATTTTAAAATCAGCTTTTTTGTTCATTAATATTGGCTTTAAATTTGTTAAATTTAGCGCCCTCTAGTAGTCACAAAAATAACTTCTTCCAAAAATATTTTTTAATATTATATGACTAATATTGTTACCTTTCCAAAAACGTAAATTTCAACTAAATTTGAAAAATGTTTTTATTCTGATTTTTGTATATCGAACACAGCACTGTGCGTGGACTTACATGCATTATGTATAAAAATAAGCCCTAAAATATGCTTCTAGAAATTTTCATTTACATAAGTGTAAATTATTAAAAATTTTCGTGCATATTATAGATTTTATGGAGTATATTTTAGGGGTTTATTTTAATTCAATAAATAGACCTAATAAATCAACTGCGAAACGTATCGGACGTTTTTTTAGAAAGCTCTGAAAAATATTTTAAAATAAATTTTATTTTTTCAAACAAAAATTAAAAAAAAAAAAATTTTTTTGTTTTTCAAATAATTGTTTTTGGAAAACATTTTTTTAAAATTATTTCAACAAAACCATTACAATGGAGAGAAATCCATTGCTATCCCAATCCGGAGGAAGACCTCCCAACAATTCTAAGAAGAAATTAGGAAATTCTAAAGAAGGGAAATCTGCTGTTAAAAACGAAGCAAATATCCAATTGGATACACATCCATCTTCTTCACAGGCAACATTACAAGTCCCATCTCAACCAAGACAAGAAAACAAGAACGCAGCTAAAGTCAATGAAATTTTTACAAACCAATTAAATATAAATTCATCTGGTTCCCAACCGAAGATACAAGTTCCTTATCAGTCAAGTCAAGAGGCCAAAAATATTGATGCTAAGAATTCTCAACTTGGTAAAGAATTATTTGATGCAGTTTTTGCAAATCAATTACCACCAACTCAGTCAAGTGTCAATATTCAAGAAACAAGAATTCATGAATCTTTTGAACCCCCAAAAAATAATGTTAATATTTTGGAAAATATACAAATTCCAAATTTACAAATGGCTGAAATTGAAAACTTTATGTATCATGAGTCATTATCAATTTCTTCAATAGAAGAGGAATTCAAAACTGTCAAAAATAAGAAAAGAACATTTCAAGGTGACGTAAAAATAGATGTATCAAAATGTCAATTTAATAAATTAGATAAGTTAGTTGATAATGTTAACCGTACAAACAAATATTCACTGTTAGGAGATTTAAATGTAGAAGCCGAAGGGCCATTTAATAACACAAACATAAATATTAACGAATCCAGGATCAATAATGATTCCCAACCACACGTACGGACCAGGAATTCATATTGTCCTCCTATATTTCTAGAAAATGTAAATGTTAAATCTTTGATTGACCAACTAAATTCAAAAAATGTTGAATTTAAAGTTAAAAACCAGTCCAAATATAAAAGCAAATTGTATTTTAAGGACTCTGCTGCACATTCAGAAATGATGCAGCTTTTGAAAGAAAGGGAAATTCCTTTTTATACGTATACACCTAAGGAGTATAAACGTCAGAGCATTGTTTGCAGGGGGCTTTATTATAAGACAGATATTAATGATATTAAGTCAGAAATTGACAGAATTGTTCCAGATACTGTAGATTCAGTTTCAAAGTTTTCCACAGAATATTCTAGGAAGCAGGGTATTGATACTGGTTTGTTTTTGGTGATACTTAAACCTAATCGAAAAGTAAATGAGTTGCTCGGCTTGAAGTATATTCTTAATCAGGTTGTGTCTTGGAAACGTCCAAAAGCTAGTACCAAAATTCCACAATGTTGGAGATGTCAGAAATGGGGTCATTATTCTAGGAATTGTAGTCGTCCATTTTCTTGTGTGAAATGTCAGGAAAAACACGCTCCAGGTGAATGCGGTTTTATCCCTGACAATAATGTGCTACCATTTTGCGTAAACTGTAATGAGAATGGTCATACTTCAAATTACAGGGGTTGCCCTGCTTACAAGAAATACGTTAAGATTAGGAAAAACTCGTTTTTAGAGGCAAAGGAGAGGAAAATGTCAGCAGCTGAAAAGGTTGCAAGGACTCTGCATCCGTCGAATGATGTTGTTAAGGGAAAATCATTTGCAAGTTTATTTGATGTTTTGAATGATGTTCGAACACAGAGCAGACCAGAAAAACCAGCTCTTATTCAGGAATTCATGAAGCTTGCAAAAACGTTATGTGCTCCAGAACCTATAACGCTGGAAGATAAAATTTATAATTTTATGCAAAATTATAAAACGTTGACAAGGGATCAGGTTAAAAAAGAGTGCTTGAGTTTAATTAAGGATATTCAAGATGTCTATGGTCCGTAATTCACTAAATTTAGTAACTTTTAATGTTGGTTCTCTTATACACATAGGAAGAAAAATTGAACTTAACAGATTACTTAATCAATTTAATATTGAGATTGCACTTTTACAGGAAATACATTTGTCTTCGGACATAAATGTTTATTTTGATAACTATATTCTTTTGAGAGATGATAGCACATTAGGTGTTGGTATAGCTATTAAAAATTCAATCTCTTTTTCTAGAGTAAATATTCAAAATCTTCAGTTTCCAAATTTATTTTTAGAATTAAATGTTTCGATAAATGGATGTATTAAGAAAATTCTTTGTGGTTCTATTTACCTTCCATCTAACTGTAATCGTCAAATTATTTGTGGCGGCCTTACATCAATTTTAAATTTCGGTAATAACTATGATGGCATGATATTAGGAGGTGACCTAAATGCAAAACACTCCTCTTGGGAAGATACTATTAACAATTTTAATGGGGAAGTTCTTTCTAATTGGGTTCAAAACGAATCAATTTCTGTAACTAGGGTCTGTGATGTATATCCCACTTATCCTAGTGGTTCATCACATTTAGATCATTTTATAGTGAGTACAAATATCATAGACATTATAACTCCAAATTTTAAAACATCTACACTTCCCACTTTCTCAGATCATATTCCTTTGGGACTTCAAATTTCTTTTAATGATTTCAGCCTCATACTTAAATCTCCAGACCACTTTGTTTCTTTTAAAGACACAAATTGGAACAAATACAAAATTGATGTAAGTGAAACAATATGTAATCACTTCCCTCCAAATAATAGGAATTTAACTAACGAAGAAATAGATTATTTTATAGATGAATTTAATACATCAATAAATTTCATAACGGAAGTGCATTCTAATAGAGTAGAAAATAGGAATAGAAAATATATTGTTTCTGATAAAGTTAAAAGGATGCTGAAAATTAAATATAATTGGCAAAAAGATTTAAAAAGAATATTTAATAGAACCTTAAATAGGAAACATACCGATTATTTGCTGATATCTAAACAAATTGATTTAATTAAGATTATTATAAAGGATCAGATCGAACTGGAGCAAGCGAATATTTTTAATGATCGACTGAAAGAAATAAAACCTGGCCCATGGGCCTACAAACAAATATTTCAAATTATTGGGAATAGAAATCGTTCTTATGTTAAGGATATTTCGGTTAATGGTGAGAAAATTTCTCAATTAAATGAAAAATTAGAAATATTTAAAAAAAACTTTTCAACCGTTTATCAAAACTCTCCTCCAAATAGGGATCTTTCTGAAATAACTGAAACAATCAGTAACATAATTTCACAAGATATAAATTCTGTAACATTCGATAATACTCTAATACCTCATTAAACAGTCAAGGCCACTCTAAACTTACTAATTTGAATTCACTATTGGCTATTTCTAAATTGATAAATAATAAAAAATCTTACGGTTTAGACAAAATATCGAATTATTTAATTAGAAAGTTTCCTATTAAGGCTTTTGAGTACCTCACTATATTATTCAATAATTGTCTTAACAACAGTTACTTTCCCTCCTCGTGGAAAATTGAAAAAATTGTTCCAATTCCAAAACAAAAAGGCAACACTGACGTTAATAACTTTAGACCAATTTCATTATTATCCAATCTTGGAAAGTTATTTGAGAGAATTATACGAGAAAAAATGGATTTAGGATTAAATGAGGCATATATACCACAAACACAATTTGGCTTTAAGAAAGGCAATTCTACTGTACATGCTCTTTTAAAATTTCAAATTGACGTTGTCCAAAATTTAAGAGAGGGAAAATGTACTATCGCAATATCACTTGATATCGAAAAGGCTTTTGACAAGGCATATCATGACGGCATACTTTTCAAAATGATAAGAATAGGTTTTGATGCATCAGTTGTGAAACTGTTCAAAAGCTTTTTCGATGACAGAAAGTTTTGTGTCCAAATAGATAACATCTTGTCAGATCAGGCAGCAGTTTTTTGTGGGGTTCCACAGGGCTCGGTATTGGCTCCCCATTTGTACAATATTTTTATATATGATTTTCCTCACGAGTTTAATAATTCCAAAGGTATACTTTACGCCGACGACTCACTTCTTTACGCACACGATGAGTCTCCTATTGCTGCACTTCAATGTGTTTCATCACACCTTAAATATGTTGATGAATTTTATTCTCTCTGGGGAATAAAAATAAACACCACGAAAAGTAATGCTATATGCTTACGAAATGCTTCAGGAAAGTGTAAATATACTGTTGTTCCGGAAAGCAAGAATTTAAAATTAGTATTAAATAATTCTGAACTCGTATTTAAGGATAACATTAAACCTTGGAGTCAATTTTAATAAACTCTTAAAGTTTAATAGACATGTAATTTATAACTTGGAAAAGGCAAACAAAATTAAAGGGGCATTTTCAAGACTTTTTAATAACAGGTTTTTTCCAATTAAGACTAAATTGCTTTTATATAAAACAAGTATCAGGCCAATTCTTTTGTATGCGTTCCCAATACGGTTTACCATCTCAAAAACATTGATGAAGAAAATGGAAATTTTCGAGCGACATATTTTACGGAAGTGTGTAGAAAAAAATTTTAAATCAATTAACAAACGATTTTCAAATAAAATTATATATGAAGAGGCTAGAACTTCACCTCTATCTTATTATGCTTTGGATTTGGCAAAGCGTTTTGTAGATAGGCTATCGTATTTTGAAGGTAGTGCAATACAGGATATTTTTTCCACCGAACAGGCATTTAGTTGGTCAAACACTAATTACCTTAACATAATTGGAATACTACAGGAAGAACTCAATAGATTTCCTGGTCAAAACTTTTACTCAGGTACTACTCCCGGCATACATAGGGGATAATCTTTTACTGTTATTATTTTTCTTTTTTTGTTATTTTTTATTTTTTTTATTTGATTAGCATTAAGATTTAGGTTTAGGATTTTAGAATTAAGTTTATATAAAGTAGATATAACTCTACTAGTATTTATAAGTGCCGGGAGCAAGCGCTGTTTCACTTTATGTTATTGTAAATTAATTTACAAATATTAATTTAATTCTTAATTTAAATAAGCCAGTCGCATAATCATGTATTTACTTTTGTAATTAAAATAATACGATATAGTTTTAAGTTTTTTTACTAATAATTTATGTTTTTGAATAATGTATTATGAAAAAATGAAGTCTCAATAAAGTTAACTAACTAACTAACTTAAAGCTATAAAGTATGTTGTATACAGACATTAATTATAATTACAATTTAATCCCATATATACGTAACACATTTGTTGGATTTTTTTATTAATTTAAAACATAAAGTTTCCTAGCCATATGTAAAAGTAAGTTCATATTAGGCTAATATTTTACGTTTTTTGCAATATTTTCAATTTGTCTTTTTAAGTATTTCTAAGTATTTTTACGAAGATAATATGAAATATTTGCTATTATTTTTGGGCGAATTTTGGTTTGATATCAAAAAAGAAATGTGTGACCAAACAGCAGTAGATGCGGCACACTGCTTGAGTTTAAAAAGTTATTGTACTTATACAGTTTTTAAAAACAAAACTATGAATATATAAGGACTGCGCACAAAAAAAAAATAAAAAATCCGTGCCTACAAATCTGCTTATAGAAACTAAGCCAATGGGCGATTTTTTTAAGTTATATTTTTATAATGGACAATGTAAATATAAAAAAAAAAATTATTTCCTATTGGTTTTTATGAAAATATTTGATATTTTCCAGAATTCTTCTAATTAAAGGTTTTATTGTATTTCGGTCACTTTTTCGTCTGAAATAAATCCACTTATTTTTAAACTTCGTAAAATTGTATGCAAAGTTTTTAATATTCTTTAAATTATTTTGAGGCTGAGCACTACAACAACAACCACTACTTGCACAACAAATACTTAACACTACAACTACAACTTGTACGACTATAACAACCACAACCTCTACGACAACTGCAAGCACAATGTTCACATTAGGCAAATAATTGACTATTTACCAAATGCAAACATAGACAAATATTGATTTTTACACATGGACAATTTTAATGTTGAGTATTTTTTTGTCCACTTAATAGAATATTATAACAAAAATACTTTGATACTAGTTTGTTATTTTGTGTTCACATTTTTGTTATATTATCGCAAAAATTCGCGAACCGTTTCATAAAATTATTTTAAATTTTTTGTTCAGAAATATAAAATGCTTAAAACTTGCTCTAAGCTAACCTACTGACTTTTGTTTTTGTAATGCAAATAAATACTAAAAATGAAAATCATAGAAAAATTATATTTCAATTTATTTAATTTAATTTTTTTACATTGGTCATAATATCATTTACTTAGTGTATTGGGGTTGAATACATTTAGTATTTTCCGGTAAATCGCAAATACCTTTGTAAGCATTAAAGTATTTTTCGCCACAGCTAACGGGTAAAGCTTCTCCATTGCCGCAGATATAGTATTCGCTGCAACTTCTTAATGAGGCCATTAAAAAGCCATTGGGTTTATCACTACAGGCAGTACGCATGTAATTATCGATATTTTTCTCGAGTTTTGTGCGATCTATGGATGGACTGCAAGTCGTAGTTGTTGTGCAACTTGTAGTTATTGTGCAGGTTGTTAGCGAATTTGTGGTTGTTGTAGTTGTACATGTTGTAGTGGTAGTTGTGGTTGTTGTACAGGTTGTAGTCGTAGTTGTGGTTGTAGCCGTAGTAGTTGTGCAGGTTGTGGTTGTAGTCGTAGTTGTTGTACAGGTTGTGGTTGTAGTAGTTGTGCATATTGTAGTCGTTGTTGTTGTACAGGTTGTGGTTGTAGTCGTTGTTGTTGTACAGGTTGTAGTTGTTGTACAGGTTGCAGTCGTAGTTGTGGTTGTAGTCGTAGTAGTTGTGCAGGTTGTGGTTGTAGTCGTAGTAGTTGTGCAGGTTGTGGTTGTAGTCGTAGTTGTTGTACAGGTTGTGGTTGTAGTCGCTGTTGTTGTACAAGTTGTGGTTGTAGTCGTAGTTGTTGTGCAGGTTGTGGTTGTAGTAGTTGTACAGGTTTTAGTTGTTGTGCAAGTGGTGGTTGTAGTGCTGGTTGTTGTAGTTGTTGTGCAGGTTGTGGTTGTTGTGCAAGTAGTGGTTATAGTACAAGTTGTGGTTGTAGTGCAAGTAGTTGTTGTAGTACAAGTTGTGGTTGTACTACAAGTTGTTGTGGTGCAAGTAGTTGTTGTTGGTTTACATGTTGTTGTCGTGCATGTAGTTGTAGTACAAGTAGTTGTTGTTGGCTTACATGTTGTTGTAGTGCATGTGGTAGTTGTGCATGGTGTGGTGGTACATGTTGTTGTCGTGCATGTTGTGGTTGTGCATGGTGGTTTTACTGTCTTACAACCAATACATGTCGCCGGTTGAGCACATTTCAAATTTATCACATCAAACATTTCGCCATCTTTGCAGGATTTCTTTTCGGCCACTTTATTATTTTTGCACAAATAATAAATTGCTTGATTGTCAGGATCCACAGCATAACCACCATCGGTAATATCACAACAAGGACCTTCACAATTACTTGGTGTTTTAATACCTTTCACAAGGCCGGGATTATTTTTGACACATCTCTTAAGAACGGGGTCATAATAATTTGGACATGTTTTTATTTCAGTTTTTCCATCTTGACATTCATAATATTGTGAAATGCTGCCGGGTACTAACATTTGGAAGCCATCTTGGCGGGAACGACACAAATACTTGGGAAGCAATTTATTATCCGCCTGAGCCTGACTTGTTGAAATTGCAAAAGCCAACAAGAAGGCTGATACCACTGAAAATAAATAATTTTTTACTATTTTATATATTTCGTAATATTATTTCTTCACTACGCACCTAATATCGTTTTCATGATATTCAGTTTGTTAGAGTACAAGTTTGTGAAATAAACTGTTATAGTTTCAAGGAAATTATCATTATTTATATAACAGAAGCTTTTGTAGATTGTAATTATTTTAATAGCTGATCATTTATCTTTTTTGTTTTTTCTGTAGTTATCAAATAGCTTGGGTGTTCTGCATAATGTTTTTTAATTAAAATAATATGAAATTGCGAATCTATGTCGAGGGAAAAATGTTTATTTTTTATCAAATTTTAAACATTTAATATTTGAGATTAAAATTTTGTCAGTTCACTGATAAAAAGACCTATGTAAAAAATTTTCCAAAATTTGTTATTTTTTTATCCAAATGCTTTTTTAATAAAACGTATTTAATGTGAATATTTTTCTCACATTTCATATAGATTTGAAAAGAATATTTTAATTGTTATTAAATTTTTTAATTTTATTTGTAAAATCCTCCCCCAGAGGTAAATAGTTGTACTTGAAAAAAAAAAAAAAAAACTGAAAGCAGATTCTCGTTTAGCATGTCGAAGTCCATCAATTCCAATTTTATATCCTACACCACCATAGGTGTATAGGTTATAAAATGTACAGCATAATTCCCCGAATTATACTGTACGTAACGGTGTAGGGTATCGTATGGTCGGGCTTGACCGACTATATCTCTTCCTCTAGTTTTTTTTTTTTTTTTGGAAGGACAAGAATTTTTCTCGTAGTTATTGTACAGATGATGGCAAAGTTGTAGTGCAAGTCGTGGTAGTTGTACAAGTTGTGGTTGTTGTAGTACATGTTGTAGTGGTAGTTGTGGTCGTTGTACAGGTTTTGGTTGTATTCGTAGTTTTTGTACAGGTTGTGGTTGTAGTTGTACAAGTTGTTGTTGTAGTTGCGGTTGTATTCGTAATAGTTTTGCAGGTTTTAGTTATAGTCATTGTTGTTGTACAAGTTGTTTTCGTGGTTGTAGTTGTTGTGCGGGTTGTGGTTGTATTGGTAGTAGTTGTACAAGTTTTGGTTGTTTTACAGGTTCTGGTTGTACTGGTAGTTGTTGTGCAGTTTGTGGTTTCAGTAGTTGTGCAGGTTATAGTTGTGGTTATAGCTGCTGTGCAAGTTGTGATCGTAGTTGTTGCGCAATAAAATAAACCCCTAAAATATGCTTTATGGTATCTAAAATATATCCGAAAGTTTTTAATAATTTACACTTATGTAAATTTCTAGAAGCATATTTTAGGGCCTATTTTTTACACACAAATGCATGTAGTAAATCTAAAATTCACATGATAAAATGCACATAAATACGTATATTAAGTCAAGTTTTTCCTTAAAGTTGGACTGTTGGAAGTTGAACGTGAAGAGTAAAAATATTAAATAATAGCTTTCATAGTTTTTCTTTATTTGATGTTTTATTTTTTTTTTTTGCTGCAAAAAATTCATTTCAAAGTTCTCTATATATTTTAAAGGAGTTAACAGGGTGCGGAAGTAGTAGTACAAGTAGTTGTTACGCAAGGTGTTGTTGTACTGCAAGTAGTAGTAGTTGTTGTGCACGGAGTTGTGGTAGTACAAGTAGTAGTTGTTGTGCATGGGGTTGTGGTTGTAGTGCAAGGAGTGGTTGTAGTACAGGTTGTGGTTGTTGTACAAGTTGTGGTTGTAGTGCAAGTAGTGGTTGTAGTACAAGTTGTGGTTGTAGTACAAGTTGTGGTTGTAGTGCAAGTTGTGGTTGTAGTGCAAGTTGTGGTTGTAGTGCAAGTTGTTGTAGTGCAAGTAGTTGTAGTACAGGTTGTGGTTGTAGTGCAATTTGTGGTTGTAGTACAAGTTGTGGTTGTAGTACAGGTTGTGGTTGTTGTACAAGTTGTGGTTGCAGTGCAAGTAGTGGTTGTAGTACAAGTTGTGGTTGTAGTACAAGTTGTGGTTGTAGTGCAAGTTGTGGTTGTAGTGCAAGTTGTGGTTGTAGTGCAAGTTGTTGTAGTGCAAGTAGTTGTAGTACAGGTTGTGGTTGTAGTGCAAGTTGTGGTTGTAGTACAAGTTGTGGTTGTAGTACAAGTTGTTGTAGTGCAAGTAGTTGTAGTACATGTTGTAGTTGTAGCACAAGTTGTGGTTGTAGTACAAGTTGTTGTAGTGCAAGTAGTTGTAGTACATGTTGTAGCTGTAGTGCAAGTAGTTGTTGTTGGTTTACATGTTGTTGTCGTGCATGTAGTTGTAGTACAAGTAGTTGTTGTTGGTTTACATGTTGTTGTCGTGCATGTAGTTGTGGTGCAAGTAGTTGTTGTTGGTTTACATGTTGTTGTCGTGCATGTAGTTGTAGTACAAGTAGTTGTTGTTGGTCTACATGTTGTTGTAGTGCATGTTGTAGTTGTGCATGGTGTGGTGGTACATGTTGTTGTCGTGCAAGTTGTGGTTGTGCATGGTGGTTTTACTGTCTTACAACCAATACATGTCGCCGGTTGAGCACATTTCAAATTTATCACATCAAACATTTCGCCATCTTTGCAGGATTTCTTTTCGGCCACTTTATTATTTTTGCACAAATAATAAATTGCTTGATTGTCAGGATCCACAGCATAACCACCATCGGTAATATCACAACAAGGACCTTCACAATTACTTGGTGTTTTAATACCTTTCACAAGGCCGGGATTATTTTTGACACATCTCTTAAGAACGGGGTCATAATAATTTGGACATGTTTTTATTTCAGTTTTTCCATCTTGACATTCATAATATTGTGAAATGCTGCCGGGTACTAACATTTGGAAGCCATCTTGGCGGGAACGACACAAATACTTGGGAAGCAATTTATTATCCGCCTGAGCCTGACTTGTTGAAATTGCAAAAGCCAACAAGAAGGCTGATACCACTGAAAATAAATAATTTTTTACTATTTTATATATTTCGTAATATTATTTCTTCACTACGCACCTAATATCGTTTTCATGATATTCAGTTTGTTAGAGTACAAGTTTGTGAAATAAACTGTTATAGTTTCAAGGAAATTATCATTATTTATATAACAGAAGCTTTTGTAGATTGTAATTATTTTAATAGCTGATCATTTATCTTTTTTGTTTTTTCTGTAGTTATCAAATAGCTTGGGTGTTCTGCATAATGTTTTTTAATTAAAATAATATGAAATTGCGAATCTATGTCGAGGGAAAAATGTTTATTTTTTATCAAATTTTAAACATTTAATATTTGAGATTAAAATTTTGTCAGTTCACTGACAAAAAGACCTATGTAAAAAATTTTCCAAAATTTGTTATTTTTTTATCCAAATGCTTTTTTAATAAAACGTATTTAATGTGAATATTTTTCTCACATTTCATATAGATTTGAAAAGAATATTTTAATTGTTATTAAATTTTTTAATTTTATTTGTAAAATCCTCCCCCAGAGGTAAATAGTTGTACTTGAAAAAAAAAAAAAAAAACTGAAAGCAGATTCTCGTTTAGCATGTCGAAGTCCATCAATTCCAATTTTATATCCTACACCACCATAGGTGTATAGGTTATAAAATGTACAGCATAATTCCCCGAATTATACTGTACGTAACGGTGTAGGGTATCGTATGGTCGGGCTTGACCGACTATATCTCTTCCTCTAGTTTTTTTTTTTTTTTTGGAAGGACAAGAATTTTTCTCGTAGTTATTGTACAGATGATGGCAAAGTTGTAGTGCAAGTCGTGGTAGTTGTACAAGTTGTGGTTGTTGTAGTACATGTTGTAGTGGTAGTTGTGGTCGTTGTACAGGTTTTGGTTGTATTCGTAGTTTTTGTACAGGTTGTGGTTGTAGTTGTACAAGTTGTTGTTGTAGTTGCGGTTGTATTCGTAATAGTTTTGCAGGTTTTAGTTATAGTCATTGTTGTTGTACAAGTTGTTTTCGTGGTTGTAGTTGTTGTGCGGGTTGTGGTTGTATTGGTAGTAGTTGTACAAGTTTTGGTTGTTTTACAGGTTCTGGTTGTACTGGTAGTTGTTGTGCAGTTTGTGGTTTCAGTAGTTGTGCAGGTTATAGTTGTGGTTATAGCTGCTGTGCAAGTTGTGATCGTAGTTGTTGCGCAATAAAATAAACCCCTAAAATATGCTTTATGGTATCTAAAATATATCCGAAAGTTTTTAATAATTTACACTTATGTAAATTTCTAGAAGCATATTTTAGGGCCTATTTTTTACACACAAATGCATGTAGTAAATCTAAAATTCACATGATAAAATGCACATAAATACGTATATTAAGTCAAGTTTTTCCTTAAAGTTGGACTGTTGGAAGTTGAACGTGAAGAGTAAAAATATTAAATAATAGCTTTCATAGTTTTTCTTTATTTGATGTTTTATTTTTTTTTTTTTGCTGCAAAAAATTCATTTCAAAGTTCTCTATATATTTTAAAGGAGTTAACAGGGTGCGGAAGTAGTAGTACAAGTAGTTGTTACGCAAGGTGTTGTTGTACTGCAAGTAGTAGTAGTTGTTGTGCACGGAGTTGTGGTAGTACAAGTAGTAGTTGTTGTGCATGGGGTTGTGGTTGTAGTGCAAGGAGTGGTTGTAGTACAGGTTGTGGTTGTTGTACAAGTTGTGGTTGTAGTGCAAGTAGTGGTTGTAGTACAAGTTGTGGTTGTAGTACAAGTTGTGGTTGTAGTGCAAGTTGTGGTTGTAGTGCAAGTTGTGGTTGTAGTGCAAGTTGTTGTAGTGCAAGTAGTTGTAGTACAGGTTGTGGTTGTAGTGCAATTTGTGGTTGTAGTACAAGTTGTGGTTGTAGTACAGGTTGTGGTTGTTGTACAAGTTGTGGTTGCAGTGCAAGTAGTGGTTGTAGTACAAGTTGTGGTTGTAGTACAAGTTGTGGTTGTAGTGCAAGTTGTGGTTGTAGTGCAAGTTGTGGTTGTAGTGCAAGTTGTTGTAGTGCAAGTAGTTGTAGTACAGGTTGTGGTTGTAGTGCAAGTTGTGGTTGTAGTACAAGTTGTGGTTGTAGTACAAGTTGTTGTAGTGCAAGTAGTTGTAGTACATGTTGTAGTTGTAGCACAAGTTGTGGTTGTAGTACAAGTTGTTGTAGTGCAAGTAGTTGTAGTACATGTTGTAGCTGTAGTGCAAGTAGTTGTTGTTGGTTTACATGTTGTTGTCGTGCATGTAGTTGTAGTACAAGTAGTTGTTGTTGGTTTACATGTTGTTGTCGTGCATGTAGTTGTAGTACAAGTAGTTGTTGTTGGTTTACATGTTGTTGTAGCGCATGTTGTGGTTGTGCATGGTGTGGTCGTACATGTTGTGGTCGTACATGTTGTGGTTGTGCATCGTGTGGTCGTACATATTGTAGTCGTGCATGTTGTGGTTGTGCATGGTGGTTTTACTGTCTTACAACCAATACATGTTGCCGGTTGAGCACATTTCAAATTTATCACATCAAACATTTCGCCATCTTTGCAAGATTTCTCTTCGGCCACTTTATTATTTTTGCACAAATAATGAATTGCTTGATTGTCAGGATCCACAGCATAACAACCATCGGTAACAGCACAATAATAAGATAGCTTGAAGTGTGAGGGCTAAATGAACATGAACATCTTTCGTAGGTTAAAAAAATAAAAAATATTTCAAATATATTTTTTTTAATGTATATGGGCAATTATCAAAAATTTTTAACCTTGCTGAAACCTTAATAAGTTTTGTGGTAGTAACATCTTGAAGAAATTGGTTACAGATCTGAACTCACAAGACTTGAAACTGATAGAGTGCAAAATTTTAGCACAATAGGTTGCTTTTTCTAACCATGATTATTGTTCAAAGTTTAAGAATATAGAAAAACTGATGAAAACTACTAAAGTTTTTACCATTCTTCTACAATTTTTGTTCGCGCGTTTATACTTTTTCATCCTACTCTATCATAAGCAAACTAATCGGACTTTGTACGTAAATTCTGCACCATCTTTGTTGTTGTGCTGGCTTTCAATGCCTAAATACAGGGTAGTAAAATTTTGATGACAAAATTTTTTGGGTTTTAAAATTTTTCAGTTTTTTGAGCGCGGTCTGTGCGCCCCTCAACTGAATACAACATTTGGGATTGGGATTGATATTTGTTGTAATTGTGCGTATTTTGCACTATATCTCATTGATGTGCCCGAAATAGACAACGTAGTAGATAGTATCAAAGTTTGGAAAACAGGTGCGAACATTTTTCAAAAAGTCAGTTTTTCGTGAGGCACATTCACATGTTCATATAGAATTGCTTGGATTACTGCGTGAACTTAGTTTTTTGTCATTTTACATAACAAAATCGGAGGAACATTAAAAATTAATTTATTACAAAAATTTTATGGACTTTTTGTATTTTTATATAGAAAATTGCAATTTAAACAAATATTAGTTATATAGATATAAGAGTGGCGATAAATATAATTGATTGGGATCATAAATTTAAGTCAAATATCGTTAATAGTTGAAAACGGGACACTTTTGTCAAACATTTTTGACATAATTAGTAGGTGTTTGTTATGCTTAATTTAAAAATCGGAGGCGCATCAAAAAATTTTGAAAGATAAACATTTTATGGACCAAAAGAGATTTACTTGAGTTAAAAAAGGATCACAATTTTAAAAAGCATTTATGTGTAATAAACTCTAACAAAATATATTTTCAATCAATATATGGAGAAACAACTTTCGATCCAAATTTTTCACAAAATTTTTAAATATCGCGATTTTTATTGAAGAGAAAATTTTTAAAAATTTTACTAGGAAACTCTAAAATATGCTGCACCAATACCATTAAATATTGAAAATATCATAAATTTTATTTGAATAACTTAGTAGGTTTTGATATTATGTGTAATTTTGACCAGGCTAAAATCAAAAATTTTTGATAATTGCCCATATTCATTGAAAATTTTGTACGATACAAATTTTCATTTCAAATATTTTTTCATTTATAGGAAAAATTATCAAAGAGGAAAGACAGTCCGGATATAAAATATAAACAAAATAAAATATTTTTTTTACTAAATTTGGACAGATAAAGGAAAAAAGGACACAGGAAATAGGGAAAGGATAAGTAGGTAAGAACAGAATTAAAATTTTTGGGACGCACACATGTACTGTGCATAATTTCCCCCTTTCTTCAACTAGTTTCAATTTCTTCATATAAAAATTATTTTTTTCTGGTATATCTTTACGTATTTTGTTAAAAAAAATTATTGTGTTATTTTTTAAAAAATCCTGAAAAATTTTAAAACTTTATGTATCAGACTATTTATTGTTTTAAGTTATAATAAACAAAGCATTTTTAAATACACTTTAGAAAAATTAAAATTTAATAATTTGGCAACTAACAAAAATGCATCTAAAAACTGCATTTATATTTTTAAGATATTATGGATCGAAGACGTGGTTTTTGAAATGCTGACTAAATTACACAAAAAATATATAATGGCCTTTTAAATACTTTTTAAATTACAGAAATCCATCAATAACTTCAAGAGATATGAATATTTAAATTTGCATACTTTTTATATTTTGTTAACTTTTATAAAAATGTTAAAGAAATTTTCAAAAGCAAGAAAAAATTTTAATTTTATATGAAAAATTTAAAACATGTTTTTATAAAAATTGGATTAAGCATATAAGATTTTCGCGTCCCAAAAATTTGACACTTTTATTTTAATGTAAAGATTCCAAACTTTTCATTTATGTTTAAAAAATCCAAAAATTTTAATAGCATATTTAAAGAAAAATGCATTTGAAAAGTGCAATTGCATTAAGATGCATTTTTAAAAAATCTTTTTTATTTTTAAAATGTTCGTTGTAAAGTCGCTTAATGCGAAACTTTAGGGCCTTTTAAATCATTAAAATTCTCAAAGTCTTTCCGGAGATATTGCTATTCAAAGTTACATACTTTTGATTTTTTTTTTTTTTGGTTTTTGAGAAAATGAAAAAGCGAAAATAAGCCGCGAGTTTTTGCAATTTCACAAAACTGAAAACTGAAATTGGTAAAAGGCTTAATGGAGTTTATGTATACAAATTTTTATCGAAATTGAAAGCCATCAAGTAAAAAAATGTACTTTTTCGGGCGTTCTTTCCTGGAATGGTCGATATAAATCCATATATATAGATCCACTTATTTTCGCTCCCTGATAGAGATTTCAAAATCTGGCTCCATAAGGATTTGTAGGACGAATAGGGTTATAATTAAGCTGAATTTTAATTTTCTATGTCTTCTGGGAGCTTTAGAAAGCTCTGGAAATAGAAAAAATTCTTAGAAAAAGACACATAAATCCTCTTATTTCCGCTCCCTGATAAAAATTTCAAAATGTGGCTCCATTATTATTTGTTGGACAAAAAGTTTTATAATTAAGCCAAATTTTAATTTTCTACGTCGTTTGGCTTCAGAAAGCTCTGGAAAAAGAAAAAATGCTAAGCAAATTATATATCTAGATGACTAGAAGATAATTATGTTTCAAAATTGTAGAAAAAATCATCTAAATTTTAGTTACCATAAACAGAAACCATAGCTTAATATGGAGATAGTATATTAATTAAGTCTCAATTGAAACGATTCTGCAGGTGAAACTTTTTTAACACAACACCTTTAAAAAATAAAGGAAATATTGGATCAAAAAAATTAAATTGGGTCATACAGGATAATTATTAATTATTTATTTGTTTAATATTACAGAATAAATTCCAATTTAGACTTAAATTATATATTTAAAAAAAATAAGAAATCAGTCTTTATGAATATTTAAAAAATTATTCCTAAATTTTCAAATATCACTATCACTATTTAGTATATGTTTTCTGAAATAAAATGCTATTTTTGAAACCGGTTTTTTGTGTTAAAAAAAAAACAGGTCTATTCGACATTCGAAAAATTAACATTTTGAAAAAACCGACAGCACATTGACTGAAAAAAACGGTTTTAAAACCGGTTGGAAAACCGCGTCGATCACCCTAATGTGGTAGCATGGTTGGGAAGGGTTCAGAATACAAAGGAAGGTATTACATCTTCTTCCTTGTTTAAAATTTCAGATTGACCATCAGTTTTATTTTATTATTATTATTTTTTCAGTTAGCATGGTCAGAATATAGCTACCTTTTTAAATTTTATTTTAGCGGTTCTTAGCTTTTCTCAAGGAAGACAAGAACACCACCCTATTTCCCTGAGCACGGCCAGATTAAGAGGTAGCAACAGTCTTTCAAGAGAAAGAGCCAAGGTCAGTTTGGACCGTTACAGAAGACAAAATTTATATGAAAATTATTCATCTTTTTCAAATATTTTTTGATTAGTTTTTTTACAAATTTTATTTTGAAACAATTTTATTGTTGTGCTGAATCAGGCCTTAATTTGTTTGTGCTGAAGCAAAAATATAATTTATTTTTTTATTATAATCATAATTATGAAATGTTAAAATAATAATAATAATCCTAATATATCAAAAGCTTTTAATAAACTCCATATAGGGAAATATTCTATAAGGTACTAAGCAAATAGCTAACGTAATCTTTTAATTATAGTAATTATAATCATTATTTATATTTTATTTTCATGTACATTTACAACGTTATCATAACAGTTATCATAATTATCATTAGCAGTATTATCATCATCATTATTATCCTTACCACTAATACCAATTTATGCAACAGCATTTGGCAACAATATTTATGTGCATTTACATAACAATGTCAGTTACAATTGCAGCAATTTTGAATTGTAATTTGAGTGGTCACAAAGTGTCACCACATGGTGATGTTAATTTATCAAAGGAATTTTACAATTGTTTAATTAATTAGATATAGTAGTAAATGTACATATGTACATATACATACATATGCCTTGGCATATTGTACGTTATACATTATAGTATTTATGGGATAGTGTAATACATATAAATGTTTATTATTGTTAGATATTGAATAACAGTGAAAAACAAAAAGTTGAACAACTTTTCTTAGTTACTACAAAAGTTTTAAAATTTATTAGCTAGTATTTATAATTTATAAAACTTATATCCCTTACTGTTATTACTTATATAAATAAATATTTTAGAATTTAGTACATGTTTTGTCTAAAATAAAATGTAATAAAATTATTTTTTTTATGGTAAATATCAAGAGATACGTGTTAATAAAACTTTAAACTAAAAAAACATGAAACTTTATTAACATTATTAGCAGTATTGTCAACTGAAATATGTATATCATGACCTTCTTCAACATCACCTTGTAATATTATGCTCTCGCTCTTATAAAAGTTAATATTATTTATAGTTTTAATATACCAACAAACATTTTATATTGAAATGTACTATTTACAAATAGTATAAACCTTCATAGGATATTACAGTACCCAAAAGCTATTAGTGTAAGGCTCATATTAATTTATACCCATCGTCCGTCCATCCGTCTTACTGTATGTCCATGTAAACGTTGTAATCAAATTACAGGTTGGAATTTTTCAAATAATTTAATGAAATTTAGTAAACCTGTGTTTTTGATAGTTCATGAGGATGAAGCTTATTAAAATTGGTTATGATTGTTCCATTATTTTAACTAGTCCCCATTGAAACCTAAATCTGTGTGTTGAATTTCAGTCCATAATTGACCATAGCTCCCATATAAATCTCTCAGGAAGGCAAAGTTATATTAAATATTCTTCCAATGTTGAATCTCTTATTAAGGAAAAAACAAAATTAAGGCATCAATGGCAAGATTCTCGATAACCAATTGTCCAGATTAAACTTAATCAATTCATCAGAAGATTACGCTTTGCTCTGAAGGAATAAAAAGAATACGAATTGGAAACATATCTGCAAAACTTAGATCCTACTAACAAAATAGACTACAGTCCATGGAAGGTTGTGAAAAATATACAATACCCTATTGCATATGAATCACCCATACGCCTCCAAAATGGCCAATGAGCCAAAAAATGATCCATTTAGAAGCTGTTCCACAAAACGTTCATAATTTACTAAAAAAACTGTATATTAAATATATCTTTTCAGATTAGATCAAAAGATGTGATTTCTTCACGCAGAAAAATTTCCGTAGGTTTACCTTAAGGAAGTATTTTAGGGCCACTTCTTTATATACTTTAGACGGCAAATATGCCCACTACTCCCATGACTCATACATTAAATTTTGCTGATAATACTGCTTTTTTAAGTAGGCACATAAATCCCGTTATAGCATGCGAACAACTCCAATCCCATATAAATGAGTTGGAGAAGTAGCTAAAAAAAAAAAATGAAGAATCAATGTAAATGCTTCGAAATGTGTACACATTACATTTACTTTCCGCTGGGAATCAACAATATCCAAATCCCTGAACAGGACAAAGAAAGGTATCTTGGCATTCATCTGGATCGGCGTCTAACTTTCATAAACTAGATACGATTTCAAATATTTTTACTTTTTTTTGGAGTTTCTATTACATTAATATGTTTTCTTAAAGGTAAGATAAAAAAGCTGTTAAAGCCACACGGATCACTTAAAATGTTAGTGTTGCAAAAACGCATCAATGGTGATTTCGCTGATATTTTTAAATCTGCTTTCCGAAAAGGCATCCAAATGCCAAATTTCGTAAATTTATCTCAACGGAATCGGCTAGTTGTCAGAAATGGGTTATGGTAATTTTCTAGAAAAATTTTATAAAACTTTTTTTTCTGCAGGAGGAAAGTGGTTTCCAACCAGTTGGTCCGCATCTTCTTGTTAAAGAAGGTAACCGTTTCAGGCTAGTTCATCCAAAATAAGATTTCCCGGGGTATTTGAATGACCCTTAACCCAGACTAGTTCCAGGTTAGAATGTCTCGCCATCTCATTTAGAGATGTCCGGCATTCATGTACCAGCCTGGATGTCGAAAAGATACCCGAAAGCGATTTAATCGCAGCTTGATTGTCTGTAAAAATCTGAATATACACATCGAATACCCTATAGTACATCAACCAGTTCACCGCTCTTTTTATGGCCAAGATCTCTGCTTGAAGAATGTTGCAGTGATCCGGCAATTTGAAGGAAATGCTTTTCCTAAATGCTGGAATATAGACACATTCCCCCAAACTCATCAACAGATTTAGACCCATCAATGTAAAACTCTATTGAACAGAATCCTTATTCCGGAGCAGTCGAGATTGACACCAAGAAGTCTCTGTCAAGAAAGGATGTTGGGATGCAATAGTCAGTATTGCAAGGAATGTAATCTAAGAACTATTTAAGGTCCACCAGTAGTCAGTTCATTAGAACAAATAGGGATTTAGATGGAGTTGTACCAAGCAGAAACCTTTCAAAGATTACGAAATAAGTGGATTTATTCATAGCCTTCCACCATACTACGTTCCATACATAAGTATGGCCTATGTCGAAGAGCCATTTTGTATTCCTGGGATTTATTCCCCAGGATTTTCCAATGGCTTTCCTACACATATATAGGGCAATACCGGCTTTTGAAGCCCTAGTCTGTGTATTCTGAAGCCAGGATAGTTTGGAGTCCAGTATAATCAAAGCCATTTAGGAGTGGTAATGGGAAAGATGGAATCTTGTATTGTCTAGAGAAGAAATCAAGTTCCGTTTTTCCTGGATACACGCTAAGGCCACTGATTTTGCTCCACGTACTGAGTAGACCTAGAGCAGTTTGCAGGCATTAAGATATAGTATCTAGATATCTGCCAGTACAGCCATCGCAATATCGTCAGCATAAGCGAAAGTCTTAAACTTCAGAGAATCAAGTTCTCTGAGTAATGGGTTTACGGCGATATTCCAAAGAAGAGGAGAACAAACCTCTATTTGCTATCCTGTATAAGCTAGACAGATTGATATGTCTGAAGACTTTCGGTCTCGTGTCTCCCTCCTTTTGGGATAAATATCACTGTACATCTAGTCCATGACTCAGGAATATACGAACATGATAAGCATGCTGAATATATCCGTATTAGCCACTATCAAATCCGTAATATACTGCAAATCAGCAGGTATGATGTCATCCGTAAGTAGGAGACTGCCAGAAAAGTGCGTGTCAATTAAGACATATAAGGTCTCTTGACCGCTAGTTGTCTAGCTGCCACAGGGTTTCTGAATGAAACTTGGGACAGCAGGTAATGATGCCAGGATTCAATATCCTCTCAGCCGTTTAAAAAAGTATAAGTTCCATAAGTTTTCTAAAATTTAACTTTTAATAAATATTTGTAATCTATTAACTACTATAAATTGATTAATAACGCAATAAAAAATCTTTCGTTTCCATATCATTTAAACCAATAATTTAATCAAAATTTAACAATATTTCTGATAACACATTACATCCCAAAAACACATTATATTCTACTCCTAATGCCATTGCAATAACTTAATAAATAAAACAAATAAAAATTTCTCTAACCCCTTAAATAAAGACTACAAACATTTTCAACTGTATACGTGCTCTTCAAAACTCAAGTCAATAATATATAATTTTATAAATGGACAAGACCAGACGCCAGCAACTATATAAAAAGACTATTAAATATTTTATCCTAATTGAATTTTGAATTTTTCGCAAACACAAAAACTATTTAAAGGTCATAAAAATATAACGAAAAAATAAAATACTTTTAGTAAACAGTTAGAGGGATATTTGAAACCAGACAAATGCTATCAAAAGGGAAAATAAAATCCCAAGTGAAAAAAAAAAAAAAAAAAAAAACAGCAGCAAAAGTTAACAAATAAAAAAGAAAACATTAAAAATAAAGAAAACTGTTTGTTTAGAGAGCCAAAGGGATCGAATAGTTAATTTTAAGTGTAAAATTTAAAAAACAAAACACAAAGTATTATACTTTTTTAAATAATATTATCACTTGTTTTCTGCATTTTAAAAATCAACATGTTCAATTTATTTCGCAATTTCTATTTTTGGTCATACTAATATCTAATTGTTTCATAAAAGATTTTACTTTGTTTTTTTGGTAATATATTATAAATGTGTTCTTTATCAAAACTTTTTGCTTGCATATTTATTAAAAAAAAAATAATATACATATATAAACAAATCTGCAACTATGTTTAAACTACCTCTCACCAATTGTTATCTCTTGGTCTCTTAAAATATTTTTAAATAATATTTCATGTTTTACAACTTTCCGTTTAATTATCAGCTATTGATACGTTTAATTTACATCGTAGTTTTTCGGTGGGATTGATAAGAACAGTTAAAGAAAAATATAGATACCCCTGTCTGAAACAATGAAGATTTGTTATCTCTTTTGATGGTTTATTTTTATAGAATATGTTTTTAACTTCAAACAAAAATATATATATATTTTTTTTTAATTTTTATTGAAAATGTTCGGTAAGAGAGGTGTAATATTAAAATAATTATGTTAAGAAATAAATTACCAAAATTACTTGCTTTTCTTGGAGACATGTGAACAAAAAGAAACATGAAGAACACGTGTAAGATAGCTGAAGAAAACAATATTCTTAAATATATTAAAAAAATATAAATAACGAGAAAATAATTACAACGTTTTTATACCTACCATCAAAAAGATGGGGTGTATATTGATTTTGTCATTCTGTGTATAACATGTCGAAGGAATCATCCAAGACCCCACAAAGTAAATGATTTCTGGGTCCTGGTTAGATTCTGAGTCGACCTAGCTATGTCCGTCCGTCCGTCCGTCTGTCTGACTGTTGAAAGCAGGATAGGTCTCGAACGGGGCAACGTAGGGGACTAACTTTGGCACAAATATTTATCTTATTTAAGGTTTGTTTGGTATTGAAAATGTACAAAATCGGTTAATATAAAAAAACTTATGGTCTAAAAACTAGAAACACAGGGTGTTCGTTACGTAATATTTTGATATTTCTTCAATAAAAGCATGTACGACAAACAAAACCTCGTACGTATTGTTCGGGGATCGAAATAAACTCGGAAACTAAAAATGGGCGTGGTCCGCCCACTTTACCGCCCACCTCCCATATAAGGTGGAATTGTGTTCATATAGTTCAAGGACCAATGTAAACCCGGAAACAAAAATGGGCGTGTCCGCCGACTTTACTGCCCAATTTACCGCACCCCCCTCATTAAATTTTAAAAAGTTGATGGTGGGTATATAGATTCGGCCGGGCCGAATATAACATTCGCGTTTGCTTAATAAATGAAAATAAATTCAGAATATATTATTTAAAATTCACTATGAAAAACTAAATTCGAACTTTAATAGAACTGAGCCAGAACTGAACTAGAACTGAACTAGAACTGAACTAGAACTGAAATAGAACTGAACTAGAACTGAACTAGAACTGAAGTAGAACTGAACTAGAACTGAAATAGAACTGAACTAGAACTGAACTAGAACTGAACTAGAACTGAAGTAGAACTGAACTAGAACTGAACTAGAACTGAAGTAGAACTGAACTAGAACTGAACTAGAACTGAACTAGAACTGAATTAGAACTGAACTAGAACTGAACTAGAACTGAACTAGAACTGAACTAGAACTGAACTAGAGCTGAACTAGAACTGAACTAGAACTGAAGTAGAACTGAACTAGAACTGAAATAGAACTGCACTAGAACTGAATTAGAACTGAACTAGAACTGAACTAGAACTGAACTAGAACTGAACTAGAACTGAAGTAGAACTGAACTAGAACTGAACTAGAACTGAACTAGAACTGAACTAGAACTGAACTAGAACTGAACTAGAACTGAACTTGAACTGAACTAGAACCGTTTTAAGGATATGACATGAAAGTCAATTTAAACTTGAGTTTAATGGGTTAATATGTTCTACAGATATTTTCGTCTTCAAATTTTACTAGGGGTCTCCAAAGATAAAAAATTCATCCGACTTATCATATGTTGTAAAAAAAAAATTATGGAATTTTCCCACATTTCTTATATAAGCTCCTTAAACTAGGCAATGAAATATATCATAAAATTAAGAGTTTTGTACAAGTCGTAAACAAAATAAATAATTTCAACAATTTCATTTCTTTGGATAAACGCTTCGCCGTATGAACTTTGGACTTTCGGTGACCCCTAGTGAAATTCTGCTTAGAAAATTTCTGTAGAATATTTTAACCCATTAAACTCAAGTTTTAATAGACTTTTGTTTAAACGGACTAGTAATGACCCCTTATTGTAAGAGATAAATGAATATGAAGTTCTAATGAAGTATTGCCATTTAAGTGCTCTAAACACGTATATAAAAATATTTGAGTTTCGAACTATATTTATATTATTTTTTTATATTTATCTGAAGCTACTTTGGTGCAAAAATATAAAAGTTTAAGTGGTCATAAAACAAAAATTTTGCCTACCACAGAAAAATCCTTCAGAGGGTTTTTTACACATATCAAGAGCTATCAATTGATCATCAATTTGTTGCATAGTGTAATCGGCCACAACTCCATGTTTTTCTACAAAGCATGGGCATGAGTATTCTCATGTTGAATCATGGAGGTAATAAGCAATTAACAATCATTTAAATATTTAATAACTGCAAATAATCCACTTTGTTTATAATTTCTATAAAGTTATGACTAACTCGATCTCTCTCGAGATGCAACATTAAATTCCTCCCCAAAGTCATTGACATATTCATTTCTCATGCATGATATTTTGCAAACTTTCTCTTGCATTGCAGAACATATATTTATATCTCCGCCATATGTTCTACTTCCTATGGGTTTCTTAAACAAAGTTTTACTACACATCAAATTGAAAAATTTATTTTGACATATATTTCCTAAACATTGTTAGTTTATGTCTGCCATTTTAAAACTAATAAATAATTTATGTAGCCATTGTACGCGAAATAGGAAATGTGTTTGACAAACAAACTTTTCATTTTTCTTCTTGGTTTTTTGGCAAATTGCTGTATAGAGAATTTTCTTCTAAAATACTTTTGAAAATAAAGTTTATTTTCTAAGAGTTTTCGTAGAGTTTTGTGTAGACATTCTATAAATATTCAAATACATTTTATAATGTTAAAGTCTGAGTGTGTGTGTTTGTATGTGCATATGTAATCGTCTGTTTTATGTAAGTTATAGACATTTAATTATTGGAAATTGGATGAGAATATTGAAATATTTAAATTTGTATAAAATCAGAAAATTTTAAATTTAATACATATGAACATTTTTAAAGGTCTTTGGAAAACAGACAACTAAGTTTAAGTTAGGTTAAGAAGGATTTAAAATTCTACATTACTGTCAATAAAACGTTTTAGAAGCTTGTAGTTACTTATTCCATATTAATTACAATAAAAAAAACTGCTTTAATTATAATAAATAATAAATATAGCTTTTTAGGTTAAGGTGTTTTTAATGAAACTTTAATTATATTTAACACAATCCAAATATTCCATAAATTTATTATTTTCTACTCTAATATAACTACCTTTAAATAATTAATACTTACGACTGTATTGACATAGTTTTTAAATCTCTCTCATACTGACCGACTTCATTGTCATTAAGTTTATGAAAAGAGTTAATAATAAAAAAAATCCTTTCAATTTAGTGTTAATTTAATGTTAACCTTTACATAGTAATTTATAAAATATATAACAAAACATACAACTTTAATGATTTCCTCAATGTATTTCTATACAAATACTAATTCTCTTCTAAGCATAAGAGGGGTTAACAACTGAATTAATCCTCTCTTACCAATTGATTAATAAAACATTTGCGTCATCAACATAAAATCCATGTATGAAGAAACATTAACACATTTTTTGTTATAATTGAAGTAAAGGCAGACAACAAGACAAAAATATAGGTAAATGATCATAAATGTTTATAAAAAATCCTTCAACATTACCTTTTTCAACCCTGGGGCACTGGAGAGGAGATGTAGCTGTAATGGTTGAAAATAAATAAAAACAGGAGAAATAAATTGACATAAATAGTTAATGAGCTCTTTTAAGAAACCACATATAAAGACATATGGGTATGTATGTAAATGGATGAATATTTAGTTATATGTATATATAGAAAGTGACTTACACCTATTTGATGTGTTTTTGCATTTACAGTGCTGTGTATAACTACAATAACACCTGAACTATTTAAGTTACATTTAAACCAGAATTGGAGGAATACTTAACTGTAAATGAACTCAAATTAAACTTAAACTGAACTAGAACTGAACTAGAAAAAATAATAATAACTGAACTAGAACTGAACTAGAACTGAACTAGAACTGAACTAGAACTGAACTAGAACTGAACTAGAACTGAACTAGAACTGAACTAGAACTGAACTAGAACTGAACTAGAACTGAACTAGAACTGAACTAGAACTGAACTAGAACTGAACTAGAACTGAACTAGAACTGAACTAGAACTGAACTAGAACTGAACTAGAACTGAACTAGAACTGAACTAGAACTGAACTAGAACTGAACTAGAACTGAACTAGAACTGAACTAGAACTGAACTAGAACTGAACTAGAACTGAACTAGAACTGAACTAGAACTGAACTAGAACTGAACTAGAACTGAACTAGAACTGAACTAGAACTGAACTAGAACTGAACTAGAACTGAACTGGAATTGAACTAAAACTGAACTAAAACTATACTAGAACTGAACTAGAATTGAATTAGAACTGAACTAGAACTGAACTAGAACTGAACTAGAACTGAACTAGAATTGAACTAGAACTGAACTAGAACTGAACTAGAGCTGAACTGGGATATAACTAGAGCTGAACTGGGACTTAAGCAGAGCTGAACTGGGACTGATCTGGAACTATTTTGAAACAAATAATTCTTTATGAAAATGGTGTTTACTGTACATAAGTTAAATTAATATATTTAGTTCTTTAAAAGTTGATTAAGCCTTAATTTTTTTAAGACAAAAGTCTTATAAATAACACGTAAAAATTTAGCCCTCGTTAGAGTTAAAATTTGTAAGACAACTGAATATCTATAAAGAATTTAACATTAAATATATGTTAGATGTTGCATAAATGTGTGCGTATTTTTGCCTTAACTACGAAAGACTTTTTCTTTAATTTCCCCACGGAAACGGATATAACACCTACACATACAAACTCATTTACTTTTATAAACATACAAATTTATGTTTTACTCTTATATACATATTTATGTTTCTGAATATTTAAGCTGTTTTTTTTTTTTTCAGGCTCTTTCTCCTGCCCTTTAGTTTTTACCTTAGGAACTCTTACAGCTGCTTTGGATTTTCTTTTCTTAAGGTAAGACGAAAAAAATTATTACAAGAAAAACAGAAAAGAAATGTCTAAAATAATGTTTTTTTTTTTGCCATAAATGTATTGTGTAGGTTGGTTGGTTAGTTAGTTGCTGGGTAAAATAAAAGTTATAAAGATGGGAAGGTCTAGAGATAATCTAGTCTTACAAACCCAGTTATGGCAATTAATGGTATACTCATTACACCTAGACACGCATTTAAATATTGTTGATTTTATATATAAATAAGGGAGTATGTGAAATACTTATAATTTGCCTTGTTTTCTCTTTTTCTTTGTAATTACTTTTATATTCAGAGATAATTTTTGGGAAATTGTAAACATATTTTATTTTTTGCCATAGTTTCCTTTTGTGAAAGTTGTATATAAATACGTTTTAATTGTGGTTTTGTAATTGTGGCTTGTTTTAGAGAGTTACGAGACAAAGAAAATAATTAACATAGTTGTTATTCAATTAACCCAAGAGAAAGTATTTGGAGGAAAATTTTCTTGTTAAGTGAATATAAATAAAATTTTGTATAAAAATGGAAATATAGCTCCTAAATACCTTATTTATAATACCAGTTAAAGAGTTTTATGTTTGTTACTATAAATATTTAAATTAATTAATGCCTTTTTTATTTAAAAAAGAATTATCATTTTGATTCTTAATGCTACCTTGATGAAAACATGTTTATGATTTCTACATGTGTGTAATTTATTTTATTTCATCGTCTACCAAATATATTTCACACACATAAACATGCATACACAATGACCTTACCTTATTTTTACATTTGTAATCTAATCAGGATTTCTTGTTAGTCTTTCTTAACATTCCACATACAATTCAATGAATTTATGTATTTATTCTTGTAAATGTCTCTGCAAAAAGAAAATAAAACGTAAGTAAGTAACTACAACATTTTGTATGTCTCCTTAGAGACATTATCAATTATTCAACATTATTTCAAGTAATGATTTAAGAAAATAACATAATACATCTTCTTAAGTTTCTTTATACTTTGCTTATAATGCAAAATCTTATAGCTCCTACTCTGTATATGTTTCAGTTTTTTCTTTTTGCTGCCATCTAATTTTCATTAGGATTTTATTTACTTACTTACATTTGTTATTTTATTTTTCAATTGTTGCTGCTGATATTTGTGTTTTTTTTTAACTATATTCCTATATTACCTGCTTTAGATACTTACAGACTTATTTACTTATTTAATGGTCATAATACATGATGTTCTTGTTTGTAGTCATGCATACATATCTAAAGACAATTACATACATATACTAACTGATATATGGATGTTGTACCTTAGCTATACTCAAAGCTTTTCTTATATAATTCTTAAATTTCGTCTTATTTCAATTTGTTGTGTTTGAGTTTTTCTTTGTTTTTTGTTAAATATTCTTAGAAGGAAATAAAAGTAAAAAACGTTATATTTTAAGTCTTTTTAGGGGTTTCTTGACACGAACGCTACTTATGTTTGTGTTTAGGTATTCCTACGTACACATCATTTTTCAAAAAAACTAAAAGGTAAATAAGTGTGTAAACAGTTAGAAGTCTAGCAAATGGTGAAGACGAATTTGTTGGTACCTTAAAATATGATTTTTTTGAAAATTTTTCAAAACATACACACAGAAAAAAGATTGATTGGAAAATGGTTACTATCATAAAAATTCAGTTGAATAAGTATAAAATGTATTGCAAATATTGAAATATTATTATTCCAATATATTTTTGTTCATTATGGAAGAAGAATTGTGATTATAGTTGTATTAACCCATGTAACGCGACAATGTCTAAGTTTAAAACTATATTGTTCAAAAACGGAATAATATAAACTTAAATTTTATTATGAATTATGTAACTCAATATTCATCCTGCATCCTCAAATGTCTTTTTCTTCACTTTCTCTCCTGTTATTGCGGCAAAAAGTGATTTTGTAAATTTCATTATTTGAATGCTGCAAAAACTCGATTTTATCGGCAGCAGGATTGCAAAAAGGCTTATTATTTGCATTCAACATATTTTAACGAATTTTTTTTTTTTTTGCGTATACTAAAAGAAAACAAATCAAATTTGTTTATTTAATTGTTTAAAAATATATAAGGCGTGTCTAATGAAAAGTAGAAAGTGGAAAAAGAAAGTGTTACGTATATGTAACACTAGGTCATTCTCAGTACTTTTTGTCCCCCCACTATTTTCAATACAAAAACTAAGTAACAAAATTTTTTTTTAATTAAATGGATTGGAAGTGGTTATAGAACCGTCCTTGTTTATTACTAGTAGTTTGATAAATATTGTGGGTATGAATAAATAAGGGGCCTATGGAAAAATTTGCCCTAAGCACTATACACGCATTCAGGTCAGATTTATTCTTATATATCCTTATTATTGTGCAACATATCAGCATGAAAACCCAGATCATGAGGAAGATGCATTCCTAGATCAAGCAGAAGAAATTATTTCCGGTAACCGGATGTAGTTACATAGACCCATGTATGAGTTTAGAAAAGTTTTTTAATGATGAATTATTACAAATGTTGTAAAACTTCTTAAATATATCAATTTCATTTTGACTTTTTTAAAAAAAGTTTAAATTTGTTAAGTTTTACTTATGTAGCCCATAGGATTTATATAAAGAATAAAGTGTCCAAAAATAAGTGAGTAATGCCCACTGTTACGTATATGTAACGGCTTATAACTTCCTTAATAAACCAAATATAAACTATTCTTCAACGTCAATAAGTTTATATACTTTAGTTGACATGATGTTCAAAATTTTAAATCGCTATGTTGGGTAGATCGCCGTGAGCATTAATGGTTTAAAATACTTGCAATTATAAAATTAGTTTTAAAAGCAATATGTATTTTTTTGAATAAGTTGAAATGAATTGGTCTAGATTAGGGAATTAAATTCGTACTTTTAAACGAATTATTGGTGATTGCCATTAAAATTTTATTTGTAAGAAAATAATTTAAAGTTTAATCATATTTTTAGTTGCAATATATATTAATTTTATAAAAATTCGGCCATACTTAATAATATAAATTTAATTCGATCATCCCAACCAACTGAAAGTTACATTAGTAAAAAAAACAGTAAATTATTTGTTTTGACATTTTATTATATTAAAAATAAATATAGAATTAAATGAAATTTGGTTTCTATTAAATTTAGTTATTACATTATATTATTATACCCACAATCAAAAAGATGGGGGGTATATTGATTTTGTCATTCCGTATGTAACATGTCGAAGGAATCATCTAAGACCCCACAAAGTATATATTTTCTGGGTCCTTGTTTGATTCTGAGTCGATCTAGCTATGTCCGTCCGTCTGTCCGTCTGTTGAAAGCAGGATATGGCTCGAGCGGGACAACGTAGGGGAACGAAATTTGGGTGTTTGTCTTATACAAAGTTTGTTTGGGATTGCAAATGGGCAAAATCGGTTAATAAACAAAAAAGTTATGGGCTAAAAACTAGAAATACAGGGTGTCCGTTTTATACTTTTCTGCTGATATTTCTTCAACAAAAGCATGTATGACAACGAAATTTTTTATGTATAGTTCGGAGATCGATATAAAATCGGGGAAAAAATGGGTGTGGTCCGCCCACTTTACCGCCCACTCCCATATAACGTAAACTTTGAAAAAGTTGATGGTGGGTATATAGATTCGGCCGGGCCGAATATAACATTCGCGCTTGTTAATCTTCTGCTGTTTTTTAAATGGGTAAGTATGAGCTATATTACTTTTGGCTTAAAAATGCAAGTGAATATATTGTATTAATTACAGATATTTGCGACTAAACGAAGCTACTGAAATGTTTCTAACATTCCAGGTATGTATTTATCAACTGATTAGCTGTTGGATTACTAACCATCAATTTGCAAATTCTGCAGGTTGTCCCGTTCGAGCCCTATCCTGCTTTCAACAGACGTACAGACGGACGGACATAGCTAGATCGACTCAGAATCGAACCAGGACCCAGAAAATATATACTTTGTGGGGTCTTAAATGATTGCTTCGACATGTTACACACGGAATGACAAAATCAATATACCCGCCATCTTTTTGATGGTGGGTATAAAAAGTCGAAAAATAGACCATTTAAGAATTGAAAAACTCGAAAAGTTAAGATATCGACTATTTAATAATTAAAAAAATTCGAAAAGTATACTTTTTGTTCCTACCCTAGACAGTAGTGCATCCAACTTTAATTATTTACTGGGTATTCGTCACAATGTGACATGAGTTTAATTGTTCAATTAATACTACAATGTCTTGTATTCTGATAAAGTTAGAGAGCTGTTCCCAACGGGCATTTTTTTCGCTTTTCGTTTATATCGAAGAGTACATCTATTAAATGTCAGTTTGCCACTTGCTCGCATTATACATTATAGTAAAACTTCGTTCTACGACAAACGACTTATATACTTACTTTATTACCGAATTTAGAAGAATTGGATTCAATACTATGGACAAATCCTACTAGAAAATATTATTGTACTTATGTATTAAACACAAATAGTTTCAACGATGTTATATCAATCTGTATTAAAGGATTTACTGTAGAACTTTTTGTCACGTCTCCTAAGGAACCGTTATGCTATTAGATCTACTCGAATGGATTTACTTACTGTTAAATTTATTTTTGAAAATAGTACAAATAATTTAAAATTAACTTTACACATCTCCACCTACTGTAGGGTATTGAAGAGTTAAAAAGGTACAATACACACTAAAATATATGAGTTTCGACATTGTCACTTTGGCGTGTGATTATGTTTGCATTTTTAATGTGAACGAGAATAACCGAAAAAAGCAAGAAACTCACACTCCAGAAAAAAAGAGAAGCAAGTCTATAATGTGCTCCAACATCGTAAGAATTTATGTTTGTGAATGTAAAAGCATAAGTGTGTGTATATGTTAAACATAAAATATCAAACAAATGTTTACATATGTGGTGTTTATAAACACAGACACGAACACATATACACGCTCATATACAAAATAGCATAAGTGCAGGAGTATAGGTGTTTGTATGCTTAAATATGTGTATAAAATAATTTTTATTTGACTGTATACAAACGGGAGTAAGTAAATGTAATGTAATTGTAGGTGTGTGTATACATGTAAGTATGTATGTGAGTCAACAAGTAATAATGTGTGTAAGAGATAGAATGAAAGCGTTTGTATATGAGAGTGTGTGTAAATGAACGTGTTATATAGCATCCCTAGTGGCATTTATTAATGGCACAAAGTTTTAATGAGAATGTGCATATTTAATTGCAACAAAACTTAATTTTATATGTATATATTCAAGTTTATCTGTAGATAAGAGGATGGAATATGAAGGTTTTTAAAATATAACTAATAATAATTAGAAAGAGAATATTAGAATCATTGTCTTTAATGTTGTTAATGGTATCTTTAAACTGGATTTTTCAACTATTCATTTAAACTAATTTTGGGTCTAAGACCTAACAAGATTTTTCCTTCTTAAATTTATTAAATTTCCCCCACTTAATTTTAAATCATTTAAAATTTATTATTTTTTCTTAAACGGAAAATTTTCCATTCACCCTCGTATAATAAACAGTAAAAAAAATACATATGTATTTAAAATCCTATATAAATGTTTTTGTGTCAATGTCTGTTTGTGTATATAAATATATAAGGAAGCTGTTAAACTTATAATAATATTAATTAAAATATTCTTCTTTTTTACTCCCCATCTTACCAATACAAACATTATGAAAATAAAAGAAAAGAAAAATATCATACAAACTCACATTAAGATTTAAGATTAAAGAAATGTAGATTGAATTATTTTTCATTAAAAATAATATAAATCAAAATTTAATTTTATTTAATTGAGTTTTATTTTTTATGCTGTAAAAATGTGTTGTAATTTCATTAACAATTTAAAATTAAATGATTTTTATCAAGAACTAACAAATGTTGACACTTTTGAAATTTGTTTTGAAAGCTAATTGACAGTTCTTGGTAAATTTTGTAGTTTAACTTGTCAAAATAAGTTGGTGTTAAACAAATGGGTAATTTGAAAATAGAATTAACAGAAAACCCTACCTAGGAGTGTTGTATTTTTTGGTGGTTATATATGTTTATTTTAATTATGTTAACATTTTAAATGATAATAATAATAAAATTTAATAAAGATTTGAAATTTATTTCAAATGTTATTTACGTGTTAATATCAAATTATGACATTTATTTAAATCTAATCAATCGTTACTTATAAAATAATGTATTAAACTACTACTGTGTTTATTACTTTTGTGCCCAATTGTCTAGTATATACATGCCTAAAAGTATGCAACAAAGCAAAGGTTTTTATAATATCAATTAAGTTTAACACACTCAAAAATTATGATCTGTATATGTTAGATATTATTAATAACATTAATAATGATAATTTTCTAATGAACATTTAAAAAATGTTTAAAATTCAAAAATCGATTAAAGTAAGTGATTACTGATCAGTTATTACCTGGTAAACTACAAATATACTCTAAAACAAGCTTTTTATGCGCAATGAATAAGCTGGAAAAAACGTAAAATATGCTCTAAAAAAGGCTTATTACTTTTAATTCTCCATTGCACAGTGGTTCCAAAACGCTTTTTTTTGGAAATAATTCAGTAACTATTGAGCCGTTAGAGATATCTCAATAAAAAAATGTTTAAACTTTAATAAAATTTAAACGAATAGTGATATTTTATTGAAATTTTAGTATAATATGTTTAAACTTTAATAAAATTTAAACAAATAGTGATATTTTATTGAAATTTTAGTATAATATGTTTAAACTTTAATAAAATTTAAACGAATAGTGATATTTTATTGAAATTTTAGTATAATATGTACAAACTTGTGCCAAAATCAAATAAATTGCCACTTTTTTATATAAAAGTACACAAAATTTCAATCCGTATAAAACGTGTTAAAATAATTTACTTTTTTCATTGAAATGGTGTAAGGAACCTCCGGTTATCCGGGTTTGCAGTTGGGGTAAAACTCAGTCGCGTCCAAGGTTCTTACATAAATAAAACACTGTTTAAGACTTTATATTTTCACTTGGCTAATTATTTCTTTTTATTTTCTTATATTTCTTTAATCACAACTTGTTTTATTGAGACACTTTTAATTGAAAGCTTCTTTATTGAGAACGGTGCTGTCTCGTGAAGCTTCAGTGTTGCCTTGCCGGTCCTACACCTCCTATTTAATATCTCCTATGATTGTTTTGATCTTGGATGTAATCCGAGATTTTTCTTAGCCCTGTATTTTCTGAGTGAAAGCTTTCAAGAAAATATTCTACCACTTGGCCCTGAGCAGTGTGTATCTCCTGTCACTTCAACCCGATTGTAAACCTTGTTGAAGTCTTTAATCTTACTGATTGAAAATCAGTATACCCTACGTTGGATTGATGTAATCAATTCAACCACTTATTATTATTATTATTATTTTTTTTTTTTTCTCTTAACACTGCTCTGTTAGTCATTTATTTTTTTATTCACCGGCTACTCACCACGTTTGCTTTGTTCACTGTCCAGCACCAAAAGATAAGAGAGTGAGCTTGTAATTTGCTCTGTCTTATATACATTCTTAAAACTAATATTATTGTAGTTTTCTTGCAGTTGGTTCGAACCGATAGCGGTTGTTGCATCGAACCTTGTTTTCCTGTTGTTTTGATGTTCGCTGCTGTAACAGTTTCGTGATCTGTGTGTGTGTGTTACTGTTTATATGGCCTCTTTGCTTTGTCTCCTTCTGTCTTGCTGTGTTTACATCTCTCCTCTGCTTCACTGCTACTCTTACACTCCTGTGTATTTCTCGCTGCTACCTCCGTGATTCGTCAGTTCTGTTACTCGCCTGCTCAGCTGTGACGATGTAGGCATTGACGTCTTCACTTCGGCCTTTCTCCTGCTGCTCTCTACTGCTACTTCTTCCTGTTGTGCTTTTACTTAAACCCTTAAATGGCTAGCGTGTCATTTAAGATCAAACCCACCACCTGCCCCTGACCTGAATAACTTTTCCTCCTGTGTACCCCATCGACCTCCGGAACACTTTGTTCCATCCTTTACCCCATCGACCTCCGGAACATCTGAAAAGAAAAGAGTTACATAGGCGAATGTAATTCGCCCCCCAATATAGATGGATATAATCCATCTCCCTACCAATAAAACGACAATGGATCTTTTATTGTCTTATAATATTTTACACTAAAAATTATTCTTAAATTTATGTGGGCCAAAATTCCAGGAATTTTTGCTCCTCACAATGGTCACCCTATTGTTATAAGGGGCCTCTGTCAGAAAGTACTTTTTGGGTGTATACCTTACATATAGAGCTATATAATTAAAAATTATTTTAAGTCGATCCCAGCTTAGCAATTTAAGAACATAACAAAAAAATCCAAAATTGACAAAATTAGGATAGGGCTTGTGGGCAGTCCTTTGCCCCAAACTCCTCCGGATTTACTTTAATATTACTTTTGAAAACATTAAAAAAATGTTAAAGCCCAGAACAAAAAACTAATTTTATCAGTGCCACCTTTTTGGAAAAAAAACAAAAAATGCAAAATTTTTTTAAAGTTCCAACTTTAGATTAGTACACTTTTTTAACGGATTCATATATTTATATGATTCTTGCAGCAATATTATTTAGAATTTTGTAAGGAATCTGGTAAAAATTAAAAAAAAAAATTAGGGGCAATACTAGGCCCACCATGTTATATCTTAAACTAAAAAAAATAACCTAAACATATAAGGATATTTTTGTAGAGACAAGGGCTATCTATATGTAAAATTAATTTTCTTTCATATCGTGAATGAATTTTTGGCGATTTTTCAAAAAAATATACCCGAGATGGATAATTTTAGAGGTCTACCAACTTCTCCCTGACCCGCTAGAAACCAATAGTCCTCCAAATCATCTCGAAAACACTTTAGCTCTGACCGTGTGAAATTTTATTGAGATATCTTTAATGGTTCAATAGTTACTGAATTATTTCTATTTTATCACATTGGAAGTTTACTGACCTTCCACTTGCAAAATCATCTAATTTTCATTTTAGTACTATTTCAGAAATTATAAATAAGATTAGTACGTAATCAATATTAAATTTAAAAAAAAAAAATGTGTAAATATATTTATAAATTCCTATTCTTATCAACTCCATTGTAATACGAGAGAGAAACTATAGTCGGTCAAGACCGACCATAGGCTTCATCCTTGTGTCAAAATAATTATTTGTGCCAAATTTCATCAAGATATCTTTAAAATTGCGACCTGTATTTTTTTCACAAAGTTTACATGGACAGCCAGCCAGCCAACCAGACGGACGGACATCATTAAATCGACCCAGAAAGTGATTCTGAGTCGAACGGTATACTTTAAGGTGGGGGTCCGATAATTTTTTCTATGCGTTACAAACATCAGCACAAACGCATTATACCCCACCACCTATGGTGGTGTAGGGTATAAATATTACTTTTAATGAAATTAAATGAAAAAATATAAACTTTAAAAAGTTAAATTTTGATAAAAAATTGGAAAAAATCTCAACAATTGCGGAGTTTTTATAAATTTCATTTTTTTTATCTAGCATCAATTTCTTTTTCAAAATATTAGTTTTCAATTATTATTTTCTCATTTTCACCCGTATGTGTGTCGTTTTAACAGACGGTCGTCTAGCTGGAAAAAAAATATTTTTGGTGAAAAGTATAAATGATGACAGATAAAGATACATTTGGGTCTTGCGCTTCTAGTTTTCAAAATATGAATTTACAAATCGATTGACCAGCTGAAAAATGTTGGTTTCTTATCCGATTTCAAATATTCATCTTAAATCATAGTAAAGCTTTCAATAAGGGCTGATCTTGGATTTTTTTAATTTCTCTTACAGTTTTTAAGTTATTTTCATTTAAAATTTCAACTATCTCAGGTTAGCAAGATCTTGGTCCAGATTTTTCAAACCTTTTTCCAATCCAAAATTAAACAATTTTGAAATTGAAAATTGCATAAATTACAATTTTATATATTTTTATTTATTTTACGAAAAAATGTCTTTACTCTTTTTTCTACTAAATTGTTCTTAAGCAAAGACCGGACTTTAATATTAAAAAAACAATCTTTTTATTTTTATTTCAATCGAAAAACAATCTTTAATTATAAAAAAAAAAATAATAAAAATTCATCATGATTTTTTTATTTTCATCAATAGTTTAATTTTTTTCATCATGATCGAAATAAAAAATATGAATATCTTTTGTGATATTTATTACAAAAGTTGAAAATTGTGAAAGTTCTAAACAAAAACAATTTTATTGAATAAAAAAAAACATTTTTTAAATAAAACAAAAGTATGAATACACAGAAAAAATGATTACGATATTTTTTTTCAATTAACATAGTTGTTTCATTTTGCATCGAAACTTAATAAATTTATTGAAGCAAAAATTAAATAAAAATAAAATTTAACTACACTTTTATATCCTATATACATTTTTAATTCATCCAATCAACTACTTGATTGATTTAATTAATTTATTAATTGGGAATTTTTTTCTGTTTTGTATTTTTTACCGTTTTTAGTAATTGATATAATCATTTTGGTGAGAGGTGCAAATTTAAACAACTTTTTAATTGAATGAATTATTTTCTAACATATTTTTTAATTGGTGACTTTTTTCTGTATAAAAAAAAAACAATCATTTAAAATTCTTTTCGAACTGATATTTATTTTTAAAGATATTTATCATTAAAGATATTTATTTTTTTCATCATTTATGGATATTTATTTAAAAAAAATAAAAATCCCTCACATATTTTTTTCAACAAATGAAAAAACATTTTGAACATTAAAGATATTTATATTGATTAAAAAAAATTAAAAATAAAAAATAAAACGTTTTCGGGTGCTTGCTCTTAAGCACATACAATAATTTTATATCCCTTTGAAATGTATCTTAACGGATATGGTTTTAAAATATAAGACGGTTTAATCATCCATTAGTTTATATTCATACTCTTTTGAATTTTACCTATTTTATTATTATTTATATTAACTTTAGTTTATATGCAGTAAATTCCCAAAGTATGAATCCAGAAATAGACTGCAATTATGGAAAATATGATTAGTTCTTAACCCATTTCTTACCACTACCCGATTCCGTTAAGATAACTTAATAAAATTTGGCATGGGATCTATTTTAGTGATTGTGATCATAAAATCGAAAGACTTGTGATCCTAGCTATTTAGTTTCCAAGTCAATGGTCAATTAGGGGTATGTTGTTTCGCTCATATAAGAAGTAGACGTTTAAACAAATTGTATGGCAAAATGAGTTTTATTTGTCATTTAAATTTAGTTTTATGATTATTTTACAAAATTTTTATGTTAAATATGTTGTGTGAACAAAAAAAAAAAAATTAAGTTGGACCATTCCAATTGAAATTTAAGGCAACTAAATAATGACGTAAAAAAGTTAAATAACTTACGGTGTAAGACTAAATAATTTCATATAATCTATAAAATAGATTATATATTAAATAAAATATGTTACACGTTAAAACATTTGGAATGTAATCTACATTGCATTCGATTATCAGTTTGCGCATCATCTCGATTAGGATTTCAATACGGTGGTCAGGAAAACATTTTGGTCTTTCGAACAGGCTGCCTAACCGCGTTGTGCTTCAACACAAATGTTATGTAAATCGATTCTGTTATTCTTGCAGAATATTCCCTAATTTGTAAAATCGAAAATCCTGGTAATATACCAAATACAGTTGCTCATAATTGAAACAGGATTTGAAAATTGGGGTAATGTACCAATTTTCAAATGACTAAGAAAAAAATTAGTTTGCTTTCATTTATCCGTGCACATATATTCACAGATTTTTCCTATATTATACCTTGAATATCCTTGGAGATTTTATTTTGTTTATACTTTTTTATTCACTTAATCTCATTTAATTGAAAACCCAAAATGAACTATCAATTTGAGTAGAGAGCATAGCCTTTTATAAAAAAAGGCTGTTTCGAAAATTATGAAATTTTCCCTATTCACATTTTTTAATACTTTGAATAAACAATAATGATGTGTAATCATAAAAATTGCAAATATTATGTTTTTTCTTTAGCAAATTTTATGATCTTTGAAGAAAATTTATTATCCCTTTTTTTAAAAAAAAAATAGCAATAAATTACATAACTTTATTGGTTTCATTCATCAGTTTTCGACATTTTTCAGGTAACTCCTTGAGTTTTTGTGTTCATATTCAATATAATAGCATCCTTCATAAAATACACCTCATATTCAGGTGGCGTCGATCATTTGGAAATTCTTTTTCTTACATTTGTTCTCAATGATTGTAAAAAATATAACCACTTGTAATTTGCTGACAATTGCTTATTTTTTATAACATAAGTCATAAATAATGTAGAATACAACTTTTATAAGGCTAGAGTAAAAAATTCTATTGCACTGAAGTCTTAATAAAAAAAAAAAATATATATTCGTTCATCTATAAAGGTTTTCTTAATTAATTTGCATAATTTTAATATACTATATTACCTTAAAAATTTCCATATTTTTCAGTGCGCCACCTAGCGTAATGTAGCTAAATCACACTACCCCTAATTGACCATTGATGCGTTTTCGCAACACCAATTTTTAGGAGCTTGGTGTTTCTATCTCCCTAAATTATTTGTCAACAAGTGAATAGTTTCATATTTTTTGATATCTTGGCTATCGTTTGAAAGGTTATTCAAGATATTTTGTAAAATTTTTCGAATGAATTTTAAAAAAAAGTCTATTTTATAGACCTTTTTTGATCCGCTCTACCGGGGGTAAAAATTCGTCGAAATTAATTTTTTTCTCTCAATTTATTTAGTTAACATTCCAAGCTAAATGTACATATATAAAACATTATCATTAATTTGAATTATGAATTATTACGGTATAGGTAAAGTTACTGATGCGAAAACGCAACAGTGTTTGGAAATGGGTTAAGAGTCTGTCAACGACTTCTTCAACGAATGTTAATTTTATGAGCAAAATTCAAAAATATACCACTTTTTGGAAATTAATTAATTTTTTTAACAAAATCTTAAAGCCATGGAAATCTTAAGTAACAGATTTTATGATGTAATAATTTTTTAAATCAGATAAGAAACAAAAATTTGCCAGAGAGTTAAAAAAAATAGCACCACTCCAGAGTGATCTTTGGGGCACTCCTTCTAGACTTAAAATTTAATACTTTTCCGTTACATCTGTTTGAAATATACAGCCTGTTTCTCTAAATGCGAATGAAAGTTTCGTTCGACTAAATGTATTGAGAACAGCAACGAAATTTTAAAATTATTTGTTACTTTCAATACATTTACTCGAACAAAACTTTCGTTGACATTCAGAGAAAGAGGCAGTAAATGTAAATCCAACAAGCTGTTTAGACGTTACAGGTTTATTTCTATGTCTATATAAAATTTGATATAAATCTTTTAATCCAAGCAGATTGGAAGTAAAAGATTTAGTTCCACAAAATTTTTCAATTGTGCCCCACTGTGCATTGGTAATACTAGACACTGGTGAATATGCTTTCATAGCAAATGTTGATTATTATGATATATGTATATTTGACGGGTTGTCATAAGGGAATAAATGATCCTGTTCTATATTCATTTATATCACATTTATAATTTTAATTGTTAGTTTGTGTTTTTTCCATCAAAAATATTGTTTACATTCGACTTTTATTCCTATAGCTTTCCTCTCTTTCGCTATGATCACTCACTATTTTTTTGTTTTTTATCAAAGACACAATTATTCATCATAAGCACCATTTTCATTTTCCGTTTTGATGACACCGCACACAGTAATAAAAACGATATAACCAGAAAAAATTCTCTATACTATAAACACTGCTGCTGCAACCCACACTTCAATTCACTGTAATAAATATTATGAACAACCAATACCATCCAACAAACACGATGAAAACACATTTTTGAAACAAATATTTCCTAACTGACAGCAAGAAGGGGAAAAAAGGCAAAATATACATTTATACAATAGACGGACATTAATACAAAACCACTAAAAATGTACAAAAAATCAACAAAATGAAAACAACGAAAAAAAATTAAATCAAATACATACCATTTACTTTAACTCTACACTCACTTAGTTGATAAAAAACGGAAATGTGACCATAAAAGCGGAAGCGAACATATATACAAAAAGCTGCATTTGTCAAAAAATGAGGAGACCAGGTCAAACTAAATTGTTAAAAATCTTATTGAAAATGAAAAATTTATAACATTTATTAATTATTGTTTAAATAATTCTAAAAATATAAATAATGTTCTAAATATTTTAAAACATTACAATTGGTCTCCTTTTTTATATCCTCCATCATAATCTAGTACAATTTCACTTTTTTTTTAACTTAAAAAAACAAAATGCAACAATTTAAATTCTTTACTGCCACAAAGTAAAAAAGACAATAAAACGGCATATAAATATCTTTTTTTTAATTTTTTTCTGTGCCACTATGCAATATTGCACACATATAAAATTGTTGATATGCTGTAACGGAAGTAATGTTTCAAATTTGGTTGTATTTGTATATGTTCATGTATTACATGGGTTTGTATGTTGATGCGATTTCATATATTGAGCTTCCTTTTAATAAATAATAAAAAAAAAAAAAAATAAGTTTGCTAAGTTTGGGTTAACGCGCTTTTTTTAGAGGGTTTACTTAACAAATATCAACATCATCACTGACATTATTCTAGCTTTTTTTATAAAGGTTTTATGAGTGAGTCTATATATGGACATTTTGCTGAACAGACAGACCGGAAGTAAAATGAAATTATTTATATTATTTTTTTTTGTGGAATTTGTGCAAAATTGTAGAAAAACTGTATAAATAAGAATGGACAAAAAAATCTAGATGAGATGAAATATGAATAGTCATACATTTACATTTCAAGTACTCCACTTACTTTTCAAAAAAGTATGATTTTTTAAATGTCAATCATTTTGGGCACAAGAAAATAAGCAAGGGTCAAATGTGTTTTACAAAATACAAACATAATATGATCAGAATATTTATAGAATTACGACAAAACAACTTGTATCAAATTTTTATATTTTCGAGAAAATCTAAAATTTTTTATAAAAATAGTAGATACATATTCTCTTATACGAATGAGAATACAACTTTTTTTTTACCAACAGTACCTCAGTTATCTCAGTACTTAACAAAGTATATACAAGTAGTCCGACTCTTTGGCAGGAGTACCTAACTCTAAGAGTGTGTTAGTAAAAAAGTACCTAACTCTAAGTATGTATTAGTAATAAAAAGTGTAATGTATTGGTGTTATTTTATTTTTCCAACATACACAGAGTTTTATAAAAATGGCTTAAATAACATTTTGTTTGAATTTTCAATACCAAAAATAGAAACTCTGTTCTACAAAATAATTTCTAAAGTGGTTTGTGCAAAATGGACCGAAATAAAATATAAAAGTGTTTTTATATGGTTTTAAAAAATTGTAAAATTATATGAGTAAGTGTAAAAACGCGCAAAAGTCCTTAATAATTTAAAAATTTCCATGTAAAAGTTTTGTGTTTTTGTTTTTTGTTTACAGTTCTCCCCATTCACACGGAACCTATACATGTGAGAGAGCAATATTAAAAATAGAGAGTCGGACTACTTTGTATACTTTGGTACTTAATATCTGACTGTATAAGAGTTTTTAAACCTGTTTAAAAGTTTTAAAAAATCTTATATTTTAATTCTCAATTTTTGAAAACTTTATAAAATAGTAGTTTTTAAAAATTATATAACAGTTTCTAGAATACTTTTAAAAAGTTTAAAACTTCTTGAAAGTTTGAAAAAATATTATTACAGTTTCAAAAAGAGAAAAAACAAAAACAACAGTTTTTTAAATATAAAACAGTTCAAAAATTTTTATAACAGTTTCAAAGAACTTTCTCACAATTTACCAAAAATCGTTTATAAAAAAATTAATTTTCTCAGTTTCAAAATTGCACATAATTTACAACAGGTTCAAAATTTAAGTGTTGATTGCAATAATAATAATAATAATAATAATAATAATAATAATAATAATAATAATAATAATAATAATAATAATAATAATAATAATAGTTGTGTTCTTAAAACTAATAACAGGGTGATAATAAAAATAAGGTGGTCAGCGTAGACAAGTTTCATAAAAACTGTATAACAGTTTGAAAACTTCACCTGTTTTAATTTTATAACATTCTTAAAACACTACTTAACAGTTTAAAAATACAAAAAAAAAAAAAAAAAACAGTAAAACAGTATCGAAATGTGTATAAATTTCTAAAAACCGTATAACGATTTCAGAACTTTGTAACAGCTTCACAAAACTGTAAGTTTTTTCTTTAACAGATTCAATAAAATATAACGCAGTTTAAACATTTTTATACCAAACTGTATTAAAATTTTTCAAAACTGACCTTAGAAACTGACCTAGAAATTTTATAACTGCTTTAAAGAACTTTATAACTGTTACGAAACTAAAATTTATAACAGATATAAAACTTTATGACAATAAATGTATAACAGTTTTAAAACTTCATTTCAATTTAAAAAGCTTATATAACAGTTTAAAAAGAGTATGAAAGTTTTTAACATTTTTTTATAACAGTTCTGAATAAATATAAAGTAGTTTAAAAATTTTATCATTATTGTAATAATTTTTTTTTTAGAATACAGAAAAAGATTTTAGTAGACACTAGCAGGATGGAATGCATTTTCTGATCCGCTACGATCTTCGTCAGCATCCATTTGTGCCTTTTAGTGCTAATCGTAAAGATCTTTCATTTAACTCACACTTTTGAAGAATTAGAATACGTAACTTCATCACTTTACATATTCTATATCCTTAAGTATTAAGTTGAAATAACTTTACAAAAGCTTTTTCTTATATTTATTGTATTCTACATTATTACAATGTTGTTTTACTGTATAAGAGTTTAACAAAATTTATTTCATCCTTTTTAAACTAATCTATTCAAATTCTCAATTTCTAAAAACTTTATAACAAAAAACTTTTTAAAGCCCGTATAATTGTTTCTAAAATATTTATAACTAGTTTGAAACTTTATGATAATTTTAAAAAATTTTCTAACAGTTTCAAAAAAATAAAAAGGATTTTTTTTACTTTTGACAGTTATGACTAAACCACTTAAAAATGTTTATAACAGTTTCAAAAATCTGCAAAACAATTTATTAAAACATTATTATGAAAAATTTTCCTTTTTAACAACTTCATAACAGTATAATATGTATAACAGCTTCAAAAAATATGCAACAAGTTAAAAATTTCATAAAATTTCAAAAGATTGTAGTTTCAAAAATTTTATATAAAATTGTACTTTTAATTAACAACAGTTTGAAAAAGCACCTTACAAATTTTTAAATATTTTTGAAAACTTTTTAATAGCTTTCAAGATTTGTATTACAGTTTCGATACTATATTTCTTGATTATGTATATCAGTTTCAAATTAGAATTGTTTATTAAGATATTAACATTTCTAAAAACTTCTTAATAGTTTTGAAGAATTGTATAACCCATTCTAGAATACAATATTAAAGTTTTAAAGCCAGTGGTAAAGAACTATATAACAGGTTTAAACATTAAACATGACAACTGTAAATTGATTTTATAAAAGCTAAATATAAATTCTATTATGGTTTTAGTGATTTTGCTAAAAAAAAATGATCTAAAGAAAAACCGTAATGCTCATAAACTCAAAATTGTATCAATAAATTATTAAAAATGATCAAAAAATCAAAAATATTTTTAAGGAAATGTTTATTACTTATCTGATCTAAAGAATACTTTAAATAATCATTAGCCGAAACTGTTCTTAAGTATAATCAATTTTGGGCTAAAGAAAATCTCTTACAATCATTAACTCAAAACTGTGCTAAAGAAATCATTAACGCTCATGAGCCCAAAACTTTTTTAAAGTAATATTTTAAGCTCATGAATACACAACTTGTCTTATGAAAATTTCTAACGATCATGAATTGAAAACATTGCTTTGCGAAAGAAAATCTTATTTTAATCGCTGATTGGATAAAAATTGTGTATGAATTTAAAAATGTTAAAAAAAAATCTCTAATGCTTCTGAACTCAAAACTGCTGTAGAGAAATTTCCTATTTCTATTTTTTTCCTATTTTTGAAATTAAAACAATGTAAAGGAGATTTCTAACTATTTTGAAAAAATTTTGTAGCAATCATAAGCTGAACAAACTTTTTATGAAGAAAATCTCTATTGCTTATGAGCTTTAATAATTTTATACAGAGGAAAACTAAATATTTTCTATAGAAAAATGTCTATAGAGAACATCTCTATGGCTTATGAGCTCTAAAATTTTCTATAAACAAAATCTCTATTGCTCTTGAGCTATAAATGTTTCCATACACATAGACAAAATATTGTTTGGATATCGCTTACCACCATATAAATTTAATAATATGAACCAATTTTATACACTCCCCGAAATATTTATAAGACCAAAATATTTTTTTATATTTCTATGGAACTACAAGTGCAATTCTAGAAATATTTGGCACACATATGAAGACAAGTAAGGCAGTTTTTATATGTAAAAAATGTTGGTTCCGTTACTTCTGTGCAAAAATAACGGGACTTTTACTTGAGCTTCGAACGAAATAATTATAAGAACAAATATGACGAAGTATTTTAAATATTTAAAAAAATTTAATATGTTTTCAAAATTTTTAATTTTTTGTTCGTATTATTAATAAAGGCTGTACTGAGTTAGATCAGAGTTAATTTTTGGTACAGTGGGACAAAAATTTTTTTTGATATAATCAATAAAAAGTAAAAAATAAGCCTAAAGGCTCAATTAAATTATATTTTTATTTATATATAAAAAAATCTACAGAAGAAATTGTGTTTATTATTGCTTTTGTAATTTTGGATTAAAGTAAGATCACAATATGTAAAATTAATTTAATTGTCTACGTAAAAAATGTATTTGTAGCCTAATATGTTTGAGATATGGAATGTCTTGTTGAGAATAAATCAGAAAATATTAATCATATTTCAATACGCCTTGGCCTATTTGGTAATCACAAGATAGTTTATAATTATTATTAGCTAATTTGATTCTACAAATATAGTAAACTCATTTTAGTAGGTCTAAAAACTGACGCAATTTAATGAATTCCATGGTAGGAATTATACTTATTGTTATTGGACTTTTATCTCAATTATTTTTCAATGAAAACCCCTGATTTTTAGTATTTACGCAATTTCTGATACAAAAATTAAAAATTGGATACAATTTATTTTAAAATAACCATAAATGAAGGTTAGATATTATATTACGTATATGCAATAACTTTCGGAGCTATTAAAGCAATAAAAAAAAAAATATTTTTACAAGATATATTTACTAAATATCTTTAGCATAGTTAGCAATTATTATGAATTAGCTTACAACTGACATTCTGGCCAATTTTTATTAAGACATGATAAATATTTTCTGATTTATTCTGAACAAGACACTATACTCAAAAACTTAAGGATAAAATTGATTTTTTACGTAGAAAAATACATTCTTTTTACATATTATGATACAAATATAGTCCAAAATTACAAGTACAGCAATAAACAGCATTTTTCCCATAATCTTTTTTAATATAAAAAGAAAAAAAAAAATAATTTAACTGACCCTTTGGGATTATTTTTTACATTTTATTGATTAAATCACAAAAATATATTTGTCCCACTGTACCAAAAATTAACTCTGATCTAACTCTGTACAACCTTTATTAATAATACGAACAAAAAATTTAAAAATTTTGAAAACATATTCCATTTTTTTAAATATTTAAAATACTTCGTCATGTTTTGTCTTATAATTATTTCCTTCGAAGCTCAAGTAAAAGTCCTGTTATTTTTCCACAGGAGTATCGGAACCAACTTTTTTTTACATATAAAAAACTGTCTTACTTGTCTTCATATGTGTGCCAAATATTTCTGGAATTGCACTTGTAGTTCCTTAGAAATATAAAAAACTATTCTGGTCTTATAAATATTTCGGGGAGTGTATTAGACTTTTTATAATTTTGTAAATATAAAACTATATATGTTCTTATATAGATACATATGTAGGTACTAATATTTAAATTAACGTTCCTGCGATAATATAATTGTTTAATAAAACCAATGCGTGATCTTTTTAAAATTAAAAAAATAACAATTCGTGAACGATAGTCAAATTTAGGACTTTTGTAATCGGTTTTATATCGAATATTTTAATTGTGGCAATCAATAAAATGATAAAAATAAATACTCGTATGTGAAACAAGTACTGAATGCTTAGTTGCAGTAAGTAATAATTTATTACAAACATTTATTGTAGAAAATCATTTCGGTTGTCTTAAAAGAAAAAGTTCGTCAAATTGGTTTTGACATTTCTTAAAAAAGTAATATAAAAATAAAAATTTTTTAAAAACAAAATTTAGTCACTCAAAACCAAAGGAATATACATTGCTTTGACCCATAGGAAGCAATAAATTGTATAAAGCAAAAGGAAGTTATTAAGAAGGGAATAAATAGCAAGTAATATTGACTAGCAAACAATTAAAGTTAGTTTTGAACCGACTTTATGAAAGTTGTGAGTAAAAACATATTTTTTCCTTTCAGGGACTCAATTAAATGAGGATCAACATAGAAAGGGTTTATAGCAGAAGTGAATGAAATTAGATACTTAAATATCAAATAATTTTATAAATAATGCCAAAAAATTCGGTAAACTCAACCACCTTCAATTCTCATATTTATGCTGAATATTAGTGTTGGTAACCAACAATATGATAGCTATAATCAATTTTAAACTGTAACCAATTATTTAGTTGCAGTAAATATAATTTAGTAAAAAAAAGTCGGTCATTACAACCAAATGCTAAATTTAAAAGATTCCTACTGAAAGAATTTTAATTTTAATGTCATTTAAAAAATAAAATGAAATAAAAAAAACCAAAATATGAAAATAAAAGTTCAAATAATTTTTGTATAAAATGTACAAAATTCTAAACACAAATAAGGCAGCACCAGATGCATTAAATCATATATTATAAAAGGATAAGTATTTTATTTATGATAAAGATACATATACATATGTTCTATATACTCATTAATGTCATTTGTTTAATTGCAACAGGCAAATATATAATATTTTTTTTTTTTTTTTTTTTCTATTATTCAAATTGGAAACAAATTTTGGTGATGTTGATTTGGCCGTATAAACTTGTACTATTTTTCAAGACATTGGGCGTATGGAAGAATAAAGTTGTTATTGTTTATAATTTGATTGCTGAAGTCATAAAAAATTATAAGAATTGTTTTCATTAACTTCTCCAACTCTCCACTACAGGAAACATTACTTGTATTAAAATTAGCTATACCCTTCACTACTATATGTAAAGTGGAAGCAGAATCATAATATTATGGACCTATACTTATGTAAGGTAAGTATATCACTCAACTTTAAATCGCTTATCGTCTGTTAATCAATGTAAAGACAGTTAATAATTTAAATCAATCTATAATCCATAACTTGAAGCGTGATTAAATTATTGCACACAGTTTTACAATAGTAATTTAAATCTGGACCATTTTCTATTTAAAATTCCTTGATATTGTATTTTTTAATTTATTTATGATTTTTTTATAATTATGAATGAAAACTGATTTAATTTTTTTCGTGTATTTTCAGAGAACTTTTAAATTAATGATGTTCGTTTTCTTAAAAGAAAAAGGTTTAAAGATGTCTAAATTCTTATATGTTAATATGTTTATGTATTTATTCTGTTTATAATTATTTAATATAGTTCCGAAATAATAAAAAATATATATTTTTTATTTGGGCAAGTCTAATATAAATATACCTATTACTCCAACCGAATTATTTTTATATACAGTTCCTATAATTATATTATTTGGCAATCCCAATCGAATTTGTAAGATAGCACTTAGAACCGACTAAATTCGATTGGCTAAAAATTCGGTTGCCACAACGAATCTGTTTTCTCTGTGTATGTGTGTTACATAATATTATAATAAATCAATTTTAAGTAAATATGTATATAAATATTATTTTATTTTCTTTCCAATCGAATAATTCGATTGTTAGGTCCAAATTTTTTAAGCAAACTTCAGTTATTTCTATTGTTATTTTCTATCATTCCTACTGAATTGTAAACACAGAAAAAAGATTGGTTAGAAAATAGTCACAATTATAAAAATTTAATAAAGTACATTAAAATTGTATTGTAACTATTCAAAATTTATAAAAATAATAGTAAATTGATCTATATTGTGGCGAAGTCATAATTGTAATTAAATTAGATTTCCAATTATTAATTGATCAGTCAATGTATGTACTGTAAAAATAAATTTAACAGTTTCGGCGGGCACAACCAAATTGTATTCATATTTTAATAATAAATATTGATGAATGCAATCGAAATTTGCTTGATGAGAAAAATAATATAAATTTAAAAATGTATTCTGTAACAATAATCAACAATTGGTCAAAAAATAAACAAAATTCGGCGTTCCCAACCAATAAAAGAAGTAATTTCCTTTTTTGACATTTTCGAAAAATTAAATAAAATTTAATTTATTATAAAAAGTTTATTAAAACAATTGCTTATTTTTTCTAATTAAATAAAAAAGACAGACTAACTTTATTTATGGTATTATAAAAAGGTGGTAAGTGTTTCATTGTCCATAAAATTGTGAAGTTAAAATTTTACATGTTTCTTTCTACAGAATAATAGAGCAGACGTCGCATAATTTTCAATATTCCAGACGACTTACTAATTGCAGCAAATATTTAGCAATTATTGTAAAAGTGAAACTTGAATTCTTAAAGAATTCCTTTCAGGTTGGGATCAGTGATGGTAAACCATACAACATTATGCACAACATAAGTGGATATACACGTGTGACTTTGCGGAAGAAAAATTTCATCGCTTAAACAAATCCAAAGTATATTATGAGGTTTGTGAAAAAGTTTCCATTTTAGTTCCATAAGAGCTTTTTAATTACATACATACATATTTTCTTTTAAGATTTTCCCGAAGTTTATCATATCAAACCTGATATAAGTAATTCCTATCCACATCTTTTTTATTAGATTATTGCAAAGTATGGTGAAGATTTTTAGAAAAATTCGGTATACGAAATAGGCTTGTCATTGCACAACTTCAAACACCAATGGTTTTATCAAAAGTAAGTCATTTAAAAGAATAAAAAATCTTGCAAAATTCGAAAACTGCCCAAAAATATTTTAAATTTTACCTATTCTTATAGGATAAAATGTGATTCAAATAGCGCAATCTTTTAAATATTCGTTGATTTGATAAATCAAGTTTTAATCGAGTTAATCATTTTACCATGGCCACCGATATATTGAAGCTAGTCACGAGTTTGAAGATATGGTATTTTATAACTCATAGCATCTTTTTATGCAGTTAAATTTGTATTCTTTATAAAATATTTGTATTCACTTTATGTCAAAAATTATAAATAATAAAATATATTTTTGTACTAAAAAGGATTCTTGGAATTAAATATTCAGTTGTTCTCACCGAATTACTTTATTAAAACAGTTGTTCCTACTATATTGTTCTAAACTTTCAATTATACTGACGAATATTTCGCTTGTTGGTTCCAATAATATGTCATAAGGAAACGAAATATTCGGTCGCCGCAATCGATTTTTAAGATATTACGTGCAACCGACCGAATTCGATTGGCAAAAAATTCGGTTGCCTATACTAATATGTTTTCTCTGTGTACTCTCTGTGTAGAGACAATCTTAATCTATTTTCTATAGAGAAAATTTCTCTTATAGTACGAAAGCATTAAAAGAGCTCAAGATAATGCCGTACATATATTTTTATAGAAAATCTCTCACTTAAAATAACTCAAAATTTTTATAAGAAATCAATCGCTTAAACAACGATGCTCAAAACTATTCTAAAGAAAAAACTTACAAGCTGTACAAAATCTTTTATACAGAAAATTTCTAACGTTCATAAGTAAAAAAATTTCTTCAAAGAAAACCGCTTTCTCGCATATGAGCTCTAAAAGCATTCTATAAAAAAAACCTGTATCGCTCTTGTCATCTGTTGCTTAAAAATGTTCCAACTAACGCTAAAAAAATTCTATATTTCTTATAACATAATAATATTTTTCAATAATTTTTAACAAGTTTTTTATTCTTTTCAGTACTTAATTAAATAATTAAGGTAGAATAAAAGTGATATTTATTGTTGTTGGGATAAGCATAAACCAGCACATCAAAACTTTTTTTCCAAATTTTAAAAAGCTAAAAATGTCTTATACAAGCGATAGCTTTTTCATATATGAAAAATATTTATTCATGAGCAATAGATTTCCTAAATTTCAACATATCCTATTAAAAATCTATCGATTAAAAATCTCCTATTTCATATAGAGTCATTCCATTTAAAACCAACCAGCTAATTTTGTCACCTCTTCCGAATTTGATAATATTTGGTGCAATTATTATTATTGTCAAAACTAAAACTAATTCAAAATTTCAGATAATTTCATCAAGTGGTTCGCGAAATATCGCGGTTGGAAAGTGCAAAATAGCTCAAAATGTGTACAAAGTTGCATACACAAAATTAAAAATATCTTTCGAAGTATTTATTATATAAGATTTATTTAGATGTCATATTAAAGGTATCAAAATTACCTTTAATATGACGTATAATATGATTTTTTTCTCAACATCAAATTGGTCCATATCTCGCGATTTTTCATTCACGGGCAAATATCTCGAAAAGTGGTATTTTTAAAAATTTAAAAAAAATATATGTTAATGTTTAAAATGTCTTCTAAAAGCGTGGTAAGTGGCATTCTGGGACTCGAAATATTTTAGGAGTTATAACAACAAATGTCATAAAAAATACGAAATATTTGTAGCAACTGGTATTGTTTTATTTGTAATAAAATTAGAAAATCGCAAATTTTTCCCAAAAATCATCCGAATTTAATAACATTCGACAAAAATATTATTATTGACGCTGGTAACCCAAATGCCAAGTTAAAGTTTGATAACCGCAATATTTCGCGATTTGTAATATCTCAAAAATGAGGAAAATTGCCTCTTTAAAAATACAAATATCTTCCAAAATATTTACGTTGCAACGTTCATTAAGGCAAATATTTAAAGCTGATGAAATTACCTTTAAAATGATACGTGAAACATGTTTTCATATTGAATTTTATTGATGGATAATTCGCGAATTAAATTTCGCGGACGCGTATTTCAAGAAGTGGTATTTTTAAATTCGTGAAATATATATATCGTCCATTCCATGAGAGATTTATAAAAAATGCCAATTTTTTTTACGGAGGGTCATCCGATTAAATATCTCCATTTTTATTCTTTTGAATTTTTAAAAATTCGCGAATTTATTCGCTATTTTGATTTTTCGAAAAGTCAAAAAAATCGCAAAAGTGTCTAACTTTAAACACCAATATCTCTAAAAGTTGTTAGCGGATTTTAATAATTTATATTGCATATTTAAGAAGAATATGTCCACTATAAATATAGTAATTTAAAAATAATATTACAATTTAAAAATGCATTCATAATGCAAATGCAATTTTAGGATGCATTTTTGAAAAATTTCTACCCTTTCGATTTAAAGTTTTTTTTTTTAATATGTTAAAAAGCAATATCTTTACTATAAAATGCAAAAATAACTGTTCTGGGACAATAAAATCTACTATTTTTAATATTTTTTTTAAAAAAATTTCATACATTTTTTCATACAAAAATTTAAATTTTTCAAAAAATTTTGATTTTAAACTTTTTTTGGTTATACTCTTTTAGTAATATGCAGCTTTAAGTGTTTATAACTCCTTAAGTAGACTTCGGATTTTATTGATTTAAAAACTAGTATAAAGTTTATTACTATAAATATTGTAAATTATATTGAGAGGGTATACATTTTTTAAAAATGTGTATTAAAATTGCATTTGCATTATGAATGCATTTTTAAATGATAATATTATTTTTAAATTACTACATTTATAGTGGACATATTCTTCTTAAATATGCAATTTAAATCATTAAAATCCGTTAACAACTTGGTGTTTAAAGTTAGACACCTTTGCGATTTTTTTGACTTTTCGAAAAATCAAAATAGCGAATAAATTCGCGAATTTTTCAAAATTCAAAAAAAAATAAAAATAGAGGTATTTAATTTGCTCCATAGGGTATGCGTATACCAAATATTATTAAAATCGGAAGACATACAAAATATTCTTGGGCTTTCTTTCATGGAATGGACGATATATATATATTTTGAATTAGTTTTAATTTTGACAAGAATAATAGTTGTACCAAATATCATTAAATTCGGAGAGGTAAAGTCAAAAGTTGTAATTTTTCGTGTTGGTTTTAAATGGAATGACTCTATACCTAATTTCTCATTTTTCAATCTACAAAATATTACTTAAAAAATTCCAAATTTCCTAAAGAAAGTCTGAATATTCTATACGGAGATAGTGGCGAGTCACGTACGCAACGGAAATATTAGCGGAAAACGAATATTCTAGGTGACGTTTTTTAATTTGATAAATGGACTTATAATGTATAGGAAAGGGACAACCATAGGTTTCACTCGCTAATCATTTTCTAGAGCTTTGGGAAAAACCGAGTAGTAGTAGTTGAGAATATAAATAGGGAGCAAAGAGTATTTTGAGTCAGTTGAAGTAGAGTTGAAGTAAAGTTGAAGAATAGTTGCAGAAGAGTTGTGCTAAAGTTGAAGTTAGTTGCGGAAGAGTTGATCTAAAGTTGAAGTTAGTTGCAGAGTAGTTGTGCTAAAGTTGAAGTGAGTTGCAGTAGAGTTGCGCTAAAGTTAAAGTAAGTTGTAGTTGAAGTTAAAAGTTGCTTAAAAGTTGAAGTTGTGTTAAAACCAGCGGCAGCTATACTCTAATAAATTGTTAAATTAAAGTGAAGTGAATATTTTAATTTTAAGTTTAATAATATAAAATAAACTTGATACACAATTATTTATTCATTAAAATAAAATTGTGTTTCATTGATTTATTCGAATAAAGCCACCAAGCTTTAATCGCAGGGATTTATTTAAAAAAAATCCCACATTCATTTTTCCATCTTTGCATATGAATAATATTCATGTATTTCATTCAACAAAATATCACTCATATGTTTAGTTGTTTTATACATTAAGCAAATTAAATTTTAACTTCAAACAATTTTTCTTTCAACGAAACGAATTTTAAATATGCTTTTAAGTAATAAATTAACAAGAACCTGTAAAATGAGAAAAAAAAAGTAACAAAAAATATTAATTTATTTTTTTCTTGGCTTTTAAGAAAGTAAATAATGTATTTCTTTTTATATAGGCTTCATTTCTCCTTAGAAGACATTTATCTGCATTTTATATTTGTATAAAACTAATGAAGCATTAAAAAATTTTTGAATTTGTTCTTATTACATTACTACAACCACTCCCTCCTCAAAGCTCTTAAAGTCCTTGCATATGACATTTCGTTTAATATAACAAAAGAGATGACTTTTCTTTTTTCTATTTATTAAGACATATTATAGCTCAATGAAGAAAAAGAAAACTGGCAAAGGAAATGAAAATGTATTTTAAAAATACAAAAAAATAAATTAAATACCTTTTAGCAATTAATCAGCTTAAGTTTAATGGACAAATATTTCAATAGAATTGTAATATTATTTTCAATTTCTTTTATGAATTTAATCTAGAGATAAAAAGAGCAGTTTGAGAAATTAAATAAATATAAAAAGGGAGAGAGGAAAGTAAACGATTTTCATAATTTAAATTCATTTCCTTTTTAAATTGGGTATGAATTAATTTGGGATTTATTTTATAATAAGTATTGTTTTTGATTTAAAATCCTCTCATATTTTTAAAGCAATTAATTTTTTGCTAACTTATTAAATATGTTGATATTTTATAAAATATTCCTTTAAATTTCCTTTATCACTTTAATAATTCATTTACAGTAAATTAAAATTTATATATCAATTTTCCAAATTTTAAGTAAAATATTTAATGGATATAAAATTAAAATACAACTTAACTAGTATAATAATAAATAAATTATGTGACCAAAATTTTAACTTATTCCAAACTCCTGCACCCACATTAGCATATAGAAATTAACCCGCTATTTATTCATTGTAATTGCTAAATTTACATTTTAGTTGTAGCAGCTTTAGCTATTTAAATGCTACAATAATAACAACAATATTATTTATTTTCCATTTACCTAAGGTTTGTTTAGATGGCCCAGACATTTAAAGTATTTAAATTACTATAACAGATGTTATTATTGTTTTTCTAAATAGCTTATAAAATGTCATTAAATGTTAAATTTAATTTGTTGTAAATAAATGAATGAATTGGTAAAACAGGGAATATATGTAAATGCAGCTAATTTAAATTTTAGTTAAAAGGCTCGTTTTAAGGCGGTATGCAAAAGGGTCCTAATATAATTGTTTGTACACTAAAATATTGAAAGACAACAATGCATAAAAGTGGATTAATTAAAATGTTTTGATATCAAAACTACAATATTTTAAAATACGTATTTTTCCTTTATGATATAATATATATTATAACACCAGACTAAAGACTAATTTTGTGACATCTTTACGGAAGATTACAATACGCAGCATACTTTAAGGCAAATTTAAAAACGAATTTACGTCTTTTACACAAAATCGTGTGGTTTCACAGTGCGGTAAAAAGCAAATTTTTTGGTAATAAATATGTAGCTCCTAAACTACTACCCGGATCGAATTGAAAAATATGGAAGAGTTGTAAAGAAGTTCAGAAAATCATAACTTCTTGAATTAAGTCCGTTTTCAAAGATTTTTATATTTCTGTAAAGTGCTTGACAATATAAAGAAAAAAATCTTACGTTATATCTTACAGTTAAAAATATATTTATACTTAAATTTTGAATTTTTTATTTTTCGCCTCAACTTTTCGTATTTCGGAATAAACAACTCTGAAATTAATACGAAAAGTAGCAATTTGTTATAAAAATATAATACTAAGGAATGAGATCGAAAAATTCTTAACATAAATAATATTCAATAACTTGGAAACGGTTGATCTTAGAGTTTCAATTATTTTTTTAATCATTTGATAATTTAGCACAGATCACAGAAATATATAATTTTTATGGTTCTAACTACTAATTATAAAATTGTGGACCATTTTTGAAAACCGTTACTTTGGAGATTTGATAGTTGCTTCAGTCACTTTTTTGGAACAGTGTGCACATCTTCTGTTAAAATCTTCGGTATTTTGGGACACCATTTTTGTGCTCTTGAATCCACTTTTCACAAGAGCTCAATATCTCTCCACTGGTCTAAGCTATGGACAATTTTGAAAATTTACCTCTTTTGTTACTAAAACTATGTTATTGATTTGGTACCATTCCAGAGCTTTCTTACCGTAGTGACATGATACCAAATGGGTCCAAAAATATGTGGACACGTTGTGCTTTCTTAAGAAAAGAAGAAGTCTTTTTTGCAAATATTCCTTTATGCATATTTTGGTATTTATAGATCCGAATGTATCAAATGACTTTCCTATTTTGCCGCAATTGCAAAAATTTTGTCATGCCATGAATTTTGTAAGAAATTATTGCTGCTTTTGGGTCTTCAACTTATCTCCAACATTGCTTCGAGCATTAGCAATAACAATTTTTGAGATACAAGCTGCGAAGATTCTGCCAGCACCTACGTTTCTACGTCAATTATACAGCTTGAGTATTTTTGTATGAAATTTGGTTTTAAATTCCGAGACCTTTTTTTGGTTTGTATTTTTTTTTTTTTTTTTTTTGTAGAATTCCAGTTTGGAATTTTTTGAACTTTATATGTTATCAACTTTCCCATTAGCTTTAATTTTTCGTACCAAATAGTCGAAGCACTGAGAAAACTGAGCTGATTTTCTACCAGATGTGTTTAGAGTTCCTTTCAATATGCCTTAAATTTTCTGGCCTTCCCAATATCATGTGGTCCTTTTTTCTTACCGAACTAGGTTTCACATCAATAGTCAAATTCTCCTGATACTGTTTAATAACAGTAGAAATGGTTTTACGGACGACATTTAATTCTGTGGCCAATTATTTGTAAGACCTATTTGGATTTTTTGAAATTTTTTAATAACTTGTAGGACGTAAATCTTTTTCGTCACTTATTTTGATGAAAATAAGGACAAATTAACATGGTTGTTATTAAAAATAATAACTGAAGTATTTTTCCATGATAACTAGATCAAAAAAAATTTGGAATATTGATTCCGAAAAAAGTTATGAGGCAAAATGTGTGTTAAGATTTTTTTGATCTCACTCCTTATTCTCTTCAAAGATGTTTTAATAAGAAAAAATTTATTTGATTTAGGTTTGCACCCTACATCCAGCATTGGGCAAAATGCTAAACTTCAGAAAAAAATTATAATTTTTGTCGATTAATAAAAAATGTCTACCGAGTTTTTTTTTTTTTTTAATTTATTGACGGTATTTAGTCAAGAAATATATTGAAATAAATTTTGCTTTAAATTGCTTCCCGTCCATCTGAGAACGAGTGCAGGAGGCTCTGCGAACTGTGGTCCCAGGAAATATGCCCCACAACTCTAAACGAAAAATGGCCCCAATTACATGGGATACAACAACACGCAATTATGGGGCAAAATTTCATCGTTTTTTTTTTTTTTTTTTTTTTTATTGAAATCTTTAATAATCGTTTTCATGATTTTTTGGGGCGAATTTGCACCAAATTGGAATGAAAAATTGCCCTAAAATGATCAAATGAAAAAAAAAGCCCCATCAAAAAGTTTTATTTGTATTTTAGTGCTATTTTTCATTCAATGATTTTTTTTAAAAAATTTCATATTTCGAAGGATCGTCTGTCAAAGAACTTTCCGTACGGCTTGTAGTAGCGAAGACAAATTTTCTTATTGTATTTTCTGAATTTAGAAATATATCAAATTAATTAAGAAAAATATTTTGACCTTCATTTTCTTATGAGAATGTTCCACTTGTTAAGAAAAAAAATAATGAAATAAGTCTCTTTTAAAATTTGTGTTTGAACTTTTTTAAATTTTTAAAGAATTAAAAAATTATTTTATTTTTGTTGGATATTTCATTTTATAATTTCTAAATGAAAAACTTTATGAAATAATACTTTCGTTTCATTTAAAAAGCTAATAATTTCAAAAAAAAAAAAAAATTTAAGAATATTATTTTGAAATAATTCTCTTAAATACTTGAAAAATCTAATTTTTCAGGAAGAATTATAAAATATTTTTTCATTAATAAAATTTGTTCTGCGTTGCCGGACTTCGGCCGGGCTTAAGGACTTTCTCCTATGGATATGTCGAATACCGGCTTCGCTAAACAAGCTTTTTTTTTAATGTAAAAATATGTTTAAGGTTCCACCTTTTTGATAAAAATTATAACTTCTTCCTACTTATGAAAAATGCCCCATTAATTGTGTCATTTCTAGTTTCGGTTTAGGGTAATATTTCATTTTTGTTAGGGATAACTTTTCGTTATGAAAATGTGTCCCAATAATTGGGCCAATTTTTCATTTCAAGTTTGAAGCAATATTGTTTTTTTTTTTTTTTGGTTATATTTCCAAAAACTTTGGGGAAATGATTCATTATGAAAAAGTGCCCCGTTAATTGGGACCTTTTTTCGTTTAGTGTTTTGGGGCCAAATTTCCTGGGGCCACAGCTTGCAGAGCCATGCAAGAAAGCTAATTTTATGAAAAAAGTAATAGCGTTTTTTAAACGGTTTTTTTTTAATAGCACAAAGAATCATATTAACATAATACTTTCACTATTATTTCTTATAAATTGTACAAAGCAAATATCAATCTTTAATTGCTGAAATAATCATATAACCCTTATGTTGACCACCGCATACTCGGGTATACTTTTCATTTTTAAATTAGCATATTCTGAGTTTTGGTTGTCATATTAACTTGGAAATTTAGGTGTTTGTGAACAATATTGTTAGCTATGATATACTGAAGAAAAAAAAGCTTTTATAACCAAAGTCATAAGCATTTTTGTGATGAAACCTCTTACGTTTACAACCAGCATACCCAGGTATGTATAGAGCAATTTATAAAAATGTTCTATCGAATACAAGTAAAATATTAATTATATTTAATTTTTTATAAATATTAGATACACTAGATTATAATAAATATAACAAAAATTTGTATTTTAGGCTGCGCATTCCTTACATTCCGTAATATCTTCTACATACTGGTTTATGGCATTTTCTACATGCCTTTCGTGTTGGTCTTCTTCTAGAACACATAAAACAACTAACTTTATTCTTCATTCTTCCGCTAATGTCTCGAACTTCTTGGTTTCGGATAAAAAAAATCATACCTTCATCCAACCTTCCACTTCTAGGAAAAAATGTAGCATAATTTGTACGTTTTGCGAACTTTTTTTTTAATTTCCTCTATAGTTGGTTATTCGCTCAGCTGCAGCAGAAATAATCTTCTGCGATTTATTGAGGTTTTTAATTGTGAATTGTTTTCTATATATATAATATTTGTAGAATAAGCAGCCACATCCAAAATGTTTTAAAAAAGTTAAAGACCATTGGTTAGTTCTGCTTTTTTTTTTTTTTCTTGAATATTCACCAAGACATTTATCCATGTTGTCTACTCACTCTTCCTTTGCTTCTATTGTAATCTAATATTGTTCGTGGTTTCCTTTTTGAACCCTTAATTTCAACTTTATAATGTGATATAGAAAGCAGTACAACCGACTTGTTCTTTTTTGAAACGTATGAACACATGCTTATGTTATTAGTAAAGCCGAATAAGAAGAAGTTATCATATACCAACTTACGCCAACTTTCGCGAAACAGACTACAACATAAATCTTTGACCAAGCGCTCACCTAGGTTTCTTTCTCGTTCTCCAGAAAATGCCATCTCTTCCAGTATATGTATTCATTGAGGCTTCAAGTGCATCTACATCTATTTCTTCATCCGAATCAGTGTCATATGTAGGATCATATTCTGGTAACTGTATTTTCTCTGCATCTGAATTATTTACATTTCCCACGCAATCTTCAGCATCTTCATCTATCGATAAATTTTCCTGCTCATCCTCACTTTCGGTATGCATAAGTTTCTCCACCATTCGACTTGTGTACTCTTCTTTATCTTCAAAGTTGCTTTAGTTTTAAATGATAGGAAAACCAACAAGGAGGTGCATCTCAAAAGTACCATTTTATTTGAATTGGAAAAACTCAAAGATAGTTCAAAATCAATGAAACCTATTTTAGTCTTGTGCTTGCATTTTTATTATCATTCAGTCAAGATTATGTAAAACGGTTATATAATAATTAGCAAATTATCAGGTACTTAACAAAGGTCAATGAATCAATTGCAGAGGTTTTTAAATGCACATGGAACAAATAAAACCGTTATACTTTCGAATGAAGGGAAAACCCTATTATATTTGAAAAAAAAAAAAAAAAAAAAAAAAAAAAAACTCAAAGGTACTTAAAAACCCTTTTAGATCTTTCTTTTTGTATTTTTAGTAACACTCAGTCAAAATTAGGTAAAAACTATTATATAATTAGCAAATAATCATAAAAATTTAAAAATATCATAAAAACACTTAAAAAAGTGTTAAAAAATCACATAGAAATAACTTCCATTAGTAAAATCTACAGGTACTTTACAAAGATCAATAAATGAATTGGAAACCCAATTTGAATGCACTAGGAACAAATAAAATCGTTATACTTTCGAATGATGATTTTATTTGAGTGGGAAAAACTCAAAGGTTCTTAAAAACCCTTTTAGATATTTTTAGCTGATAATAAAAATTTTAAATTCCAAAATTCCTTACTTAATTACCTACCGTTTAATGTATATCACGTCGATGTCAGGAAACCAGACTTGGGATAGCATTTGCACACACTTTCATATAACACTGGTCAACAAAAAATATCTCCCCCATAGGGGAATAGTTGACTTCATGTATTTTGATGTGCTAAACACGAATCTGCTTTCAGTTTTTTTCCATCAGCTCAGGATTTTTTTTATGGGCGTGTCTAATATTTTGCCCATAGTAAGGCCATTGTTCTAGTATATTTCCTTATAACTCAAGAACGGTGTGTACGATTGATCAAAGTGATACACCAAAAGATGCAGACTAAAAATATCTTCAAATTTCCCAAACTTAATTTTTTTATGAGCTCAACAGTTTCGGAGTTATTTTGAAATAAGTGTCCGAAAAGAATATTAAGAATAAGAAAACATCTAAAATGTTACAGTTTATCATCTTCATCTTAAAGCTGAAATAGAATAAGGTATGTATCATAAAAATTGATGCATAAATATTGATTTTATTCACAGTTACATACAATTGTGAAGAAATACAGTGATGGCCAAACAATTTTTTTTTTTTTTTTTCTTGAAACAAAAATAGGTGGACTAGGTGGATTCTGACGAGTTGAACAAGAATCTGCATTCACTTTTTTTCTGTCGGATTCTGATTTTTTTTTTAATGTGCATGAATAATATCATCACCTTATTCAACGGATGCACTATAAAATTCGAGAATGGTTTGTCGAACTTAGGCTATAACTAAAGAACCCTTTACACGATTTTGATAAGTGATACATCTAAAGATGCCTTCAAGGTGTGTCAACAATATTCATCATTCGCTCAAGAATTTGAGAGTTATGGATCAGAATTTTCACCACTTTTCAAAAAAATAAATTTTAAAAACTTTCGGTACTAATTATCGAATATTTACGGAAATATTAACTAGACAAACAATAATATAAATTCAGCTCAAAGACAATTTAGGTCGCTATATAACAAAGTTCAATTTATCTTAATTGGACAAACTGTTCTCGAGTTATACAAGTGTGACTGCCTAAAGGCGTGGTCATAGTAGTCATGCCCATAAAAAGAAGTCAATGCGTGATAGAAAAAAAGTAAAAGCTGATTCTTATTTAGCACGTTAAATTCCACATATTTTTTTTATTTAAGACGAAAAAAAAAAAAAAATTTTTTTTGCCCACTAGTGTATTTCCACTTAGCTATAGTTATGCATGGGTATCCAAACTTAACTGTGAATCCAATCAAGATTTGTGCATCAATTTTTACAATATATGGCTTTATTTACTCGCAGTTTTGCCAGCTTTGAGATAAAGGTGTTAAACTTAAATATTTTTGATGCTTTCACTTTAAAAAAAAAAGTTTTAGTAAAAAAAAAATCTTGAATTTTGCATGAAAAATTTTTTTTCTGACACCTTTTTCGAAATATTTCCTAAACTATTGAGCGGAAAAAACTTGGTAGTAAAGCAACTTAAAGCCAATGTTATTCCACATATTTTGGTGTACTATTTTTATAAATCGTGCATACCGTTCTCGAGTTATAACGAAATATACTCGAGTAATCGGCTTATTTAGGGCGCAATATTAGACACGCCCATAAAAGAAAATCCCGATCCGATGGAAAAAAACTGAAAGCAGATTCGAGTTTAGCATGCAGAATTCCATCTAGTCTACATATATATATATATATATATATATATTTTTTTTTTTTTTTGAAGAAGCTAAAAAAAAATTTTTTTCGACCAGTTTAATTAGCGTAAATATTTGTACAAATTTTCCAAAGAACTCGATTTATGCAAAAATTGTATCTAATTTCGAAAATTTTCACCAAATTTCAAATTTAGATAATCGAAAAATATTTGTTAATGATTGTCAATGACTAAAATTGATATTACAGCGGCATTTATCTGCAAACTTATTTCGCTGGCTGACAACTATCGCGAAGTATAAATGATGTTAATATTGATGTCAAATGAAAGTATTTCATTAGCTTAGTACTAAAATTGAGATTGCGTCCAAATATTTTAAGGACTTATAATTGTATAGACCAAGAAATATGTTCTTAAACTCAGGAGTCAACCTCACAAATTTCGCATTAAATAAATTAATTTTTGATGTAAAACTTATTATCAAATAATAAACAAATTAAAAATGTTGGCTTAATATCTCCATAATTGTTGGCTGTATTAAATAGTTATGTAAAAACGAATTGAATATTATTATTATTATAAAATTTTTTGGGATGCATTTTTTTTATTTTGTACAAAATCAGAGAAGTCGTTTTCGAGATATGCTTCAATATTAATAATTTTACAAATCGCGATTAATCGCGAGAACGAGAGCCAATTAAAAAAATATTGGATTAGAGGTTTAGTACTTATTAATACCGTGTATCCGAATTGATTAAGAAATCCTGTGCCGCAGAATCGACGTTTCCCTGTGTTATTCGTTAAATTTTTTCTCATTTTGTAACTCTGTATAATTTATTCTAACTACTAATAATACTGACAATAAGAATAAGAGAGAAACTAAGAAATGTTGCCTACGTACACAAAAAACAGTTATTAGTTAATTAGACACTAAATAATTTTTGATTATGATTTTGTTAATAAATACTTTAAGAGTTAAATTATTTATTAGCTAGTATGTGTATTAAACATAAATTATTATTATTTTTTTTTTTTTTTTTAATACTGTTGTTAAAGTTAAACTTCTTTTGACATCACAGCTAATTAAGATAAAATACATAAATAATAAATGGCATTTACGATATCATTTTTAAAAATATTTATCTGTTAAAATTTTCGCTACAAAAAAACAAAAATTTAAATATTGTAAACTAGTGTAATTGAGAATAATTACATATATGTATATGTATGTATTTCAATAACAATACTTAAAAATATATTTTTATATTGATTCAGAAATGCTAGGAGCTTCTAAGATAAAAAGGCTTCCTCTCATGATATACAAATTTATTGTAAATAATACAAACAATTTCCAATAACTGCTCTTTGTTATATTATATATTTCGCATATCACTGACATCCTAAAAGTATGCCATTGTTAAAATCAAACAAAGAACATCGGTATATGTTAGTAAATAATTGATTATAATTTTTCATTATCACACAAATAAAATAATTGTAACTGTCATTCAAATACAAAAAGAAGTCAAAATTACTGTAAAATATTTATAAAAAACAATATCTACCTTAAACAAATCAAAATTGTTTTGCAAATGTTAGACTTGCCATAAATATAAAAATTTAATAAAATTACTTTTGTCTTGTTTTGAAAAAGGAATAAACCTCTAAAAATATTCATACAAATTCCTGGAAATAGAAATCAGTTATTATCAGTCGTTGTAAAAAAAATCTATACAGATTCCTTTAATTTCCTCAATACAAAAGTAAAAAAAAAAATCAAGACAAGTCAAAAAGTTACACGTGTTGTGCAAAAAGAAAAAAATAAATAAATAACAAGATGAAGGAAAATTTTCTTGCCATCTAGCCTTCTTATAACTAAATAAAAAAAGGCTACAAGTTCAAATGTTGTTTTGCTTCGTTATTTTCTCATACCTTGAATAATGTATTTGTAAACAATTTAACTAATATTTTATTCATTATATTCACAAAATTACCTTAAACGTAAGTAAACAAAATGCAAAAACAGAAAAAAAGTATAGGGAAGAAACATCAGAAATGTATTAACAACAAATTGTTTGTGAAAGTTTTCTCTTCTGAAGTGTAATTGTAATTGTTATAAGGGTTGTTTTAATGGCTTCAAATCTGTTAAATTAACTTATAATTTTTTTTGCAGCCATAATTGACAGTTTGTTGTGTTCGCAAAATGTAATAAAATATTAAAATTTCATTTGCTTCTGATAATAATAACAAGTAATGGCTGTGAATAGTTTATTAAGTATATTAAAGAAAGAATATTTTTAATTAAATTAATATTTTTGCTTTGTGTTGAATATAAGGAGTATGAAGGATTTTTGATATAAATATTAATCATACGCAAGTGGGGCCTTTTTAAAATTAAACTAAGTGTATTAAAAATGTATGTACAGAAACTCTATTAGGATTTTGTCATTGATAAAAGGAAAAAAAAAAATACCATCTTTCCGTTGAGTATTGAGAAGTCTTGAATTGGGCTAGCAAGGGCAACATTATTGAGCTTATCGTAGCAATTGACCTAAAAGATTTTTGTATAATTTAAAAAAAAAAAAACATAATTTTTCATTAAGGATTTTATTAATATTTCAACCTTATTAAAATAAGGCAAAACTGATGTTTATCAACCGCGTCGAAATTTGATTCCCCATTTTTTCTGTATCTAATAAAAACGTATTGATCTTCTATTTTCTTACCAATCTAATTCTAGATATTATTTGTTCAGAAATTTTCAAAATTATCATATAGATCACTGACCGCCAAAATATCGTAACCGCCAACATTTTCGAAATTCGTGTTTTGTTGAAAATCTAAGATTTTGAATAATTTATATTGTATGTCAAAATTTCATCGACGTATCAAATGTTATTTGAGATTTATAGGAAAGTAATTTTATAATAAGTGATATTTTTCATACATATAACAATGTGCAAAGAATAACAAAAATGCTTCTTCTATAATGTTTTGTTTTCTGCACTTATGACATTTTCTCGGTTAGTGCTTTCATAAAAAATATTGTTTTTATAACATATTTTATATTATATTGGATTTTCAATCCAATAATATCTGTTGAAACATTCGTAGATCCTATAACTACAGCTCAAGACCAGAAGGCCGAAAAGGATATTGTTTGATGGCATATTGTGTTAATAAGACGAACTCTGAATCTCCATAGGAAACTTAAAACTTGTTTTGGATACTGAATTTCAACAAACACTACCTCTGCTAGATACTTAAACTTCTCTTCAAAAAGCAAAAAGAATATTAGACAGGTACCTAGGATCATTAGTGAAGAAATGAAAAAATGAGCACTAATGAAATTCAGCCTTATAAATCGTACTGACCTAATGAAAAATTTCCAAGTCTCCTCCAACATGGATGTGATCATATCCCAATAATCTAGGTTCTTTAGATCTACTATATTGGCTTGCCATATGTCTTAAATCTCTTGCGAGGTGAAAATGGTCTTTATAAACAAGGCTGGTTGCAAATCGCAACAATTGCCAAAATCATATAGACCAATAAGCCTAAACTCTATTGGCTAGTTATATTAGGGAAACCTATCTTGATGGAACCTATACAACGATTTCAATTTACTTATCAGTTGAGCAAAACTACGGTAATAGAAAAGTCTCTGAGTGCTAAACAATAAAGAACACTCGAAAAGAAAGATGTTGGTATTATCTTGAGAAACTGGATTAGGGAAATTAGGACATTAAGAGTTATTTAGTTGTCTCTGTGAATCATCGAAGTCCATTAGGGCTACTAAAAGCAGTCAACAAGGTGGCTTTATATCGCCTGTTCTATGCCCATTGGTCATTGATGATCTTTTGGAGAAGTTTAATAATATAGGTTTTCGTAGTTTTTATTTTACTCATTTCGGTAGTTGAATGGGAGGAAGCCACTATTGACTATTATCCCTACAAATACCACCCATATTAATATATATCAATCTACTTGGAATCATTAGCCGAGTCGATTTAACGATGCCCGCCCGACCGTTCCGTTCATGTTAATATTGTAATCAAACTACAGGTCGCAATGCCATATATAGCCCAAGGACGAACCCTATAGAAATTGGTTAAAATGTATCCATTATTTCACTTATTTCACATACAAATGTCCTACCGGAATAAGGGCTTAATAGTTAGATGCCTCAAATATTGAAATATTTCAATGTAATTGTAAATCTGTGTGTAAAATTTTATGAAAATCGGTCCAAAAAAGTGACCATAGGCCCCATATAAATGTCTTTTTAGAAAATCACTTTAACGTGAATGAATTCCATACAAGTCTTAAACTATGTTCACATTTGTCAAATATTTGACCAAATTTGCGTAACCACTAGTTTTACAAAAACAAAAAAAAAAAAAAAAAAAATTTGTTTGCCATTGCTTGATCTTGGAAATGTTTTGTTAGAGAAAACATCTTCAAATAAGAATCAGTAAAATGTTAGCTATAATATCTGATAAGTAACAAATATTTTTCCATTAAAATTTAGAAGTTAAAAAATATTAGTGTGGTTACGACACTTTGGTCAAATATTTGTAAAGTTATTATTTAACAATAACGTTTATATAAGAAGAAACCACAGTACAAAAAATACAAAATTTGTTTATACCCAAGGCTGGTTGCAAATCGCAACAGTTGCCAAAATCATATAGACTAAACTCTATTGGCTAGTTATATTAGGGAAACCTATCTTGAGCATAGCTCAAGATTTTAGTAGCAACATAATGTAATGATTACAAATCAATTGTGTAAAGAAATATACATTACACTTAATACAATTATCAGTCTATATGCATGTAGATGCAGGTCCTTTATGGACCCCTCCCTGAATTTTGATGCATATACAAAATGCTGTAGGGTATTAAATGGCCGGGCTTGACCGAATATATCTTTCTTACTAGTTTTAAAATTACAACCAGTAAGTTGTTCACAAAGGTTACATGAACAGACAACCAGCCAGCCGACCAAGTGGGCAGAAGGACATCGTTAAATTGACCTGTGGTGGTGTAAGGTAATAAAAAGAAATGTATAGGAGAGATAGTTAGGATTAAAGTAACTATCTAGCCATTTGTACAAATAAAAGTTTACAGATATCGTTTACGGTTATGATAAAAGGTAATTTTAAAACAAATTTATAATATATAATAAAGCTTTTTGAATTCAGTTGTAATTTTATTTCACATTTCCAAGATAGTGCGAAAATATTATTGTAAGTTGCTTCGGAGGACTCAGCAAAATCTTGCCCGACCATAAATCATTTTAGTTTTTTTCATGTTTACCTTTCATAGCACCTGATTTTACATTATGCTAAAATATTTTAATTTACAAAATATATTTATTAAAACTGCTGTTTTTAGTTTTCTTTTAAATAAAGTGATTTGTTTTCTACAAAGTATAGCATAAGCAAATTTGAATTCAAACCAACTATATATATTTTTGAATACAATCTCATTTAAAAACATATTTTTTGTGCCCTAAATACACCTTATTTTTAATAATATTACTCATACGTTATGAGGTTTTCAAATAATTTGGCTTTGTTTGTTTTGCTAATAAAATGAAAACAAAAGAAATCTTTGATTATTGAAAACAAAAGAAAAATACTTTATGACTTTATTTTGCTTACAGAAATATATAAATTTTATGATCAATTTCCCAAAATGGTTTTTTCTTACATAAACAATTTTTCATTTTAAATATAAAAGTAAAAATATTATTGAAATATTTAAGGGTTATAGCAATATGTCAATAATATTTAACAAAAACTGATTTGCATACATTTACAACATATTTGTATTTTGTATTAAATGAAAGTATTACAATTTTGTGTTATTTTTCCAAAAAATAACAACACAAACATGTGACATTTTAAGACCTTCAGTTTTTTTGTTAAGGGTTTTCTCCAATAATTTATATTTCTCTGCATGTTTTTACTTTTTTTTTTTTTTTTTGTATTTTTGTAAAATAAAGAATTCAATTTTTATGACAAAAACAATAAAGCATTTTTTCTAATTTGATACAAATTTTACCATATGTTTGTTTCTTTTTATTTATTATGTCAGTTTCATGTCGGTACTAAAGTATTACATTTGTATATTGAATTTTAATTTATTTTTGTAAAAAAAATGCTTATGTGCAGAGATTTTTTTGTACCTTTTATTGTAGGGGATTATAAAGGAAATAAAGTTTTTGAAAAGACTTGTAACTTAGGATATAAAACATCAGTATATTTAGAAATTTTAATTTGCTAAAATTTTGGTTAAGAAATATTTTATGAGTTTTATGTTTATGTTTCTATAAGTTTGAAAGACGTTTTCGCACTTTGTCGTTTTTGAATTAAAACTAATATTTTCTATTATATAAAATAGAACCAAAATTCCTGTATAACCAAAAAAAAATTCCAAAATTGAGAGGAAATTAAAGAACAAGTAAAATTCCTACTTTATGTACCTCCTTCAAAAGTCTCCATTGCCTGTTAAAATATTTTATTGACTTGTTTTAATTATAATTTATTATGCAGAAAAATGTTGCAAAATAAAATCCCTTTTTTATTATTTATATATATTTTCATTATTTAGTAATAAATTAAAAACACAAATATGCTTTTACAGCAAAAATTTATTTTCAATGCTATTTTTTAAATTTCTATCTTAGTTTGAAAAAATTGGTTATAAAAAATCACGTATAAAATAAAAACGTCAATTATATATAAATATTTAGCATATGTTAGGTATTATATATATATAAAAATATGAAGTTTTAATAGCGACATATAAAGAAATCATATCAATTATGTATGGAATACAAAATAATATTTAAAACAAAAATTTCATATTAAAACTTCAATATAAATAACTAATTTAGCATACAGCAGTCAGGTATTACATATGTGGAAAATACTTCAATTGCCTTTTCTTTTGTCATATAATTTTTTTGGAATTTGTGAAAGTAAGTATTTAACCCTTCGTCATACAGATGTTTCAATTTGTTACATTCGTAACAAATATGGTCTGACCAGACCAGTAGGGCATTTCTATATATTTAAATGAAAATTTTTATGATTTTTTTTATTTTATTACATTTTTCTAACTATATTCTACCATCACTACCACAAATCTTTGCAAGATGTAACTTTTCTTCACTGATACACTTTATGCTTTTCTCCCCATTTTGGGTCTAAAAACGCATACAATATTTCTTTTCAAACATTTGATGTTTTATAGGTATTACTTTCATAAGACGAAATATGAACGAAAACGTAGAAAATCATAAAATAATGTGTGTAAACTGATGAGATTTTAATTTAAAAGGATTTAATAAAATAATATACAATGTAAAACGAACGAATAGCATTGTCAAACTAAATAATTTTCGGTACAAAATATAACTGGTCCAGCCAGACCATATTAGGTACGAATGTAACATGTACACCAATTTATCCTTATAACTATCATTGTGTTAGTTTTATCATTCTGGTTTTTTTACAGATCGTTAGAAAACAAAATTGTAGGAGGGTACCTAGAATATCAGGTCTCTAGCTAAATTATAAATATATGAAATTTACATTTAAATCTGCAATTGGTCTGGCCAGACCAGTTTGTAAGACGAAGGGTTAATTAACTTTTCGTTACCACCTGTAATAATACATCAATTTGGAATTTTTCTATTATTTTTTTTTTTTTTTATTAGTAAAAGTACCTACTTTTTGTAATAAACCATTAGCATTATTTTTTATGTAATATTTTTTTTTTTTTTTTTTTTGTGGTTTTTATTTGTAAATTTATTATTTGTTTTGTTTTATTACCATACACATTAAGTGGTATTATTTAACTATTTATACAGTGGAAAAAATAAAAGAAAATTTCCATTAAAATCGAAGGATTAATTTTCCAATTAATAATTATTAAATGTATTTCAGAAGAAATTTATTTAACATAATATTATAGAGGATATTATTATTGTTTTTTTTTGTTGATGTTGTTAAAAGAATATAATAGATGTAAAAACAAGGAAGAAAAATATAGTCGGGTTTTCTTGCAGGCAACTTTCTTAAAACCAGCTGATCACTTAAAGTCGAAACCCTATGGCATCAACAATCTCAAGCACTTTTACTCTTCGTGGATTTTTTCGACGTTTTCGGGTGTATTGACCTCAATTGGCCGTCCAGAACGTTCAGCGTCATTTGTACTTGTGCGACCACAACGAAAGTCAGTAAACCACTTTTTTTTTACCATTGAAATCAATGGTGCAGAGTCCCCATAGTATTTACCGAGCTTTTCCTTAGTTTGATTGACGGTTTTTTTTTTTTTTTTGCACAAAAAATAATGTTTAATGAGCACTCGAAATTCACTTTTTTCCATTTTTAGAAAAATACACGAGGTTGTATGTTTCGAACAGCTGTTAAACGCAAAGTAAATGACGTCACTTGCTCAAAATTTAACAGTAGTCTATTAATAGGTGGTACGTTATATGGAAGGGGGCGGTAAAGTGGGAGGACCACGCCCATTTTTTGTTTCCGACTTTACTTTGGTCCTTGAACTATTTGAACACAATTTCGTTCATTTTTACCTTATATGGGAGGTGGGCGATAAAGTGGGCGGACCACGCCCATTGGTCCTTGAAATATTTGAACACAATTTCGTTCATTTTTATCTTATATGGGAGGTGGGCGATAAAGTGGGCGGACCACGCCCATTTTTGGTTTCCGAGTTTATATCGACCTCCGAACTATACACACAGAAAAAAGATTCTTTGGAAATCGGCTCTCATTACTAAAATCTTACAATCCAGATTTTCAAGGACGTATTGGACTTTTGAAGGTATGTTAATCTATTCGTATTTTGTTCTATATTGTTTCATATATACAAATTTATGTTGATATTAATATGCATATATTTTTATTTTTTAGAATTAAATGAACATCAAGGAAAAAGAAACGGAAATCATTATGCAATAGAAAGGTTCTATGAAATAAAATACAAATGTTTTGTTTGATATCTCTACACAATTGAATATACATCGGGGAATTATTCCTTGAGATAACCATATGAACTTGTAAAACCACATTTGTTACTGACCTTGAAATACATATATAAAAGGTTTTTATTTTGTATTTTTTAATTACTATAAATAAAAGCGACAATTATAAACTTCAATAAATAAAAAAGATTTATATTTGGTGTTTCATTTACTATAACTGTATAATTCGGTTGTTACTGCCGATTTTAAGGATTTAAAATTAGTTACAACTACCGAAAATATTCAGTAGTTGCAACTGAAGTGTGAGTTTGTTCTCAGAACCTCCCGAATTCGATTGGCAAAAAATTCGGTTGCCACAACGAATCTGTTTTCTCTGTGTACGTACAAAATTTCGTGCGCGTGCTTTTATTGAAGAAATATCAGTAGAAAAGTATTTAACGCACACCCTGTGCCCATAACTTTTTTGTTTATTAACCGATTTTGCCCATTTTAAATCCCAAAGAAATATATATATAAGACAAATATCTGTGCCAAATTTTGTCTCCCTGCGTTGCCCCGTTCGAGCTCTATCGTGCTTTCAACAGACAGACAGACAGACGGACAGACGGATGGACATAGCTAGATCGACTCAGAATCTAACCAGGACCCAGAATATATATACTTTGTGGGGTCTTAAATGATTCCTTCGACATGTTATACACGGAATGACATAATCAATATACCCCCATCTTTTTGATGGTGGGTATAAAAAACAAAAAAAAAAAATAAATAATGAACCGATTTAAGGCAATTGAAATAGGGTTTGCCATCTGGCCATTTAAAAAAAAAAATACAATATTGGGTTGATTGAAATAGTTATATAGACCAAAGGACAAATGGGCGGAAGGCCAAACATAGTTAAATCAACTCAGCTAATGATGTGGAGTATATTGGTTTTTAATAAACATTTTCGTATAGTTATACTTCTTTTTAAAACAAATGATATTTTTGATAAATCATCCAATATGCTACTTTATTGATATTTTCTTAGTAAATATATTATTGATATAACTAAAAAAGTTTACAGTTAGTTATTTTTTTTTTTTTTTTTTTAATTGGCGTACTTATGTAAAATCCTTCCCGTTAAAAAACGATAAAAATTTTATGATTTTCTCATATTTATTTCCCGGCAAGTTACGGTAGAAAACATACAAATTTCTGAATATGATATAGTTTAAGCTGAATAAAGTTACATTTTTTTAATATGCAAGGAAATAAAGCATGTAAACGAAAAATGTTTTACATTTTCATTTGCATATATTTAAGCCACACTATGTAGTATTGGAAAAAGCTAAAAAGTTTCTGATTCTGTAAAGTCTTGAGAATATATATACATTTACATTTTGAGTTTCGAAATATCAATCAACAAAATATCTTAAAAATTGCAAAACATGAGAAAAACATTTTTGGACAAATTTCTTTAAAAAATTTGTAAACGAAAAATTTTTTACATTTTAAACGTAAATATTTCAGTCGCTATAAGCAATATGATATAGATCGGATACTTTTCTGAATTTGCGATGTCCGAAGATTTTAAATATGTAATACTTTTTTATTATATCCAAACTGTTAATTCATATTCTTAAAAATTGGAAAATAACAGAAAATTAATTTTGAGAAAATGTTTTTGAACACTGTGTCAACCAACTTCAAGTAAAAAAAATCATAGTTTAACAATGACAATTTTGGTAAATGATACATCCAAGAAAAGACAATATCATAATCTATCATTTTAAATACTAAATAATGTGTTGATTAACACTCGGGCTAAATTTGGCATCGAAAAGTAAATCGGGAAAAGGGTTATGATAAAAAAAACCGTAAAACGCACTGCATGCGTGTGTCATAAAAAATTAATAAGGATCAAAATCAGTTCAAAAATTTTACATCCCAGATTGAAACTGTGTCAAAAAAACGTGTAAAATGTAAAAAAATTGTGAACTTTTACAAAAGTTCTTAAGAAATGATGTAAAAAACGTGTCCAAAATTTTTTTTCTGAATTTTTACAATTTTTATATTTATTCAGCGACTGATAATTTTAGACAAAAATAATAAGCATATTTATATTCTTTGGAGTCTCTAGTTTCATAAAAATATAACATTTTTGAGATATCCTATATAGGTACCTAAATATTTACATTTGAAAATGTAAAATTTTTTTCGTTTACATGCTTTATATGTTCAAAAATTTCGTTGTCCTACTGTACAAATACATACTTATATAAAAATCTGAATATTAAAATTAATATCTATGCATAAATACTTTTATTTGTTGCCACAATATATGTATGTATTTCCCTTAATAATATTTATTCACATGACATTTATTTTATAGACTTCAACTTTTACTAAATATCACAAACTTACTAAAGTACATTTGTACATTTGACTTATGTTTATGTATAATACAAACGTATGTATTTATAAAACTTTGTTCTATTTTATTTAATGTATATTTGCTTTAAATGCCAGGAAATCGCGCTATTATATTTTTTATTATTTGTTCGATTGTCGAAAAGTTTTGCTAACATTTAGAGTAATATTTCGTGTTAATAAAATATATTTATTCAAATAAATATAACTTTTAGAATTTATAAATAGCTAAAGTTATGAAATATATTTGTATTTGTAGGTATGTTTTATAGTAAAAATATTTAGAGTTATTTTATACATTAAAGATTTTGTTGACATCATGAATAAAATTACAAGTTCAGCACATATTTATGTTGAGAATAAATTTTAAATGTTACTTTAGTATTGTTCTGTTTGAGGTATATTTTCAAATTAATTTTAATAGAAGAAATTGTTTTATTAGAATTTATTAATATTCAAAAATTCTTTTGTTCTTTCTGAATATTAATTGAAATTGTATATCGAAAAAAAAAAAAAAAAAAAAAAAGACAAAATAATAAAATTCCTGTCTCTAACAGTTTATCCAACATATCCTTCAATATGTCATAATATCAATGATTAAATTAAACAAAAAACTTTCCGTTATTTAACAACATAATGAAAACGAAAAAAAAAAAATTTCATTAAATTTCTTTTATTCATATATCAAGACCACATAACGTATGATTGATATAATTCATCAATTTAATATCACTCATACGTCATAGAGATATTAAAATAAACATAAAAATTCCAAGTAACCTGTACATTTTCGATTCTATGTATTTATGTATATTACTTATATAAATTGTAATTTATACATTATTTCATTATATATTTAATAAGTTTATATATCCACACATACATACATACATACTTACATACCTATTTATATGTTTAATATAATTTGTTATAAAAGTTTTACCCGCCAAACAAACTTGCTGTATCTCTCTCTCTTTCTCTATTACGCTTTGCCTCTTGCCTGCCATGACATGCCATTAGCGTTGAATTGTTTTCAGTTGTGTAGCTTTTAAGCACACACACACATATACATATATGTATACACAAATGTATCGTTATTTATATGGAACTGATTGTTTTAATACAGTTGGCTTATGTTTTCAATTAAATTTCCATATAATTTTCATGACATGATAAACTACCTACACAAGTCATGCATCATCCATTCATAAGCGATTATACCTACATTCATACAGCGTAGTGAAAGTACACAGTGGCACAAACACGCTCATACAAAAGTTTACTACTGTTATTATATGTGTGTGTTTCTGTGTATTATTAAAAAGGACCAGGGTAAAACCTTCCGTTTATGTCAGAAGGAAAAAGTATATGAACGTTTTTTTTTTTTTTTTACCTTGTACGAATATAAATGTTACATTTTATGAGTGTATTTGGCAGTCAATTTATTAAATAAACCAAACAGATGAAAATCTCAGTGGACGTAAAACATTTATATGAACTGAAATGAAAAAAAAAGAACAAAACAAAAAATATTATGGAATTGTATGTAAAAAAAAATTAATAAATTTTTTAATCTAAGCAGCAATAGAGAATAATATAATTACCCTACAAAAGGTAAAAAGGAAAAATATAAAATTTTATTTGAAAATTCAAAGTACAAAATTGTTATAAAATGGTGGTTTGATTTAAATTTAAATTCACATATTAAAAATATTTTGCTAAATTCATTGCCACTGGACAGACAACCATTATATTAAAAATAATTCAGAGAGACCATACGTACTAAAACTAATTACTCAGTTTTTCTCTAGGATGTTAAATTTTCGCTAAAAAGGATTTCAAAATTGTAAAAAGATGTGCAATTTTTAAGAATATAATAAAATATTTACGAAGATTATATTAAACCAATACGGGTGTTAAGTAAATGCTATTAATCTATGTAACATAATATTTTTATTTAAATTTTCCGGTAAAAAATTTTTGAAAAACATAGATTAATCCTGTAATATTTAATTTATTACTTAATTACACACTTTATATAAAGAATATTTTCCTAACATTTTGTTCTGTAACATTTTAGTAAACACATTTTTTAAATTTCAGGAATTCATAGCTTTAATTTGACATAAATATTGGATTGATATAATTTTAGTAAATATAGGTATTATAGTTTTTAAAAGTTGCATATTTTTCGAAACTAAGAAGTCCTTTTGAGAAAAAGTTTTACGTTTTCATTATGCTTGAGCTCTAGTTTGACACATATATCGATTTTTTTATGTGTGGAAATATTTTTGGGAAATTTTCACACATTTCAAATTTCTCACGTTCTCAATGAAGTTATTTACATGAAATTAGACACACAGATAGTGCTTTCACTAAAGAATTTTTAAGGCTATGTTGGATCTTGATCAGAAGCCACGCACACTTTCTTAAAACTTTCAAACATAATCTTGTGTGTTCCCATATTCAAATATGATATTTTATTTTTCTTTTGGAGTAATGGGAGTGCACATACAAAGCTAATATTCATTATGACTTATCTATGGAACTATTGAAGTAAGAATTGCAGTGAGTGGAAACCATTGTTCTATTGGTGAAATGAAAAGTAGGACCGATAGGTTCAGTGGGAGCAGTAGCTCTTTCGAAATATTAGCTGTCTCATTAAATGGGGTAACGAAGCACACCGATAAAAGCTAGATAAAATTATTAATAAATGCAGGAAAAAAATCGGCAAATAGCTTTCAAATTATCACATGTTGGATCACGCAATAATTAATTTGTTGATTTCAGATCACGTGGAAATGTAGATAAAGCTCGGAGAATTGCCAAGCTAATGTCAAATACTCAGAGGTGAGTATTCTCATTACATTGCACAGTGGGGCAGACCCGAAATTTTTTGGAAATAAATCTGTAACTTCTGGTTGGATTTGCATGAAATTTGGTACAGGCATAGCAGAGGAGGGTACAATGTTAAGTTTGGAAGGGGGACCAAACAGACCCCTCAGGGGCGGAGCTAAAGGTGCTCAAAGTTGGGTACCTCTGATATACACATTTTTTAATCGCGTGCCAAATTTGTGTTTCTCTTCCAATTTTCCGTGACTTTAAAGTGGCATAGTTTCGGTTCTATAAAAGATATTGATTTCAATCTTTTTCTGTATAACGAAGAATTATTTTAGCTAAGCAATCAAATCTAACTTTTTCTGTTTTTTGAAATTAAAGTAAAATTTTTGTAAAAAAGTTTTTTTTTTTTTTTGAGAAACTATAAATATTTCATCTGTAATAAAATCTTTGTTATTAAAGATATCTTAACGAAATTTTCGACAAATGTAGACTTTATTATATAAAATGAGAAAGTGGAAAAAAAACTTTAAGATTTTAAGGAAAGAAATCTCACAATTCCCAAAAAGAACGCCGAAAATCCCAAAAATGAGTTTTTTCACATTTTCGGCTATAAAATCCACATTTTTCCGAAGTCCCGTAGATTTTGATTGAAAACTTTTAGCAACATATTGCAGATTCTTAAACTGTATTCCGCTTGCCGATTTGTGTTTTTGGGATTTGAGAAAATATAGACTAAAATCAAAACTTTCAAATAAAATGGGTCGAATTCGAGAGGGTGTGTACCTTGACCACTTAAGTCATTGGACTTTTTTTTTATTGTAAAATCTTCTCTATGAAAATACCTTTCAGAACAGTATAAAATTGTTATATGTTTTTAAAGAAAATTTTATTTTAGAGAAAAAAGAGTAGAGATACTTTTTCGGCTAAAAAAAAAAACACAAAAAGTCGTAATTTTTGCAATTTTCAAATTCAGAATCATTTATTTTTGGACTCCGCAGAGGTATCGACTTCAAATCTTTTTTCTTCAATAGATAATTTTGTTCTTTAATTAGCTAAAGAAAAAATAAATGAAATCGGTCGGAAGCAATAGGATATATATGACAAAAACTGGATCTGGAACATGCAAAATTGAGCTACTTAAAAATTTAAATGCAAATAAGTCAAAAACTATAAGAGATAAATTATAGACCTACAAAGATATGCTTGCATGTTTTTGTAGGTCTTATTACTGCCTACAATAATGTATAAAAATATTTAAAATTGGACGAGAAACAAAAATTTGGCAAGCGATTAAAAAATTTGTATATCAGAGGTATCCAACTTTGAGCCCATTTAGCTCTACCCCTGAGAGGTTTGTTCGGTCCCCCGTCCAAACTTACCATTGTACACTCCTCTGCTATGCCTATAACAAATTTCATGCAAATCAAACAAGCCGATCAGAAATTACAGATTTATTTCCAAAAAAATTTCGGGTCTGCCCCACTTTGCATTGCACAGTGGGTCAGAATTGAACATTTTTAGAAATAAATCTGTAACTTCCAATCGTGACTTATTAAACTTTAAAGTGTTGTAGTTTCGATTCTATAAGAAATTGATTTTAACCTTTTTCTAATGAAGAATTATGTCAGCTAAGCAATCTGATTTAGATCTAAAAAATGACGAAAATCTCAAGAATGATTTTTTTTTTTTTTCATATTTTCGGCTATAAAATTCAGATTTTACAGAATTTACGTAGATTTTGATTAAAAACTTTTAACAACATATTATAGATTTTTAAACTTTATTCCGTTTGCACATTCGTGCTTTGAGATTTTAGAAAATATAGACAGAATTTAAAACTTTCATATAAAATGGTTCGAATTCTATTTTAAGCGCTTTGGTTATTGGATTTGTTTCTAGTTTAAAATCATCTGTGTGAAGATACCTTTCAGAAAGGTATAAATATTTTTAAAGAAAATTTTAATTTAGAGAAGAATTTATACACTTTTTCGGCCAAAAAATTATAAAAAAATCATAATTTTTTGCAATTTTTAAATTTATAATCAACTATTTTTGGACTTGGTAAAGATATCAACTTCAAGTTTTCTTAATTCAATAGATTATTTTGTACTTTAATTAGCTAATAAAATCGGTCGGATATACTGTATATGATAAAATCTGGACCAAGGACTTGCAAAATGGAGGAAGTCGGACGAGAAACAAAAATTTGCCAAGCGATTAAAAATATTACATGTTTAAGCCCTCTCAGCTCTGATTCTGAGGAGTCTATTGGGTCCCCCTTCCAAACTTAACATTGTACACTCTTTTGATACACCTATATCAAATTTCACTCATATCCAACCTGTTGATTAGAAGTTACAGATTTATTTCCAAAAATCTTCAATTCTGCCACACTGTGCATAGGTTTGTATGTCTCACTAACTTAGCTAAATGACTTGTTTAGTGATTTAAATTAACTAGAACAATTGGTAGAGTTGATCACCCTACGGCTGAAGGAGTAAAAAATATATAACACTTTAATAATCGTCAATGTAAGCAGAATCAAAAGTTAACCGCGATGGCTGATTCTCAAGAGTTATAATAATATATAATTCTGTAATTAAATTAACGAATTAATTTATTTGATGAATACTCGTACATTGTTTAATTACATTTTTGACATGGAACATAATGTCTACTTTTCACAATTTAATACTTTTAAATCACCTTTCAATTAAAACTTTACTGTATCAAAAGTTTCTTCAAAATTAATAACAAAAATTAATATTAAAAAAAAAAAAAAAAAAACTATCAAATCTGATATTCGAAACTAATGATCAGAGAAAAAAATGTATAAATGGTATGTATAGCAAAAGAGATATTAGCAAAAATGCAACTATTGGCACCAAAAAGCAGCAACAGAAAAACTTAAGTTTGTAAAGGATTTACTGCATATCCTGACATATTATTACGATAAATGTTCAGTTTCTTTTGAAAAATATAAGCGGATATTGATGAAGCAGATTTATGTAAATATGAGAAATTTATTTAAAAGTGTAAGCATCCCAGCATTATTTAAACTGCTGTATTAAATATGTTGACTTATTTTTTATGCCCACCATCTAAAAAGATGGAGTTTATTATTGGAGTTTATTATTCCGTGTGAAATATATCGAAATATTCCTAGTACAGTAATATAGAATGTATGGTTGGTGGGGCATTTCCCTCATATATGGTTTGCTTGATATTGAAATTAAGAAAAATCGGTTAGTCAGCATTTACAAAAGGAAATTTTTCTTGCTGAAATTCTGAATTTATGTAAGAGAGAGCGAGAGGCAGTATAAACCAGTACAAGCTTGCGTGTACTTCAAAATTGGTTTTGTTTCTTTCTTTTTCGTACTTCAAAACAAGAATTATTGAATTAAAACTTTGTGTGTGAAAATTTGATAAGTATCAGAAAAAAGCAAAAACGCAAAAAAAAATAAATCACGATTTGTAAAACTAATGAGGTTGCACCAAATATTGAAGCATATCTCGAAGACGAATTGACTGATTTTATTAATAAAAATATAGAAAAATTTAAATTAAAATTGTCTTCAAGTAATTTTTACATTACTTTTTAATACGGTCAACAATTATAGAGATCAGAAAAGAAATTAAATTTTATACAAAATAGCCTTTTTTTTTTCTAAAAAATGTTAATGATAAATTTGTTTTAAATAAGACAAGATATATTTCATTCAAATCAATGATTTTATTTACAAATTAATAAAGTGACTCATTTATAAATTACATAGAAATATTAAAAAAGAAAAAAACAAAAAAAAAAAAAAAAAAAATATTTTGTGTTTTTTCTATATTACACTATACAACCAACAGTTTTTGGGAGCGGAATTATTCCATTTGCAATTGATATCTCTTGATATGTGTAATAAACCCTCCAAAGGATTTTTTGCTGGTAGGCAAGATTTTTGTGTTATGACCATCTAAATTTTTCTATTTCTTCACTAAGGTAGTCTCAGGTAAATAATATCAATATTGTTTGAAGTTAAAATATTTATTTAGAGCATTTAACGAAAAATATTTAATTACTACATTTAATTCAATTATCTTTAATTTATTTAATTTTAAAAAACATTTAATTATTATGTGAGTTTAGCGCATAGATGCTGAATTTTACATTAGTTTTTTAAAAATCTATAACTGCAAAATTAAAAAAATAATAAAACGAAAAATACATCTAACTTTATAAGGGGTCATATCAATTCCTTTTTCAAGAAATAACATGAAAGTTGGTTAAAACTTGTGTTTAAAGAGTTAAAATGTTTTACAGATATTTTCTTCGTCAAATTTTATTAGGGGTCTCTAAAGGTAAAAAATTCATCTGACTTATCATGTGTCATTAAAAAATAAAATTACAAAATTTTCCCACATTTCTTATACTCCTTAAACTAGGCAATGAAATATAACATAAAGTTAAAAGATTTGTAGAAATCGTAAACAAAATTATTAATAATTTCACTAACTTTATTTGGATAAATGCTTCACCATATGAACTTTAGACCTTCGGTGACCCCTAGTGAAATTCGGCTTTGCTTACCAGCGAAAAATCCTGTGGAGGGTTTATTGCACATATCAAGAGCTTTCAATTGCAAATGGAATGATTCCGCCTCTTATGATGATCCTCAATTTGCCGTATAGTGTTATTTATAAAAGATATTTTTGAGTACATTTGATAAGTAAATTTGATAAAATTTCGTAAAAAATAATATATGGGAAATTCTTCAAACTCGTTTACTTTTAATGTTCAAAAAAATTTCGAAAATTTTTAAATGGCACATCAACAATATTTAGTACCAATATTCTTTGGCTCTAGTGAAATACAGATCTGTTCGCGTGAATGACTTTTACCGAACGGCAACAATGTTATGGTGGTTTAAGATAAAAATTTATAAAAAAAATTGCCAAAATTCCATTTATAGTCCTAAATCAAAAATTATTGCATTTATGTATTCTACAATGCTGTATATAAAATACAAATTAAAAATATCGCTATAAGTTAGGTATGCGTGGATATATTAGCGATTTAATTTTTAAACCTTCTTATAAAATTTGCAAAATTCAATTGGTGTAGTCTTGCTTATATTCATCTATTTATTGAAAAATTCATAATTTTTTTTAAATAAGTCATAAGACAATGTCATTTATATGCATTTTTTAATTGCACTTACTCAAATCTCTAAAGTTGCATTAAATGCAAAATCGTACTTTTTTTCGAATGCCATTCTGATTTTGATATTGGGTATTAAAGCAGCTACAGATTGACATATATTATCGCCAATATTGATTAGCGCCTTGGGTGTGCCTCGACGATTAATGTTAAACTAAAAACATCGCGTTCTTAGCCCATGAAAACCGTTGATGAATATTTTTAGTGAAATTATATTTTCTGCGTAAGTAAAACTTTACACAGGATCTTATTTCAGTTTAAAATTGAATTATAACGCCAACATCCGCTATAACAAAATATGCAAAATTGCTGAATTCTTTAAAATAGCTATCAGATTAATATTTTAAAACGCCACAATGATTTTTAAATGTCATTTGTAAACCTTCTTTGATAACGCTATACTCTAGCTTCACTGAAATAACCTTGCGAGTGTGCCTCGCTAAAAATGCACGTCTTGGAGCCATTCACGTTTTTGCTCTCCAAGTTTGGGTACCTCCTACAGCATTTGTGTTGAGGGCACATTAACGAGATATATGTCAAATGGCGTGTAATTTCAAGAGCTATTAGGCTCTGTTTTGAATTTTTAAATATCCGAAACGGCAAAATTTTAAAATTTTTTAAAATTTGGTTTCACGACTCTTGCACAACACAATTTGACACTGGTAAATTGTATGTTAATTAAATCCATGCTGGTCTTATTCTACAAGTGCTTATAGTCTACATTAGAAGAATTGGACATTTATGATAAAATTTGCGACTACAGCAAGAAAAAGAAATAAAAAAAAGCTTGTTAGTTTCAAACACTTTTTTTTGGAATTTTTGACTTTGGGTATTTTCCGGCACCACATGGAACCATTTCAGGTCTTGAATTTAATTTGTTACACAATTAAGTGTTGTTAACATAATTTCATCAATAGTTGTTTAAAAAAGTTAGAATTAAAAAAAAATATTTGAGGTTGAAGGTCGGTTTCATAAAGGCAAACGTAAAAAGAGAGTTGCCCATATATTTAAATTTCCGGAAAAATTTTAACCGAAAAGCTAAGACTTAAGTCAGCATGAAAACGGAAAAGCGGCTGAATTTTTTCCAAAAGTAATCACACTTTATTGTACAATTTTTATTCTTATTTTTATACATTAATTTCTATTTTATTTCATTTAATAGAAAAACGCATTGACTTTAAAACGACAAGTAAAACATTTATATACTTTGAAAAATTAAAAGTCAAAATCGATAATATTAATTTCAAAGTTTAATATCTCAAAAAACGGTATTTTAATATCTCAAAAAACGGTATTTTATAATTCTTAAAAAACATATATATTGATAATGTAGCTCTACTTTATATTTGTGTCAAATTTCAAGTAAAATTTTATATATATATATATAACTTGACTTCAGTTTATATCTTGTTACATAACTTCCAAACTAAAGGAGTGTCCAATATAAAATTTTGCACAAATATAGGGAAGGGTTGTACTAATAATATGTAAATTTTTTTAGAATTTTAAAGACATCGTTTTCGGAGATATAATAGTTTATTTTTTGTAAGTTTTATTTTTACCTTTGAACTTTCTATCTAAAATTACACACTATATATCATTTTAAAGGTAATGTCTTTGCTTTTAAAATTACACTAAAATTAATATTTTATTTTCTATAGCTTAAGAGTTATTAATAATTGGATTTTATTTTTCTAAACTAAATAAGGCTTCAAATTGAAATTTTATATCCATATGGAGAAAAGTTATTTCAACAATATATCATTTTTTAAGAATTCTAAAATTACCTGTTTTTGAGATATAATAGTTTGAATTTTTTTATGTTCAACTTTTACCTTTGAACTTCTGATGTAAAAAACTTTGTATATATCGCTATAGAGGCAATATTTTTGTCTTTAATATACGACAAGAACTAAAGATCTACCATGTATATTTAAAAAGTTATTGGAAGTTAAATATGTATTTATTTGTAAAATTATTAACACTTTTTCGTTTTTAAACCGTCATATTTCCGGACCGGAAAGAAGCATGGGTCTGAAATTTCATGTTTTCGGAAAAATTTCCAACGGTCAATGCTTGTAGTGAATTTCATTGAAATTGGAGATGTCAAATTCGATTGCTGTCCGTTTTGACATGGAATCACTCTATAATGAAGTAGGGAGACATGGAATTGTTCAATTTATTAACTGATAAAATAATGGTCCTAACTTTAGAGATCTTCCTAGCTCGGTAATGATTACATTAAAAAATAATATATTTAAACAAAAGACACATAAATTTGTTTCTTTTTTATGCATATTCATGCTAATTTTGCATAATTATGTGCATATTATCACTATTTTCTATTATTGTTCAAGAGTACAATTATATTTCTTTGCATGCTGTAAACTAGAACAATGACCTTTTTTTAATATTTGTATTTATTGAATCTTCTTAACAATAGAACTAATAATAGGTATTCAAATCTTAAATCTAAAAATTATAATTTATCTGTTCCAACCAGTGTCAGGACATCTTTTCTCGTGGATTTCATATACGGATCAGGTCTAACGTATTTCTTCTTTTTAAGCGTATGCGGCCATTACTTCTTAATATATTACGATCAAGTGGGTTTGGGTGTATTTCAAGCTTTTTTAGGTATGTTTATTCGTGCATTTTTATTTCGTTTTTTTATCTTTATGCATATTCAAATGATCTTGACTATGGCAAAAACTATATCGAATAGACTATAAGGTGGATTATAACCAAGACTATGAACTCGAGTATAAAATATAATCTTTACTTCACTATGAGGTAGAATATGAACTAAACTGTGACTAGTCTATAATTTAATATATAAATATAATTTGAAGTATAATTTAACTAGACGAACTATAACTATACTATTAATAGAACAACAAACTACTTATACTATGGAATGGACAATAAATATGGTTATGGACTATGTTATTAGCCGAATATGAACTAGTCTATGAAATATATTATTGATGAACTAAACATATTACAAACTAAACCATAAGCTAATTAATAAAACTAAGAGCATGACCTGACCATTGTCATTGCTTGAGCCTGATTTTCAGTAGGTTTTACACTTTCTATGGATATGGCCGAATTTGTTACCACTATTAAATGAAACCAAGTTTACAAACCATTGTCATAAAGTACTTAAGTATATAAATATAAAAACTTCCGCATAAAACAATTCAGATAAAAATAATATTTTACTTAATATTTTACAAAAACCACAGTTGGAGCAAAACAGAAAACAAACAAAAAATTATATAAAAGTGAAAACGAAAAAAAAAAAAATAAGGAATGTGCACGAAAAAATCCGTGCATGCTCTTGGGCTTATAACTTTTGATGTGGTAAAAAATTAATAATTCTGTTAACTGTTTTGCATTTGCCATTATGCTCACTTGCCATGTGCTAAGTTTCATTGTAATAGCAAAATTGGTTTTTCTTAAAATGGAAGTTTAACAAAAAACACATAAACACATATTTCAAATTTTTCATGAAATCTTATATTGGTAATATAAAATAATTGCAAGGAAGGCTATTGTGCTGAAGAATATAGTTTCTTAGGTCATAATATTATACAAAGAAGTCATTTTTATACCCTTCACCACAGGTGTAAAGGGTATATATAAGTTTGTCATTCCGTTTGTAATTTCCACAATTTTCGTCGGAGAGCAAAAAAGTTTATATTTTCGGAATCCTTGTAAGAAGCGATGACGATTGGACCATGTCCGTCCGTCCGTCCGTCCGTGTGTCGGTTGAAATGGCGTTTATGAAGCCCACCGATAACTGACATATATAATATGTATGTCAAACGATCGGAAATGCTTTCGAGAATTTTGCTATTGGAATTCAGCAAGATAGGTTCATACAATGCGGAGATATGTTCAAAAAACCGGTTTTTTGAACCGGTTTTTCAGTTTCTGAAGCCTCTGTATACACTACGGACTTCGTTTTTACAAAGAATTCTCGGACATTTTTTTCTGAATTTTTGTTCTGAAAAAATGAAATAAATCGGTTCAGTAATAACTGAGATATCGGACAAAACGCATTTTTTATTTTTTGAAGCCTTGGTTTAAGCTATAGATTTTTATTTTTATACAGATCGGTCACAAATATTTTTATAAAATTTCGGTTTTTTGAATCAGGAAGATCGGTTTATAAATGGTGGAGATATGCTTTAAAACCCGGTTTTTAGAACCGGTTTTTTAGTTTCTGAAGCCTCTGCATATACCAGGGACTTCGAATTTTTAAAGGGGGCTCGAAAATTATTTTCTGAATTTTTGTTCTGAAAAAATGAAATAAATCGGTTCAGTAATAACTGAGATATCGGGGAAAACGAATTTTTTATTTTTGAAGCCCTTGTTCAAGCTATAGATTTTTATTTTTATATAGATCAGTCATAAATATTTTTATAAAATTTCGGTTTTTTTAATAAACCAAATTCGTTCATAATCAACAGAGTTATGGCCCAAAAACAAATCTGTTAAGAATATAAATACACCAACAAACATGTATATTAAGCATTGTAATGACTATTAGTGACGTTTTTTGTTTTTTGTATAGACAAGTAGTTTAGTTATCAACAGCAGTAATATGATGAATAACAGTGTTGTTGTTGTTCTTTGTATATGCAGTCTGTACAAAAATAAATAGATATGGAATTGTTGTTTATTTTTAAAAACTAAAACATATCTGTTAAGAATATACATAAATACATACACAAACATGTATATTAAGCATTGTAATGACTATTAGTGACGTTTTTTGTTTTTTGTATAGACAAGTAGTTTAGTTAGCAACAGCAGTAATATAATGAATAACAATGTTGTTGTTGTTCTTTGTGTATTCAGTCAGTTTGTACATACAAAAATAAATATATATGGAATTGTTGTTGTTTCTTTTTTAAAAGCAAAGCCTGTTATGATTGTTTTTTTTTCATATTCAAATTTTCGTAGTTTGAAAAAAATTTAGATTTAGAAAATATGCAAGCATACGTTAAGGCGAAAATTTTATTAATTGTCGGTAATACGGTAATATGATGTCGATAAGATGGTAAGATGGTAATATGGTGAAGGGTATCAAAGATTCGGCACAGCCGAATCTTTTTTCAATTTCATTTTTTTTTAACTTTTTTATTTATTTATTGAATCTGCTTTTTATAGGCCTCACAATAAGTAATTAAATCTTAAAACTAAATTAAAGCTGTTTCTCTCCAGCGAGAGCCTAAATGGTTATATGATCCTCACATCAGCGGGGTGGTAAGTCGGCTCTACGAAGCCTTGAGTAGGTTAGTACTTCAGCAAGACGTCTTGCTAGCGAGTTGGGGTGATTTTGTAGTTTAAGTATGTATTTTTCTCTAAATTTCCTGAATTCGTCTTTGACTAATGGCACCTTTAGGTCTCTATGGATATTCTCATTTCTTATGTACCATGGTGCACCCGTCATGGTCCTTAGAATTCTTGATTGGGCCCTCTGTATAAGATCAATACTCGTACTACTAGCGGTTCCCCATAATTGGATGCCATATGTCTAAATTGGTTTTAAGGCAGTTTTATACAGGATGATTTTATTGTCAAGGCTCAGCTTTGATTGGCTGTTTATTAACCAGTGAAGGCTAGAAGCTTTTAACTTGTGTGTATAAGATCAATACTCGTACTACTAGCGGTTCCCCATAATTGGATGCCATATGTCTAAATTGGTTTTAAGGCAGTTTTATACAGGATGATTTTATTGTCAAGGCTCAGCTTTGATTGGCTGTTTATTAACCAGTGAAGGCTAGAAGCTTTTAACTTGTGTGTGACGGCGCCAAGTAAGTCGCCTATCTAAATGAATACCAAGGTAGGTGACATGATCTGACTGCAGTATACTTTTACCATTAAGTGTAACAGGTGGACAGTTTCCTCTTCTTAGGGTGAAGAAGTCATGATCAGCGTTAGCGTTTTGCGACTTTTTTCGCCAAATGCCCCTTTTTCCACCACCTGGACACTTTTTTGGCCCCTTTCTTATATGGCGACTAAATGGCGACTTTTAAAGAATATAAGATAAATGGAGAAAATTAGCTAATCTAAAGAAATAAATGAACTATTTTAATATGATTTCACAGTAGTAATATAAATAAAGTTATTAATAGCTATTTAAATCATCATAAGCTGAATTTTTTTGGTCTGGTTTAAGAAAATAAAAATCAGATACAATGAATATTTTTATCCTAATTTATATTTTTACATTCTTCATAGCAATTCCTAGGGAGAACGTGTTTTTTTAATAAGTTTTCAATAATACAAAATAGTTTGTCCAAGTGACTTTAGTCAATGTTTTTTACAAAATTTTTACGTTCAGTCTCAAATCGGTTCAACGAGGATTTGAAAGATTTGAGTACGTGTAAAAACCTGGTACAAAAGTACAGATGTGTAATTAATAAAGAAAAAAAGAATTGTTTGTCAGTTATTTTTGTGAATTTATATTTAATTTTTAATAATAAAAATTGTTGTAAAATATTTATAAAAAATTATTTTGTTGCTAACAGAATTGGATTTAGTAGTTTTTCTTAAAACACAACATTTTTTGTTTCTGTTATTATCAAATGAACAAAATTTAAGGCTTTTTTTAGGTTTTTAAGCTGTTGGCCCCTTTTTTTCAAAAAATCCCCTTTTTTGGCGACTTTTTATTTTGAAATCCCCTTTTTTGGACACTTTTTAAAAATTCTCAACGGTAACGCTGGTCATGATCACTGAATGGTAACCTGGTAGTGGAAGATAAATAATATCTTCAGACTGTAGGATTCAGATAAAGTAGAAAGGATTTTGAGAGAAATTCACCTCATCTCAGAAAGAAAAGTGTCACAAAAAGTTAATTGCTTTGAATGTTTATCAGAAAATTTTAAAGAAAGTCTAGCATGAAGACTTATAAAGTAAGAAAAAAATCCTAATTGAAACACAAGCAAGAATCTAGAGGTAAAAAATAACATGAAAGTTCCTCAGACGAATTTTTTCAGAATTTTTGTTTCTGCATAGTAGACGATGAAACGTTCGTACAGGGTGACTATTTTCAACTTCCTAACCAGGAATTCTATGTCGCAGATGCTAGAGGGATTATTGCAGAAAAATTTCGTGTATCAAAGAAATCAATATTTCCAACAAAGTTTTTGAATTTGGAAATCATATGCATACGCTGGAATGAAGCACTTCATTCTTAAAATATGATTGCATTAACACAGAAATTTACGAGAATGTGTGCCTTTGGAAAAGACTTCTCCCTTTCCTAATAAAATTCAGTATAACCCCTGCTTTCTGGCCTATTCCCGCTTCTTCTCATTACAACAACAAAACAATGGAGTTGCAACAAAGAAATTGTTTGAATTGTTTGAGTTTGTACCGATAGAAGCTAATCCATCAAATTGACCGAAACTCCGTGCAATTGAAAGATATTGGACTTTAGTAAAAAATAATTTAAAGGACATTAAAAGCTCAGCATAAAATGAAACGGAGTCTAAAAATAAGTAGACTTATTCGAGCAAAAAAGTGACCGAAACACAATAAAACCTTTAATTTGAATAATTCTGGAAAATATCAGATATTTCCTTAAAAACCAACAGGAACGAATTTACTCTTTTATGTTTAGAATTTGAACATAACAGTCATTAATAAAAATATCACTTTGAAAAAATTCGCCCACTGGTTTAGTTTCATTTGCATGCACGGATTTTTTCGTGCGCAGTCCTTAAATAAATAAACAACAAACAACATTTTTATCATCAAAAAATCATATGTATGAAATATACAAATGAATGACATGGACTCCAGTGGCAATTTTCTATCTCTTTCTAACTTTCAGCCAATTCTTTAAGCTGTCTCTTACTGTTTCAACGTTTTCCGTTTCTGTTTTGTACATAACAGTTCTTTATCATTTTTATATTTTAATATAAATTGCTACATATACTCATATATGCATAAATGTATGTTAAACTAAACTATTTGTAACCATGTGGGTGTATGTGTGTTAGTGTTTATATGAGTGTAACGGAAATGATTTTGAAATTAAGGTAAAAACTGCTTCAAACATTCATACATATAAATTTATAATAATAAAAAAAAAAAAAAAAAAAAAAAACATTGTAAAGAACTCTAGAGATTAGAAGGAAATGTAACCTAAATTATATTTCAAAAACTTTCATCATCTGTTTGGTTTTTCTTACTAATAATTCTAAGGGTTTTTTTTCTCGGATTTTGTTTAGTTTATGATTTTTTTCTATTATGAATTTGCAACTAACGGATATGAGAAACTAATGAAGTTTTTTTTTAATAGTTTTATGTTTATATAAAGCTACAAAAATTGTTATATATTTATGTAAAATTTTTGTAGGTTATGTATTTATAAAAATATTAAGATTTTATATAAGTTTATAAAGAAATGAAGGTTATGTAATTTATATTAATATTAGATATTACCCAGGGTATTGCATTAATCCCTTAAAGAACGATTAGTATATTAAAATTGTTTAATAATAAAAAAAACTAATTTATATCATTACAAAAATTTGTAAAAATTATACTATAAATTTGTGTTAAATGTTATATAATTTTAGTGAGTTAACAAACATCTCTTCATAATAAGACACATTTATATCATGTCAAATCTAAAATACATTGTAACTGACATATCTCCTACACACTTAAATATTCAAATAAATGTTTTTTTAATATCTATTTTACAAGAAAATATAATTTCTGGGGAGTTGTTGTATAAAAAAGAGCAGTTTCATTATCTCGTGCATAAACATATTCTATATTAAATATTTTATTTATTAACATCTTTTCTTCTCTATATAAATGACATCTGTTTCGGACATTTGTTTAGTTTTTCTTTTTTTGTTGTTCTTACATTCCTTTTGCTATGTAATTAAATTATATGTATTTTCTTTAAGGTTTTTTTGTTGTTATTTTTGTAGTCTTTTTTACATAAATTATAAATGAATTGTAATGCCAAAGGCTAATTGAAGTCATAAGTTATAAAAGTTAAATGAGGCAGAAAAGACAAGGAAATAAAAAAATTAAATCATAAAAAATATAACAAAAGAATTATTTTCTCAACATATTTAAAAATTTGTTATAAATTTAAAAATAAGAAATTAAATTTTTAAATAATTTATACATATCTACAGTAGTGGTCAAAATGTACATCAGAAAAAAACTAGTTTAGCAATCATAAATTTTATTATACCCTTCAACACCATAGGTGGGGAGGATATTATGAGTTTGTGGTAATGTTTATAACAATCACAAATATTGGTCTAAGTGCCACATTGACTTATACCAATCGTCTTAGAATCACATTCTGAGTCAATTTAACAATATCCGTCCGACTGTCCGTCCATATACACTTTGTAATCAAACTAGAGGTGGCAATTTTGAACATAAATTAATGAAATTTTTCACACAACTTTTTTAAAGTCTAAGAACGAGGCCTATTGGAATTGGTTATGATCGTTCCATTATTTCAGCTAGCCCCCTTCTCGGAAATCGGGTTTAACAATTATAAATCCCTTTAATATAACAATATTTTAAAGAAATTTGGCACATATACGTTCCATATATGTTTAAGTCTGTGTACCGAATTTCATGAAGATTGGTCCATAATTGACCATATGACTATTAATAACTAATGATATTTGTTTTTTTTTTTCTTTTTAACAAATTTATTTAGCAACATTTAATTTGGAATTGCTCAAAATTAAATGCAGAATAATTTAGTTTGTGAATATTACTGAAAATATGAATTCAAACCAAAAATATGTATGTATATTTAATTTATAAATTACTTTTCTCTGTCCTTAAAATTTCTAGTGTTTGTTTAACAACGAGACGAAAAAAATAATACCTACAAGTTTTATGAAGTTTTCTTTAAAAAAGAAAAAAAAACTTTAAATTCTTTTGACTTTGTTTTCATTTCATTTAGTTTGATTCAATTTTGGCTTTATTTTTTGTATAATTTTTTGCAGACAATTTTAAAGAACAATATTTTGTTATGTTACGTTAAGAAAAACTTTACGCTATTTTTTTAATATTGTACGCACGACTAAACAATATGGTGGAAATTATTAATATTACTACTACGAGTACAAAACAAACACTAGGATACTTTACAAGAATACTACTACACACGACTGATGCTAGTATATATAGTATATGTATGACAAGAGAAAGTTCTTTCTTAATATGATTTATGACTATTATTCTTTACCAACTACCTACCTATTTCAAAGTTTTCCTTTCATTTTCTTAGGGTATAACTCTATTCTGTTGTTTTTTTTTACTTTTTATTTTTTGAGCATAGAAAAAAAACTTACAAAAAATGAAGTTAAACTAACAAAACTAAAGTGAAATGTGTTCAATACATACATATGTATGTATATAGGTATTTGCATTATGCTTAAGGTAAAATTATTATTAATATTTTATTGAAAAAGAATTTTCAAAGTTTGATGTTGAAAATTAATTTTGATATTTATTTACGATACTGATGATGATGTTGCTGGTGAAGTCAATAATGATTGTTTTCAGGGAAGACGTCAGAACCATATGCAATATCATTTTATCTTGTAACATGACAAATATATTGTTGGCTTACATCATACATCATAAATAATAGAATAAACTTAAAAACTTACAAGAAAAATCAATTTTCAAATTTGATTAATAATATTCATAAAAACCACTACAGACATTCATATGACCATTTAAAAAAACACAACATGCATTTGTTTTTGAATATTATTCAAATATTTATTCATCCATGTTGTATATATTTTTATGAAAGTAAGTGTGATTGTATCTATATCTCTATTTGTATATTTTGGTATTCGTTTTCAATTTGTTATAGAATAAAACAATCAGTTTTGACTACAATTTCCGCTGTTGTTGTTAAACAATTCAAATATATTTCCGTTATAAATATTTTTGCATATGAACAATAATAAAAACAATATTTTTGTGTTGTGGTTTTTTGGAAAAACTAACAGGAGTGGGAAAGTTGAGGTTCATTGGATTGGAGGAAAAATATAAATTTTAGTTCTAATTCAGTTCTAGTTTTATTAAAGATTAGTTCTAGTTCAGTTCCAGTTCTAGTTCAGTTCTAGTTCAGTTCTAGTTCAGTTCTAGTTCAGTTCTAGTTCAGTTCTAGTTCAGTTCTAGTTCAGTTCTAGTTCAGTTCTAGTTCAGTTCTAGTTCAGTTCTAGTTCAGTTCTAGTTCAGTTCTAGTTCAGTTATAGTTCAGTTCTAGTTCAGTTCTAGTTCAGTTCTAGTTCAGTTCTAGTTCAGTTCTAGTTCAGTTCTAGCTCAGTTCTAGCTCAGTTCTAGTTCAGTTCTAGTTCAGTTTTAATTCAGTTCTAGTTCAGTTCCCAGCAAAAACTTCGCCTACTAAATAACATGATTTGTAAGCGAAATCAGTATGAAAAACAGCTTCCACTTTTAGTGCTATAACTGATGAATTTTGTTCGCGATGACCAAAATTTCACAAGTTTTTATTTGAGTTACAAAAGAGTTGTTTTGCGTTTTTTTTTTTTTAAGCACAAGAAAAAACATTTGGCTCGGTTGAGATTTGAAAATTTTGGTTTTCATAAAGGGAAATAAATAAATAAATACAATTTACAAAAAAAAAAAATAAAAAATTGCCTGAAGTGGGAGATGAACTCTATTTGAATTTAAGTACACGTTTCTTAAGTTAGGCGCTCTAGACAACTGAGCCACGTAAAAATCAAATTGCTTTCATACTTACTAAATATGCACTAGTTATTGAAGCACTATTAGGTAATGCTGCGAGTGGCGAATAAGGCTACAATGTAATGCATATAGGAAGATGTTGCTTTTAAAAATAGCAGCTAAGTTTTTGCTGGGGTCTAGTTCAGTTTTAGTTCAGTTCAAGTTCAGTTCTAGTTCAGTTCTAGTTCAGTTCTAGTTCAGTTCTAGTTCAGTTCTAGTTCAGTTCTAGTTCAGTTCTAGTTCAGTTCTAGTTCAGTTCTAGTTCAGTTCTAGTTCAGTTCTAGTTCAGTTCTAGTTCAGTTCTAGTTCAGTTCTAGTTCAGTTCTAGTTCAGTTCTAGTTCAGTTCTAGTTCAGTTCTAGTTCAGTTCTAGTCCAGTTCTAGTTCAGTTCTAGTTCAGTTCTAGTTCAGTTCTAGTTCAGTTCTAGTTTAGTTCTAGTTCAGTTCTAGTTCAGTTCTAGTTCAGTTCTAGTTCAGTTCTAGTTCAGTTCTAGTTCAGTTCTAGTTCAGTTCTAGTTCAGTTCTAGTTCAGTTCTAGTTCAGTTCTAGTTCAGTTCTAGTTATTTTATCCGATTATAAAAACGGAGCCAAAAATGATGTAAATAACTACAGACCAATAGCCATACTCCCGATTATTGAAAAAGTATTGGAGGAAATAATAGTTAGAAGACTTAATGAATACATCAAAAAGTATAAAATAATCAATCCTAGCCAATACGGTTTTCAAAAGGGTAAAAATATAAACAAACTTTTGGGAAACTTTTCAAATAACATCAACAAAAGCCTTAGCGAACACAACCACTGTTTAGTATTATTCATTGATTTTAGCAAAGCGTTTGATACTCTGGAACACAAACATCTGTTGGACATTTTAGAAAGGTATGGAATACGAGGAAGTTGTCTAGAATGGTTTAGAAATTACTTAGAACTTCGGGCATATAGGGTAAAAATTGGCAACAGTCTAAGTGAAAAAACTTTATCAGGTAATAATGGTGTACCCCAAGGTTCAAAACTTGGTCCAATCCTTTATCTTATATATGCCAATGATATGTTAAATGTAGTAAAAAATTGTACAACATACGCCTATGCAGATGACACAGCTCTCGTGGTGTGCAATAAAAACATCGAAAGCGCAATCAGATTTATGCAAGATGATCTAAATATAATTTCGAAATGGTGTCATGATAACGGTCTAATTATCAACGCATCAAAAACTAAATTGTTGCACATAAAACGACCTTATCTTTTAAATCATGAAATTAAGCTAATATTCCACAATGTACATTGCCTACACAACCCAAACCCCTCTAAAACAGACACATGTAACTCGCTTATAGAAGTAGTGAAATCGTTCAAATACCTCGGTGTCCACGTAGATGAAAATTTCAAATGGTTTACGCATATACAGTATTTAAGGAAAAAACTAAGGAAAGCTGCATATAGTCTGTTTCATTTGAGCAACTGTACCCCTTATACAGTTCTCAAGCAGGCCTATCTTTCGCTAGCCGAATCTTATATAAGGCATGGTATTACAGCTTGGGGAAGTTCGACATATTGCAGTAGTTTACAACAAACTCAGAACCAAATCCTGAAAATTCTTTTAAAAAACCAACAACACAACAATCAACAAATACATTTCAATATGGTATATGGAAACACAAACAACAATACACGCGTGAGCAATAACACACACGTCGACAACAACACCGTCGTCACCAACACTCACGTGAACAACACCAACATACACGTCAGCAACAACAACGCACATGTTAGCAACAACACTCACGTTAACAACAACACTCACGTCAACACTCGTGTCAACAACAACAGTTACGTCAACAACACCAACACACACGTTAACAACGACACTCACTTCAACAACAACACTCACGTCAACAACACCAATACACACGTCAGCAACAACAACGCACATATTAGCAACAACACTCACGTTAACAACAACACTCACGTCAACACTCGTGTCAACAACAACAGTTACGTCAACAACACCAACACACACGTTAACAACGACACTCACGTCAACAACAACACTCACGTCAACTACAACACTCACGTAAACAACACCAACACACACGTCAACAACAACACTCACGTCAACATCACCAGCACAAACATCTACAACAACACTTATATCAACAACACCCACACACACGTCAACAACAACGCCAACACACACATCTACAACAACACACACGTCAATAACGACACTCACGTCAACAACAATACACATATCTACAACAACACTCACGTCAACAACACCAACACCCACGTCAACAATAACAACACTCACGTCAACAACACCAACACACACATTAGTCGCAACGCTCACGTCAACAACGACACACACGTCAACAACATTAATTTCAACAGAAACACACGCATAAACACAAATGAAAACGTAAATACAACAAGCTTAGCCTCCAAACTTCAGGTGTTGAATATCAAAAGTATTTATAACATCACACTCATAAATGAATTCTATAACGACTCGAGATTCCTTATGCCAATAGATCACACATACAATACAAGACGTCGTGCTGAAGGAAAATATCAGGTAGATCGCTTTAGAAACAACTATGGAAAGAACAGCTTAAGTGTCATACTACCAACCATATTAAACAATATACCCACAAACATCTTAAACCAACAAAATATATATACAAGAAAAAAATTATTAAAATCATTTTACATTTATTCGCAATGAAGAAATTTAATATAATAAATGGTATTTATTTTAATATATCCTGCAGATAAGCGAATGGCTTCGCGGGATTAGTCCTAAGAAAATCCTGTGAATTTTAAAATTTGTTAATAAAAAATTTCTTAATAAAAAAAAAAAAAAAAAAAAAAAAAAGTTCTAGTTCAGTTCTAGTTCAGTTCTAGTTCAGTTCTAGTTCAGTTCTAGTTCAGTTCTAGTTCAGTTCTAGTTCAGTTCTAGTTCAGTTCTAGTTCAGTTCTAGTTCAGTTCTAGTTCAGTTCTAGTTCAGTTCTAGTTCAGTTCTAGTTCAGTTCTAGTTCAGTTCTAGTTCAGTTCTAGTTCAGTTCTAGTTCAGTTCTAGTTCAGTTCTAGTTCAGTTCTAGTTCAGTTCTAGTTCAGTTCTAGTTCAGTTCTAGTTCAGTTCTAGTTCAGTTCTAGTTCAGTTCTAGTTCAGTTCTAGTTCAGTTCTAGTTCAGTTCTAGTTCAGTTCTAGTTCAGTTCTAGTTCAGTTCTAGTTCAGTTCTAGTTCAGTTCTAGTTCAGTTCTAGTTCAGTTCTAGCTCAGTTCTAGTTCAGTTCTAGTTCAGTTCTAGTTCAGTTCTAGTTCAGTTCTAGTTCAGTTCTAGTTCAGTTCTAGTTCAGTTCTAGTTCAGTTCTAGTTCAGTTCTAGTTCAGTTCTAGTTCAGTTCTATTTCAGTTCTGGTTTAGTTCTATTTCAGTTCTAGTTCTGCCCACCTCTGTCAAATATAAAACCATATTTGCAACTAACTATATTACTTCAAATCTAATACTAGTTTTAGGTTTCAACAGTAATACCACACATCTATATACATTACTACACTCGGTTAAAAAAATGTCAATCAAAAGTTTATCAAGAATGAAATAAAACAAAAAGAGCTGCAAAAATAACAACAACAAACTGTTAATGGTTTTTCAGCCACATTTTGCTCCCTTAGAAAAAAAAAATCCTAAATTTTTGTTTTAAGGTTTACGAACTCAACTAACTAACAAACTAATACGAGTATTCGTATACTAATTTTGATGTAAAAGTTAAATTGAAAATTTAGTTTATTGCTGATAACTTTTGGTTGTAGTAATAGAGGGGGAAGGTAAGCCTATTGGAAAAAGCAAAATTATTAGAAAATTTTATAAAATAAATTATATTCACTAAATATACATAATGTCACAATATAAAATTTCTATATTTTAATTTTGACTAATTTTCTTGTTTATCCTTCCCATTTCCTAAATTTTTACTTTATTTTATTTCGCTTCTAAAAGACAATAGAATATTTAATCGTTTTTGTTGCTCTTGTTAAACAAAATGTTCAAAAGTAACAAATTTTTCTAAGCTGTATCTAATTCTTTAGTTTTTTTCTTTCTTATTTTTTTTTTTAGTATATTTTCTAATGCAAATGAATATTTTATGCATTGAAAGCTTTTTATTGAATTATAATGTCTTCTTTGATATTATTTCCCAAGAAATTAAAAAACCATCAATATTATGGTGAATATTAGACATAGAAAAGAAAATCTGTCTATTAAAATTGATGTGGATAACATTTGACAAAACTTTAGAAAGAAATGTATGTGTATTGAAAAAGATAATAGAAAATATTTTTATTTATTAATGAATTTTTAGAAAAATTGTTTAAAGAAAAGAAATACCAAAGGAATTTATATTATTAATTTAGAAACTTTGCTCAAACTAAATATAAGAAATAATTTATTTAATTGTTAATTTTTCTTCTTAATACTGATAAGATTTTTCAAAATTTAAATATTAGGATTTATACTAACTTTTAAATTTTTAAACACCTCAAATTATATTCCTCTTACTCTTTAAAACTTAAACCATTTGTAATTATACAAAACACTTATAAACTAAATTGTTTATGAAAACAACTCTTTAGAACTATTTAATTGAAATAAATTTCTATTTCCTAATTACTTTCTCTTTCCCCTGTGTATGCATTGCATTTTCACATGAAAGAAAAACTTCAATTTATATTCATTTATTTACTTAATTTATTTGATTTAATAATAAAAAAAAAAGAAAAAAAACTTATTTTTATTACTTGGCCTCTTCAAATGTATTGTTCACACAGAAAAATAGAAATCCTCTTACTTTATTATAAAATATTTATATAATTTTTATATATATTTTTTGTAAAAAATGAAATAGAAATTAATTTGTATGTAATGTACTACAGAGTATAATGATGAGGTATGAGGTTTGATCATCAAGAAGTAATATAAAAAATAAAAATTAAAATGGTAAAAGTACTTTTAAAGCTTGGAAAATTAAAAAGGATATCTGAAATATACTTTCATTGAATCATGATGGATGTACTTCAAACTAAAGGAACCAAAAATAAAAGCTATAAGATTCCTACATCGATTTTCGGTAAATAATAATAAAACTAGAACAACCTAAAACGAAGTCTTAGTCAAAAAAAAAAAAAAAAGAAACGATCAATATTGTAGTTATTTTTATGATAATCAAAAACATAACTACATTATTTTCTAGTTGAAAAATTATGCCATACATTAGGGTTTAATTGCCATTAACAATATATTTTAAAGCAGCTACACTCACGTTAACACTTTAAACAATTGACGGTCATCTCCTCTATCAGCTGACCAGACAACTACCGGTAGCACATCATCAGCATAAATTCCGCAAAAGGCACAACAACAACCGCTATTATAATTCCAACCTCACAAGAAATAAATCACCAAAGCAAAAGAAAGTAAAGTTGAGTAAAGTTTAATGACTTTGTGACAGAAGAATATGAGATAAAAGCAGGTGTTCCACAGGGAAGTGTTCTTGGACCTACACTCTATTTAATTTACACTTCTGACTTGCCTTGACTTGTACTGACTATATCTACATTTGCTGATGATACCGCAATAATCAGTTCTCATGAAAACCCACACACAGCATCTAGTCAAATAGATATTTAAAGTTACGTTCAGCTTAAGAAGAGGTTACTGTCCTCCTATCACACTTAATGGTATAAATATACCACAGTCAGATCATGTCACTTACCTTGGAATTCAATTGGATAGGCGACTTACTTGGCGTTGACATATAGAAACCAAGAGATAATAAAGTCACCCTGTATAAAACCATATTAAAACCAATTTGGACTTATGGCATTCAATTATGGGGTACTGCTAGTAATACCAGCATTGATATTATACCGAGGGCAAAATCAGAAATTCTTAGAACTATGACGGGTGCACCATGGTACATAAGAAAGGAGAATATCCATAGAGACTTAGAGATACCACTGGTAAAGGAAGAATTTAAAAAATTCAGTGAAAAATATATCCAGAAACTTCAAACTCATCCAAATCCATTCCTAGACTTCTTGCTGAAGTGCAGACACATTCAAGGCTTCATAGAGCCGACCTATCGCCCCCTAATGAAAGGCCTTTTTATAACTTAGCTCTCCTTAGAGAGTAGATATCTTTAATTTTAGTTTTTAAGATTTAAATAAGGACTGTTCACGAAAAAATTCGTGCATGCTCTTGGGCTTATAACTTTTGAGGTGGCAAAAAATTAATAATTCTGTTAACTGTTTTGTATTTGCCATTATGCTCACTTGCCATGTGCTAAGTTTCATGGTAATAGCAAAATTAATTTTTCTATGCCGCAGATGCTAGAGGGATTATTGCAGAAAAATTTCGTGTATCAAAGAAATCAAAATTTCCAACTAAGTTTTTGAATTGGGAAGTCATATGCATACGCTGGAATGAAGTACTTAATTTTTAAAATATGGTTGCATTAACACAGAAATTTACGATAATGAGTGCCTTTGGAAAAGACTTCTCCCTTTCTTAATAAAATTCAGTATATCCCCTGCTTTCTGGCCTATTCCCGCTTCTTCTCATTACGACAACAAAACAATGGAGTTGTAACAAAGAAATTGTAAGAGTTTGTACCGATAGAAGCTAATCCATAAAATTGACCGAAACTCCGTGCAATTGAAAGATATTGGACTCTAGTAAAAAATAAATTAAAGGACATTAAAAAGTCAGCACAAAATGAAACGGAGTCTAAAAATAAGTGGACTTATTCAAGCAAAAAAGTGACCGAAACACAATAAAACCTTTAATTTGAATAATTTTGGAAAATATCAGATATTTCCTTAAAAGCCAACAGGAACGAATTTATTCTTTTATGTTTAGAACTTGAACATAACAGTCATTAATAAAAATATCACTATAAAAAAATTCGTCCACTGGTTTAGTTTCTATAAGCAGATTTGCATGCACGGATTTTTTCGTGAGCAGTCCTTACTTACTTTGAGGCCTAATAAAGGCGGATTCAGTAAATAAATAGAAAATAAATAAAAAAGAAACTTATCCCTGATATACTGTTCTCTCACAAGATCTTCTTTCGCGACCCACTTTTGATTTTGCGATTGAAGCGTGAGCCACTACAACCTTGACCAATTTAAAAATCAGATAAAATGTTATGTAAAGATAAAATAAGTAATTTAAAAATAATATTCATAATTGCGATATTGTATTTATTCCATGAGATCTTTAATATGAACAATATATATTTAATATTATAGACATAAGAATTTTTATTTCAACATCTAACTAATATCAACTTACTTACATTGAACAACTGTTTGTTCAGGAATATTTTTCAAAATCTTATCGTGACCCACCACGAATGTCTTTACGGACTCCTTGTGGATCGCGAACCCCCCAGCTAAACGGGGAGTTCTTAATACTCTCTTAAATCTCCGTCCTTTTCAAGTAAAAGACATGACTATATATGCGAACGACTATACCGTTCTGATAAAGTCAAGGAACATAACCCAGCAAAAACTTGGTAATGACATGTAGTTACGAATGTAGTTACTTTGTAATGACAACAAAATACTGTGTGCATTACATAGAAGTTGTTTAGTAACTAATTATTTATAACCCGATTGTAAATAATCATTTACGATCAGATTTTTTAAAATATTAATTTTTATTGATTTTTATAATGCAGTTACCAATTTATATAATGAAAGAGGAGATACATAAATGAAAGGGAAATTTTTCATATGAATTAATTTGTAATCTAAAATTGTTTATTTTTGTTACATTTATTTTAATTACATACTTAATTGTTGTTCAAGTTTGAATAAAAGTTGCCAGAACTACAATCTTTTGATCGATCTGGTGATTGTATTATCATTACATGAGCTACCGGCATTGACATCCAGAGGCGCTATTTTTGCAATATATTTGACTTATGTCAAGTTTTAGATGGCAACTTTGAAGTTTCGTTGTTGTTGGCGGGCAAATATATATATAACAGCTAGTGTTTATAAAAAACCGACTTTTCAAAAAACCGGTTTGACGGTTAACCGAAAATTGGGTAAAATTAAAAAACCGGTTTTTCGGTTAACCGTCTACTAAAAAACCGGTTAAACCGGTTAACCGACATTTAAATAATTGCTCTAATTTAAAGCTTAATAAAAATATTTTTGGTTAAAAAAAGTGTTTTTCAACTTATTGGTTTAACCATGCACCAAATAATAAACAGTGCACTGCAGTGTTCTTTATAAATTGCGATTGATTTACATCGAAATTTTATAATCCCTTTTTTTAGCCTTTAGGCTAGATTTAATATAATTTATAAAAACAACTTTTATGACATCTTTTAGCACAGCTTTTGAAGCTTAATAATGATATAAAATTATTCTATAAAGTATTTTTTCAGTTTTATTTTTAATTTTTCAAGCTGAAAATTAAAATTAAATTATCGAAATTTTACAAAAAGGAAGCTTTAGACCTAGGATAATGTGCTTTATATTATGATTTATATTCACCGCATTTTTAGTTTTTCTCTCAAGGAAAAGTTTATATAATTTTTATAAAAAAAAATTTAATAAATATATCTGCATAAAATTGGAAAAATAAATAGCATTTTTTTTTTTTGCTAAAAAGAGATTTGTTTTTAATTTTTAGATGATTATTAATCATTTAGAAGATTATTAATCACGTACATTTTCTGCACTTATTTAGTTCTACTTTTGAAGTCTTTATTCTTGTTATCCTATATAAAATCTTATTTTTATCTTAAGCTATACATTAGTAGGTGTAATATTACATAAGTATTTTCTTCTTTTGGAAAATTTCATTCGCATGAAATTAAAGTTTTTGTAAATGGAATGCTTAATTATCTATCTGAGTTATTTATACATACAGTTTTAAAATATATTTAACTTCAAACAAGTAAATATATATCACCTGGCTACTTGTTAACTCAAACAGCAAACATTTTTAATAGTTTAAAAATATTTTCTTATATTTTAAATTCAGAAAAAAACAACTAAAGGACGAAATTTTGTGATATTTTTAGCAAATTTTTGAAACCGGTTAACCGACACAGAAAAACCGGGTAAACCGGTTAACCGAAATTGAATATTTCAAATTAACCGGTTCGCAAATAACCGAAATTTGAAGAAAAACCCGGTTTTTCGGTTAACCGGTTAACCGGTTTATAAACACTAATAACAGCCGTGAAGTAGCTCTGGATTGGGGAACAATTTTCGGCTCGTTGTAATTATTTTTTAAATACATCCAGGTGGATTTCTTGTTGCTTGGCCTTGAAGAATTTTGTGGCTCACTTTCGCATTGGTGTTAATGTAATACTTCACATAACTGTTTTCTCAGTTAGCGTCGTATATATTAATCCACATGCGTTCGTTTTATATTAGTGCTTTTAACTCAAATTGAGGTTATGTGAAGAATTTGGTGGAGCACCATACAAAACTCTTTTTCGGAAAATATCCTGGTGGAGGACCGAACAAAACTCATTTTTTATTAGAGAAATAAGCTGATGGAGTTCCTTCAAACTCTTTTTGGGGGTTAATTGGTGGAGGTCCACTAAAGCTTTTGTTAAGAAGGACATGGCGGAGTACCATTAAAACTCAGAAGCTGGATGATTATCAACCATATGTGAAGAAGGAAATTAATTAACCTGCTACCCCTGGCATATACACACATGTTTTGCCACTTAAAACCCCCCAAAAAAAAAAAAAGATATATATATATATATATATATATATATATATATATATATATATATATATATATATATAAATTGTTGACAGGATCGTTGATATATTGTCATAGATAAAATAGAGTTTTTGATTGAATTTAAATAGTTTTTGTAAATAAAATAATAATTTGTTAAATTATAAATAAAATAAAATATTGTATATTTTGTGAACCCCCATCGAAAAGAAATAAAGGAAAGATTTGTTTTTATTTACAAATTTTTCTAAACTTGTGTTCCTTTTTTTGTGTTATTTTTTAGTGGCTTGCAACCTGCACATTTTGTTAGCACCACATTTCTTGACACCCGTGCCATAGTCGATGGCAAACAATTGTTGTTAAGTATTTTAAATTAAAATTCATAAAATTTCGTTACTTTCATTTCATTACATATTTATAACCTAAAATGTGACTTCAGTAATGCTTTAAAATCAAAGCACTATTTAACAGCTTGGAAGTAATTGGAAGAATCATTATATTAACTTCTTAACTCATTACATGGCAACCAAAGTTTTTGCTGGGTAACGTTATGATAACTAAACAGTTCTTCCAGGGTTTTCATCGGAGAAGATTTCGAAATCATGTGAACGCACCTTTTTTCCGTCGCAAAAATGTTTATTGTTGAATATCTTTTATTTTAAAAACAATTTTGTTGTAGCAATTATAAATTTTTTCTCAATTCACAATTATATTGTTGGCACAACATGTTAAGCAAAAATTATTTTCAATACCTGAATATATTATTGTGTTTGTAATTTTGAATTTACAATAAAATTTTTGTTTTGTATTGGCAACAATATACATTATTAGTACTTGACAATAAGTATACTTGCTGATTTTTATTCAGTTTAGTATGCTTCTTGCATAAAGCTAGTTGTCTGTCGGCAAGTTAAAAATGTATTAGAAAATATACTGAATGTATATTTACAAAAGTCAATTATTTAAAATAAATTATTTTAATTAAAATTAAACTAGAAATAAATAAGTGTTTCAGATTGTGAAAATATTTTAAATGGATAATGTAGAAAGAAAACTACATAGGTTATTTTCGGAGTGCTAAAAAAGGTGTCACCTTGTACGAGTATTCAGGAAAGGTTTCATCATTCACCGATGATGAATCTATCTTTTTATACCAAAGTGATTTATTTTACATAACTAAATTATAATTAATTTTAATAAAAACTACCATACGATAAATTAATTGCCTTTTATTTATTTTTAGGCAAAATAATTGTTACTTGACAATATAAGTTTCTTATTGTGATTGAACCATATTTTTGCTGTATACATAAATCAGGCACATATGCAACAAAAATATGGTTGCAAATCAAAAATATTTTTACTGTGGTTTAACCATATTGTTGCTGTATATATGAATCAGGTACATATACAACAAAAATCTGGTTGCAGATCAAAAATGATTTTATTGTTATTAACCATAATATAATTTACAAACAACCATAATATGACAGTATTCTATTATGGTTGCTATTCACCATATTTTTTTCTTTGCATGTAGCCACTAAAATAATTGAATCAAAATAAACGCTGACTCCCTCTTGGGAGTGTCTGTCCTATTAAATAACTCTCGAGAGATGCAACAAAGTAGGAGAGCAATAACGAACGAAGTGGGAATAGCATTGGTATGCAAAAATAACAAAAGACGAATAATACTCGCAGTAGCGCAGAGCAAACACCAAGCCTCAGGTGCTAGACGCAGCAATGCACAGTGGGGCAGAATCAAATATTTTTGGAAATAAATCAGTAACTTCTAATCAACTGGTAGGATTTGCATTAAATTTGGTGTAGACGTAGCAGAGGAGTGTACAATATTAAGTTTGGAAGGGAAACCCAACAGACTCCTCAGGGGTGGAACTAAGGGGGCTTAAATAAGATTACCTTTGACATATAGAGTTGTTAATTGCTTGCAAAATTTTTGTTTTTCGTACCATTTCAAATATTTGTATAAAAAATTTATATATTCGCCGCTTACACAGAAAAAATTAGTATGTTTTTTTTTTTTTTTTTTTTTAAATTAACATAGTTGTTTCATTTTGCATCGAAATTTAATAAATTTATTCAAGCAAAAATGAAATAAAAATAAAATTTATATACATTTATATACATTTTTAATTTATCCAATCAACTACTTGATCGATTTAATTAATTTATTAATTGGGAATTTTTTTTCTGTTTTGTATTTTTTACAGTTTTTAGCAATTGATATAATCATATTGGTGAGAGGTGCAAATTTAAACAAGTTTTTAATTGAATGAATTATTTTCTAACATATTTGTTCATTGTTGACTTTTTTCATCTCTGTGAAGACACCTTTTAGAAAAGTATAAAAAAGTTTAAGGTAAAAAAAAAAACATAATTTCTGCAAATTTTCAAATTCAAAATCGTTTTTTTTTTTTCGACTCAGTAAAGATATCGACTTCAAATTTCCTTTATGAAATAGATGATTTTGGTCTTTAATTAGTTAAAAAAAAAAAAATAATAAAATCGATCGGAAATACTGAGATATATATGAAAAAATCTGGACCAAGAATTTGCAAAATTGAGGTACTTCAAATTTCAAAAGAAAATAAACCGAAAAAACCAAAAAGCCAAAGCCTACAAGAATGTGTATTTGAAATCGGATGAGGAACACAAATTTAGCAGGCAATTAAATATTTTATATGTAAAATGTATCTCAATTAAGCATCCTTAGCTCTCCCCCTGAGCAGTCTGTTGAGTCCTTCTTCCAAACTTAACCAGCCGATTAGAAGTTACATATTTATTTGCAAAATTTCTCGATTCTGCCCCACTGTGCAATGTATCATTTAAGTTCAATAACTGAATATGTACGTCAACATAAGCAGAAGCACCAATATCATTGTCTCTTTATTCTCTTAATGATTACTTCAAGAGACAATTTGTCTAACCTTCTAAAAGTATGAATGATATCAAAGGCCCGATTTTGATACCCTGTAGCTTATCTCATGTTATCACAGGTTGACTACAAAAGGAATTTTTCTGAAAGCTTATGTTCTTTTTTACAACTTTTTCATACATTTCAATTTTATCCTACCCTCTGCTTAGGATTTATTACTAAAATTTTGTGATTGGACCTATTGTACATCATTAATTGACACCTTTTTAAGAAGGGTGCTCACAATTTCTGCATATTATTTATAATAAAGTCAAATACTAACTAATTTTCCTTCTCAAATTACAATAGCCTATCTAACTGGTCATCAGACACACACTCACTACTCCTCTCCCTCATTTGCTCGTTCATGCACTTATCATCACATTGTTAGAAATTCATAATTCAATCAGGGAAAGTAAGGTTTTATTCAAGTCCTCTTCAATGCTCTTGGTTGGATGGCTATTTTTCTTCCTTCTTCTTCTTTTTTTATTGTAAAATATTTTTTCAAATTTTTCACACAATTACTGCAATTAAACTTTTTCCATAATTTTTGCTTTTTCTCTAGAGAGATGGTTGAGTTAATGTGGTGGTCTTTGTATAAATTTCACTTTTATTGTATGACTTCGTTTAGTGAAAATGATTCTACTATATTTTTCGTTTAATTTTATAAAATTGTTAGTAATATTTTTCATAATTAGGTTAAATTAAAGGCAATTATTTAGAAATAATAAAGGAAACTACAACGCAGTTGTAGTTAAAGTAAATTATGAAATTTAAATGAAGACAAGATACTTAAGATTTGCTCTGGTGTGTGTGTTTTTTATTTAAGTGGATATATTATTAAAAAAATAACATTAATAGCTAGAAAATAGAAGAAATAAGATTTCGTAGGCCAAAAGAGACAATTAGGCTAATAGAGAAAATTAAATTAAAAAGCAAGATAAATAAAATTTAATAAGGAAGTGCCTTATAATTTTACAGGTTGAATTAAGTTATATTTTAAAATATATTAATGGACTTTTTTGTATAATTAAAAGAAAAATTATGGATTAATAATGTGCCAACATAATAATTAAAAATGTATTTGGATACACATTTATATAAAAGTACACCCTTATTAATATAGACGTTATACTTTTATTTTATCTCTATTTATAATCTTTTCCAGATGCCTTTTTAAAGCCTAGAGTTTTTTTTTTATCTAATTTACTATTTATAATTCCTTTTAAATTCCCTTTTTTTTTCAACTGTCACTTACCAAAAATTTTATTTAAATTTTCTTATAAATCAATTAAATTTACCTTTTTATGTACAAAATAATTAAAACATTAATCCCTCTACATACATTCTTTATTACTTTTGTCTAAATCTCTTATAAATTTAATATGATTTCTATAAAATCTTTAAAAATTTATTAAATATGTTTTGTCATAATCTTATGTTTTTGTTTTGTTTTTTAATTCCTTTATAACTATTTTATAAATAAATTTAAATTAATCATTAAAAACATATGTTTGTGAACTTGTGTTATTACTAAAGCAATATAAAATTTACCTAAATTCAATAAATATTATTTATTTTTAATTTAAATATAAATCCGGCAGTTTATAAATTGCAATTTTATAAACATTTTAGTATTACAAATACATATTTGAAAATGTCATTTCCGGTTAGTGAATTTTTGAAGCTTTTAAATTAGTTATACAATAAAATATTAGAAAAAAACGTTTTTAACTGGATGAAGGAGAATATGAAGTACGCTATAGGAAATAAAAACACAGATAAGGGCAGATGTACATATATAATACAAAAGTTATTTTATATTTGTCTCATTTATTAAATAAATTTTGCACGTTGCGCAATGGGGCCAAACTCAATTTTTTTTCGTAATAAATCTGTATATCCTAATCTACTGTTCGAATGAAAATGAACCCAGTGATAGGGCGAAGTAAGTTTCAGGGTATCAAAATTGACTATCTCGTGTATTTAAAAGATTAAAAAATCGTAACTTCCACAAATTAATTCCGATTTCAAAGATTTTTATATTTCTGTAAAAGGCTTGATAAGATAAATAATAAGTATATTTACTCAGTTATCTCCTACATTTAAGAAGATATTTACGCCTGAATTTATCACGACCCACTGTGCACGCAAAAAAAAAAAAATATGGTTCCAGTGACCATAAACTAAGAGCAACATACTATGATTGTAATAAATGATTCCAGGTTACAATAAGTATATTTGTACGTAATCATTACTATAATTCCATTTTATAATATATTAGTAAGGTTCATAACCTTATCAATAAATTTTAGTAAGTTTTGTAACCTTTTTTTAAGTTATGCTTTCAATTTCATCGCTTTTTAATCATTTAATAATTCCATGTAATCATATATATAAACTAATTTCATCATATATATAGTTCCATTTTATCATATATATAAAATAATTTCATCATATATATAATTCCATTTTATCATATATATAATCCCATGTTATTATATATATAATCCCATTTTATCATATATATAATCCCATGTTTTCATATTTATGTTCATTTGTACCACGATATGTGGTACATTCATCATACAGATTAAAACAAACCTTGTCAATTTATATTTGTTCATATCTCAACTAAATGAGAATTAATATACTAACAAACAACTGGACTGATACACAAAAATGTGTATTCAAAAGGCATTAAAAGTTAGTGGCTTAATGGTTGTAGAATTAACCAAATTTGTAAAATGGACTAAATGGTTGTAGAATTAACTAAATAGTTGTAGAATTGACTAAATGATTGGATTTATTCATAAATATGATTTCATATAAACATATTTAAATACATATTATAATTCAGTGAACCATATTAAAATTTTGATTATGGGTAATCATTAAATGATTAAACAGAATCATAAACGTTGCTATCATGAACATAGTATATTTAAATCAATGAAAAACGGCTATATAATCATTGAATAGTTGTGGAGATCATGCTGTAACCATGTTTTTTCAAAATATGCTAATGAAGTACAAAATATGCTAATGAAGTACATGTTTGATACCAACAAAAAAGCCTGTTGCAATTCTTCTAAACAATCTCATTCCAAAGCTCCGTAATCGGAGATACTCAAATGCTAGACATCTACAGAAGAGCTTAAAATAAATTCTTACGCATTCTTATTGTCATATTTTTTGCAATAATCATTGGAAAGAAGGCCAAATATTGTGAAATTAGATCCAAATTTACAGTGTTCTTAGACTCTTTCTACAATATTCGGTATAGCCAGTTTTATGTCGATCATTCTGATTACACTGGTCGACAAAAAAATTTTGTAGTGTGACCGCTGAATATGGTGATGATATTAGTCATGCACATAAAAAAAAATCAGTACCCGATAGAAAAAAAAAGTGAATGCGGATTCTTGTTTAACTCGTCAAATTCCACCTAGACCACCTATTTTGTTTCAAGAAAAAATAAAAAAAAATTTTTTTTTGGCCACCACTGTATTTCACTCAATTTTATGTAACATGGGTATTTTTACTTAACTGTGAATAAAATTTAGATTTGTGCATCTTTTGAAGATACATGCCTTATTTTATTCGCAGCATTACCAGCTTTAAGATAAATATGATAAACTGTAACATTTTAGATGTTTTCATTTATTTAAAGAAGTTTTAGTAACAAAAAAATCTAAAATTTTGCATGAAAATAATTTTTTCGGACACTTATTTCAAAATAACTACGAAACTATTGAGCACATAACAAAATTAAGTTTGGGAATATGAAGATATTTTTAGTCCTCATCTTTTGGTGTCAATCGTACACACCGTTCTTGAGTTACAAGGAAATATACTAGAGTAATGGCCTTACTATGGGCGCAATATTAGACACGCCCTTAAAAAAAAATCCAGACCTAATGGAAAAAACTGAAAGCAGATTCGTGTTTAGCACATCAAAATACATCAAATCCATATGGGGGAGGATTTTTTTGTTGACCAGTGTTATCAGGCATTTCCATTCCATTTGTTTTCAGTCATATTATAAAGTGAGGTGTCAATTTGCAAATTACAGACATTAAGTGGGATTACATTTTTTTGCCAAATCAACGCAATGAAATTGCTTTTATTTAACCCATGTTCACGTACCCATATAAGTTCGATGTTAGAACGTATAGTACTTTAATTCACGTATGTCCGATATTCATGGTCTAGATTTACTGTGATTCAGCTTTTAAGGTACTTCATTTGTCCAGGTGTCGAAAATATATGAGATATGAGTCCTTAACTCTTTATGGTATCCGCCAGCCAACCAACTTCCAGGAAACACATTACCACAAGAATTTCAAAACCATTTTCCGTAGATGAGTAAAATACTCCCTACAGTGACGTATCCATCTTGGACAGTCTATAAGTTTTTACCGAACTGACGTTGAATTTGATGATCCAATACCATATCGGCTAAAGAGTTAAATAGTATAACTTGAAACAGTATAGTGTCAGCATAATAGATGTCGATTAATTGCACCTTCCCGACCGAGTGAAAAGTCATCTTATTAGACTTTCATTTTGTTTAAATATGCTGAAATGGAGATAATTTATATGCTAATGTGTACATCTATGCTTTCCAGAAAATATGACAGTTTTGTGGGTCTTTAGTTAATAACAGCAATCGTAAGGTATTTCAGGGTTTTAGAGAACTATACCTCTTCTTTGGCTTGTAAACCGCGACTTAGCATCATAGCGGTTCTAAGCCGATTCAGAATTTTTCAAAAGTGACTTTGTATAGTATACACAGAAAAAAATTAAAAATGGACTTCGTTTACGAAATTGCTTATATTTATTAATTTTTATTTGATTTTGCTCCAATCATCTTAATCATAATATTTATAACTAGAATAATTGATTTTATTATTATTGCGCTGAAAATGATTAGAAATTGACTTAAATTTATTTTATTTCTATATTTTTATAAAAAAAAAATATTTTTCTTTATACTTTATTAAGAGTTGTCAATTTATTTAAAAAAATTAAACCAATTCGAAAATTAATTATATTAATAATTAAGTTAGTTAATAGTTTTATTAAAAAATAATTTAAAATATTTTTTTCATGAAATTTCTCCATGCCAAATTTCATTTTGCTTGTAAAAGCAATGAGCGTTAATATACTCTCCATGGCCAGATTGAATTCGGCTTGCGAAAAGTTCACATCGCACTGAATGAAATTTTAAATGAATACAATACAAGTAATGAATACAATACATTCGACCCATCATTGCATTGTCTTTGCACCCGCCCTTATTTTTAAGAGCATTGCACTTTTTCTAGTCGATCTAAAAAAAGTTCGATTGTTATATGCAGTTATACTAGTTTTTCCCTAAGGAAGATGAACTCGAAAGTTTGTTTGCAGCTCTTTGCTTTAAACTAGGCTTGAGATAATTTCTGTAGATGCCTTCCTATCTCCCATTTTACCTATCTATTCGTTTTCAGGAGTTCGTTTTGAAGTTCGGGGACACCTAGTTTCTTTTAACCTTGTTTTCCTTTTAAAAAATTAGGCTCACCATTGGCCACTTCCTTTTACTGTCAATAGTCTTAAACAGGCTAAAACGGACCTCAAAAGTATTCGATTACTGCGACCTGAGATCATCATTGTGTAATTTTCATTTCCCTTCCTCACTGGAAGGGAAATTTTAAATGCGCACAAGGATTATCACTAGATGGCCCTTGTGAGAATTGACTTCGAAGCAAATCGTACATTTTGCTTCTCAAATCAAAGCAACAATCATTGAGCCAAAAAACAAATCTGCTCATTTGCTCTTAGCACAGAAAGTTTTATATTGTCGCAAAACAAAATATATCAAATGAGTTGAAGTTTTGATTATGACTTTGCTTTATCTGGGATTTGTGTAATCTACAGCCGACTATAAACATTATATTTTAGCTATAGCATGTACAGTATTAGAAATAGAAGTTTCCCTATTTTATTAAAAAAATAAAAATAAGAATTATATTTTATTTTATTTGATTTTCTTCTTTTTTAAACATAATATTTCACTAGAACCATCATTAGCCTAAAAACTAAATGTTACAAATAAATTGACTTTTTCACAATACTTTACTTCCTGTGTTACTGGCAATAGAAACATAAAACATACAAATCATAAAAACTTAAATTTTATTGACACAACAATAATGTACACATATAAAAAAATACAACTACTAAAACATTTACTGAATATTATATGCAATATGTTACTAAAATATTCATACGATTACACATAGACAAATACAAAAGTTCTTTAAGAGTTTTTAAAATAACAATTTAGCAAAAATTTAATTATCAAAGTACCAGGACTATTTTTTTTTTTAAATACGAAATTTTTGAAATAGAATCTTTTTAAAAAATGTCAATAAAAATTAAGCTGTCAAGGGAATGGAAAGTCTCCAAAATTATCTCACATACTGTATATATTTTATATACTAAGTATTTTATAACAAACTTTTCATTTATTTTATTTGTCTAGTTGTGTACATATGTATGTGTGTGTATGTGTATATACGTATTATTTGCCACCTGTCTACAACTACTTTTACAAACACAATACCTCGAAATATAAATATTTTTCACATCTACACAATTTGCTTTTAAAACTTTCAAATGTTTTTAATGCAAATATTATTGAAAATAACAAATAAACTAGAAAATTTTTCAAAAACAAAATTTAACTCAAGTTTGGAACAGTGGAAGTTATCAAACATTTCATAGGATCACGTAAAATTTATAATTAGCTTGAGATCAAAGTGATCTACTGAGGTAAATTGAAATAATTGATAGCATTAAAAAAATCATTTTTATTATTTATTTAGTTACAAAATTTAAATTAAAATTAAAATTTAATAGCTAAAATGAACTCCAAAATATTTGTATAATTTTAAAATTTTTCTTTTAAAATCTTTTGTTTAACTCCTATGTCACTGTCTTTTGTAATGTATAGTATTAGTTAGAGAACACATCAATGAATTTATGTACAATATGTAGGTGTTATGTATAAAAGTATATTTATTAAAAAAAATATATATATATATTTTTGCGAAATAAGCAACATGCATTGACGCTTACAATTAATGTGGCTCAGAGCAATAAAAATGCCACTAAATAGTAGTTTTATTTTTTATATATTTTCTGCCACTTTACACAAAAGCTGAATTTTTTAGTTTTTGTAACAGGAAGACGCAGCAGTATACAGTAAAAAATCTATTAGTGTTGATAAAAAATATTAGATTAGGGAAAAAGTTCGGCTATTTTCTGATTAAATTTGGTATATTAAATTTTAAACCCTAAAATTTATATTTTCATTTCATTTAATTTGTATGCATAGTATCATAAAATAATTCAGATCAGAACATGCTTAATTATGCGTCTGAAAATATCTTAAAATGGAGTGAAGATTTATTTCCGTATATCTTATAGAGCAATAGTAGTAATATATGTTTAATAAATCTTTATATTGAACACAATTTCATTAAAATTTTTATAAGCATAAATTAGAGTGCAAAATTTCACTAAGATCGGTAGAAAATTACCATAACTCTCATATAAGCCCCTCTCCTGAAAAAATTTCGCATATAAATGTTAGAGCACAACAATAATATTTGACGACAATATGTTTTATATGAATACAAAAACGAGTGCAAATTGTATTACTATTGTCCCATAACGCATTATAAAGCCATATATTATAACACTGGTCGGCGAAAAAAATCCTTTCTTATAAACAAATAGTTGGACTCAATTTATTTTAGTGTACTTAACATAAATCTGCTTTCAGTTTTATCCATCATTTCTGGATTTTTTTAGGTTTGTGCATGAAGTTTGACGATACATGTCTAATTTTATTCGCGTCAGCCTTAAGATAAAGATGATAAACTAAAACATTTTTGTTGTTTTCATTTCTCAAAAAAAAATTTTAATGAACAAAAAATATAAAATTATGCATGAAAGAAAAAATCGGACACTAATTTCAAAATAACTCTAGAACTATTGAGCACTTAAAGAACTGAAGTTTGGGTGGCTTGAAGACATTTTTAGTCCGAACAAGATACCGTTCACAAGTTATAGTAATATATACCCGAGTAATGGGCTTAAGGGTAAAATATTTGACACGTTCATAAGAAAATCTCGCCCTGATGGGAAAACTTCATCTTCACATACTTTTTTATTTATTTATTATTATTATTTTTTTTTTTTTTTTTGAAGGAGGAAGAAAAAAATGTTTATAAAAATAAGGTGTAAGTTTGTTTGTTTATTTGTTTGTGTACCAATCACGCCTAAACGGCTGAAGCTATTATATTACCTAGTATTGTCTTAGGCAGTTTTAAGAGAAACGCCGATCTACACTTATCCACCTTAGGCCATATCCTTCTCGTTGTTATGCACGTAGGTTCATTTTCCCTCCTTTGTTGTGCCATTTCATACATTGTGGTTTTTATGCGCTGCTTACAGGCGTTAAGAGCGATGTCATAGAAATGATCCACACTTTCATCATGCATTAGAGCACCTCTCTTTGCCAGTTCATCTGCGATATAATTGCCTGGACTCGTCCCATGTCCGCGCACTCATATCAGTGCGATGTTCGAATGTCTCGCCATCTCATTGAGGGATGTCCGTGATTCATGGACTATATTTGAGGTAGAAAACACACCTGTCAGGGATTTTATAGCAGCTTGCCTGTCCATAAATACCACGATATGTTTTTCAGTTTTTTAAGGAAAAACAGGCTGTCTGCAAGTTTTTATTTGATATTCAAAGTAGTGTAAAAATAAAAATTTATATATAATAAGCAGTTTCTTTGCGATTTGAACTTTTCTTTAAACATTTTGAGTGCGACTTAGAACGTTTTAATCACAGTTGAGTTGTTGATATGCAATTTTATAAAATTTTAATTGGTTTGAAATTTTATTAGTTCTTTAGATGTAACATAATTAATATTTACTTTTTACGCGCAGGCTGATGCTGTGAAAATTTTAAGAATATCGGTTCAGCCGTTTGAAAGTTAAAAAAAAAGGTATAAAATGTAGGCGTGACATTTAACAACAACAAACAAACTTACACTTTATTTTTATATCTAAGGATTGTTGTTGAAAGTGGCCGTGACGTTGGCTTGGCGTACAATGAGAACATATTTTTTGCATAGAGCCAATGACATTCAATACATGAACCAAACTTTATGTAAATCGCATAATTGTTAAAGTGATAAATTGAGAAAATTTCTTTTTTATAAAGTAAGTGTAAATGTGGGTGTGGCATATTAAGAAGTCCTAATGCAGCTCATATCATTACCAATAACATACTCTATCTCCATACCAAATTTCGTACACATAGGTTTGGTAGTTTGGGTGTAATGACGACTAAAATGTACACTTATAGTCAAAAGTCGGCGTAGGCTGTGGCACATGATAAAGTCCTGTCATAGCTCATATCATTACTAATAAGATACGCTATCTCCGCACTTGATAGTTTGGGTGTAATGATGTCTCAAATATAGGCTTATATTCTTGTCCAAAGTGGTAGTAGTGAACAACAACATAGACTTACATATAGAGCCAATAAGGTTCTACAAATGTGCAAAATTTTATGAAAATCGGATCAGTAATATCGTGATAAATAGAGAAAATTACTTCTTTTAAAGTGGGCGTAAAATGTAGGCGTTACATCCAACTGCGATTTAATATAGCCTGTACCGGTACCGGTAATATCTTTGCGTCAAATCTGGTCACTGCAAATTTGGAACTCATGCCAAAAGATTGGGACTTCAGTCTAATGATTTCTGCAGAAGCTGTCATAATGAAGAGGAGGAGGAATCAATTCAGCATCTCTTCTGTAACTGCCCTGCACTGGAAGACCTCCGTTTAAGACACCTAGGACAGAGATACTATAACAGCCTCACTGAACTATCCAGTATCAGAATAGAGAGCATTAGTGCCTTCTTAAGGAATTGTGGCTGGTTCTAACAAGCATACTCATCGGAGACGACTGCAATATTCAAACAACTTCGTTTATTAGAATCATTTTCTCTCATCTTACTGTTGACAACTTTCTCTAAATACATTTTCTTCTTTATTATCTTAATCTACTAATATTTCTCTTTCCCTCCTGTCTCACCTCACCTTCTTTCACTCCTTTTCTCTCTCTCTCTTCTTCTACTTACAGGTAACACAAAGAGAACCGAAGGACCTAAGTGAGCTGAAAACAATGACGTTGGAGGTCACCAGTCTTACCTAACCTAATTAACCGAGCACAGAAAAAATTATTACCATATATTTTTCAATTAACATAGTTGTTTAATTTTGAATCAAAATTTAATAAATATATCACAGTAGTTCCAAAACGCTTTCAATAAAATTTCACATGGTCAGAGCTGAGATGTTTTTGAGTTTATTTGGAGAAATGCAGGCCTCTAGCGGGTCAGGGGGGTAGTGGGTTGCCCTCCAAAGTTGCCCATCTCTGGTATGTAATTTTTTAAAAATCTCCAAAAATTCAATTCCCTACAAAATTCTAAATAATATTGCTGCAAGAATCATATAATTATATGAATCCGTTAAAAAGTTATATTAATCTAAAGTTGGAACTTTAAAAAAATTTTAAAATTTTGGGTTTTTTTCCAAAAAGGTGGTAATATTTAATCAGTGATAAAATTAGTTTTTTTGTTCTGAACTTTATCATTTTTTAATGTTTTAGAAAAAAAAAATCTTAATGTAGATGCGTGTAAAGTAAATCCAAAGGAGTTTGGGATAAAAGTCTGCCCACCAGCCCTATCCAAATTTTGTCAATTTTGGAAAATGTTTTTTTTTTTTTTTTTTTTGTTATGTTCTCAAATAGCGAAGCTGGGATCGACTAAAAATTATTTTAAATTCTTAGCCCTATATGTAAGGTATACACCCAAAAAGTATTTTCTGATGGAGGCCCCTTATAACGACAGGGTGACCGTTTCAATGAAAAAAGTATATTTTTGAAAGAAGCTTTCCTCGAACTGGAATTTTGGGTATTTCGGAGTAAGAAAATGGGAATCTATTTATTTTTTTCTCTTAAGGACAAATTTTTTTATACTATACTAAAATTTTATAATGATAGCTTAATTAATATAGATTTTATTTAAGTTCAAATATAATTATTTTTATTTTTTTGAAAAATAACACTAAATACAAAATTTTTTCGTTTTTTGATCAATTTGATGAAAATATTTAGTTTGAATACTTTATTATTTATATATTGTTATTTTTTAAGTAATAACCTTTCCAATGACACCTAACAATTGCATAAATACTTTACATAATCGTTTAAAAACTAGCTGAAACTTGTCCCCACTTCAGCGAAATGTGTACATTTTCCTTAATTTCTATAGTAAATATGTGCTGCAGAATTCTATATACATTAAAGCGCGTCACGAAAAAAAGTTGTAAATGTACCCCTCTAGAAATGAAAATTAGTATGTTCTTATATGATTCCCAAAATATTACATCTCAATGTTAAAATTTACGTGAGCTGGACCATTTTCAAAACACCTCTAAAATTACGTATTTTATTAAATATCGTTATCAAAATTTTAGTTATAAGAAAATTAACTTCAAATTATAATAGAGGCTTACCACGAACTTGAATATTAATTTAAATAATTATTATATTCCTTTTCAGTCGCGAAATATTAAGATACTACTAAAATTTTTTTATCACATTTTCATTGTTCAAACATGTAATTTTATATATTTCGGGCATTTTTCAAAATATATTAGGTTTTAATGGAATGGTCTGTCCTGCTGCTATTGAAGATAACACATAATTAACCCATTAAGAGTTGGAGGGTCAATTTTACGCATTAATTCCCAAAAGATTAAATTAGCAATTTTTGCAAATAAGTCGCATGGAAGTACTCATTGCACTTAAATATTGATAAATTTATGAAAAACATAATAAGTTCATTTAAAACCGCGATAATAATCGAATAAAAAGAAGTTTTTGAAATTTAGCCGCTAATTTACACGAATTTACAGCTTTTTTCATCAATTTATGCTTTCGGGGACATTTATATCCTTAACTAACCGTTTATTTGCCGTTAAAATTAACTTAACCAATTATGGACTGGAAATCCCAAAATTATATTTATGCAACTAAAAGGCTAAATGAATCCATATATCAATAGAAATTAATGGGACCTTTCCAATGATGCCCTTAAGTATAATTTAAGATGGAAAATGTCCAAAATATTCAAACTTTAATAAAATAAATATCATTGAAAATTTTACTAAAATTTTAATTTCTCGAGAATGGAAACAAATTTTAAAATATTATTTATTCAATATGTATTAGACATCGTTTTTCTATCATATGTTGTAATTTTTTTGAAAAAAAGTTAAAAATTGTGTATACTGTTGATCAAAAACCATATTTTTGGAGGTTTTTTAAAAAAGGTCCAGCTCACGTAAATGAAATAATTGAACCCAAATATCTTGGGAGTGAGTTAAAAACATATCAATGTTTAATTTTAGGGGGGTACATTTGCAACTTTTTTTGTCCCCATACAAATCAAGGCACTGTAATATACATAAGTGCAAAGCAGTTTCAACTAGTTTTTTTTTTAATAGTTTTGTTTAATTTTTGAACGGATAAATGTATTTGAATGAAATTTCACATAATTTCACATAAAACTTCCAACTGTTTTGGTGGAGTACAATTTTTTAGATGCTAGAAATGGGTATCCTCGTATATTATATAATAAATAATTAAAGGAGTTGACTACTTTCAGAGGTTCTCCTCCTGTCCACAGACCAGCTAGAAACTTGTACTTCTCTAAAATATTTGGAAAATACCTCAGTAATAACTATTTTTTGTAGAGACTTACAAGGACTATCTATATATGAAATTTCTTTTCTGTCATGTCACAAATGAATTTCTGGCGATTTAAAAAAAACAAAATTACATACCCGCTAGGGGCCTACACTCCTCCAAATCAACTCGAAAACACCTCAGCTATGACCATGTGAAATTTTATTGGGATACCTCTAACGGTTCTTTATTTACTGAATTACTTAAAAAAGGTGTTTTTGGAACCACTATGTATATTCAAAAAAAAAAAAAAAAATAAAAAAATAATAAATAAAATAAAAATCCAATTTAAGTGAGATTTTATTTCTCATTTAAATTTATAATTCATTCAATCATACTTATTTCACAAAAATATTGGTAAGTCGTTATTGAGTTTTAATATCTCAAGGAGATCGTGAAGCTTTTTAGTAATTACAACGGGTGTCCATTGTAACTCCACTTCATACTTTTCTGCCGATATCTCTTACAAAAAAGCATGTACGCTAACGAAATTTTATACAAATAGTTTAGGTGTCAATTTAAATTAGTGACAGAAAAATTAAAGCGGAATAGTTGCAGCTGCTGGGTGTAAAGATTCGGTCAAGCCAAATGTAACATTCCCCTCGAATACTTTGCCGTCATTAATTAATGATGAAAGAATATATTTATTCATATCCGGAATTTCTATCTAGAAAATTCCTTTGAAATCTTTTTCCATCACAGAGAAAACAGATTTGTTGTGGTAACGAAATTTTTTGCATTCGAATTTTGTCGGTTCCACATACCATAACAAATTCCTTTGCAAGTGCTACTTGGTTGCTGAATTAATGATACACCCAACAGTTTATTAATAAACGAGAGAAAAAGATATAGTCGGTCAGGCCCGACTATATGATACCCTACACCATACAATATATTTCGGGGAGGTGTTTTTTATTAAGCATGGACCCAAATGTGGACCGATACTTATAAGTGTAAAATAAGACAAACAAATACAGAATATTACGTTGATGCTGACATTTATATGAATTTATTCACTTTTGGGTGATTCCCGAAAGGGGGCCTTATATGGGAGCTATGGTAAATTATGGACCGATCTTTATAAATTGTATATATGTTTATACAAAACTTATTTGTGTCGAATATTAAATTGATACTAATATTTTAGTAGAAATTATGGCCGTTAAATTGATTTTTTGGAAAGGGGTTTATATGGGAGCTATGAGTAATTATGGACCGATATTTTTAAAACTCGGCACACTTATTTAAACTTATATGAAACTTATATGTGCCAAATTTCATTAAAATATTGCTATATTTAAGGGTTTTATGATCGTTAAAACCTTTTCCGGGAGGAAATTTGTATGGGGGCTAGGTGAAATAATGGATCGATCATAATCAATTTCAATAGGCTTCGTTCCTGTACCAAAAAAATGCTGTGTACCAAATTTCATAAACTTTGGTTCAAAATTGCGACCTGTAGTTTAATTACAAGGTTTACATGGACGGACAGACGGTCAGACGGACAGACGGACGGACGAACATCGTTAAATCGACTCAGAAAGTGATTCTAAGCCGATTGGTATAAATTAAGGTGGGTCTTAGACCAATATTTTTGGGTGTTACAAACATCAGCACAAAAGCATAATACCCTCCCCACCTATGGTGGTGTAGGGTATAAAAATTTGGTGAATACCACTAATAATATCAATTAGCATTATTGTTATTTGTTTGTTAGTCAATTAATATTTTTAACCAATTTTAAAATGTTCTTTTCATTTTATTTTATTTATGACACTATTTAAAATAACACAAAATTTATTTAGAACGAGAAAAGAAGATATAGTCGGTCAAGACCCACTATATGATACCCTACACCATTGCGTATGAGCACACAATTTCGAGAAGTGTATTTGTATTAGAGCTGTAGACCAACACTTTTATTAAATCTAAAATAAAGTATACAAGTACAGAATAATGGGTTAATAATAATATATTTATGATTTTATGCATTATAGGGCGATTTCCAAAAGTGGGTTTATATGGGAGCTATGGTAAATTATGGACCGATTCTCATAAATTTTAGCAATGTTGTTTCTACTTATATAAAACTTATTTGAGTCGAATATTAACTTGATACTATCTTTCGTATGTGATTTATGCACGTTAAAGTGATTTTCGGAAGGGGGGTTTATATGGGAGCTATGGTCAATCGTGAACCGATTTCCATAAAATTTGGTACAAAGATTGGTACTTACACGAAACTTCTTTGGACCGAATTTCATTAAAATATTCCTAATATTAAGACATTTTTAAGTGTGAAAACTCTATTCCGTGGGGACATTTGTATGGGGGGTAGGTGAAATAATGGACCGATCATAACCAATTTCAATAGGCTTCGTCCTTGTACCACCTACCAAATTTCATTCAATTATCTTCAAAATTGCGACCTGTACTTTGTACACAAGGTTTACATGGACAGCCAGCCGTCCAGCCAGACGGAAGGACGGACGGACGGACATCGTTAGATCGATTTAAAATGTGATTCTGAGTCGTTTGGTATACTTTAAGGTGGGTGTTGGATAACTCATTATATGCGTTACAAACATCAGCACAAACACATAATACCCCAACCACCTATGGTGGTGTAGGGTATAAAAATATGATTTATAGTTCCTTGTTCCCGTTTATAATTGTTATCCAGATTTAAACTAAATTTCAGAAAAGCAGCAAATTAAAATGTCCGTTCGAAAGATCCAGTATTGCAGATTTTACCTGAAACTGCAATAGGAATTGTTTTTTTGTGTGTTGTAGTCTACTAACACTGATTAGTTAAGGTACGCATATGCCAAATTTTTTTGTTCAAGAATTGACAATCGAAGGATTACATTATGGAAACAAAATCATTTGAGAGAATTTGACGCATGTTCATCGAACTTAAAATTTGTTTATTTAAAATTGTAATAATTCAACAAAGAACTACTTGTGAAGTTGTGATGGAGTAACAGCGAAATAAAATTGTGTTTGAATAACTTAACACTTTCAACATGAGAACATTCTATTTCCCCAACTTTATAATTCAATGTACCTCTTTACATATAGAAGTGTAGGTATATTTACTCATATATATAGGTAAGAATATTTATAAATTTTACAAATGTGTGCAATATATATATGAATTTCATTTATATTTACTTAAAATTTATTGTGTTCATACTATTTTTATTTTTTTTATTTTTGCATTTTATTTTATTACATACTCCTGCTATAGATGAGGTGAATGTTCGTTTTGAATTCATAAAATAGAGTAGGAAAAAATAAATAAATGAAATAAAAATAAGTTCATAATATTGTTGTACGAGTATAAGTTTCATTTTTTTGTTATTTTGTTAATATTTTTGCATATTGTATTTTTGTCACATATGCTGGTGAATTTTATTTATTTTTTTATATTCCTTTAAAATAAATAAAAAAATTAGAGAAAAACGTAGTTAAATGTACTAAATGTCTGTCTATCTATATTTTGTGTACGTGTAGTATTTGATTATATTATGAAAAAAGTAAATATGTATGTGTATTTGTGTTTGTGTTTGTGTTTAAGTAAATGTGGTTGTTATGAATATGCCCAAAAGTTGTGTGCATGTGTATGAAGTATATTTTGACAGCAATGGACTTTTAATGTTTATATTTTTCTATGATTTGAATAATAAAATATAAAAATGGCTGTGTTGGCAAAAATAAAATAATATACTTAAGCAGGGCAAGTTTTTATATGCACAAAAACAATTGAAATATGCGCTTGAAAAAGCACGGAAAAATGGTATAATATGCACAGAAATATGCAAAAATAGCATGAATATGTATATAAAAACCAACGAATTTATGCACTCTTATATATTAATGTGTAGAAAATATGCACAAATATGCATTTTTTAACTTTCAATCTCAAATAAATTTCGATGTTTATAAAAATATAACTATTTTAATTTTAAGTGCCATATTTGACGATTCCGAATTTTTTTTTTACAATATTTACAAAATACTCAAAATACTCACAAAAAAAATTTTGAAATCATTGGATTGAACTCCAAAAATAACCAAAAAATTGGGTTTTTCTTAAGAAAAACACATTTATGCAAAGATTTAAAATATAAGCATTTTTTGTGAAATGCTTTTGAAATATGCAAATACTTACTTTCCAAGCGAAAAGCTTGAAAAACTTGCCCTGTACATAAGCAATATAGAAACATGGTAAATGGAAGTTTAAATGAAATAATGAAATGTTAGTATTTAAAATGTTTCATTTTAAAATGATTTTAAGTAGATTTAAATTATGCTTGTTTTTGTCAAATATTAAGAGGAAAAGTCATTTGGTTTGTTTTTTTTTTTTTTTTTTTTTTTTTTTTTTTAAGAGAAATTTAATTAGGTTTTATTTAATAAATATTAGAGAAAACGAAATTGATTTCTTTGTAATACTAAGTTTAAAAGTTAGTTATTATGATGTTATATACATATACTATATGTATATAGAATATAATTGATATACATTATACATAAGGTGTACGTAACGTGGAAAAGATTTTAATATGTCAGACTGTGCAAATATTTGACCAGAGTGCGCTAACGACAAATTAGGGCACATAATCAAATCTGTGGATTTTTATTACAAAACAACTTAAATTTCAAGAGGCTATAAAACTGTTTTAAGAAGTATAAAGTATAAATTATAAAGCTGGTTTAGCTTTAAAATCGATTTTTATGTCTGACATATAAAAATCGATTTTTGTTAGGAAATATGAGTGATCACAGATTTTTGTCCTTTTGCCTATATCTCTGCTGGTTATCTTTAAAATCGATTTATATGTTTCTCATATAAAAATCGATTTTTAGTAGGAAATATGAGTGATCACAGATTTTTGTCGTTTTGCCTCTATCTCAGCTGGTTTAGCTTTAAAATTGACTTTTATGTTTTTCATATAAGAATCGATTTTTGGTAGGAAATATGAGTGATCACAGATTTTTGTCGTTTTGCCTCTATCTCTGCTAGTTTAGCTTTAAAATCGATTTTTATGTTTTTCACATAAAAATCGATTTTTATAGGAAATATGAGTGATCACAGATTTTCGTCGCTTTGCCTCTATCTCTGCTGGTTTAGCTTTAAAATCGATTTTTATGTTTTTCATATAAAATCGATTTTTGGTAGGAAATATGAATGATCACAGATTTTTGTCTTTTTGCCTCTATCTCTGCTGGTTTAGTTTTAAAATCGATTTTTATTTTTTTCATAAAAAAAATCGATTTTTAGTAGGAAATATGAGTGATCATAGATTTTTGCCTTTATCTCTGCCGGTTTAGCTTTAAAATCGATTCATATATTTCTCATATAAAAATCGATTTTTAATAGGAAATATGAGTGATCACAGATTTTTGTCCTTTTGCCTCTATCTCTGTTGGTTTAGCTTTAAAATCGATTCATATATTTCTCATATAAAAATCGATTTTTAGTAGGAAATATGTGTGATAACAGATTTTTGTCGTTTTGCCCCTATCTCAGCTGGTTAAGCTTTAAAATCGATTTTACGTTTCTCATATAAAAATCGATTTTTGGTAGGAAATATGAGTGATCACAGATTTTTGTCGTTTTGCCTCTATCTCTGCTAGTTTAGCTTAAAAATCGATTTTTATGTTTTTCATATAAAAATCGATTTTTGGTAGGAAATATGAATGATCACAGATTTTTGTCTTTTTGCCTCTATCTCTGCTGGTTTAGTTTTAAAATCGATTTTTATTTCTTTCATAAAAAAAATCGATTTTTAGTAGGAAATATGAGTGATCATAGATTTTTGTCCTTTTGCCTTTATCTCTGCCGGTTTAGCTTTAAAATCGATTCATATATTTCTCATATAAAAATCGATTTTTAATAGGAAATATGAGTGATCATAGATTTTTGCCTTTATCTCTGCCGGTTTAGCTTTAAAATCGATTCATATATTTCTCATATAAAAATCGATTTTTAGTAGGAAGTATGAGTGATAACAATTTTTGTCGTTTTGCCCCTATCTCAGCTGGTTAAGCTTTGAAATCGATTTTACGTTTCTCATATAAAAATCGATTTTTGGTAGGGAATATGAGTGAACACTGGTTTTCATCGTTTTGCCTCTATCTCTGCTGGTTTAGCTTTAAAATCGGTTTTTATGTTTTCAATATAAAAATCGATTTTTAGTAGGAAATATGAGTGATCACAGGTCTGCTGGTTTAGCTTTAAAATCGATTTTTATGTTTTCAATATAAAAATCGATTTTTAGTAGGAAATATGAGTGATCACAGATTTTTGTCCTTTTGCCTCTATCTCTGTTGGTTTAGCTTTAAAATCGATTTTAATGTTTTCAATATAAAAATCGATTTTTAGTAGGAAATATGAGTGATCACAGATTTTTGTCGTTTTGCCTCTATCTCTGCTAGTTTAGCTTTAAAATCGATTTTTATGTTTTTCATATAAAAATCGATTTTTAGTAGGAAATATGAGTGATCACAGATTTTTGTCCTTTAGCCTCTATCTCTGCTGGTTTAGCTTTAAAATCGTTTTTTATCTTTTTCATATAAAAATCGATTTTTGGTAGGGAATATGAGTGAACACAGGTTTTCGTCGTTTTGCCTCTATCTCTGCTGGTTTAGCTTTAAAATCGATTTTTATGTTTTTCATATAAAAATCGATTTTTAGTAGGAAATATGAGTGATCACAGATTTTTGTCCTCTAGCCTCTATCTCTGCTGGTTTAGCTTTAAAATCGTTTTTTATCTTTTTCATATAAAAATCGATTTTTGGTAGGGAATATGAGTGATCACAGATTTTTGTCCTTTTGCCTCTATCTCTGCTGGTTTAGCTTTAAAATCGTTTTTTATCTTTTTCATATAAAAATCGATTTTTGGTAGGGAATATGAGTGAACACAGGTTTTCGTCGTTTTGCCTCTATCTCTGCTGGTTTAGCTTTAAAATCGATTTTTATGTTTTTCATATAAAAATCGATTTTTAGTAGGAAATATGAGTGATCACAGATTTTTGTCCTCTAGCCTCTATCTCTGCTGGTTTAGCTTTAAAATCGTTTTTTATCTTTTTCATATAAAAATCGATTTTTGGTAGGGAATATGAGTGATCACAGATTTTTGTCCTCTAGCCTCTATCTCTGCTGGTTTAGCTTTAAAATCGTTTTTTATCTTTTTCATATAAAAATCGATTTTTGGTAGGGAATATGAGTGAACACAGGTTTTCGTCGTTTTGCCTCTATCTCTGCTAGTTTAGCTTTAAAATCGATTTTTATGTTTTTTATATAAAAATCGATTTTTAGTAGGAAATATGAGTGATCACAGATTTTTGTCCTTTTGCCTCTATCTTTGCTGGTTTAGCTTTAAAATCGATTTTTATGTTTTTCATATAGAAATCGATTTTTGGTAGGAAATATGAGTGAAAACAGATTTTTGTCCTTTTGCCTCTATCTCTGCTAGTTTAACTTTAAAATCGATTTTTTTTTTCGTATAAAAATCGATTTTTAGTAGGAAGCATGAGTGATCACAGATTTTTGTCCTTTTGCCTCTATCTCTGCTGGTTTAGCTTTAAAATCAATTTTTATGTTTTTTATATAAAAATCGATTTTTAGTAGGAAATATGAGTGATCACAGATTTTTGTCCTTTTGCCTCTATCTTTGCTGGTTTAGCTTTAAAATCGATTTTTATGTTTTTCATATAGAAATCGATTTTTGGTAGGAAATATGAGTGATCACAGATTTTTGTCCTTTTGCCTCTATCTCTGCTAGTTTAACTTTAAAATCGATTTTTATGTTTTTTATATAAAAATCGATTTTTAGTAGGAAATATGAGTGATCACAGATTTTTGTCCTTTTGCCTATATCTCTGCTGGTTTAGCTTTAAAATCGATTTTTATGTTTTTCATATAGAAATCGATTTTTGGTAGGAAATATGAGTGAAAACAGATTTTTGTCCTTTTGCCTCTATCTCTGCTAGTTTAGCTTTAAAATCAATTTTTATGTTTTTTATATAAAAATCGATTTTTAGTAGGAAATATGAGTGATCACAGATTTTTGTCCTTTTGCCTCTATCTTTGCTGGTTTAGCTTTAAAATCGATTTTTATGTTTTTCATATAGAAATCGATTTTTGGTAGGAAATATGAGTGATCACAGATTTTTGTCCTTTTGCCTCTATCTTTGCTGGTTTAGCTTTAAAATCAATTTTTATGTTTTTTATATAAAAATCGATTTTTAGTAGGAAATATGAGTGATCACAGATTTTTGTCCTTTTGCCTCTATCTTTGCTGGTTTAGCTTTAAAATCGATTTTTATGTTTTTCATATAGAAATCGATTTTTGGTAGGAAATATGAGTGATCACAGATTTTTGTCCTTTTTCCTCTATCTCTGCTGGTTTAACTTTAAAATCGATTTTTTTTTTCGTATAAAAATCGATTTTTAGTAGGAAACATGAGTGATCACAGATTTTTGTCCTTTTGCCTCTATCTCTGCTGGTTTAGCTTTAAAATCGATTTTTTTTGTTTTCCGTATAGAAATCGATTTTTGGTAGGAAATATGAGTGAAAACAGATTTTTGTCCTTTTGCCTCTATCTCTGCTGGTTTAGCTTTAAAATCAATTTTTATGTTTTTCATATAGAAATCGATTTTTGGTAGGAAATATGAGTGATCACAGATTTTTGTCCTTTTGCCTCTATCTCTGCTGATTTAGCTTTAAAATCAATTTTTATGTTTTCACATATAAATATCGATTTTTGGTAGGAAATATGAGTGATCACAGATTTTCGTCCTTTTGCGTCTATCTCCGCTGGTTTAGCTTTAAAATCGATTTTTATATTTTTTATATAAAAATCGATATTTGTTAGGAAATATGAGTGATCACAGATTTTTGTCCTTTTGCCTCTATCTCTGCTGGTTTAGCTTTAAAATCGATTTTTATGTTTTTCATATAAAAATCGATTTTTGGTAGGAGAAATCGATTTTTGGTAGGAAATATGAGTGATCACAGATTTTTGTCCTTTTGCCTCTATCTCTGCTGGTTTAGCTTTAAAATCGGTTTTTATGCTTTTTATATAAAAATCGATATTTGGTAGGAAATATGAGTGATCACAGATTTTTGTCCTTTTGCCTCTATCTCTGCTGGTTTAGCTTTAAAATCGATTTTTATGTTTTTTATATAAAAATCGATATTTGGTAGGAAATATGAGTGATCACAGATTTTTGTTCTTCTGCCTCTATCTCTGCTGGTTTAGCTTTAAAATTGATTTTTATGTTTTTTATATAAAAATCGATTTTTGGTAGGAGAAATCGATTTTTGGTAGGAAATATGAGTGATCACAGATTTTTGTCCTTTTGCCTCTATCTCTGCTGGTTTAGCTTTAAAATCAATTTTTATGTTTTTTCATATAAATATCGATTTTTGGTAGGAGAAATCGATTTTTGGTAGGAAATATGAGTAATCACAGATTTTTGTCCTTTTGCCTCTATCTCTGCTGGTTTAGCTTTAAAATCGATTTTTATGTTTTTTATATAAAAATCGATATTTGGTAGGAAATATGAGTGATCACAGATTTTTGTTCTTCTGCCTCTATCTCTGCTGGTTTAGCTTTAAAATCAATTTTTATGTTTTTTCATATAAATATCGATTTTTGGTAGGAGAAATCGATTTTTGGTAGGAAATATGAGTGATCACAGATTTTTGTCCTTTTGCCTCTATCTCTGCTGGTTTAGCTTTAAAATCAATTTTTATGTTTTTTCATATAAATATCGATTTTTGGTAGGAGAAATCGATTTTTGGTAGGAAATATGAGTGATCACAGATTTTTGTCCTTTTGCCTCTATCTCTGCTGGTTTAGCTTTAAAATCGATTTTTATGTTTTTTATATAAAAATCGATATTTGGTAGGAAATATGAGTGATCACAGATTTTTGTCCTTTTGCCTCTATCTCTGCTGGTTTAGCTTTAAAATCAATTTTTATGTTTTTTCATATAAATATCGATTTTTGGTAGGAGAAATCGATTTTTGGTAGGAAATATGAGTGATCACAGATTTTTGTTCTTTTGCCTCTATCTCTGCTGGTTTAGCTTTAAAATTGATTTTTATGTTTTTTATATAAAAATCGATTTTTGGTAGGAAATATGAGTGATCACAGATTTTTGTCCTTTTGCCTCTATCTCTGCTGGTTTAGCTTTAAAATCAATTTTTATGTTTTTTCATATAAATATCGATTTTTGGTAGGAGAAATCGATTTTTGGTAGGAAATATGAGTGATCACAGATTTTTGTTCTTTTGCCTCTATCTCTGCTGGTTTAGCTTTAAAATCAATTTTTATGTTTTTTCATATAAATATCGATTTTTGGTAGGAGAAATCGATTTTTGGTAGGAAATATGAGTGATCACAGATTTTTGTCCTTTTGCCTCTATCTCTGCTGGTTTAGCTTTAAAATCAATTTTTATGTTTTTTCATATAAATATCGATTTTTGGTAGGAGAAATCGATTTTTGGTAGGAAATATGAGTGATCACAGATTTTTGTTCTTCTGCCTCTATCTCTGCTGGTTTAGCTTTAAAATCAATTTTTATGTTTTTTCATATAAAAATCGATTTTTGGTAGGAGAAATCGATTTTTGGTAGGAAATATGAGTGATCACAGATTTTTGTCCTTTTGCCTCTATCTCTGCTGGTTTAGCTTTAAAATCAATTTTTATGTTTTTTCATATAAATATCGATTTTTGGTAGGAGAAATCGATTTTTGGTAGGAAATATGAGTGATCACAGATTTTTGTTCTTTTGCCTCTATCTCTGCTGGTTTAGCTTTAAAATCAATTTTTATGTTTTTTCATATAAATATCGATTTTTGGTAGGAGAAATCGATTTTTGGTAGGAAATATGAGTGATCACAGATTTTTGTCCTTTTGCCTCTATCTCTGCTGGTTTAGCTTTAAAATCAATTTTTATGTTTTTTCATATAAATATCGATTTTTGGTAGGAGAAATCGATTTTTGGTAGGAAATATGAGTGATCACAGATTTTTGTCCTTTTGCCTCTATCTCTGCTGGTTTAGCTTTAAAATCGATTTTTATGTTTTTTATATAAAAATCGATATTTGGTAGGAAATATGAGTGATCACAGATTTTTGTTCTTCTGCCTCTATCTCTGCTGGTTTAGCTTTAAAATTGATTTTTATGTTTTTTATATAAAAATCGATTTTTGGTAGGAGAAATCGATTTTTGGTAGGAAATATGAGTGATCACAGATTTTTGTCCTTTTGCCTCTATCTCTGCTGGTTTAGCTTTAAAATCGATTTTTATGCTTTTTATATAAAAATCGATTTTTAGTAGGAAATATGAGTGATCACAGATCTTCGTCCTTTTGCGTCTATCTCTGCTGGTTTAGCTTTAAAATCGATTTTTGTGCTTTTTATATAAAAATCGATTTTTAGTAGGAAATATGAGTGATCACAGATTTTTGTCCTTTTGCCTCTACCTCTGCTGGTTTAGCTTTAAAATCGATTTTTATATTTTTTATATAAAAATCGATATTTGGTAGGAAATATGAGTGATCACAGATTTTTGTCCTTTTGCCTCTATCTCTGCTGGTTTAGCTTTAAAATCGATTTTTATGTTTTTCATATAAAAATCGATTTTTGGTAGGAGAAATCGATTTTTGGTAGGAAATATGAGTGATCACAGATTTTTGTCCTTTTGCCTCTATCTCTGCTGGTTTAGCTTTAAAATCGATTTTTATGCTTTTTATATAAAAATCGATTTTCAGTAAGAAATATGAGTTGTCACAGATTTTTGTCCTTTTGCCTCTACCTCTGCTGGTTTAGCTTTAAAATCGATTTTTATGCTTTTTATATAAAAATCGATTTTTAGTAGGAAATATGAGTGATCACAGATCTTCGTCCTTTTGCGTCTATCTCTGCTGGTTTAGCTTTAAAATCAATTTTTATGTTTTTTCATATAAATATCGATTTTTGGTAGGAAATATGAGTGATCACAGATTTTTGTCCTTTTGCCTCTATCTCTGCTGCTTTAGCTTTAAAATCGATTTTTATGTTTTTCATATAAAAATCGATTTTTGGTAGGAGAAATCGATTTTTGGTAGGAAATATGAGTGATCACAGATTTTTGTCCTTTTGCCTCTATCTCTGCTGGTTTAGCTTTAAAATCGATTTTTATGTTTTTCATATATATATGTTTTTTATATAGAAATCTATTTCTGGTAGGAAATATGAGTGATCACAGATTTTTGTCATTTTGCCTCTATATCTGCTGGTTTAGCCTTAAAATCGATTTTTATGTTTTTCATATAAAAATCGATTTTTGGTAGGAGAAATCGATTTTTGGTAGGAAATATGAGTGATCACAGATTTTTGTCCTTTTGCCTCTATCTCTGCTGGTTTAGCTTTAAAATCGATTTTTATGTTTTTTATATAGAAATCTATTTCTGGTAGGAAATATGAGTGATCACAGATTTTTGTCCTTTTGCCTCTATCTCTGCTGGTTTAGCTTTAAAATCGATTTTTATGTTTTTCATATATATATGTTTTTTATATAGAAATCTATTTCTGGTAGGAAATATGAGTGATCACAGATTTTTGTCATTTTGCCTCTATATCTGCTGGTTTAGCCTTAAAATCGATTTTTATGTTTTTCATATAAAAATCGATTTTTGGTAGGAGAAATCGATTTTTGGTAGGAAATATGAGTGATCACAGATTTTTGTCCTTTTGCCTCTATCTCTGCTGGTTTAGCTTTAAAATCGATTTTTATGTTTTTTATATAGAAATCTATTTCTGGTAGGAAATATGAGTGATCACAGATTTTTGTGCTTTTGCCTCTATCTCTGCTGGTTTAGCTTTAAAATCGATTTTTATGTTTTTCATATATATATGTTTTTTATATAGAAATCTATTTCTGGTAGGAAATATGAGTGATCACAGATTTTTGTCATTTTGCCTCTATATCTGCTGGTTTAGCCTTAAAATCGATTTTTATGTTTTTCATATAAAAATCGATTTTTGGTAGGAGAAATCGATTTTTGGTAGGAAATATGAGTGATCACAGATTTTTGTCCTTTTGCCTCTATCTCTGCTGGTTTAGCTTTAAAATCGATTTTTATGTTTTTCATATAAAAATCGATTTTTGGTAGGAGAAATCGATTTTTGGTAGGAAATATGAGTGATCACAGATTTTTGTCCTTTTGCCTCTATCTCTGCTGGTTTAGCTTTAAAATCGATTTTTATGTGTTTCATATAGAAATCTATTTCTGGTAGGAAATATGAGTGATCACAGATTTTTGTCATTTTGCCCCTATATCTGCTGGTTTAGCTTTAAAATAGATTTTTATGTTTTTTATATAAAAATCGATTTTTGGTTGGAAATATGAGTGATCACAGATTTTTGTCATTTTGCCTCTATATCTGCTGGTTTAGCTTTAAAATCAATTTTTATGTTTTTTCATATAAATATCGATATTTGGTAGGAAATATGAGTGATCACAGATTTTCGTCCTTTTGCGTCTATCTCTGCTGGTTTAGCTTTGAAATCGATTTTTATGTTTTTTTTATAGAGATCGAATTTTGGTAGGAAATATGAGTGATCACAGATTTTTGTCCTTTTGCGTCTATCTCTGCTGGTTTAGCTTTAAAATCGATTTTTATGTGTTTCATATAGAAATCTATTTCTGGTAGGAAATATGAGTGATCACAGATTTTTGTGCTTTTGCCTCTATCTCTGCTACTTTAGCTTTAAAATCGATTTTTATGTTTTTCATATAAAAATCGATTTTTGGTAGGAGAAATCGATTTTTGGTAGGAAATATGAGTGATCACAGATTTTTGTCCTTTTGCATCTATCTCTGCTGGTTTAGCTTTAAAATCGATTTTTATGTTTTTTATATAAAAATCGATTTTTGGTTGGAAATATGAGTGATCACAGATTTTTGTCCTTTTGCATCTATCTCTGCTGGTTTAGCTTTAAAATCGATTTTTATGTTTTTTCATATAAATATCGATTTTTGGTAGGAGAAATCGATTTTTGGTAGGAAATATGAGTGATCACAGATTTTTGTTCTTTTGCCTCTATCTCTGCTGGTTTAGCTTTAAAATTGATTTTTATGTTTTTTATATAAAAATCGATTTTTGGTAGGAAATATGAGTGATCACAGATTTTTGTCCTTTTGCCTCTATCTCTGCTGGTTTAGCTTTAAAATCAATTTTTATGTTTTTTCATATAAATATCGATTTTTGGTAGGAGAAATCGATTTTTGGTAGGAAATATGAGTGATCACAGATTTTTGTTCTTTTGCCTCTATCTCTGCTGGTTTAGCTTTAAAATCAATTTTTATGTTTTTTTATATAAATATCGATTTTTGGTAGGAGAAATCGATTTTTGGTAGGAAATATGAGTGATCACAGATTTTTGTCCTTTTGCCTCTATCTCTGCTGGTTTAGCTTTAAAATCAATTTTTATGTTTTTTCATATAAATATCGATTTTTGGTAGGAGAAATCGATTTTTGGTAGGAAATATGAGTGATCACAGATTTTTGTTCTTCTGCCTCTATCTCTGCTGGTTTAGCTTTAAAATCAATTTTTATGTTTTTTCATATAAAAATCGATTTTTGGTAGGAGAAATCGATTTTTGGTAGGAAATATGAGTGATCACAGATTTTTGTCCTTTTGCCTCTATCTCTGCTGGTTTAGCTTTAAAATCAATTTTTATGTTTTTTCATATAAATATCGATTTTTGGTAGGAGAAATCGATTTTTGGTAGGAAATATGAGTGATCACAGATTTTTGTTCTTTTGCCTCTATCTCTGCTGGTTTAGCTTTAAAATCAATTTTTATGTTTTTTCATATAAATATCGATTTTTGGTAGGAGAAATCGATTTTTGGTAGGAAATATGAGTGATCACAGATTTTTGTCCTTTTGCCTCTATCTCTGCTGGTTTAGCTTTAAAATCAATTTTTATGTTTTTTCATATAAATATCGATTTTTGGTAGGAGAAATCGATTTTTGGTAGGAAATATGAGTGATCACAGATTTTTGTCCTTTTGCCTCTATCTCTGCTGGTTTAGCTTTAAAATCGATTTTTATGTTTTTTATATAAAAATCGATATTTGGTAGGAAATATGAGTGATCACAGATTTTTGTTCTTCTGCCTCTATCTCTGCTGGTTTAGCTTTAAAATTGATTTTTATGTTTTTTATATAAAAATCGATTTTTGGTAGGAGAAATCGATTTTTGGTAGGAAATATGAGTGATCACAGATTTTTGTCCTTTTGCCTCTATCTCTGCTGGTTTAGCTTTAAAATCGATTTTTATGCTTTTTATATAAAAATCGATTTTTAGTAGGAAATATGAGTGATCACAGATCTTCGTCCTTTTGCGTCTATCTCTGCTGGTTTAGCTTTAAAATCGATTTTTGTGCTTTTTATATAAAAATCGATTTTTAGTAGGAAATATGAGTGATCACAGATTTTAGTCCTTTTGCCTCTACCTCTGCTGGTTTAGCTTTAAAATCGATTTTTATATTTTTTATATAATAATCGATTTTTGGTAGGAAATATGAGTGATCACAGATTTTTGTCCTTTTGCCTCTATCTCTGCTGGTTTAGCTTTAAAATCGATTTTTATGTTTTTCATATAAAAATCGATTTTTGGTAGGAGAAATCGATTTTTGGTAGGAAATATGAGTGATCACAGATTTTTGTCCTTTTGCCTCTATCTCTGCTGGTTTAGCTTTAAAATCGATTTTTATGCTTTTTATATAAAAATCGATTTTCAGTAAGAAATATGAGTTGTCACAGATTTTTGTCCTTTTGCCTCTACCTCTGCTGGTTTAGCTTTAAAATCGATTTTTATGCTTTTTATATAAAAATCGATTTTTAGTAGGAAATATGAGTGATCACAGATCTTCGTCCTTTTGCGTCTATCTCTGCTGGTTTAGCTTTAAAATCAATTTTTATGTTTTTTCATATAAATATCGATTTTTGGTAGGAAATATGAGTGATCACAGATTTTTGTCCTTTTGCCTCTATCTCTGCTGGTTTAGCTTTAAAATCGATTTTTATGTTTTTCATATATATATGTTTTTTATATAGAAATCTATTTCTGGTAGGAAATATGAGTGATCACAGATTTTTGTCATTTTGCCTCTATATCTGCTGGTTTAGCCTTAAAATCGATTTTTATGTTTTTCATATAAAAATCGATTTTTGGTAGGAGAAATCGATTTTTGGTAGGAAATATGAGTGATCACAGATTTTTGTCCTTTTGCCTCTATCTCTGCTGGTTTAGCTTTAAAATCGATTTTTATGTTTTTTATATAGAAATCTATTTCTGGTAGGAAATATGAGTGATCACAGATTTTTGTCCTTTTGCCTCTATCTCTGCTGGTTTAGCTTTAAAATCGATTTTTATGTTTTTCATATATATATGTTTTTTATATAGAAATCTATTTCTGGTAGGAAATATGAGTGATCACAGATTTTTGTCATTTTGCCTCTATATCTGCTGGTTTAGCCTTAAAATCGATTTTTATGTTTTTCATATAAAAATCGATTTTTGGTAGGAGAAATCGATTTTTGGTAGGAAATATGAGTGATCACAGATTTTTGTCCTTTTGCCTCTATCTCTGCTGGTTTAGCTTTAAAATCGATTTTTATGTTTTTTATATAGAAATCTATTTCTGGTAGGAAATATGAGTGATCACAGATTTTTGTGCTTTTGCCTCTATCTCTGCTGGTTTAGCTTTAAAATCGATTTTTATGTTTTTCATATATATATGTTTTTTATATAGAAATCTATTTCTGGTAGGAAATATGAGTGATCACAGATTTTTGTCATTTTGCCTCTATATCTGCTGGTTTAGCCTTAAAATCGATTTTTATGTTTTTCATATAAAAATCGATTTTTGGTAGGAGAAATCGATTTTTGGTAGGAAATATGAGTGATCACAGATTTTTGTCCTTTTGCCTCTATCTCTGCTGGTTTAGCTTTAAAATCGATTTTTATGTTTTTCATATAAAAATCGATTTTTGGTAGGAGAAATCGATTTTTGGTAGGAAATATGAGTGATCACAGATTTTTGTCCTTTTGCCTCTATCTCTGCTGGTTTAGCTTTAAAATCGATTTTTATGTGTTTCATATAGAAATCTATTTCTGGTAGGAAATATGAGTGATCACAGATTTTTGTCATTTTGCCCCTATATCTGCTGGTTTAGCTTTAAAATAGATTTTTATGTTTTTTATATAAAAATCGATTTTTGGTTGGAAATATGAGTGATCACAGATTTTTGTCATTTTGCCTCTATATCTGCTGGTTTAGCTTTAAAATCAATTTTTATGTTTTTTCATATAAATATCGATATTTGGTAGGAAATATGAGTGATCACAGATTTTCGTCCTTTTGCGTCTATCTCTGCTGGTTTAGCTTTGAAATCGATTTTTATGTTTTTTTTATAGAGATCGAATTTTGGTAGGAAATATGAGTGATCACAGATTTTTGTCCTTTTGCGTCTATCTCTGCTGGTTTAGCTTTAAAATCGATTTTTATGTGTTTCATATAGAAATCTATTTCTGGTAGGAAATATGAGTGATCACAGATTTTTGTGCTTTTGCCTCTATCTCTGCTACTTTAGCTTTAAAATCGATTTTTATGTTTTTCATATAAAAATCGATTTTTGGTAGGAGAAATCGATTTTTGGTAAGAAATATGAGTGATCACAGATTTTTGTCCTTTTGCATCTATCTCTGCTGGTTTAGCTTTAAAATCGATTTTTATGTTTTTTATATAAAAATCGATTTTTGGTTGGGAATATGAGTGATCACAGATTTTTGTCCTTTTGCATCTATCTCTGCTGGTTTAGCTTTAAAATCGATTTTTATGTTTTTCATATAGAAATCTATTTCTGGTAGGAAATATGAGTGATCACAGATTTTTTCCTTTTGCCTCTATCTCTGCTGGTTTAGCTTTAAAATCGATTTTTATGTTTTTCATATAAAAATCGATTTTTGGTAGGAATATGAGTGATCACAGATTTTTTCCTTTTGCCTCTATCTCTGCTGGTTTAGCTTTAAAATCGATTTTTATGTTTTTCATATAAAAATCGATTTTTGGTAGGTGAAATCGGTTTTTGGTAGGAAATATGAGCGATCACATATTTTTGTCCTTTTGCCTCTATCTCTGCTGGTTTAGCTTTAAAATCGATTTTCATGTTTTTCATATAAAAATCGATTTTTTGTAGGAAAAATCGATTTTTTGTAGGGAATATGAGTGAACACAGGTTTTCGTCCTTTTTTCTCTATTTCTGCTGGTTTAGCTTTAAAATCGATTTTTATGTTTTTTAATCGATTTTTGGCAGGAAATATGAGTGATCACAGATTTTTGTCCTTTTGCCTCTATCTCTGCTGGTTTAGCTTTAAAATCGATTTTTATGTTTTTTATATAAAAATCGATTTTTGGAAAGATTTTTGCCCTTTTGCCTCTATCTCTGCTGGTTTAGCTTTAAAATCGATTTTTATGTTTTTCATATAAAAATCGATTTTTGGTAGGAAATATGAGTGATCACAGATTTTTGTCATTTTGCCTCTATCTCTGCTGGTTTAGCTTTAAACTGGATTTTTATGTTTTTCATATAGAAATCGATTTTTGGTAGGAAATATCAGTGATCACTGATAGAGGCAAAAGGACCCTCTATCTCTGCTGGTTTAGCTTTAAAATCAATTTTTATGTTTTTCATACAAAAATTGATTTTTGGTAGGAAATATGAGTGATCACAGATTTTTGTCCTTTTGCCTCTATCTCTGCTGGTTTAGCTTTAAAATCGATTTTTATGTTTTTCATATAAAAATCGATTTTTGGTAGGAAATATGAGTGATCACAGATTTTTGTCATTTTGCCTCTATCTCTGCTGGTTTAGCTTAAAAATGGATTTTTATGTTTTTCATATAGAAATCGATTTTTGGTAAGAAATATGAGTGATCACAGGTTTTCGTCGTTTTGCCTTTATCTCTGCTGGTTTAGCTTTAAAATCAATTTTTATGTTTTCCATATAAAAATTGATTTTTGGTAGGAAATATGAGTGATCACAGATTTTTGTCTTTTTGCCTTTATCTCTGCTGCTTTAGCTTTAAAATCGATTTTTATGTTTTCCATATAAAAATTGATTTTTGGTAGGAAATATGAGTGATCACAGATTTTTGTCTTTTTGCCTTTATCTCTGCTGGTTTAGCTTTAAAATCAATTTTTATGTTTTTTATATAAAAATCGATTTTTGGTAGGAAATATGAGTGATCACAGATTTTTGTCATTTTGCTTCTATCTCTGCTGGTTTAGCTTTAAAATCGATTTTTATGTTTTTTATATAAAAATCGATTTTTGGTAGGAAATATGAGTGATCACAGATTTTTGTCCTTTTGCCTCTATCTCTGCTGGTTTAGCTTTAAAATCGATTTTTATGTTTTTTATATATAAGTGATCGCAGATTTTTGTCCTTTTACCTCTATCTCTTCTGGTTTAGCTTTAAAATCGGCTTTTATGTTTTTCATTGATTTTTAGTAGGATATATGGGTGATCACAGATTTTTGGCCTTTTGCTAGAATCTAGAATCGATTTATAGTAGGAAAGTGAGTGATTACAGATTTTTGTCCTTTTATTTAAAGCTAAACCAGAAGAGATAGAGGCACTCTTCTGGTTTAGCTTTAAAATCGATTTTTATGTTTTTTGTGAAAAAATTGGTTTTTAGTAGGAAATATGTGTGATCAGTTCGTCCTTTTGCTCCTATATCAGCTGGTTTAGTTTTAAAATAGATTTTTATGCTCTTCGCATAAAAATCGATTTTTACCCATCTTTATTCAATTCGGATAAAAACTTCCCTAAAAATTCTCTCAGAACGGGGATATTCCCTCAATCTAACTTCACTAATATAGGTATACAAGTTTTTGGGCAAAATATCCTTAATCTTTGATCTTTATCCTTTATTTTGTGGCGTTTAAAAGTGTTTAGCTAAGACCTCATTAGTTATATATATTCTGGGTCTTTGTGAAATTTTAAGAGGAGCAAACTATGTCCGTCCATTTGTCTGTCTGCCTTTTGAACGCATGACAGGGCTCAGGCAGACCATCTAGAGGATAAAAATTGGCTTAAGTATTTATCTCATATAAGGTTTATTTGGTATTGGAAATGATCAGTATCATTTATTAACAAAAAAAAATAATTATTGTCCAAGTACTAGAAAAAAAAGTTTACGTCCTAACTCCAATCCATACCTTTCCATCAATAAACGGTGATGCCAAATTTTTGGTAGGGGAGACTGGGGCAGCTTCGGCTTTGGGTTAGCTTCGGCAATGACGTTTTCGATATGAAGCAACCATTTTGCATCACTAACTATTTATTTAAATGTGTCAAAAAGCTTAATAAATAACTCACACGAGGTTTGTAATCTCTAGCTTACCAAATGTCTTAGAAGCAGGTGTTTTAACATTTTTGCAAGTGTTTTTGTAATATTTTGACTCAAATTTTTAAGTATTTTGTATTTAAAAATTTTAAATATTTAAAACAGAGTTTACAAACTAACATTAAGTATTGTGCTATTTTCCTAAAAAAGTAAATAAAAACCAAATCTTTGTTGGAGATTTAAAGAAAAAAAGAAAAGAGTGTAAGTAGTGCTTTCTGGGTAGATTCGGCGTTTTAAATCGGGAAACATTCGGCATAGGTTTAATGTATGATGTTTTGCTTGGTGGTAAGACTCCAACGTCCGCCGGTAGAAATTACAATATTAAACGCCAAACAATTGAATCGCACTTAAAAAAAGAGATAACTTTTTAAAAAACAATATTATTGTGTTTCGTTTTAAGGGTTAAAGAAATATGTTTATTTTTCATTATTTTTATCCAGCTAATAAATTAATACTTAGTTAGCTTATAACCAACACCTAATTCTATCTTTAGATGAATTTTTAATATCCAATTGATTGTAAAAACATAATAGACGGATGTGCCCCGTTAAATGCCGAAGCTACCCCGGCATGGGGCACATTCAGCAAAAATGACTTTTTCTACTAATTCCCAAAAATAAGCAACCAACACTAAGTATTCATAAAATTTTGTACTAATATATTATTGTTCAATATCCAAGGTGTGAGGATCTAATTCTTGCGAATTAGGTCCACAACGAGAAACTAAATATTTTGTATTTTATACCAATAAATTAATCTTTTTTACAAGATTTAGAGTTTTATTGGTAGGGAGATGGATCTTTATTGGGGGCGAATTACATTCGCCTACGTACCTCTTTTCTTTTCAGATGTTCCGGAGGTCGATGGGGTAAAGGATGGAACAAAGTGTTCCGGAGGTCGATAGGGTACACAGGAGGAAAAGTTACACAGGTCAGGGGCAGGTGGTGGGTTTGATCTTAAATGGCACGCTAGCCATTTAAGGGTTTAAGTAAAAGCACAACAGGAAGAAGTAGCAGCAAAGAGCAGCAGGGAGAAAGGCCGAAGTGAAGACGTCAATGCCTACATCGTCACAGCTGAGCAGGCGAGTAGCAGAACTGACGAATCACGTGAAGAAGCAGCAGGGAGAAGCAGAGGAGAGATTTAAACACAGCAAGACAGAAGGAGACAAAGCAAAGAGGCCATATAAACAGTAAAACACACACAGATCACGAAACTGTTACAGCAGCGAACATCAACACAACAGAAAAACAAGGTTCGATGCAACAACCGCTATCGGTTCGAACTAACTGCAAGAAAACTACAATAATATTAGTTTTAAGAAATGTATATAAGCCAGAGCAAATTACAAGCTCTCTCTCTTATCTTTTGGGTGCTGGCCAGTGAACAAGCAGACGTGGTGAGTAGCCGTTGAATAAAAAAATATAAAGTCTAACAGAGCAGTGTTAGGAGAAAAAAAATAATAATAATAATAAGTGGTTGAATTGATTACATCAATCCAACGTAGGGTATACTGATTTCCAATCAGTAAGATTAAAGACTTCAACAAGGTTTACAACCGGGTTGAAGTGACAGGAGACACACACTGCTCTGGGCCAAGTGGTAGAATATTTTCTTGGAAGTTTTCACTCAGAAAATACAGGGACTAAGAAAAATCTCGGATTACATCCAAGATCAAAACAATCATAGGAGATATTAAATAGGAGGTGTAGAACCGGCAATGCAACACTGAAACTTCGCGGAACAGCACAGTTCTCAATAAAGAAGCTTTCAATTAAAAGTGTCTCAATAAATACAAGTTGTGATTAAAGAACCCTGAGAAAATAAAAAGAAATAATCAGCAAAGTGAAAATTATAAATCTTAAACAGTGTTTTATTTATGCAAGAACCTTGGACGCGACTGAGTTTTACCCCAGTTGCAAACCCGGATAACCGGAGGTTCCTTACAAAGGATAACAAGAAGCTATAACATTTTTAAATCTGTCGAATACATTCTTAGATTCAGACCTTTAAAAAAAAAGGTGCCGAAACTGCCCCAGTCTCCCCTAATAAATCTGTCTCCCCTAATAAATCGTATCGAATAAAAATGTATAAAAAAAAGTTGTAGAGAAAGACCGAGCCTTTCAGACAAAGTGAGTTGTCTGAAAGTTGTCTGTTTTTGACTACCTTGAGCAGGAAAACTAATACTTTGAAGTCTTTATAAAATAAAATTAAATATAAAGCAATCAGCTGTACAAAATATTAAATAAAGAAAATAACTTTAATTCTTCTAAACTTTTACATACACGAGATAGTAAACTTTTGTTCTAACAGGGAGACTACAAGATAAGTTGTCTGAAAGATTGGGTCCTCCTCTACCAAAAATTTTACATTTGGCCTCAATGTACGATATCTCTTAAACAAAAGCTTGTACTTCATCGAAATTTTTCAAAATTATTTCGAGGACCGTTGTAAATTCGAAAACCAAAAATCGGCGTGATGTACCCAATTTATCGACCATTTGTTGTAAAAAATTTGTAGATATTTGATATAATAGATTCGGCCGAATATAATATTCACACATGTACTCTTTTTTTACTTTTTCTCTGATATAAAGCTCAAATTATGTATCAATTAAATGATTAGTTTATTTCGAAATCCTTTCATCAAAAAGTTAGTCACAAGAATAAGTAGTTTAATTTTTATGTAATAATTTTATTCAAATTTAAGTTTTTCACGTTTTCATACAGAAATTTTATCAAATATTTATGTTAAAAAAAGAATTCAATAAAAATCAAAAAACTATGTAAAACTTTGAATATATTTTAGTTGTAGTCAGCTACTGGCTTGAATTACGTTTTGTCCTTAAAAAAATGATAAGGGAGTTATTAGTAGTTACTTGCCTTTATATTCCTCTTTGTTCTTGGTACTACTACTCTAATTGCTGAAATTTTTTTTTTTTATATTGCAACAAGTACTCGAAGGTATTACATGACAACGCTGTAATTTGTGTTCAGTACTAATTAAAGTATTTTTTCTAACATTACGTTTCACTCTAAAAACACATTTTGAAAGTATTTAATTGGACGGTTGGCATTGTAAAGTAAATTAGATTATTAGTTAATCATATGACAAATAATGATTATTACAGTTAAATATATTTAGTTACTATGAAAGAAATTTACCATTTAAAACAAATTATGCAATTTCACTGTAAATTTTATTAAATTTTAATTAAACAAATTTAAATTATTTATATAAAATGTTAGTTATCTATTAAAAATTTCTTTCTAACATGAAAAATCATATTTTCTCACATGAAAAAAATTATATTTTCTTAATCACTCATACCTTTTTCCCATTAACTTAAAAAATTCTTTTCTGTTTATTTATTTAAAATCTTAATTCCATTTAATTAAATTTACTATCTGTTTTCACTTGAACTCTTAAGTTAAATTCTTAACTCACTATATTTTATTTTATTTCTTTTTCTCTTTTTTTTAGATAATCTAGTTTATAAATATTTTATTATAACTTATGAATACTTTTTACACCTGCAAAAATGAGAGAAAAAAACTTAAATAACATAAAATTAAGAAGGGTTAAAATTTAATGAATATGAAAATACTTGCAGTAACAAAATGTATAGAAATAAAAAAAAACACACAAATCTCTTCAAAAAACATTCACATGTACTTGTAGTTTAAGTGTAGTACTTTAAAAATAATCAGTTCGTTATAAGTATTCTAAAAAAAAAAAAAAAATATTGTAGAGATGAAATTTAGTAAATATATAAAGTTAGCATGCTATAGTTGGTAGTAAATAAGAACTAGAAATTAAATATAGTTTTTATGTTTGTAGAATAGAAAGAAAGAAGCATTTTGGATGTTACATTAATCTAAGGTCTGTCAAAAAATTACCGTTGCTCATTAATGTATGTAGAAATATCCAAAGCAGTAGACCTCGCATTACTTACAAGAACTCGATAACGTTTACTTGAAGAATTTTGCGTCTATACTTCGGTCTAAAAAAAATGCAGATAAATTATCATAATTATTAAAAACTCACCAAGTACACCAAATGACAAAACATCTGCAGATTGGCACTTTTTGGTATAGATTTAGTCATTATGACATGAGGTTGGTTTGTTCAGTTTCATTTAGGGTTTCAGTTCTAATTTAGAGATCCAATAACACACTTCGACACTCCAAAACTCATATATTTTTTTAGCTGCAATCCGTTTTCATTGACAAATTTAGATTTGTTTTTGAAGGAAATATTTACTATACCTTTTTTCAATATAAAACGAGAGAAGAAGATATAGTCGGTCAAGACCGACTATATGATACCCTACACCATTGCGTATGAGCATAAAAATTCGGGAAGTGGATTTATATTAGATCTGTAGACCAACACTTTTACTAAATCTAAAATAAAGCATGCAAGTACAGAATAATGCGTTAATAATAACATCTTGATGATTTTATGCATTATAGGGCGATTTCCGGAAGTGGGCTTATATAAGAGCTATGGTAAATTATGGACCGATTCTCATAAATTTTGGCAATGTTGTTTCTATTTATATAAAACTTATTTGTGTTGAATATTAACTTGATACTATCTTTCGTATGGGATTTATGCACGTTAAAGTGATTTTCGGAAGGGGGGTTTATATGGGAGCTATGGTCAATCGTGGACCGATTTTCGTAAAATTTGGTACAAAGATTGGTATTTGCACAAAACTTCATTGGACCGAATTTCATTAAAATAATCTTAATATTAAGACATTTTTAAGTGTGGAAACTCTATTCCGGGGTGACTTTTGTATGGGTGGTGGGTGAAATAATGGACCTATCATAACCAATTTCAATAGGCTTCGTCCTTGTACCATAAGAGTCTCACTTGCCAAATTTCATTCAATTATTTTCAAAACTGCGACTTGTACTTTGTGCACAAAGTTTACATGGACAGCCAGCCGTCCAGGCAGACGGACGGACATCGTTAGATCGATTTTAAAAGTGATTCTGAGTCGATTGGTATACTTTAAGGTGGGTGTTGGATAACTCTTTCTATGCGTTACAAACATCAGCACAAACACATAAAACCCCAACCACCTATGGTGGTGTAGGATATAAATATGTTTTAAAATATTTAAATATAGTGAAAGCTCCTATAAGCGAACACTCACCCAACCACCTATGGTGGTGTAGGATATAAATATGTTGTAAAATATTTAATTAGAGTGAAAGCTCCTATAAGCGAACACTCACTGTCTACCAAATTTGTGTCTATTAGATTATCTTCTGGAAACATTTCTAATAGGATTTCAAGTCGATTATAATCGTAATCGAAATTACGATTAATCGTGTCATTTAATTGAAATCGCAGAAGTTTAGCTGCTATTATGACTAAAAATTAAAATAATAACTACATACAGTTCCCAGCAGGAAAATATGTTAGTGCTTCTTCCCAACAGGCCTTTCTGAATGCCTCCGAACAAACTTTAAACACATTCCTTTTTGCCTTCTTTAAAAATTCCTTAAAGAAAGAAATCCGGTACTAATTCTTGTTTCCATTTCATTAGATGCGAAGTAGAGGTGTCACTCACCTACTAACTTTCTCATTCAAATATAAAAAATTGTAACTACGAGACTTACAAAGCTCAAACTCATTTAGTCTTGTTTTAAGTGTCGATGAAGTAGGTAGTCCGCATGTCTTTTTTTTATATATTTCATATTCTTTTTTAATAGCATTAAAAATATAAGAGAGCATATTTATTTATTTAAGAGTCCTTGCCTTTTCGCAAGGCGTGCCTCCAATGACACGCCGTGTACAAAAGAAATAGTGTTGCAATGCAAGTGGCAGGCCTTGCAGATCTTAAACAAGGCATTTTAGAATGTATCTTTAGCCCTTCTATTTCCGACTGGGTAGTTACATAAATATCTATATACATACACAGATGGACAAAAGTCACCGTCATTTGCCTTTATGTAAGTTTGAAGGGCCTCTGCGCCCATAAAACAAATGATATATTAAAATAGTTTAATTCTGCATAAAATATGGTTTATTTAAAATGTTTTTTAGTTAAAATAATTTTTCTTTCATTAACCTTATTAACAAAAAATAAGTATTTATTTTTTGAAGTTCATATTTCTTGTGGACAAAAGTCACCGTTACTGCATCTAAATATTAAAGAAACTTTAAGAAATTTCGCTCTTACCAATACTTCTGTCTAAATTCGTGTAATATGGTAACTTTAAGACTGATCTGTCAAAATTTAATAACAGTACTTAATTTAAAAAATTTGCTAACGCCATTTCTAGTAAAAATGAATGAAAAAGAAAAGAAACTACAATTGAAGAAAGAAAAATTGTTTTAAGTGCGTACAAACAAAATAAAACGATCCGGGAAATATGCACGTTGGTTAACCGTCCACGTACCACTATTGCTGGAATTATAAAACGTTTTAAAGACGACCCAACATGTGAGTATCAGACAAGAAGTGGACGACCGCCAGCACTACCTGTGCGGGAAAATAGGGTAGCAAAGTGTACCGGGTTAAGTTAGTTTAATATAATTTACGTTTGAATAATTAAAATTGTAAAATTGGTTATCCGATAAATTAATGAACATCTCGTAAGTAAGTTAATTTTGAATAGTTCCTAAAACTCCAATTTGCTTGATTTATAAAATTAACTAATAATAAGACGATGTTTAAAAATATCTCTACGTTTTTTGTCCTGCTTGCACGATTTTTTATTTCAAATAATAAGTAAAAATCACTTTTAATACCAATTTAATTCTATTCAATCAATCAAGTAAAAACATTAGAAAACATCTGAGCAACCAAGTAAATAATTGCATATCTTTTAATCGGAATCGCGATTATTATTTGCAAACCCTAGTTTAGGGGGAATGGTAGTCCCCATACAAACCAAATATTTATTTTCGAATATCTTGAATATTACAGTGAGTCTTAAATATTTGAAGAAATAATTTTGAGATACATTTTTGAATAGTGTGGATAAGTCAAGAAGGTGCATAGTGCCACATTTATCCAAAGTAGAACGACTAAAATACGAAAACAAAAGCTTACTAAATGCTTAATAAAAATTCGGAGTCGCACCAAAAAATTTTGAGAGATAAACATTTTATAAACCAAAAAATATTTACTTGTGTTAAAAAAGGATCACTATATTAAAAAGCATTTCTTTGTAATAAACTCTAACAAAATATATTTTCATTCAATATATAGAGAGAAATAACTTAGATTCGATCCAAATTTTTCACAACATTTTTAAAATCGTGATTTTTATTGAAAAGAAAATTTTTAAAATTGTACTAGGAAACCCTAAAATATGCTGCACTAATACAATCGAACATTGAAAATATCATAAATTTTATTTGAATAACTCAGTAAGTTTTGATATTAAGTACGTGTAATTTTGACCAGAATTGTATATAAACTTTTGGTTTGTATAAATGTGTATATGTTCAACTTAAAACCGCCATAACTTTAGCGCCCCTCACATGAAAAGATTAACGCGAACTGATTCTACATGCATTCGAGTCACTTTATATGTATACAAAAGGATTTAATGTGCCATCAAAAATAATTAATATTTTTTTTTGAAGGGCTAAAATCAAAAATTTTTTACAATGGCTCATATATATATTTTTTTTCTTTTTTTGAAATTCTATATTTAATGGATTGGAACTAAGAAATTCCAAAGAGTTCCAATTTAAAAATACGATTTTTATAAAAAAGAATATCTATAAAATTACATTTGAGAATATGGGCTGGGACTTTTTGCGATCTACCTAGGGTGATCGATTATTCGACTTTTTTGAGAAACCAGTTTTCGAATAGGTCGAATAGTTGGTATTTTAAAAAAATCGGTTGCACTTTTTGAAATTCAGAAAAAACCGGTTTTTTGCAGAAATTAATATTTACATCAAAAGACTACATTTCTTTAAAAAAATCAGTAATTCTTATAATATTCAAGCTTAAATTTAATAAAAGCGTATAAGCCTGACAATGCCAGGAAAATAATATAATAATGAAAAAAACAAAAAAAAAAAAACTAACTAAAATTAAAAGAAAAAAATATGAACAACATATGGACACCTTCCTCTCCCTAATCGAAGTCAATTATTTGAAGCCGTTCAAATTTATTGGAATAATATTGATTAAAGTTTTAAATTCGTAAACCTTTCAAAATAAAAAAAAAATCGTTAATGCGCTCCCTGTCCGAAATGTAGAATCAGTTTTTGATAGGATTTGGAGAGAAAACAATAAGTATAGCAACTCAAAATTTCTTTATACCAAAACAGACTTTTCGATCCCTGGTAGAAACATCTGGCTCCGTTAGAATGAATAGTTTTATAGGTAAGCCGATCTTTAGTTTCTTACGTCGTGTGGAGAAAAAACAATGCTTAGGAAATCCATAAATATAGATCTACATATTTTCCCTCCCTGATAGAGATTTCAAAATCTGGCTCCGTTAGGATTTGTTGAACGAAAAGTTTTATAATTAAGCCAAATTTTAATTTTCCACGTCGTTTGGGAGCTTCAGAAAGCTTTAGAAAGGAAAAAAATGCTAAGCAAATTATATATTTTGATGACTAGAAGATAATTATGTTTCAAAATTGTAGAATAAAAAAATCATCAAAAATTAGATTAAATTTTAGTTATCATAAACAGAAACCATGGCTTAATATGGAAGCCTGTCTCAATTGAAACGATTCTGCAAGTGAAACTTTTTTAACACAACACCTTTAAAAAATAAAGGAAATATTGGATAAAAAAAATTAAATTGTGTGTAAAAACATTACAGATATTACAATAGATTAAAAAAATTCAAACAAGATAATTATTACTTATTTATTTGTTTAATATCACAGAATAAATTCCAATTTAGACTTAAAATATATTTTTGAAACATAAGAAATCAGTCTTTATATATATTTTAAAAAAATTATTCCTTAATGTCGATTCAGATATCACTTTTTAGTACGTTTTCTTGCTATGATATTTTTAAAACCGGTTTTTTGTGTTTAAAAAAACTGGTCTATTCGACATTCGAAAAATGAACATTTTGAAAAAACCGACAGCACATTGACTGAAAAAACCGATTTTAAAACCGGTTGGAAAACCGCGTCGATTACCCTAGCGGTACCTCATATTAGCAATTTTTCAAAAATTATTTACAAATTTTTAGGTAATGGCTAAAAATTTGTTATGCAAATGTTACACTGTGATTGGTGTGATTACATCTTGCCACGACTACTTTTAAAATATCCTTTAGTCTAATAAAATTAAGAAAAAGATATCAGAAATTCATACAAAAAAAACTATTTATTTCAGAATGGTAGTGATTCTACCTGCTCATTTTTAGTGAGGGTGTTTAAGGCCTTATCTGCTAACAGAATATGTAGTGGACTCCATGTAAAATATTAGTAATCGCATTAAACGGCATATTAAATGTAGCATATACATAGTATCGAATTTGTCGAATAAGTTTTTGGTCTGGTAAGCCATTTGTATGGCGGGGAAAAATAGAGTTTATTCATAACAAATGACACTCTTAATAGAGAAATGTACGCAAATTCATTTTTATGGCCTGATATTTTTATACCCTCCACCACCACTAGTGGTGAAAGAGGGTATACTAAGTTTGTCGTTCCGTGTGTAACACCTAGAAAGAATCGTTTAAGACCCCATAAAGTATATATATTCTTGGACCATATGAAATTCTGAGTCGATTAAGCAATGTCCGTCTGTCCGTCTGTCCGTCTGTCCGTCTGTCCGTCTGTCCGTCTGTTGAAAACATTCTCACGTCTAAACTGATTGAGCTATTCCAATGAAAATTACTCAGGTTATTTGTTGTTCCCAGACGCTGTTTGGGATTGCAAACCAGCCAAATCGGTTCAGTAGAAAAAAAGTTATATATCCAAATCTGAAAGAATCGCCAAACCACACTTGAACTGATAATATTTCAACAAGCAATTAACGGATTTAAATAAAACTTAGCCAAAATGTCTACCTATATTCACTTTAGATAACTGCCAAAAATTGGCTAAATCGGTTCAGTCGGAGAAAAGTTATAGGCAAAAATATGAACAGTTTCTATGATTCCAACGTCATAAGTGTTTCTTAAACATCATGTTATAATTTGTATATGGAGTGCATATGTGTATGTTCGCCTCAATATGAATGTTGATAAACACAAAGGCATACAACTATGTTGAGTTTGATGTTTGATCGTGGTCACCATCGAACACACCACGATATGGTACGTTCGCTACTTTTTAGCAACATATGTTGATAAGTTTATTAAACTAGTTAGTAGTTCGGTGTGTTTCAAGCTGTACACATCGGTAGAGAAGGATAAATAATGGTTTTATTAAAAGTTTGTCTGCTAACATAAAGATATAAATAATGTTGATGGAATAAATTGCATAAATATGAAATTGTTTTGAAAATGTTTTGATTTTTATTTAGCACATTGAAGAAAAAGTACTGATACATAATTATGTTACTTTATAATTTCTTATTCATTATAGTTTTTTGTGCGTTTATAATTAATAACTTGTAAATGTGGTGATATTTTTTTAATTTTCATTGTAAAAATAAAACTGTAATATACTTAGTTATGTTAGAATTTTGTTTATCTCTTTTTAATTTATTTAAATAACTATCTTTAAAAAGCATTGCTAATTTTTATAATTTTCTTAAAGATTAGTATTTATAAAAGTTTTCAAATATAATTTTTCAAAAATTTTGAGAGCGCCGTTGGGCAGAAATAATATAATTCAACAGTAAATTCTTAATTCATGACCAGTTAGGGTGATTTATATAAATGCAAATTACAAAGAGGGAAATATTTGCTTTAGTTTACTTATTTAGTTTTTCCAACATCATCAGAGAAACGGCTCTCTAATCGAATCGTTAAATATAAATTTGAGGTAAGCGAAGATTTACAGAAATAATTGATCAATTTTATTATATTGATTAAAACAATAAGTTTTAAATTCGGTAATATTAAAATGTTTCTGAATAATTATGGCCTATTTGGTGTATAAATCTGTTTTTATCAATCGAGCTTAAATTTTAACGCAAAATAAAATTTCAGTTTTTCGTTCTTTAAATCGACTTTGCACAGAAATACAAAAAAATTGGTGGAAAGTTGCATAAAAATAAAGAAAGTCATGTTTTTATTATTCGAGTGTGCTTAACCCATTTACGACTGCTGCTGCGTTTTCGCATCAGTAGCTTTAACATCGCCTAATTATTTAATTATGCAGTCGATGATGAATTTTTTCACAACTATTATAAGATAATATGTTGTCTAAAAGATAAGAGAAAAAATCAATTTTTATATAAATACTCTGTCCAGAATTGAGTGTTAATGCCAGGTGTATCAAATAAATGGTTGGTGTAGTGAAAAGGCGATATTTTCAGATCTGCTTTTCGAAAATATGTTTTTATGTTATGGGTTTTATGGCTTTAAATTTAAGCTAAAAATGGTACGATTTCTGAAATTCTCGATGCATTATATTTCGGAATCAAAAATATGTAGGTGTCCAAATCTTTTTAATTTGTTACAACAGTCGCAAAAAAAAAACTTCATGCTAAATTTCGTACTTATCTTAACGGAATCGGGTAGTGGTCGGAAATAGGTTAAATACACATTTTCTACATTTAAATGGTAATAATTGTAATTGTAACAAAACTAAAAATACAGATTCTTTACAAACACATACAAGGTATTAAAAAAAAACTAACAAAATAATTTATACAAATCAAACTAAGAACTCCAATTTTTGCGAAATATGCAAGAAATCACATAATTTCATTTCTCCTAGCCCTTAGATTTCTTATAGAATAAATTAGTTTTCACTAAAAAAGGCATTTTTTTGTGAAGATAGTATATAGTAAAAACAAATTTTCGTTCGTTTCGCTCTGCCACTACTATTTAACTTTCTTATAAAATGCAATTTTTTTACTAAATGAAAAATATACTTTTATTTAAAATGAAATATTCTTTTTTTTTACCAAGATAATCGACTTTTTGTAAGAAAAATAAGGCATATAGATTTTCCTCTTTTTTTTTACTTTTTACACATCATTTGCATAATAGTTTGTTAAAATATCTTATATACAATACAAAATCTTTATTAGAACAAGTTTATACTACTACACTATTATGGACGCCAAAAATTAATAAGTAAATTAGAAAAACATCACTTTCCGAAGAGCTTTTCCTACATAAAAACTGATGAAAACACTAGCTCAGTGGTGGAGGGTATATAAGATTCGGCATGGCCGAATATAGCATTCTAACTTGTTTCTCATAATACAACAAAATGGTAATTGATTGTTATCAAACTAATGTTGCTGCTTTATACCAAAGGAGGTCAATCCAAAAAATGTTAAATGTGTTGGAAGAGAAAAATACTAAAGGATGACAATAAAATAAAATGGAGTTAAAAAAGAATTCCAAAAGCAAAAAAAGGAACCGAAAAAACGAATAAAATCTTAGTGTTTCTTTTAATTTTAAAACTAGAATATTAATGGTCTTTAATATAGAAAAATTTCAAAAAGATTAACCCTTCACAGAAAAAAGTAAATATAGACTTCAATTACGAAATTACTTATATTAATTAATTTTGCTGCAATCATCAAAATAATAATATTAATAACTATAATAATTGCTTTTATTATTACTGCTTCTTTTTAAAATATATATAATGAGCCGAAATTTGTTGAAAATTTAATTAAATTTATTTTATTTCTATATTTTTAAAGACAAATTTTTAATTTTCCTTTATTTAAAAGATAAATTGTAAACCAATTAGAAAATTAATTATATTAATAAAAAATATAATTTAATTCCAGCATAAATTTAGTTAATAATTTGACTAGAAAATAATTTCAAATATTTTATTCTGTGTTTGCTTTCATTGCTTTCATTTATCCGATTTCTATGAAGTTTACTACACATATTCACAATTGAGTGTTTCTCTAATCATAAAATATAAGACTCATGTCCTTTTCCAGTAAAAAACAAGCGAGAAAATTATATTCGGCCAAGCCGATGATATACCAACCATCAACTACTTCCAATTTTACGTTATATGAAGGTGGGCAGACCACGCCCATTTTTTTGTTTCCGAGTTTACATTGTTCCTTTAACTATTTCCTCGAATTATCTGTACAAAATTTCTTTGTCATACATACTTTTGTTTAAAAGATATATGTATGCAGAAAAGTATGAAATGAAACTACAACGGACACCCTGCGTTTCTAGTATTTAGCCCATAACTTTCTTTGTTTATTAACCGATTTTGCCCATCCAAAACCAAACAAAACTTATATAAGATTAATATTTGAGCAAAATTCCGTTACCCTAGTTTGTCCCGTTCGAGCCCTATACTGCTTTAAACAGACAGACGGACGGACATAGCTAGATCGACTAGGAATCTAACAAGGACTTAGAAAATAAATATTTTATGGGGTCTTAAAAGATTTTTTTAACATGTTGCACACGGAATGACAAAATCAATATACCCTTCATCTTTTTGATGGTGAGTACAAAAATAAGACAGCTTAAAAATAAAAAGCTAAGAAATATACAAAAGTTTACTTGTTTAATTGCTAATAACTACCAAATTATACATGGTAGATACATAACTTCTGAACTATATACTATAAAATGTTTGTTTTAGTATAATTTTAATGATAAAGATATTTCCTTTAAAATGATATGTAGTAAGTTGGTTTAATTCGAAAGTTCAAAGGTCAAAATTAGACATAAAAATTTAAATATTATACCTTCAAAAGCGATATATTTAAAAATGTTAACACTACTCTTGTCCATAACCGTACGAAATTTCATATTGGGCAATCCTTTAGTTTGAAAGTTACGTAGCAAAATATAACCTAGAGTCAAATTTTGTTTATATATTTTATTTTTTTTTAAATATGAGCACATAAAAAAAAAATAAAATTATGACAAAAAATTTCTTTAACAATCCATTATTTGGTTTTAAATTAAATTATATTAAAAAAGTTACTTGATTTTAATATTTTATTTTATTGAATGTAAATAATTTCAAATATTAAAAAAAAACAAATTATTTTGACAACTGCAAACAAAATTACAAAGAATTTTTTATCCACAACTAAGAAAAATATTAAAGCCAATAATAATATTTTAAAGCATCTAAAGGTAATTTATTCGATATACTAATTAGTAAAGTTACCAATTGACTAACATTTGTTTTATTTTAGACTAGCTAAGATTCGGTGTGCTTTGTAACACATCTATTTAATTCTAAAATCTGTGTAGGAGCTTTCATTTCCTCCAACAATCCGGCCACTACTGAACCTTTCTTTCCAGCTTTTTCTCTTACAACCACATTTACTCATTTTTTCCTCTAAACGAAAAAGGTAAAATATTATACAAAAATAAAGATGTGAGTAACTTTAACTTTTAAAATCCCTTCTTTTTATAGGAAACATAGGCACCTGTAAGATGTAAATGGCTTACCTCTACCTTCTGTCGTTTGGGCTGTGATTGTGTGTAGCAAAACGTTTCCACTTAGGAATTCTTAACAACCAAGGACCATGAACTTTTAATTTCATCTGGTTAGGTAAATTGTTGCAGTACCGTTAGAAGAAAAACAAAATTCCACAAAGTCACCTTTTATCAATGTATATAAGACCATTTTCTTCTTCGTACCATTAGAAAAACGAAAAGAACTAAAACATTCCGTCATTTACTCTTGTTAACTCATGACCGCGTAAGTTTAATTTCATGTTTCTTAGTCTCTTAGTTTTAGCATACTTAAATTTCGTTCTATCTATTTCTTGTTACTTGAGTTCCAAATAACATTCCAATATAACACTTTTATATTATTTTAATAAAGAAAAAAATTCAATAAAACATTTCTAAATTTTTTTGTATGCTTCCAAAAAACTACTTGTTTGGATGTTTTTTTAAATCCAAATAATATTTTTTTAAGTTCTAACAACTTAATTGTTTGAAATTTTTATAGATTTTCAAATACTATTTTTTATAAATAGTATATTATTTTAATAAGAAAAAAATCATTTTATTTTCAATAAACAATTTACGAATTTGAGTTTTTGTTTTTACGAATTTCGTGATAGGTCCCCTTTCAGTAAATAAAATTATTGATTTTATGAATTTTATTATTGAATTTGAAATTTTGTTTTTTCTATGCATAAAAAAAAAAAAAATTAATTAATTTTTGTAAACATTTTAAATTCTCACATAAATAAAAATAGTTTTTTACAATATTTTGCTTCATAACTCCTAAACCAAAAGAGTCGAACTTGAATTTTTTTTTAAAATTTTAAAATGCCATTTTTGAGTTATTCAGCTTTGTTCTCTTTATATTATCGATTTTGACCTTTGAACATAATATTAAAGTCAACATCTTTTTCAATAAAATGAAATACAAATTAAAATTTTACAATGAATAGTTTAGAAGCTATGAGCAAGAAAGTATGTACACCTTTGTAAAAAATTTGACAATTTTTTTAATTTTTAAAACATTGCAATCGGAGATATCAAATCCGTAAAAGCCTGTTTATTGTCCGTTATGATATGTAACTACTATATTATTGAGTTTAAAATATATGTACTTTCTTATTAAAAAATTTCTTCTAATTAACAACTTAAGCAGTAAAAACAAGAGCGAATGTTATATTCGGCCCGGCCGAATCCATATACGCACCATCAACTTTTTAAAATTTTACGTTATATGGGAGGGGGTGGTAAAGTGGGCGGACCACGCCCAATTTTTTTTCCAAGTTTACATTGGTCCTTGAACTATTCGAACACAATTTCGTTGATTTTCATCATATATGGGAGGTGGGCGGTAAAGTGGGCGGACCACGCCCATTTTTGGTTTCCGAGTTTATATCTATCCCCGAACTATACGTACAAAATTTCGTTGTCGTACATGCTTTTGTTGAAGAAATATCAGCATAAAAGTATAAAACGGACACCCTGTGTTTCTAGTTTTTAGCCCATAACTTTCTTGTTTATTAACCGAATCTAACCAGGACCCAAAAAATATATACTTTGTGGGGTCTTAGATGATTCCTTCGAAATGTTACACACGGAATGACAAAATCAATATACCCCCCATCTTTTTGATGGTGGGTTTAAAAATTATATCAACCGTTTTTGTTACTGAGCATAGAAATTAATCAAAAAAGTATCTTGAACAAAATTTTTAAAAAATAATTCATTAAAATTTTAAGGGAATTTATATTATAAAATTTAATAGGTTTAAGAAATAAATATTTTTTCATATAATACTTATAACCAGGGCAAGTTTTTATATGCACAAAAATAATTGAAATATGCGCTTGAAAAAGCACGAAAAAATGGTATAATATGCACAGAAATATGCAAAAATAGCATGAATATGTATATAAAAACCAACGAATTTATGCATTCTTATATATTAATGTGTAGAAAATATGCACAAATATCCATTTTTTAACTTTCAATCTCAAATAAATTTCGATGTTTATAAAAATATAACTATTTTAATTTTAAAGCCCAAATTACAATAGCGCGTAGTCAGCAGCAGTGTGTGCTGCCATAATCAGCTGATCATTTAGAATGCACTGTTTGTTATGGTCATAGTAAAATAATAAAGTACTCGCACATCTACAAAAACAAAAATTGCTTGTATTTTGTTAGTGTAAAACTACTGCCCACAATGTCAGAATGCTTTGAACGGAAAAATGAGAGAACGAAAGAGAGCAAGAGAAAAAAACTCAAAAAATATTTTACATGTGAATACAAAAACAATTTGACAGTACCGCGAGGTTTGCCAATGAAAAAATTGTAAAACAGCTGGTCTTACGAGTATACTTTATTATTATACTATGGTTATGGTGTTGATTACATTTGGTCAGCAGCAGTTTGCAGTGCTGTTTCTTTTAGCCCTGTTTCTAAATTCACTGCGCTGCGTTCAGACAAAGAGAGTGAGCAAATAAATGAGAGGCTAAAATACACAAGTAGAATAAAGCTAGATGGTGGCTGCCTACTCTGAATTGTAATTATAACCGCAGCAACATGTTGTACTGACAGTGATCAGCTGATCATTTTTGCTGATACTGTTGCTGACTGCGCTTAAATGTAATTTGGGCTTAAGTTTCACATTTGACGCTTCCGAATTTTTTTCTTTACAGTATTTACAATGTACTCAAAATACTCACAAAAAAATGTAGAAATCATTTGATTAAACTCCAAAAAAATTGTGTTTTTGTTAAGAAAACTTACTTTTGTATCTATTATATGCAAATTTATGCAAAGATTTAAAATATAAGCATTTTTTGTGAAATTCTTTTGAAATATGCAAATGCTTACTTTCCAAGCGAAACGCTTGAAAAACTTGCCCTGCTTATAACCATTATATTTAACTAACCTTAATATATATACTTCATTTCATTCTCTTACCTTAGGTTCTTCACTTAATCCACTACTTTTTATAATACCTCCTAGGGATAGATTTTTTTATTACACATTTTTGCATGTTATTTGTTTAATACATTAAGCAAATTTAAAAGCATTTAAAACAATTTTTTTATTTAATTATTACGACATGTCATTTGTGTCATTACTTTGTATTTGCGTGTGTGTTTAAAAAAACAAACTACATGCAGATAAAGATTAAATGAAAAACTTATGAAATGTAAAATAAAAATAATATACATTATGATAACAATCAGTATTAAAAATCATTAATTATAAAAAAATGTCATGGAGTGAAATTATTTTCAATTAAGTAAGGCTTAAATTACACTACACGAAATTATATGAGGTGTAGTCAGGCTATATACAAACTTTAGTGTCAATATAATAAAACTGTCTCTTATAATGAAATAACACTTATATTTATTTATGTTAAAAATATTTTACTGTAACACCAAATATCCTATAGGGTATTGGAAAAACATCCAACAAAATTAATTTTACAATAAAACATGAATTTACAAGTTGTAAAAATATAAACAAATTTTTGTTCCATTATCCTCATATTGACTGCAACTATAGTAATCGCTCAAAAGCTACATAAAAAAGACTGCTAAAAAAATAGTAAGGTATTAACTGTGAGACAAAAAAAAAAAAAAAAGTATTTTCAATATTTATTTACAACAGTCAGTCGTGTTATAAAAACAAAAAATTAAAAATATATTTATTACTTTTGCACAATATTAAAATACTACATGTCATCATTGTTTGCGTTTTTTTTATTTGCTCTTGGTAACAAAAGACAAAATTCGCAGAATTTATATAGCAAATTCAGTCATATACAGCTATAAAACAATTCGATTTTCATTGAATTCACTCATTGAACCATCAGACTGGTCAGGCAATTATTTATAACAATTTTATTGAATTTGTTACTTGGCAAAAATGTTTGTTTAAGGTTCTATTCCCTTGTAACTTTTTAATATCCATATATTTTTTATTTTATTTTATTTTACAGCCAAATAAACAAGTGTTAATTAAATGAAATAATTATTACAACAGTTCTGGGTATTACTATTGTCTTTGGTATTTTTATTTATTATAAAAAAATATTTTGGTAGTTACAAAAACTATACACAGAGAAAACAAAAAATATATGGGCTAAAAACTATAAACACAGGGTGTCCGTTTTATACTTTTCTACTGATATTTCTTCAACAAAAGCATGTACGACAACGAAATTTTGTACGTATAGTTCAGGGATCGATATAAACTCGGAAACCAAAAATGGGCGTGGTCCGCCCACTTTACCACCCACCTCCCATATAAGGTGAAAATCAACGAAATTGTGTTCAAATAGTTCAAGGACCAATGTAAATTCGGAAACAAAAAATGGGCGTGGTCCGCCCACTTTATCGCCCCCTTCCATATAACGTAAAGTTTGAAAAAGTTGGTGGTGGGTATATAGATTCGGTAGGGCCGAATATAACATTCGCGCTTGTTATATTCGTGAATATTGTATTTGTTGTTTTGTTTGGTCTATAAGCAAATTGTATATTGTTGTCCTTTATTGTCTTTCTTATTTGTTTATTTCCAGTTAGACCAGGGATGTATAGTATACTGTAAACATTTTTATCTTGTTTATCTTCAGTGTTGTCATTATCATTACCTTTATTTAAGCGGGTTTTTGTTTTCTTAATGAGGGAGTCAATTAAATGTTTAGGGAAACTATTTTGCATTAGAATCGATGTTATTTTCTAGATGTTATGTGTGTGAAATTGGTTATCACTAATTTTCAGGACTCTTTCAATAAAATTAGTTGCAGTGTTGATAATTTGGTTCCTTGGTTGGGTTGAGTAAAAATTCATAAGTCTACCAGATGATGTGGTTTTAGAGTACCAGTCAAATAAAATATTTTCTCCCCTTTTCTTCAGTTTGGCGTCCAAATATGCAATTTCATCATTTTCCTCCAATTCCATTGTGAATTTAAGTTTTGGGTGATAACTGTTTAAGGTATTTAGGATTATATCCCTATCGTCAATATTGATTATAGCTAGAATGTCATCTACATATTTCGCTATGTATTTTATAGTAATGTTCTCTTTCCTCAGTTGGGGAGAGGGGATTTCCCATTGGCATGCCGAATATTTGTTTATAAATATTTTCTCCATACAAAAAATAGTTATTATCCTCTAAACAAAAATGTAATATTTCAAGAAATTTCGTTTTCGGTATATTCGTAATATCTCTTAGAATATGCCATTTATCCATAATATTACGTATAGCAGTATGTACTGGAATATTCGTAAAAAGTGATACTACGTCAAAAGAAACCAGAATTTCACCCTCCTTCAGTTTCAGTGATTTCAACTGATTTTTCAATTCAATAGAATTCTTTATATTATATGTATGGGAAGTAATTTTCCTCAAAATTGTACCAATGTATTTGGATAGATGGTAGCACGGCGCCTGTATAGACGATACAATTGGCCTAAGGCGAATCTGTGGTTTATGGATCTTTGGTAAGCCATATATTCTCGGAGCTATGGCGGCTGAACATAGTCATGTCACTGATCCACTCTTATATAGGTTCATGACGATATTATTATTTGTCCTCTGTAGTTTAGTGGTAAAATTTTGCTTTTTTTAATTTATTTTTTATATTTAATTTAAATTTTGTTGAATTATTTTGAACTAAACTTTGCACACAAGTTTAATATTGATTGCCACCAAGCCGACTAGACGGAAGGACAGACATCCTTAAATCGTCTGAGAAAGCGATATAGTGTCGAGCTGTTTATTGGCAGGTGGGAGGTTAGAAAAGAATTGTTCTTAAATTAAAAAATATCAATATAAGATATTTGATATAGTGTTGCAGGGTATATATATAAAAAGTATTTCTCTTAGGCAGGGTGCCGTATGAGTAATATCTGATATTTATAATTATGGTTTTAAAAAAAATACCTCTTAACCAACTACTGATTACTCACCACATGGAAATCTTAGAGTTAAGAATTGCTATATAGGAAATAAGGACTTTTTTCGGAAGCAATATCTATTATTATTTTTTTTATCTAGTTATCTTTTAAAAATGTAGACTTATAAAAAAGCCAATACAGGCTTGAAAACATACAAAAGTTCCAAACAGGAATGCTGGAAAAAAATTTAGAAGCCAAGAATAGGGCAAGGAAATTAAAATCAAATTTCATACAAAAATACTTATGTTGTATAGACGAAGAAACGTATGTACTGGCAGATTTTTTGCTGCTTCCGAGTCAAAGTTTGTATGTTGCTGATGCTCGAGGATATGTTGAAGATAAGTTTAGGAGCCAAAAGCAGACATTTCATAAAAAATGCCAGATATGGCAAGCTTTATGCGATAAAAGAAAAAAATCATTTGTTACAGTAGGCTCTATAAACATCAAAAAATTTTCGCAAAAAAGGCTTTTTCTTTTTACAAGAAAGCACAATGTGTCCATATATTTTTGGCCCGATTTGGCATCACGTCACTATGGTAACAAGGCCGAAAAAAATAACATAGTTTTTGTGCCAAGAGAGGTAAATCCTCCAAATTTTCCGGAGCTAAGACCAGTGGAGAGATATTAGATTCCTGTGAAAAAAAAAAAATTAAGAGCACAAAAAAGGTGTCCCAAAATATCGAAGATTTTAAAAGGAGATGATCAATGGAGGGGAGGGTATTATGCGATAATGCTGATATTTGTAACACACAAAAATATTTGTCTAAGACCCACCTTAATTTATATTTAAATTTTAAAAAAATCATTTAAAAAAATCATCATACAAGAGTCCAACGTACAAATAATTGTACAAAGAACTGATGTACAAATACTTTTGTCCCAAAGATTTTTACTTAAATTGTACTTTTTTTTAACAATGTGTTATATATTAATTTATTTTTTATCAAATAATTCAATAAAAATGGACCTGAATTAAAACTACATATAATAATTTTTTATTCTTTATAAATTATTGAAGATATACGAAATGCATGGGTGTACAAATAGTTTTGTCCCTAACTGTATATTTAAAAATATTAAACTAAGATGTAAATAATTAGTAATCAATTATACTAAGAGAAATATTAATAAATTTTTTAAGTATTTAAGAAACCATCATTTCAATTAAACAATAAAAGAGTATTTATTTTGCTGAAATGAAGTATAAACTCAAAAATATTGTATGTAGCAAGTACTTGTTATTAAAAAAAGAGAGAAATAGCAAAACAAAAATTGTAAATTATTTTAGTAATTGATTTAAAAGTGAAGTTACTTTTAAACTGCTTTTAACTTTTGGCATTTCATAAAAAAAATGACTGAATAAATATATAAAAAATTCGCTCTGTTTTTGAAACTCAAGATTGAATACAAAAAGAAGCTTATACAAACTATCTATAGTTTTTAAAAGCCTAGCAAATGGATATTTGATCTCATCACAGTATAAAGTAATACTTTTAATGTCACAAATTTCCCCTACGACTAAAAGTAAAGGTTGTATGTGAGTCTCTTGCATTTTCAGCAGATTAAGTTTTGCGTCGATTTCTTCTTGCGATTTACCAATAAGTGCAAAAGAGTGTTGAGAATCTTCAACAGAAAACTTCTTTCGGCGTTCAGATCCATTGGAATCTGTGAACATCGTTAATGATGGTGGCAAAAGATGATGTAACAGCCAAAAAATTGAAAACGTTTTAGATTCTAAAATGTATTTAATAAAAATAAATATTCGTTTAACTATATAAAAATATCTATGTAGTTTATGTTCGTTACTCGTTTCAATTTTTTCTAAAATTTTTAATGCCGCAGAGTTTACAATTTTACTTGTGAGAAGGTCAAATAACTTTTTTGAATATTGCTCCCATTTCTCTTCAATATGTTTTACTTTTGGAAACTTAATCGAAAAATCTAAATTAATCTGTGAATAAAGGACAATTTAAGATATTTAAAATTAAGACGTTTTGATAAATTAAAATTTTTTATATAATAACCAATTGATAGCCTGAAGGCTTTTTGTATTCTGGTCACTCAGTAAATATATCTAAAGTAGTCTTCATATCTTTAATTTTGTTTAATCTAAAACTTAAACATTTTCTCCAATATAAATCGAATTCATCCATAGTAAAGTTATAGTTTCTCAAACATTGAATTGAAAACTCCGCATTTGGTTCAGGTTCTACAAAAAGTAATAACCAGAAGATAAATTAGTGATTATAGATATCATAAATTATGAAATTATGTAAATATTCGTAAATTATGAAATATTGGTATCACATTTCGAACAATTTTAAATAATAATATGTAATAAAGAAGTTAGAAATGCATACACACAAAAAAAATAACGACAATCGATTTGTTTTATTAATTACGAAATTCGTCAATACAATTATTTTTTTAATTAAAAAGGCACCAACAACTGTTTTTGTAAATTTAAAAAAAAACTTTTGTCACTCAAAATTGTTAACACTTAAAAATTTTTTTAACAATGAATTTGTAACATTAAATAAAAATGTTGTTACCAAGCATTCAACAACTGGTTAGTCCTATTAAAAAATTATGTTGTCAATATTTGCAAATTTTTTTTTTTTTAATTTTTTATTATGCAAAAATCATAAAATTAAAATAAGGGTTACATTACAAAATATGTATATGTTACAAGATTAAAATAAAAATAAATTTCAGAGATGAGCTGTTTAGTTTTCCTTGTGACAAATGATTTATTTTTCACACGATGTTCCGGAATATTTACAATCAATCATTCCTAAATGCTACACAGAAAAAAATTACGACAAACCAATTGTTTTATTAATTACCAAATTCGTCAATACAATTATTTTTTTAATTAAAAAGGCACCAACAACCGTTTTTTTAAATTTAAAAACAACTTTTGTTACTTAAAATTGTTAACACTTAACAATTTTTTTTAACAATGAATTTGTAACATTAAATAAAATTGTTGTTACCAAGCAACGAACTATATTTCAACAACTGGTTAGTACTATTAAAAAAGTATGTTGTCAATATTTACAAATTTTTTTTTTCCAAAATTGCAAAATTTTTTATTTTGCAAAAATCATAAAATTAAAATAAGGGTTACATTACAAAATATGTATATGTTATAAGATTAAAAATAAATTTCAGAGATGAGCTGTTTATTATTCCTTGCAACAAATGATTTATTTTTCAAACGATGTTCCGGAATCATTCCTAAATTCTTCATTTTTAATTAATCAGATTTTCTTATTGTTACCATTGTTAGAATCACCGAATCCCAAAGGTTCATCCAAATTGCACAAATTTGTTCTCGTTACTGTTTATAGGTGTACTGTTAAAAATGGAATAATAAATTGAATGGACAAATTTGGTAATAACTTGGTATTTCAATACTTACATTTCATGGAGATAGAATTAATTTTTTAGCTTTTAATATACCACTGTTTCATCTGCTAAATTTATTCTCCTTCCAAATATACAACAATTTTAAAACAATATTGTAAAAATATTTTATAATTTTAAATTTTTTGACACATATTTTTATTTTTTCAAAACGAAATTTTAATTCAAAAGCTAAAAACTGAAATAGTTGAGAATCAAATCGAAAATTTGTAAATACGACAACGTGCAATCAAAGTAATAAAAAATATTGTTAACATTTTTGGATGGAAGTTAACCATACTTTTTAATTACTTCTTAACTTTTGATATTTTTTTCTGTGTACAAGTAATGGAATAAGTATTTTTAATTAAACAGATTTGCTTATTATTACCATTGGAATAATAAATTGTATGTAAAAATGTTGTAGTAACTTAGTATTTTAATACTTACCTTTCATGGAGATAGACTTAATTCTTTAGCTTTTAATATACCACTGCTTCATCTGCTATAGCAAATTTATTCTCCTTCCAAATATACAACAATATTAAAACAATATTATAAAATAATTTTAAATTTTGTAACACATATTTTTATTTTTTCAAAACGAAATTTTTATTAAAATTTTAACAACTGAAATAATTGAGAATCAACTCGTAAATTTGTAAATATGACAAAGCACAATCAAAGTAATAAAAAATATTGTTAAAATTTTTGGATGGGTGTTAACAATACTTTTTAATTACGTCTTAACTTTTGATATTTTTTTCTGTGAATTAAAATAATTTAAAGAAGTATTAAATTTAAACAAAATTATTTCAACACTCCCACTATTTGCTTAAAATGTGGCCTCTATTTTTCTTTAACAAAAATTAATTCTCTCAATGATGGAAATTTTGATTTTGGAAGAGCTTTCGTAAAGATATCTGCTAATTGTTCATCTAAAGATGTATAATTTAAGCAGAATAAATTTTCCTGAAATTTCTATCTTAAAAAATGAACGCGCAAGCCGATAGCCTAAGCTACTAGTGTTTTTTTTATTTAATTATAATTTTAATTGTAGTTAAATATAATAAAATAAATAAATAAAAATGAAAGCGCAGATCTATATGTTTTGTGCGTTTGTGAAATTCGGGATATTTTATAATCGTATTGAACTTTGATTATCCATGTTAAATTCGGTTGAAAACTTTAAAAAGATATTGCAACCATATAAGTTCTTTAACAGCAATACTTGCTGTTAAAAAATCTCTCTTGCAAGAGATTTTTGTCTTTCTGTACCCCAGCTATATTTGCACCAAACAAGAAAATATATCCAGATGTTGATCGCCTTGTCTCTTTATCACCTGTATAATCTGTATCGCTATATCCAATTAACTTTTAGTCATTATTTCCATTAAAACGAATTCCAAAATTTACAGTCGATTTCAAAATTCGTTTGACTGCAGTAACGTGTGACTCGTTAGGATTCTCAAAGAAACGACTTACAACTCCCACTGCAAAACTTATGTCAGGTAGTGTGGCAATTAATAAATATATAAGACTTCCTACTGCTTCACGGTAAGGAAATTTTGAATCCCTTGAGTCTTCAAAGTTTTCGTATTTTCTTATTGGACATGCACTTAAATTTTATATCTTTACAATTACCTTCAACAATTAGTCCCTGATCTAAAGCATGATTTTGTGAAAATAAATTTGTCTCAATTTGTGGAACGTAAAGAACATCTTTAAGAACTCCATTGCTCTAATTAACTCCATCAAATATTTTTACCAGAATTGTTCGTATTCCATGTGCTTTAATAGTACCTCTAGCAATTTTTATCTTCCTTACCTCTGATTGTTACGTATGGAACCAATCACGACTTGCGGTCATATGATGGCTTGCCGCGGAATCTAGCACCCAACTATACTTTGTTATTTTGAAATCATATGCATCAGAGTTCAAAGCGGTCAAATTTTTAGTTAGATTACGTTCGGGACAGTTTCTTTTTCAATGTCCTTCCTCACCGCATAAGGACTACGATCGAAAAAATCTTAACATATGTAAAATTCAGTAATTTGGAAACGGCTGATCTTAGAGTTTTGATTGTTTTTTTATTTAATTGATATTATACTACAGATCATAGAAAAGTATAACTTTTATACTTCTGTCCACTACTTAAGAACTCGTAGACCTTTTTGGTAACCCTTCCATTAGAGATTTGACAGTTGTTTCAGTCACTTTTTTGGAACGGTCTGCCCATCTCCCTTTAAAATCTTTGATATTTTGGTATACCTGACCTCCCTTGGTACAAAAACTATGTTATTGCTTTGGTACCACTCAGAGCTTTCTTACGTAATAAAATGATACCAAATTGGACCAAAAATAAGTGGACACATTGTGCTCTTTTATCAAAGGAAAAATATTTTTTGGCAAACATTCTTTGATGTATTTTTCGATATTTATAGAGCCCATTATAACAAATGACTTGCTTCTTTTGCCGCAACTGCATAAATCTTGCCACACCACGAATTCTTTAGGAAATTTCGTCAGCTTTTCGGTCCTAAATTTATCTTCAACATTTCCTCGAGCATCAGCAATATACAAATTTTGAAATTTTGCCAGTAGATACGTTTTGACATTTTTTATACAACATGAGTATTTTTGTATGAAATTTGGTTTTAATTTCCGTGCCCTATTCTTGGATTCTAAATATTTTGCAGCATTCCAGTCTGGAAGTTTTTGGATATTATATGTTCCTAACTCCACATTAGTTTTAACTTTTTGCACCAAATAGTCAGAGCATTGATTTAACCGGGCAGCTTTTCTACCAGATGTGTTTGTAGTTATTTTCAATATGCTTTCAATTTTCTTGGCCTTCCCGAACCATGTTTCCTATCAATGGTCGAATTCTTCTGATACAGTTTAATAAACTTGGAAACAATTTGTCAGCAGACATTTAATTCTTTGAAGAAACAATTTGATTTTCTTCTTTTTTTTTTTTTTTTGTTTTTTTTTAATTTTTAATAATTTACAGCACGTACATCATTTTTGCCACTTATTTTGATCAAACTCACAAAAAATCAACATGGCTGTCATTAAAAATCATAAAAAAAAATTTTAAATATTGCTACTGAAAAACGTGTGTTAAGATTTTTTCATCGCACTCCTTACAAAACAACGACTGTTGGGATTTGAATTGGTATTACCGTCGTTACGAAAATTAACACGTTGTTTGCTACTTTTCATATTTTTGTAATCACTATTCTTCATTCCCCTTGGTGCAACCATTGTTTTAATTGGTTCAAGTTGTCCACGAGAAATTAAACGTTCTTCTTCAATCACTAGCCTTGTTATAAGATTATCTAAAGTCCGTTCTGTCTTACTTGCTGACTCCCATGCACTACTAAATGCTGCATATTAAGAAGGTTACGACAATATTATTTTTGTAATTACCATATCATCTGATATTGTCACCATAAAGTCTCTTAAACGTTTAACAATTTCTTCAAGTCTTGCAATATAAGATATCATATTCTCGCCGTCATCCTTTGTAAAATTAAAAAATTGCTGATATAGCAGGAGTAAACTGGATTCATTTTTTCTTTCAAAAACATCGTGCAGTTTGGTCCACATAACTTTAGCAGACTCACAACTTTCAATGTGAATTATCTGCTTATTTCCAACAGAAATTCCTATAATTTTCTAAGCTTTTGCATCCTTCTTTCGCCATCCACGCCATAAGTTAATGGACATATTTCATCTTCTGTAGCCACTTCATAAATATCAGCAGTAATCATTGTAATTTTACCTTGAAACTTCCATGTTGACCGTTGACTTCCGTCATTCAATTTTTCAATCTTACTTTCAGAATCCATAGTTAAATTCCACGCTTTTATTTAACAAAATATAATTGATTTATTAAATGCCGCCATAATCTGGGCCCTTCACCTTTTAAGTCAAATAAAACACAACTTTTATTTACTGATTCAAAAACAAGAATTAAAAAAATATTTATTAGAAAATTTTCATATAACAAAAATTAGAAAACGTATTCTGTTAAAATTTAATTAAGCCGAAATTTGTCTCGTCGGATTTTATTTTGTTAACTAAACTGAGAACTAAATTTGCCAACACTATTCTTTCCTCTCACAGCTAGGTACGGATTCGTCGTTGTTCGTATCACGAAGGAAGAAGGCAGCTCTGTGGTAACAGTCAAAGGAAGCAGACTTTTGAAGAAATGGGACAGACTGAGTACACCCAGCTGGAAACATAACTGCGTTACAATATAAGTTTCATATAAGTTTAAATCTGTGCACCGAATTTCATGAAGATCGGTTCATAATTAACCATAACTCCCATATAAACCCCTCTTCTGAAAATCACTTTAACGAGCACTAATTCCATTAAAATGTTAGTATCAAGTTATTTAAATAAGTTTTATATAAATATAAATGATAGTGCGAATATTTACGAAGCTCTTATATAAGGCCTACTTTCGGAAATCATCCAAAAATTAATAAATTCATATAAATGTTAGTATCGACGTAATATTATGTATTCGTATATTTTATTTTTCACTGGCTAATTGTAGACCAATTTGTGGTCCACAATTGGCCACTGTTCTAAAAAAAAGAAGACCTCTCCCCGAATTTTGCTGCACGCAATGGTGTAGGGTATCATGTGGTTGGGCTTGAGCGGCTCTATATTTCTTTCTCGTTATATATAGACTATTTCTATATGACACAAATAGCTTTAAACATTCCATGTAAGTGTATCGAAAATTTTACTTAGATCCTTAGATGCTTGTGTCTTTACTTTACATTGTGGTATCCTTTTAATGATGAATTTAAAGTCCTATGTTAAAGACTCTATTTTAAATGAAATTAATATAGAACATAGTCATATATAAAAAATAAATATATTTATATATACTAAGTAAAAGTATTAATATTTTTATAAATGTATTGATGTGTAAAATATGCAATGTATACATATTCTCCTATACACCCAAATTGTCCACCAATTACTAGCACTTTTTAGTATTTGATGTAGCTGTTCTCATACTATCGACAATTTTTTTTTTTTTCACTACTACATTTATTTTTTTATGTTTTTTTTTTAATTTCTTCAACATTGTTGTAAAAATGTCAGTTTTAATTAAATTTCTATGGCATCCATGTCCTGAGTTGCGGAAATGTTGAAATATTCATTGATGTATTTTAACATCATTGTAGTTATGTTTTTATGTATATATCTCAATATGTGTATTTATGTGTGTTAAATTTTTCAAATATTAAAATATGTTTGGTATTTCTATATATGTATTTGTATGCATGTGTGTATGTTATTTGAATATTTTCCTATCGCTTTTTCTCTTTTTTTTAACGAGACCATAATGTTTGAATGTCTGTGACATATTTCTGAACTGGCAAGTTACTTTAGGTGAATGATGGCCACTGTATTAAAAAACTGTTAAAAAAAGTAAATGAATATTTTTAATTATTTATTAATTAATAAAACAATAAGGTTATGAAAAAATATTATTGCTTTATTTTTTATAGACGATTTTTTATAGAGAATTTTTTATGGCAAATTAAATTTTATAGAAGTAGTTTACTTTAGTACTTTGTGGTAAATTTACTTTAATATGTAGTAAATTATAGGTAATGTATTTTATATATAAGTAGAATATGTAAAAAGTCAATTTAGAGGAAGGCACAATTTTAACCTCATCTAATGGATCAATAAAATTATGGAAAGTTCAGTATCTTTGTAGTTAGTTAAATAAGCTACATTAAGTTTTATATAAAAATAATAAAACCATGTTGTTAAGTATTTAATACAGTCTACAATATTTTTTCATTTAGATTATAAATCTTTCTGAGGACATTATAGATATAAAACTTATAGAAATTTTGATATTTTATGAATAAAAGAAATACAAAGTATGGTTTCTCTACAAAATATTTCGCATTTCAAGAAATTTAGTAAATTTTACATTAAAATGCTAATTTTACATTTACATACTTAATTTTTGACTCTTAATTACTTGAAAAAACTAGCAGATTGAATGAAGACTAAGTGACAAGTATTTCTTTTTATTTGTACTGAATTTTGCAAAAATGATAGATTATTTTTCAGTTCAATAATTCAATTTACAACTTAAGGAGGACGGTAGACTGATAACAAAGCTGATACTTCTCTATATTTCCTTTGAAGTATTTAGTTTTTTCTAATTGTAGAACTTTTAAAAGTTTGTACACACAGTGTCACATTTGGCAGTTTTAGAACGACAAAAATCTAGTTTTGGGGATATTGATCTGAAATTATATATTTTGTTAATAGATAAGGCTGCAAATATTCCGACTAAAAATGGGCCGGAATAATCACTGCCACGCCCATACAAAAAAAAAAAAAAAAATATTGAAACTATTTAATACTGATAGTTTAGATCCAATATTTGGTAGAATAAATGAGGACTCATTTTGTACATTTCTATACCCCACACCACCATAGATAGTTTTGGTATTATGCGTTTGTGCTGATCTTTGTACCGCATAGAAAAAGTTATCCAACACTCACCTAAAAGTATACCAATCGACTCAGAATCACTTTTTTAAATCGATCTAACGATGTCCGTCCGTCTGGCTGGCTGGACGGCTAGCTGGCTGTCCATGTAAACCTTGTGCACAAAGTACAGGTCGAAATTTTAAAGATCGGTCAATTATTTAACCTAGCTCCCATACAAATGTCCCCCCGGAATAGAGATTCAACACTCAAAAATACCTTAAAAATACAAATATTTTAACGAAATTCGGCCAAGAAGTTTTGAACAAGTATCAATCTTTGTACCAAATTTTAAGAAGATCGGTCCACAATTGATTACAGCTCCTATATAAACCCCTCTTCCGAAAATCACTTTAATGTGCATAAATTCCATACGAATGTTAGTATGAAGTTAATATTCGAAACAAGTTTTATATAAGTAGAAACAACATTGGCAAATTTTATTAGAATCAGTCCATAATTTACCATAGCTCCCATATAAACCCACTTCCGAGAATCGCCTTAAAGTGCATAAAATCATGTATATGTTAGTATGAACGCATTATGTATTTGTATATTTTATTTTACATTTAGTAAAAGTATTGGTCTATGATTGGCCAAAGGTCTAATATAAATACCCTTCTCGAATTTTTAAGCTCATACATAATGGTGTAGGATATCATATGGTATTTCTTGACCGACTATACCTTTTTTTTCTCGATTTTAACAATAAAACTTATTCAGTAACTGAATGAGAAAAAGAAAATCTCGCATTTAAAGTGAAGATAACCATAAATTGATTACATCTAGCAAAAGTAAGAAATTGGTTTGGTTTGTAATATGGTGACTTTATTGATTCTTAACCAATAACTTCTAGGCTTCCCCGTTATTCAATTAAATTTTCTGTTTACATGACAGCAAAGTAACTAATTGATTAAATTTATTTATACACCTATTATTTGGTCTCCATAGTAGCGTGACTAGTGAATTTATTCGAATTTATTCAAGAGAGTCATAAACCCACCCCGATCAAGTGGAGTTATTTTTCTGCTCTCTAAAGTCTCGCGAAAAGTTCCAATAGAAAGGAAACTACATTAATATAAATATAATAACCACATTCCACAATAGGGCTTGAAAAATTAATTCTGTGCCATGTTTTTAAACGGATACATGTTATTGATATATAGGAACGCTGATCCCTCGTATAAAGGTCCAATAAGTCACGTGAACTCAAATTTATCATATCTTCATCAGTTAAACCTAACGTAACTATCTGCTGAAAGAGCAACAGATTTTTGAAACACTCATGTTAAAAGTTATGATTGGCTCATAAACTAATCCTTCTCAACAAATCCGTCCATATCGATAGCCTACCGTCATCTCTGAATCTTATGTTCATTGACTACAAAAAAGCATTTATCATACTACACTATCTAGCTATATGGAATGCTTTTCACTGTAGAAGAATACCAGAGTAACTCATATATCTCATCGATAATGCTACTTGCCTCAACCTACACGAAGACACAACAAACTGCCTCATAAGCATTAATATAGGAGTTGTGCAATAATGCTAACTATTTTCTTTGCTATTCAACGTGGTCATTGGTAACATCATGGAGAAAGCCACATCAATGCCAAGAAGCATCAAATGATGTCTCGAAGACCTAGACTGTGAAGACGGATATATATTTGCTTTCAAATAAATGTTATGACATGCTGTCGAAATATAGAAGCAGTAACATGTGGTCTCAGAAAAAAAAGTAACTAAATTCAAGGTCATGAGCAAAAAAATAAAAAGAATGGAAATTGACACTCTTACGTGCAACAACATTTATCTTTTTTCACATACAAGTGTGCAAAACTCAAAGAAATTTAATTATATTTATATTTGTGGATATAACCCACATCAAATTATGAAAATCTGCGAATATAATTGTGATGAATCATATTTAATAAATATTCGTTTGTTCAACTATGTGGGCTTATGATGTATGGTGAGAGGATTTTAGCACTAATACATATAAATAAAATTTGAACACAATATTAAAATTATTATTATTATTATTTTTTTTTTTTTTTTTTTTTTTTTGACAAGCCTTCCAATCTTTGTATTCTCTGGTTATGAGAATCAATACTACAAATATAAATATTGTTGACCAATATGGTGTGTTTTGTAGTATTTAGACATTCTGAATTTTTGAATAGTAATTCACCCCATACATCCTTTTTGATATAATCATCTCCCATTGTAGTCTTTTATCGCTTTAGTGGAGGTAAATGTTCTTCGACCCAGCTGCTCTGTGATTTTGTACAAGTCTTAACTTCTGTGGAACTTAGAGGCTATCTGGGATTGTTTGCAAGGTCATGAATCCAGCGACGATTATCTCGTCGAGCACTACGATTGACATCCTTCTCTAGACGATTATATATACTTTGTAGATTTCTTTTCTCGTTACTGGTTTTGGATTTATGGATATCAGCCTTATACTTCCTATTGTAACGTTTATCAAATAATCGGTCAGTTCACTCTTTCTTTAAGAAATAACAAAATCTAAAGAGAACGAAAAAATAATTTTATATAAAACTATACTAGCTTTATTTTTTGGAACATATAGCCTTTTCTGACCTTTTTTTAAAGTCTTTAGCTTCATTTTTTCTCATTTTTCCTGGTAACACTGATAACGATATCGCCGCTATGTATACTAGACTTAACTCTAAACATGTTGCTATAAAAATCTGCCTTCAATGCTGGATCCAAGGTTTCTGTCGGTGCATGGCACTGCACATATGTCATGTTCCTGGCTCTTGTGCGAAATCTAACAGTTATGATTCGATTAGAATGTGGTTTCCAGTCAACAAGAGCCCTTCTAGTGCCTTGTGAGAACAAGAATACAACTCTGCACTGTCGTACCATCTGGTCTCGCTCAGTTCCATAAAAGGCAGTTTGTAATTTACCATCTCCTTATAAAGTTGGGCCAATTTCGCAAGTTCGAAAAGTGATAATATATTTCATGATCCAAATCGTGTTCGTTGTTTAAAGCTTAATGTCGTCATCGGGTTAATCGATCGGTTCTAATTCGTTTTGGTTTCGGAAATTATTTTATTTAATACGGGTAGTTGATTGAGCTTTCGCATCCGATTCTGAATATGGAGCTGCCAGAGGAGGGCAGGCTGAGATGAACACTTACTTTACAAATCAGGAAAGGGTTATACCGCCCATGTCGTCAGAGCCTCATTTATTGTCGGAAAATATAAATAATTTCACAGTAATACAATAGTAGATAAAATATGTCCAATCGTTGTGTTGCTTGGGTAGCGTAATTGCGAAAAATACTTTTTTCTACTTTTCGATTAATATGAAAACCAAATGAAAGTATTAAAATTTTGATATCACCTTTCCCTAAATTAAGTGGCATTTTCGACCTATTTAACCCAAATATATAGATGGACGGACGGACATTGCCATGCTCTAAAAAAATATTTTCGAATTCTAAGAATGAATTTTTTTTACTAACTAATAAATATAAAAAATAGAACGTGATCATAAAAATTTTGATATCACCTTTTCCTGAATTAAGCGTCATTTTTGTCCCATTTAACCCAAATGTATAAACGGACGGACGAACATAACCATTTAGCAAAAAAAAAAAAAACATCTTATAATTCTAAAAATTCATTTTTTTTACTTACTAATAAATAGGAAAATTAAACGTGATCATTAAAGTGTTGATACCACCCTCCTTTGAATTATGCATAATTTTAGACCCATTTAACTCTAATGTATAGACGGACGGACAGACATTACCGTTCTGCTAAAAAAAATCTTAGAATTCTAAAGCTGAATTTTTTTAACTAATAATACAGAGTCACAAAATGAGAAAAAAAATTCCTGCGGCACGGGGTTTCTCAATCAATTCGAATACGCGGTATTAATAAGTACTAAACCTCTAACCCACTTTTTTTGAATTGACTCTATTTTTCGCGATAAATTTTTAAAATTAAGTAGGTTGCACTATATATAGCAGCATATCTCGAAAACGTCTTGTCTGATTTTGTTCAAAAAATATTTTAATTAAAATTATCTTCAAATCGTTCTTATATTACTTTTTAACACGGTAAACAGTTATGCAGATATTATGTACATCTTTTGACAAAAAATTAAATTTTACACAAAATTTCAAGAAACATTTTTATTTTTGCGAATAAATTATAAAAAATCTAAAGTGTCAAAAGTTTTAATTTTTATTCTTAAATCATAAAGATAGATTTGTTGCAAAATAATTTTTTTTATTTTTTAATTTTTTTATGTAACTTGTAAATGAGTATTTTCACAAATTTCTGAATAAAGTCAAAACATATACATTGATTTTAATGAAATATATCATGTTTTATTTGCAACAAATTTATCTCTATAAATAAAGAATAAAAATTAGAATTTTTGACTTTAAAATTTTTATGATTTTTTGAAAAAAATCTTGAAATCGCGATTTATCGCGAGAACTAGAGCCAATTCAAAAAAAGTGGGTTAGAGGCTTAGTACTTATTAATACCTTGTATCCGAATTGGCTGAGAAGCCTCGTGCCGCAGAATCAGTGTTTCCCTCTGTAATCAATAAAAAAATAAAACGTGATCATTAAAATATTGATATCACCTTTCCCTGAATTAATCACCATTTTTGACCCCTTTTACCCCAATGTGCTCATGTTGAATTTCTTACATTTCCACAGACGTTCCAAACTGAACATGTTCAACAGTTACCTTGTACGGATGGAAATCCTAGAATATAGATTATTGTGATCTTAGGATAATTCAAGATCAACATCAATAATTGATTTCGCAGAATTCTAAAAGTTTTCTGGCCAAATACTACACAGAGAAAACAAATTTATTATCACAACTGAATTGTTTGCCAATCGAATTCGGTCAGTTGCAGGAACTATCTAATAATTCGATTGAAATAACCGAATGTATACGGTACGCTAAACTATTTATTATATAACTATTGTGAATTATTTTCAAAATAATTTGACATATCTCTTTAATTATTTTTTTTTTTTTTCCGTGGGAGTTTTTCTGCTACATTTACTCCTATCGGACGCGTCCCCAGGTGGCGGATCGGGGGGATTGGATATAAGGCACATGATATGAACACTCTATCATATGGTGCATTCTGGCCCATTGCTTGATGGTTCGTATCATGGGTATTATATCCGGTCCTAGGACTTCCTAAGTCTCTCGCGGACCAAATAAATGTAGCGCACTTTAAGGTCAAGGTGGTAGGTAGTAGTGCTGAGGACCTGAATGGTTAGTTGGTGCCTAAACAAACTAACAGTTAACAGCTCCCCTCCAACGCCCATGGCACGGGTTGGTTGTAATCTCTAGCCTAGTCCGCGCACGCCGTCACTGCGCGAGATGGTCTTTCCCTTTACTGGCATACTCGTGGGACGAAAATAGACTCTTTAAATAAAAATACAAATCGGACGGAAGATGACGAACGGTCGCAGGGCGACAGTACGGTAACGGACATGTTAACGGACGACGAAACTGTGATGATGGGGGTTCAACGAGACATTCTGATACAGGAAAGTCAGTTGTTGGACCAGCTATCAGGGACGGATGATCTTCCTGATTATTCGACCGATGCCTTCGCTGGGACCGGTGCCTCGGAAAAACTCGGGGATCTTACCCTTGGCTCTGAAGATGAGCTTGAGATCACTGTAATCTCAACTCGCGCTCAGAGTCAAGAGAAGAACCAGGGTATTGAGGTCAGGTCGGAGCGGAAGGATTGCTCGAGTGATCAGGGGGATCACACGCCCGGCAGTACTTTGGTTCGACAAGATGCGGTAATGCTTAATGCGACAACCGCTGATAATTGCCGAACCAAAGAGGAGAAAGCGCAAAGTGGCGCAAGAGCCTCTCTTATCTATCTGCATAGGATAGCTAAGAGAGACCCTTCGACACTTTCAGGCAAGGATAAGTACCTTACCAAGAAGCACAGAAGGAACGTTAAAAGATTCGAACGGATTTACGGACCTGTCTGCGACTCCTTGGGAATGTCTTATCCTGAAGGATCAGATGTGGATGCAGACCGTACTCCAGAGGTGTCCCGTGAGGACACAGGAGGAAAGTCTACATGCTCATCGATCCCAGCCGGAGCTAGTAGGGACGGTAGAGGCGAACCTGCTAAACCTGCAACCCTTATGGAACAGCGGGTTACAGCAGGCAAACCAAAATCTACCAAAGTTAAGGCTGATCATGTACCATCCAGCAAATCTGGTAAACCACAAAAGGTTATCAGGGGTGCTAGGCCTGGGGATGATCAGCCCTCAACCAGCAGGATGGCGACATGCCAGAAGTCTACCAACTCCACCGGTGTAACCCGTAAGGACAATACTGGTGTAGTTGCCAAAACTTCTGACATGAGGTCATCTTCACCGAAGAGTGTTGGCCAGAATCCATCCGGCACTCTTAAGGGCTCCCAAAAGGGAGTCATTAAGAGGGCCAGGTCTGGGGACGACCAACAAACTTCTGTGGCAAAGAAGGCTGTCCATACGCCCTGTAGCTCGCTTAGGGGCCCCCATAAGGAGGTAACTAATAGAGCTGGTTCGGGTAATGAACAGCCATCCACATCGAAAAAGGCGAGGGAATCAGTGATGCAAGATTGTATTCAAGCTGCTGTCATTGACAAAGCTGATCCAGATGGGAGGATCAGCGTTGAGCAATGGCGACAGATTGAGCACAGGCTCATTGAGGAAATCGCTCTCGTGAAAGGAAGGCCGGATGAGGTAGCATTCAGAGGCGCAGACTGGATGAAGGGTGTCAAAACTATCAACTGCGGAAATAAGAAATCTTTTGAATTTCTTAGAAACGCAGTTGCTAAGTGCGACACACTCTATCCAGAGGCGAAACTCGAGGTGATACTGGCATCCGAGTTGCCCCTTCGTCCAATAGTGACAGCATGGTTCCCACCACCCATTCTAGAGGTTGGAACCATTCTGACAGTATTGGAGAACCAGAACGAAGGTCTTCTTACAGGTCAATGGAAGCTTGTCAACACCTTGATCTGTAAGGAGAACCAAGGTAGGGACTTCAGATTTGCTGTGGATCGGGAGTCTCTAAAGAAACTGGAGTCACTAGGGGGAGTTGTCAATTTCGGGTTTGGGGTTATCAGATTTAGATACTCTAAGTCTGATAAAACCAAAGAGGACAACAGTGGTGCAAATTAATTTGCACCATTGTGAGGCAGCCTCAACCGAATTGACGAAACTCCTTATTGACTCCAATGTGGATGTAGCTCTTATCCAGGAACCTTGGATTAACAACACCAGGGTATGTGGTTTAAGGGCTATAGGCTACAATCTGTTCATACCATCCACATTGGAAAAGGTACGAACATGTATAATGGTTAGGAAAGATTTAAATGTTAATCTTCTTCATTCTTTCAGTAATGGGGACCTAACGGTTGTACAATGGGAAGCTACTGGAAACAGGAAGCTAGTTTTGGCATCAGTGTACATGCCTTATGAGGCGGCCGATCCACCAGGCATCGCTCTGCAGCAATTGGCGGAGCACTGCAGGAGGAGAGGACTGTACATGATCCTAGGATGTGATGCGAACGCTCACCATTATCAATGGGGAAGCAGGGACGTCAATAAAAGGGGTGAGTTAGTTTTTAATTTTATAACTGATTATGATCTTCATATCTGTAATAGGGGGAGTCAACCCACGTTCAGAACGAAAGATAGGGAAACAGTTATAGATATAACGCTAGCAAACCGGAGGGGCGATTTCGTTAGGGACTGGAGGGTAAACATGGACTACTCCTTTTCGGATCATAGCATGATATCCTTCAGTTTGGATCTTGTAGGATCGAAGGGAAAGCCCTATAGGAACTCTAGGAAGACAGATTGGAAGTCTTTTAGTGAGTTAATGAGTAGGGATTTAAGGGATACTGATGGCTGGAAGAATTCGGCTGAGGGTATCGAGGCAGTAGTGAATGATCTCACGAATGTGGTCAGGAATAGTTTTGAGCTCAGCTGTCCGTTAGTATATCCGGGCAAACGTAATCAGCCAAGATGGTGGACCAGGGAACTTAGGGACCAGCGGTCTACAGTTAGAAGGTTGTTTAATAGGGCCAAGCTATCAGGTAACGAAAGTGATTGGGGCAGCTATAGGGATAGTTTTGCAAGGTATAAGAAGGACATAAGGAGAGCGAAACGGACATCATGGGTAAGTTTCTGTGAGTCCGTGGACTCTGTGAACGAGTTGTCTAGATTTAGACGGGTATTATCCAAGGACCCTGTGGCACCTGGATATATACAACGCGCGGACAATTCGTGGACAGAGTCTAGCTCAGAGTCCCTCAGTTTACTTATGGAGATACATTTCCCAGGCTGTACTGATATTGAGTCTGGGCCGCGATCTGGTAGTGTCAGTGAAAACCTACATCTATCCGGCTCGGATGAGAGGGAAAACGACACAATTAGGGAGATGGTTACTAGAGACAAAGTAACATGGGCGGTGAGTACATTTGAGCCTTATAAATCACCGGGCCCAGATGGAATCTTTCCGGCTATGTTGCAGAATGTCAATGACAGGGTCATCTTACTACTCGTGGATATATTTAGGGAGTGCCTTAGGTTAGGATACATTCCCAGGGGGTGGAGAGAGGTTAGAGTCATCTTCATACCCAAAGCGGGTAAACCGACTCACTCGAAACCCAAGGATTACAGGCCAATCAGCCTATCGTCTTTCTTACTGAAGACAATGGAGAGACTGATTGATCTGCATCTTAGAAATAGATTGGGAACTCACTTAATCAGTGACGCTCAACACGCCTACCTAAAGGGTAAGTCTGTAGAGAGTGCTTTACATGATGTAGTGAGTTACATAGAGCGAGGTTTGTTGCATAGGGAGTATACCATGGCAGCTTTCCTCGACATTGAGGGGGCCTTTAATAATATTAGAATTGAGGCGATCAAGGAGGCACTGGTTTCAATCAACGCAAGTGAATTCCTAATTGAGTGGATAACAATAATGCTGAGCACTAGAGTTATCAACTCGAATATGGGAGACACTTGTGTGAGGAAGCTTGTGACAAGGGGCACACCGCAAGGAGGGGTCCTTTCTCCGTTACTATGGCTCTTGGCCGTGAACGTCATCCTGAGACAGTTCGATGCTAGGGGACGGAAAATTGTAGCCTACGCAGATGACGTGGTTATACTGGTCTCTGGTAAATTTCTACCAACGATCAGTGAGGTCATGCAATCAGGTCTACGGGATTTGTCTCTTTGGGCTGATAGTAAAGGATTAGAAGTTAACCCAGGGAAGACCGAGTTAGTCTTGTTCACCAGGAGATATAAGGTTGAGCCTTTTAGCTTACCAGTATTGAATGGTTTGGAGCTTGAATTGTCAAGTGAGGCCAAATACCTGGGTGTTTACCTGGACAGCAAATTGTCTTGGAGAAGGAACACTCAGGAGAGGGTCAAAAGGGGACTTAATGCCTATTTCACCTGCAGGAACTCTATTGGTAAGAATTGGGGACTTAGACCGTTAGTGGTATCTTGGATATACACTTCGGTTGTAAGACCAATTCTTACTTATGGCTGTTCAGTGTGGTGGAAGGTGTTAAGTAAGATAACCTACAGGAACCTTTTATCTAAAGTTCAGAGGTGTGCTTCAACTGGCATCTCTGGCGCTATGAGAAGTACACCTCAGGCGGCACTGGACATCATTCTCCACTTACTTCCAATTGAGGAGTTCGTGAAGGGAATGGCTGTTCGTAGTCTCTTTAGATTGAAGGAGCTAGGATTATTGAGGAACTTCAGAGCGGGGCATGCTAGCATACTCGATATGGTTCAATTTAATGGTCGGACACTATCCGTAACTGAACCTACGGATCATGTCGGAACCATAATTGACTTCGGGGCTACTCCCACTATTGAAATACCTGAAAGGGACTTCTGGGTTGGAGTAGAAAAGCTCCACGGAGGTTGTGCTGTCTTTACAGACGGCTCGAAGATGGATGTAGGCACCGGTGCAGGGGTTTACTTTCTGGGAACTGATATCAGACGGTCATATAAATTGTCTGACAGTTGTAGCGTTTTCCAAGCGGAAATTCTGGGCATCTATAAAGCCCTAGGGTTGCTGGAGGAAAATGTAGAAAGGAATTCTGAGGTCACTATATACGTTGACAGTCAGGCAGCATTATTGGCCCTGAAAAGTCACTATGTTAGATCCAGATTGGTCTTTGAGTGTAAGAGGGAATTGAGAAGACTAATGAATGTTTATAAGATAAGACTCTGTTGGGTTCCGGGTCACTGCGACATTCTCGGCAATGAAATAGCTGATGAGCTGGCTCGCATTGGCTCGGGACTGGATAGGTCTTTCGTGGAGACATTCGTTAGAATTCCAATTGGGTCCTACTTTAGGGCCATAAGGGAATGGATTCTTGACAACACGAATCGTGCCTGGAGGAACAGAACGGACTGCAGGATATCTAGAGCATTATGGCCTAGTCTTAAACTGTCAGATTCGAAACAACTTCTGGGTATGAGTCGTAGTAATATAAGAATCATGGTAGGAATTATTACTGGTCACTTCTCACTAGGGAATATGATGAGTAAATGGGACATTGGCACGACAGATTTTTGCAGGTCGTGCGATGATGTAGACGAGCTAGAGACAGTGGAGCACATTCTCTGTCATTGCGTAGGACTTCAGCGGCGTAGGCTGAAGTGGTTTGGAAGCCACACACTGCATGAACTAGATGAGGTTACGAGCAACGGGCTTACTAATCTCATAGGGTTTGTAATGGGGATAGGATGGCTTAGGGGCAATCGGAACTAATTGCTAGGGTTTAGGTTCCACTCCTCTTCTTCTTCTTTATCTAAGTTTTCTATTCTCTTATTCTGTTTTCAACTTCTCTCTATTTCTCAAAGGGATCACAATGGACCTTTTTGGTCTCTGGGTGAAGGCGTGAATACGCCACCCTTTTCAACCTAACCTAACCTAACCTTAATTATTTTTATTAGAAGAAACATAAATCAACAAACAAAAATAAAATTTAAATTAAGAAAAATCACATAAACTATAAAACATTAACGCACAACTATTCATCTGTATTTCTGCTTCCCGCTTTCAAGGCAAATTGTATATAGCAACACCACAGAAATTCTTCTTTATGCAGGACAGGAGATTTTCCTAAAAATTTGTATTTTGTAGCCGGCTAAAAGACAATTTAAGTCATTGCAGTTAATACCGTTAAAACGCACACTAAGGCATAAATAAATGTTAAAAATAATCTTTAATAAAATAAAAATTAGAAAATAAGATTACCTGAATGTTTTTGCAATTGGCCCATTATTGGTTATGGAACTAAAAAGATTTCTGTCTATAAAAAGGAAACTTTCAATTAAGACCTGAATAGTGTTTATAAACCGGTTAACCGGTTAACCGAAAAACCGGTTTTTTCTTCAAATTTCGGTTATTTGCGAACCGGTTGATTTGAAATATTCAATTTCGGTTAACCGGTTTATCCGGTTTTTTTGTGTCGGTTAACCGGTTTCAAAATTTGCTAAAAATATCACTAAATTTCGTCTTTTTTTATTTTTTCCTGAATTTAAAATATAAGAAAATATTTTGAAACTTCTAAAAATGCTTGCTATTTGAGTTAACAAGAATCAGTTGATAGATATACTTCTGTGAAGTTAAATATATAATAAATCAGATAGATAATTAAGCATTCCATTTACAAAAACTTTAATTTCATGCGTATGAAATTTTCCAAAAGAAGAAAATAACTTTACACCTAATGTATAACTTAAGAGAAAATAAGATTTTATATAGGATAATAGGAAAAAATAAAGACTTCAAAAGTAGAACTAAATAGGTGCAGAAAATTTACTTTTAAATAATCAATAATTCTTCTAAAAATTAAAAACAAATCCGTTTTTAGCAGAAAAAATTTTAATTATTTTTCCAATTTTATGCAGGTATTGTTATCACATTTTTTTATAAGAATTATAAACTTTACCTTGAGAGAAAAACTTTAAAAGAAGTGAATATAAATCATAATATAAAGTACATTATCCTAGGTCTAAAGCTTCCTTTTTATAAAATTTAAATTATTTAATTTTATTTTTAAGCTAGAAAAATTAAAAAAAAAAAAATAAAAAAATCTTTATAGAATAATTTTAGATCATTATAAAGCTTCAAAAGCTGAGCTATAAGATGCCAAAAAAAAAAAATGTTTTTATAAATTATATTAAAACTAGTCTAAAGGCTGAAAAAAAGTATTATAAATTTTCTATGTAAATCAATCGCAATTTGTAAAGAACACTGCAGTGCACTGTTTATTATATGGTGCATGGTTAAACCAATAAGTTGAAAAACACTTTTTTTTACCAAAAATATTTTTATTAAGCTTCAAATTAGAGCAATTATTAAAATGTCGGTTAACTGGTTTAACCGGTTTTTAAGTAGACAGTTAACCGAAAAACCGGTTTTTTAATTATAGCCAATTTTCGGTTAACCGTCAAACCGGTTTTTTGAAAAGTCGGTTTTTTATAAACACTAGACCTGAACCATCAGCAATTAGATATTTTACTGTATTAACATATAAGATGAGGTCATTTTGTGTTTTTATTTTTTATTGGTATTAGTATTGCAATTTGCTCAAAAATGTTATTTGAGTCATGTATTTTAATCAATTGGAAAAAATTTGAAATATAATTTTTAATTTACTACAAATAAAACGTCATACAAACTTAATTAAATTTTTAGTTGTGAATGCTGAATTTTTCGTTATTCGATATTAGCTTAATAATTTATAATGTTGCAACTAATTTAGTATTCTTAAAACTAATATTTAGTGCAAAAACTATTCATAATTATAACAAATTCGGTTGTAAGTTACAATTGTTTCAAATATATTTGAATAATTTTCAAATTGGTTTTATTGATGGAATTTTCTTTTGTCATAATTATTATTCGTCCATAATTCTGTTTTAACATTAATAAAAATTAAAAAAACATTGGATTGTATATATTTTAATAATAACAATTCATTTTCAATTAGTTTTATAAAATTTTATTCTTTATCACCGTTTTCCAACTAAACTTTTTTCTGTGTGTATCAGCAACGAACAGTTTTGGGCAAAGACCGAACAAATACCAGTTGATTGTAAATTTAGAGGGCGAACGGCAGTGGATCAGGCAAGTTTTGGATAAACTACAGTCCAACATTGAACACAAATCTTTTTGTTAGTTGGTATAACTTACAACATCTCTTTCTATATTAAGCGATTTAAATTTCTTCATATTTTTTATAACATTTAAAGAAGATAAATTAAATTCTAATACTGAATCTCAAGTTGATAATACATTAAAACTTTTAGTAACTAGAAATTGAATATAACAATTTTGTCAGAGTCGTAGAGATTGGAAATTAGTAGGACGAGTATTATAAACACCATTCAGTGTTAGTCTGAATGTAAATATAATTCTTATTTATTATGATTTAAATCAATGATTATAAAATTTATTAAAAATATTTTTTTATATAAGATTTAGTAGTATTTCATTTAAAAAATAATTTTTTCTAAAAACATGTTGTATTTTTAATATAATATTTATATTTTCTAATACTGAAAAGATTAACTCTAAGCCCTTACAAAACGTTTATATTCTACCATTTTATACTTTTATGTTATTTATTAGTTTTTTCATTATAATTTATTTATAAATTACAAATTTATTTAATTACAAAATATTTATGATTTATTTAGTGTTCATTTATGTTTTTGTTTTTCAATTTATATAATTTTTTTCATGTCTTTTTCATTTGTATAATAATATCCAAATTAATTAAACATCACTCATACGCCATATGTTTACTTATTTTTATATTATTATATAAATATTTTTTTTTTTTTTTTAATGTTTTTGTTATTATTTTATGTTGATTTTATTGTTTTGTACATTTCTAACAAGTTAATAAATTTTATATATTTTTTTTAATGTTAAATATTTAGGCCCTACATATATGATAATAAATGATGAGTGTCATTTTTAATACAAATAAAAATAATAATAATAGATACTGACACATGGCATCAAACATAAAAGGAAGAGGATATACGCACTTACATTTAAGAAAATATTGGTGAAGGGAAAAAGTAAATTCATGAATAATTATAGCAAGTATAATTTAAAAATTAAAAGAAAGCTATGTATTTTTTTAAATGATACAATAAAAATATCCTTGTATTTCATATAGAATTTTATATTTAATGTTAATAGTATTTTTCTTTCATATATATATATATACTAGTTTGCCTTGAATACTACTTTTTTTCTTACCTTTCTTTTATATAGAAAAACAAATAAATAAACTTAGTTGTAAATATTTTATATTATAAATAGACAATATGGCGTTTCCCTGCCTTACATTTACAATTTACACATACATGTTTGCACATGAACACCCACACATATTTAAATACTAATACTAACACTCACTCTAACACGCACACATATGTATGTACTCATAAACAACATCAATCAATAAAATTTATAATGATGATTATGTTGTTATTTATACAACTTAGCCAACAATTGTTGACCAATAACTTTGCATATAAATATATGAAAATCAACCAGCACCAGCACGACTCATAAATTATGAACAGTATAAAAATGAGAAAAAAAAGGGTTTAGAAATAAACTATAGCAGATAGTGATAAGTAGTCACAAGGCATCATTTTATATATTACATGCAATGTGTTGGATTATGTGTAGATATTTAGAAAAGAAAAAAAATCCAATTAATTTTCAATCATAAAATATTTAAATATTACATAAACAAATAGTTTTTTTTTGACATTCCGAAAAAAACTATGTAAAACATGGGAATATATAGGAAATTAGAAATACTTTTTTATATAAAAAATTTGTTATTTATACATGCACACATTAGTTATTTATAATCTAATTGATTTGTAATGCAAACACACATACATTTGCAAATATATACATATGTATATGGAATTTTAAAGCCTGGTACAATGAGTATCATATTTATTAAAATAATGAAATATTAAAAATGCAATTTTCAAATCAGTTTGTTCAAATCAGTATTTAACACCAAATCTTTCAAAAGAAAAAAATAATTTATAAATGGAGAAGACAAAAAGTGTTATTAAAACGTTTTTGATTTTTTTCTGTTAATTTTCCAATTTGTGTGCTTTTATGTTTATTTCACAGTTTTTAGCAAAAAACTAACTTTTTTAATTAAAATTTTGATGAAATTATAAAATTTTGAAATGTGCCGAAAATCAGAAGCAAGGATTTGAATACATAGTTATTGGAAAAATGCTCCTTTTTATGATTCTTATTCAGTATGTACGTTGTTATTAGTTCGTGAATAATCAAGTACCAATAACAACGTACATACATATATTAGTTATTATTTGCTTCAGCCGCGAACATCCTTATTACTAACATCTTCCCAATTCATGAACACTCTTATTGTTATTCCATTTCAAGTTAGTGTACGTGTTGTTTACACAACATTATAATTCTCATTTAGTTTATACCATTTTTCATACTTATACTTTAAGGTTGGATGTTGCGGTTGCGGTTCAAACGAGACAAGAATTTGCCACGGCTTTGATAATTTATCAAAACCGACTGATACGAATCAGTAGCCACTGAAACGAATCGGTCATTTTTTTAGTTTGGGGCTCGGACCTAGTTCGAGAACCAAATAATACATTGTACCAGAGACTTCGGTCTACTGTTCAATACAGAGGCTTCGGCCTACTGTTCAATACAGAGACTTCGGTCTACTGTTCAATACAGAGGCTTCGGCCTACTGTTCAGAGACTTCGGTCTACTGTTCAATACAGAGGCTTCGGCCTACTGTTCAATACAGAGGCTTCGGCCTACTGTTCAATACAGAGACTTCGGTCTACTGTTCAATACAGAGACTTCGGTCTACTGTTCAATACAGAGGCTTCGGCCTACTGTTCCGCATACTTGTAATAGAATAAGTTAGATTTAAGCTCCGTATCAACCGAAGCCGAATCAACCTGATAAACCCGAATTCGTCATCCGAAGCCGAATTAACCTGATAAACCCGAATTCGTCATCCGAAGCCGAATTAACTTGATAAACCCGAATTCGTCATCCGAAGCCGAATTAACCTGATAAACCCGAATTCGTCATCCGAAGCCGAATTAACCTGATAAACCCGAATTCGTCATCCGAAGCCGAATTAACCTGGTAAACCCGAATTCGTCATCCGAAGCCGAATTAACCTGATAAACGCGAACTACCATCCGAAGCTAAATTAAGCAGCTAAGCTCGAGCTAGCATCCGAATCAAGCCGCCGAATCCGAAGCAGACTGAGTCTAAAGAATTATCGTAGATTTTCGTAATTTGTTATCAATAATATAAAGATTAAATAAATATTTAATATATTTCTGAACCCCAGAAAGGGTAAAATTATTGTGTTATTACTTAAGGTTTTGTGGATCCGTAAGTCGATCCTGGACACAACTGAACTACCTCAGCCGACGACAAAACCACGTTACAAGTATTTCTAAAGCTGTGTTTTAATGAGCAAATCATGAAAAGAATACTGAAGTACTGAATTGAATATAATGCACTTACATATATTAATGGAATAATGTTAAAAATGCTGCAAAAAACTTCACATTACAAGAACGTATGTTTTTATGACTAGCTTTAAGCAACTCTTTAAAATTATTTCAATACAATTAAATAATCCTTATTTATTAACTTCCTAAATTATACCTGGGTTTTTCACTGTCTCTATCGTATGGAAATAGCAAAAGTTTAGTATAAATAAAATTTAATTTTGTTATAATATATTTTTCCAGAAAATACAAACTGAAAAATATAAATTTCAATCGCGAAATTGCTAATATTTTTTATATTTTTTTATTTGCTCCGATCATCATTATGATATTAAAAGGGGATTTACAATTCATATTAGGCGATGCGAACTGTGGCCCCAGGAAATTTGATCCCAAAACAATATGGCGCAATTTTTTATAATGAAACATTTCCTTATTTTAGGTGAATTTTTAGAATACTTTTTTATAAAAATTAAAAATTACAACAATAAATTTAATTTAATTTTTATAAAAAAATATTCTAATTTTTTCAAAATTAGAATTGAGAATCAAGCAGAAAAAAAATTCACTTAAATAAATTTTTAATATTCTCACTTGGTATAAAATTGTTCTTTGTTAAAGCTTTGTTGTTTCGTACATTTAGCTTTTATGAACTCCCATTGATTATACAAAAGTTTTTATATGTATAGATAACTTTAGATTTTCTAAAAACTGGGAAAGGTTTCCTGATGATCTGGCATAAGCAGCCAGTGAAATGCGCATAGAAACCAGCTTATCCCCACAACAATAAATTTAATTTTTATAAAAAAATATTCTAATTTTTTCAAAATTAGAATTGAGAATCAAGCACGAAAAAAGTCACTTAAATAAACTTTTAATATTCTCACTTAGTTTAAAATTACAATGAAATATTTCCTCAAAGTTTTTGGAAATATCACCCCAAAAAAAAGTATTATTACCCAAAGTTGAAATAAAAAATTGGCACAAATATTGGGACAAATTTTCATAACGAAAAGTTAACCGAAACAAAAAATATATAATCGAACCATTTTTTTTGAAAAAATTAAAATTTTGTATCAAATAGTTGCAAACTTAAACTTATCTTTATGTTCGAAAAAAACTTATTTAATGTAGCCGGTGTTCGACATACCCAGAGTAGAAAGTCCTTAAGCCCAGCCGAAGGCCGGCAACACAAAAAATATTATTTACGAAAAAAATATATATTTTAGTTAAAAATGCCTCCTGAAAAATTAGATTTTTTTGAGTTGAGGTGCATTATTTCAAAATAATACTCTTCAAACTTTATGACATTATTGACTTCTTAAATGAAAGGAAAATATTAGTTCATAAAGTTTTAATTAAAAGACTTTCAGTCAGAAATTATAAAATTATTCTAAATTTAAGAAAATTGAATAAATTCCTATAAAACTTATTTCATTATTCTTTTTCTTAACAAATGAAATAATCTCATAAGAAAATGAAGGTCAAAATATTTTCCTTAATTAACTTAATCATTTTTAAGATTAGAAGATACAATAAGGAAATTTTTTTCTGTCGTCGTTATCCTTCGAAATACCAAATTTCTTCAACAAGTGTTGGAAATGAAAATTAAATATTTTAAAAAAATTTCTAAATGAAAAATATCCCTAAAGTAAAAATTAAAATTTTTAATGGGGCTTTTTTCATTCTATTTCGTAGCAAATTCATCCCAAAATAATACTTCACAAAATTTCCCAAAAACGAAGAAATATTACCCCAAAAATTTTGGTGCCATATTTTCTGGGGCCACGGTTCACAGAGCCTTCATATTATATTAAAAAAAAATTAAAAAAAAAAAATGATCCAATATCAAATGAAAGCTTTAAATCCCTGAAATAAAATAAACATTTTTATTTAAATCTTGCAGTGCGCTCTGACTCCAGTCTTCTCTAAAAAATTTAGGTTTCAAAGCATAGATTCACAAATGAGGAGCCGCAAAAGAAAACTTATTTTTTGTTCATTAACAGGGCAAGTATAAATATGCACAAAATAAATTAAATTTGGGCTTGTAAAAGCACACAAAATGGTATAATATTAACAGAAATATGCAAAATTAGCATGAATATGCATATAAAAATCAACGAATTTAAGCAGTCATAAATTAATATGTAAAAAATAAATTTTGATGCTCATAACTGAATTATACGTAGTAAAATTCTAAATATGTATTCATTTTTGCAAAGATTATATATGAAGATATTGTATTTCGTAAGCTTAAAGGTAAAAGTTTGTGTCATAAAATTCAGCGATTTACATCTTGAAAATCGAATTTTAAAATTCTTATTCAATGTAATTTTAACTCATTGAAGTTGGAACATATGAAGCAAATATAGACAAATAACGCTGGTAACCGTCCAAAAAACAGTTGTTCATGCTAAATTAAAAGCCTTTTATTTTACTAAAATTTATTTTTAAAAGTGAAAAAATTAAAAATGTTTAAGTACACAAAGAAAATAGATTCGTTGTGGTAACCGAATTTTTTACCAAACGAATTTAGGAGGTTCCAGGAATTATCTCATAATTCGATTCGAATAACTGAATTTCTATTAAATGTTATGATGTATACAACCGATTTAAAACCATAACCGCTTTTTTTTGACGTTTTTAAATAATTTTATTTAAAATAAAAAAAGGAATACAAAATAAAAATAGAGAAACAAAAATTATTAACTCTTTGGCGGTTTATCTAGTGCTTTTCTTGATTCCATGGTATTATCATGAATTGAATTTTCTACCCTGAATATAATCTATATATATAAAAGAGTAACGTGACTGACTGACTGACTGACTGATTCATCATCCCACAGCCCAAACGGCTGAAGCTAGAGAGACGAAATTTGGAACGTAGGTAGGTCTCCCACCATATAGATCCACTAAGACGGGATTTTTGGAAATTCGACTGTTTAGGGGGTAAAAAAGGGTAAAAAAGGTAGAAAGGGGTAAAAACGGGTAAAATCGGTAACTTTATATCTCCCAAACTAATAAAGATAAAAAAGTTGAATAGTTAACGTTATTCATTTAAAAAATAATTGGACAGGTGTCTGGTACTTTTTTGAAAATCGGCCGTTTTAGGGAGAAAACGGGTAAAAACTGTATTTTGGTACTTTTTTGGCACCATATGTATCTTTGAAACCAATCAACATACAGATAAAATTTATGTCGTATTCATAACTTATCAAGAAATGAGAAACACAAATTTGGTACTTTTTAGAAATTCAAACGTTTAAGGGGTAAAAATCGTACTTATTTTTGGTACTTTTTTCATAAAACCTTTTTTTACGTTTATTGAAATATTCATATGAGTATTTTAATATGGGATACCACTACAATTTAGAAATTTATTGGAATAAAATTTTTGATACTTCGATGAGTCAAAAAAAGTACCAAAAAAGGGGTAAAGGCGGGAAATTACATTTTATTCAAACTTAATAATGAATTTTCAATTACATTAAACATAGAAACATGAAATTAAGAAAATGTAGATAGGAATTCACAAGAGTGGAATTTCTTGTACTTAAAGATACGTGGTCCTGTGGGTAAAAATTCAAGAGGATGGACTTTGTGGTACTTTTTTCTTCTTCTATTGGTACTTTTTTCATTTTCTGTAATATTTAACCTAGAAACATGAAAATAAATACGGCATGGTCCGATGTTGTAAAGAATTCACAAGGGGGGACTTTGTGGTACTTTTTCGTTCTTCTAATGGTACTTTTTGAATTTTCTATAATTATGAACCTAGAAACATGAAATTAAGGATATGTGGTCCTCAGTTAATGAGAATCCATAAGAGGGGACGTTGTGGTACTTTTTTGGTATTTTAATGGTACTTTTTGAATTTTCTATTATATTTAACCTAGAAATATGAAATTAAGGACATGAAGTGCTAAGTGAATGAGAATCAATAAGAAAGAACTTTGTGGTACTTTTTCGTTCTTCTAATGGTACTTTTTGAATTTTTTATATTATTTAACACAGAAACATAAAATTAAAGATATTTGTTCCTAAATGAATGGAAATTCATTAGAGGGGACTTTGTGGTACTTTTTTGTTCTTCTAATGGTACTTTTTGAATTTTCTATAATATTTAACCCAGAAACATGAAATTAAAGATATGTGGTCTTAATTGAATAAGAATCCATAAGAGAGGTTTTTATGGTACTTTTTTGTTCTTCTAATGGTACTTTTTGAATTTTCTATAATTATGAACCTAGAAACATGAAATTAAGGATATGTGGTCCTAAATGAATGAGAATTCATTAGAGGGAACTTTGTGGTACTTTTTTGTTCTTCCAATGGTACTTTTTTAATTATCGGTAATATTTAACCTAGAAACATGAAATAAGGATATGTGGTCCTAAATGAATGGGAATCCATAAGAAGGGACTTTGTGGTACTTTTTTGTTCTTCCTACGGTACTTTATTAATTTTCTATAATTCTGAATCTAGAAACATGAAAAAGATATGTGGTCCTAAATGAATGAGAATCCATAAGAAGGGACTTTGTGGTATCTTTTTTCGTTCTTCTAATAGTACTTCTTGAATCTTTTGCAATTTTCATCCTTAGAAACATAAAATTGAAAATGTAAGGTCCTAAGTGAATCAGAAACCTTTAAATGGATTTTGTGGTATTTTTTCTTTATTCTAATATACTTTTTCGTAATTCTGATATTTATTTTTCATTACTCTAAGATTATAAACCTGAAATTAAAGATATATTGTTATTTATGGATGACATAACACCATTATTAAAAATGTTCCCAAGGGAGTTAAGAATCTTAGTTTAAATTTATTTTATAGTATAGTTTTTATAAAAAATTTCCGCTGCCGAAGTAGCGGGTTTACAGCTCGTTCTAAAATAAAATCCTTTATTGGAAAAAACATAGCCGAAATCTTATTGGAATACAATATTACCTTTTGCCTTATAGTCGAAGCTAGCTTCTGATGAATTTAATTTTTCGTCATGATGTCCCAGCCAATCTAGATTTATTTTGTTGTAAAAAAATCATATATCACAATAAATGACATAAATCCATGTTCTATTTAAATCCAGCTGCAAAAAAAAAAAAAAAAAAAACTTTTATTATAATTGAGTTATTTATAATTAAGTTATGCATAATTTAGTTCAGAAAATTATTTGTAGTAATCAATTATCAATTGAAACGATAAATAATTGTTACAAGGACAAGGTTCCTTGTACCGAAATAAATAAATCTTATATATACAATTCGGTGGAATTAACTGATTTTAAAATTATATTTACCATTACTTAATTACCACTATTATTTATTTTTTATACATGAAAAGTAGTTTGAATTTATCAACTTTTACTAATAAGCATTTAATTTCAGTTTAATTAATTAAAAATTTAGAATGGTAACCGATTTCTAACCGATTTTTATTCTGTGTATAGCTGTTCATTAACTTTATCCATTAGCTTCAATTTCAGTTCAATTATAAAGTCTTCGGGTTTTTCTTTTATTACATCACTACATATATTGTAAAACAATCTCAAAATAATTAATTTCCTCTTTGGAATTAATGAAAAATGGATCGATATATTTTAAACAACTTTTTCCTCATATAAGTAGCACATAGTATTAAAAAGTGGCTATTTAGTTCCATTTAAACAAGGAGGCAAATTGGTGGCGAAAGTTGCCCAACGACAGCGCTGCTTATCTTAAACTAAGAAAATATTGATGTATGTATGTATAAAATACATAAAAATAAATTATAAATTTGTATAAAATATTGTTTTAGATGGAAGAAATAATTCTACAGTGATTTACGAGCAAATTTCAATTAACTAAAATTTAGTTTAATTACATAAAAGTGTATGGAAACTGATGTGTTATTTAAACGAAAATAATTAATTAAAACCTTTTTTGTTGAGAAAATTTGCAATTACGGATCCACAACATGGTCCAGGAAAATTACTTACTCGACAATTTTCATAGTAAGAGATGATTCTAACAATAACTAATAAATGGTTTAATTAAGCTGATATATTAACACTATTTCAACAGAAAATAGAGTGGAGAGTAAGAACTATTAATTCGAGCAATAAATTCGCTATAACTCTAACACTAATAATGACGCGCAAAAATGTATATTGGAAAATTATTATTTTAAAATGTTATAACTACACTATAGTACGTAAGATGCATAAACGACGGGATATGTGCACAAAACTAATCTTTGTAGACTACACTGAACCAAAAAGGTACATAAATACAATGAAAAAGTTCATTGTTACAATGAATTTGTGCACTAATTTTGACCCTATGTACAGGTTCATTAAAACAATATATTACCATACATTTATATTAAAATTCAATGTACAAGTTCATTGATTACATTTATTCTTACATTGAATCAATGAACACGTTCATTAAATGAAATAAATAATTCCAGTGAACAGTACATTGATTTCAATGAACACATATTTTGTCCCAATGAAACTATACATTGACAATGTATTATAATAATAGGCTTGTTCTGTATTTTTGGTTTTTATTTTATTTTGAATTAAATGATTAAATTATATGATATTGAGTTAATATAAGCAAAAATTGAATATAAATATAAAAATATTACATTTCACTATAAAATTTAAGTAAACAAAATGCATGTTATAGACACTGTTGCCAGATTTGACGATTTATCGTCATTTTGACAATTTTTGGGTCTAAAAATGGCCTGTTGACGATTTGACGATTTTTACCCCTAATTTGACGATTTTTTCTAAAAGTAAATTCAGAACTATTTTTACTTTTTTTTTATATATTCTTTAAAAGTTGGTTCAAAAATATTAACAATTAAAATAGAAGTCTTCTTAAATCTGCTAATGTAAACGGTTCATTCATTAGAAATTATTTATAGGAACCAATATAATATTATATTCGAATCAATTATGTATGCTTTCATTACGTATGTTTATAAACTCTACAAATGGCCAAAATACTTAAATAGCCGAACTAAGAATCCGGATATTTTTGATGAACTCATATGTTTTTTATAACAAGGCAAGATAAATAATTTATTTTGGTTTGAAAGTCTTACAAAATTACATACATACCCTCGATTCACGCGATAGGTCATTTACGCAATTTCTTTATAACGCGATTCTTTTATTGAACCATTTTTTGAAATTGAGTTTTTATTTAACGCAAACTTGGTATAACGCGTATAAACAATAATGACAAACTTTGAATTGGGCGAATTACAGTACTGTATTGGAAAGGATTTATTGAAAAAAAATTATTATTTAATAAAATAATTAATAGCTATAAAATAAAGAAATGTAATTTATAAACGAAATGTTGCATAATTGCTTAAAGACTAAAAAAGGTGAAAACGAAACGATGAAACGATGAAAACGGCAAAATATGTAACAAGATTCTAAAACTTTAATAAAAATACAATAAGAACAATCCCCAAAAATAGGTATATTTAAATAAGTATGCATAAGTATGTCTATAATCAGACTTTAATAGGTACTGTGTACTTGATTTTCATAATATGCCACCAATATAAAATTAATTTAATTTTTATTAAACTCTTTTAAATTTAATTTTTCATCAGAAAAAGTATAAAAACTGTTCATTAACATAAAAAATACGTAGTTTTTCATGTTGACGATTTTTTGACGATTTCAAATAGTTGATTTGACGATTTTGACGATATTTTTTTCCAAATTTGACGATTTTTCACCAAATTTATCTGGCAACTATGGTTACAGATGTGATCGTGTTTGCTTTGTCATTTATAATAATATAGTATTTCCTGTTATCCTCTATATTGCTCAATGATGGTATGGAATATCCATTTAGACGCCACAATAACAACAACAGCATTATCCTGAACAAAAAAAGTTTATAAATAAAATTATTAAAATTCGTTCAATTGCTTAAAATATTTGAACTAGTTACCTTTAAATTTTTTGGTCTATAGAAATTCCCAAATGTAACATCCAAATCTTGATCAGTCTGTAATATATTTTTATTAAGAATTCAATTAAAATTTTTCATATAATTATGTATACTTACGAATAGAATCCTCTTGGTTTTGAAATCACAATATTTTTTGAAACCCTGGTATTTGAGGCTAATAACACATTCTTCTGTGTTTTAGTGGTTTTATCTACATAAATATAAATGAAGTGTAATATTTAAAAAGTGTTTAAAATCATAAACATTATTAAACTTACGTGTTAGGAAGGCAAGTCTCCAAATTCTTTCTTTTTGGTAATTAATTTAATTTGGTATATTCAATTATGCTGCTCGACTTCTTCTTTGCGAATAAATTGTATTTATGTATTTTAATAATTCGATTTACAACTTATTTACTTTTTAATTATTTTCGTTTTTAACACAACACAGATTTTTTTATTTTTTGTCTTTTATTTAAAACGCGTCATTTCTTGTTAAGAGATAAAAGGAAACTGAGTTGTATTTGTTTTCGTTTTACTTTATTTCCCATTAGAATTATTAATTCAATGAACTAATACATTAAATCAAATAACTGATTTACTTATTGTATTAAGAAATAAATTTAATGAATGGTTTCAAAATTTTTTCATTGAATTTTAATGAATATTTTCATTGAAGCAATGAATTCGTACATTAAGTTAATAAATTCTTGGAAAAAATTAATGAATTTCATTTAATGTACTTCATTCATTGAAATTACTTTTTTCAGTGTATACAACGTAATAACAATGTTAATCAATTTTATCATTCACTGTTTTGCTACAAACAATCACACACAAATTTTAAATACTAAATACATATAAAAACGAGAGAAGAAGACATAGTCGGTCAAGCCCGACTATATGATACCCTACACCATTTCGATCCACATAATTTTGTTTTTACTTATATACAACCTACTTGTGTTTAATATTAACATAATACTAACATTTGTATGGGATTTATGCACGTTAATGATTTTCGGGAGAGGATTTTATATGGGAGCTATGGTCAGTTATGGACCGATCTTCATGAAATTTGGCAGACAGATTTTTGTTGATATAAAACTTATTCGTACTAAATTTCATTAAAATATTCCTATTTTTAAGGCATTTATAAGAGTTAAAACTCTATTCGGGGAGGACGTTTGTATGGGGGCTAGGTGAAATAATGGGCCGATCATAACCAAATTCAATAGGCTTCGTCCTGTGTTAAAAAAAGCTTATATACCAAATTTTATCAAATTATCTTAAAACTTGCGACCTGTACTTTGCGCACAAGCTTTACATGGACAGCCAGCCAGCCAGCCGACCAGACGGACGGACGGACATTGTTAAATCGACTCAGAAAGTGATTCTGAGTCGAACGGTATACTTTAAGATGGGGGTCCGAAGACTTTTTCTCTGCGTTACAACTTCTGCACAAACACATAATACCCCAACCACCTTTGGTGGTGTAGGGTATAATAATTCAAATTTGTACAATATTTTATGAAAACTAATAATAAAGCAACAATATTATAGATACTTAGTTAGATCCCTTTGTATGATGAAATATATGTTTTCAATTTGAATTATTTTTGAAGGGAAACCTTTGTTACAATAGCATAGAAAAAAATATATAACTTTGAAACTTTCATTCAAATGGTTCGGGGTTAAAAAATCGTATTTTGATGTTTGCACCATAATTTTTTTCTTATTGTAGAAGAAGTTTTTGTTATTCTGTAAATATTGAAGGAGTGAGATCGAGAAAATCTTAACACAGGTTTTGCCTGTTAACTTTTTACGGAAGCAATATTCTTTTTTAATATGTTTTATTTATTTATTATTATTTTTTTTTTTTCATCTAGTTATCTTTGAAAAATATTTTAGTTATTATTTTTAATAACAATCATGTTGATTTGCTGTGATTTTAATCAAAATGAGTGACGAAAAAAAAACTACGTACTAAAATTATTTAAAATGTTTAAAAAAGAAAAAAATTCAAATTAGTCCCACAAAAAACTGGCCAAAGAATTAAAGGTCTGCGTCAAATTGTTTCCAACGTTTCACCATTGATAGCAAACCTGGTTTGGGAAGAAATAAAGGTCCACATGATACTGGGAAGGCCAAAAAAATTAGAGCTTATTAAAAAGATCTCCAGACACATCTGGTAGAAAAGCAGCCCAGCTTAGTGCTCTGACTATTTGGTGCGAAAAGTTAAAGCCAATGCAGGATTAAAAAAAAAAAAAAAAATGTTCCATACAGGAATGGTGTAAAAAATTTAGAAGCCAAGAATGAGGCATGAAAATTAAAATCAAATTTAATACAAAAATACTTATGTTGTATAATGGATGAAGAAACGTATGTACTGGTAGGTTTTTCGTGGCTTCCTGGTCAAAATTTATATGTTGCTGATGCTCGAGGAATGTTGAAAATAAGTTAAGGACACAAAAGCAGACAAAGTTTCCTAAAAAATTCCTAGTATGGCAAGCTTTATGCAATTGCGGTCATTTGTTAATATAAACACCGAAAATACATTAAATAATGTTTGCAAAAAAAGCTTCTCCCCTTCATAAGAGAGCACAATGTGTCCACATTTGGCAACATGTCACTACAGTAAGAAAGCTCTAGAGAGGTCAATCCTCCAAATTGTCCGGAGATAACACCAGTGGGGTGTTATCCTAAGCTATCGACGATTTTAAAAGGATATGGGCACACAGTTCCAAAAAAATTAATAAAATAACTATTAAATCTCTAGCCTAAGATGGTAGTTGAGTTTATAGGTAGTGCTTAGAACTATAAAAATTATATTTCTTTGAGATTTGTAATATTAAATAAAAAATTAATATACAAAAAATCCCGATTTGACTCCTTATATAATTTTGTGTTAGCTTCAGACTTGTCTTCAATCTCTTTAAAATAGCTTTAAAAATAATTCAAAAATATATATAATTATAATAAATGAAGTGAAAGGATCAGTTGTTAAAGGTTATTAAAAATGTTTCATCCACTTTTTTTTTTTTTTTTTTTTGGGGCCAAATTGTTCTTCGCTGCAAAAATTTGCTGTACAAATGTTTATGTCTGTGGTTAAGGGATTAATGTAAAATATACATTAATATACATTTTGGTTTGTATGTTATTATTATTGTCCAATATAATTACAATATTATTATTATTATTGTGGTCATTATTTTTCACTCTAAAAACTATTGTATGCAATAATACGCGAATGCTTTATAAAACAAAACACGTACAAATACAAAGCATGTGGATAATGTAGAGGAATAAAATATGAAAGACAGACAACTGAATTAGAGGTAAGTTGTTGAGGCAACACGCTACAGTGGCAATTATGTATAACATATTAACAATTTAAAAAGTTGAGAGCTCAAGTTTATAACTAAAATAACTATCCTATAATTTTTACATTTTATTAACTTTAAATTTATTTTTAAATTCTTTAATGTTTATTCATCACATGTTACATTTTGAGTCCTTTAATGATTATAACTTTAGTGGAAAAGTACTTTCAAATAACACCACAGTTGGTCTGTATTGTTATATTCAACCATTTAGTCTGTACTTTTTTTAATTAAACTACAGGTTTTAAATGGAAATAAAACTCCTTTTTGTTTTTTTGTTATATGTACCATTATTCACCGTGCTCCCCCCTTTCTATACAACTTGTTGGTAAAAATTTTAAAACTCCATTTTTTTCATTTACTTTTATACATTTTTTTTGCTACTTTTTAATGCACATTCCAATTAATTAATTTACTTGCGTATTGTAACACGTATTGCTAATTAATTTTTGAGGTTTTGTTTGTTTTTATATTCACCAAATACTACTAGTACATATGAAACGTTTTCATTTAAACTTTTTCACAATTCCATTTATTTTTTTTTTCTATTGTGGTTGTTGTTGAATCTCCATTGTGTATAATGGTTTTTATTTTTATTGATTAAAATAAATTATGAACAGGTTGTTTTTGTTGTTGTTGTAAACGTGCTATTATTTTGGTTAAATTTGTATTGTTATATTCTTTTTTTTTTTTTTTTGTAAAAAACAATAATAATTTTAAAAACAAAAAGTTAATAAGTTATTTGCATTAATAACTGCATACAATTTTATTTAATTAACTTTTTAAATTCTTGAAATCTTTAAAAAAAAATACACAGAAATATTTTCATTTAACTTAAAAAAATACACCTAAAAGTATACTTTAGAAATACTCACCAAAACCAGTACTTATAACCAGCGTTACTGTTGAGAATTTTTAAAAAGTGTCCAAAAAAGGGGATTTCAAAAAAAAGGGGATTTTTTGAAAAAAGGGGCAAACTATTTTAAAACCTAAAAAACTCCTTAAAATTTGTTTATTTGATAACAACAAATTATTGTATTTTAAGAAAAACTACAAAATTCAGTTCTATTAATAACAAAATAATTTATTTTTATTTTACAACAATTTTTATTATTGCAAAAATAAAGATTTATTCACAAAAATATTTAGCACACAAACCTCTTTTAATTAGTTAAACTCCTGTACTTTTGTAGGAGTTCCTCACTCGTACTCTAGACCTTCAAGTATTGTCATAAGTCTGTTAGATAAACTATTTCTTGTTTTTGATAATTTAGTAAAAAAAAAAACACGTTACCCCGAGGGATTTCTCTTAGGAATGTAAAAATTTAAATTAGGATATAAGTATTCATCGAATCTTTTTTTTATTTTTTCAATCCAGTCCAAAAAATTTGGCATATGATGATAAACTTTATTATTATTTTTAATTACTAACAGTTTCAGTTCATTTTTAAATACTCCGCGGTTTTTTATATCACTATACTGTAAGACAGTCCCAAAATTATTAATTTAAATGTTGAATGGGTCGATATATTTCAAACAACTTAGTTTATCGTAATTTAGCACATAGTCTCAAAAAGTCGCCATTTAGTCGCCATTTAAAAAAGGGGCCAAAAAAGTGACCAGGTGGTTGAAAGGGCGCCAAACGGTAACACTGCTACTATGCAACAAATTGATGATGATCGCTTGGGGGCGGAATCATTCCGATAACAATTAATAGTTCTTGATATGTGTAATAAACCCTCCAAAGAATTTTTCACTGGTATTAACCCATTAAACTCAAGTTTTAATCGACTTTCATGTCATTTCCTTAAAACGGACTAGAAATGACCCCTTATAAGGTAAGATAAATGAATTTAAAGTTCTAATGAAATATTCTCCGCTAAATTCTCTAAATATTTATGGAAAATTATTTTAGCTTCGAACTATATTGATATTATTTTTTTTTTTCGATTTATCTGTAACTACCTTGGTGCAAAAATAGAAAAGTTTAAGTGGTCATAAAACAAAAATTTTGCCTACCAGCGAAAAATCCTTTGGAGGATTTATTACACATATTAAGAGCTATCAATTGCAATCGGAATGATTCCGCCCCCAAAATACTGTTGCATAGTGTAATAACAATAAAACACTATGTGCAAGTAATATTTTAATTAAATATTAATCATACGTTACTTCCAACTACTTTTTAATTGTAGTCATACAAGTTTTATAAAAGTTTTAACAAATCTTTTTATTATTATCTTTAACTTTTAACCAACTTTTCTTAATTTTTAATACAAAATTGTATTCAACTTTTATTTTATATCATTTGACCCTTGAACTTAAATTTGTAACATAAGTTTGGTTATATTTTCTTTTTCTTTCTTTAAGATGCCTTCATTTACACTCTAGTGCAGTATTCAATTTAATACTTTATCACTATTTTCTTTAATTTCCCTTCCTCTCTATTAGTGCATATTCTTAAATAAAACAATAGCTTATTATGTTTTTCTTAAAAATTTTCTGCTTCTGATACCTCTGTTACTCTTATTGTTCTAGTATTTGCTATTGTTGTTGTTGATATTTCTATTTTAACAATGCCTCTGCTTATAGTTGTTAACAAATATTGTAGTTTATTGTTAACAGAAAAATAATTGTTGGGCTAGTAAAAAAAATTAAGACAATACGAACTATTGTTACTTTACACAGCTCTTGTTTACAAAATAACTTTAAAAGTACCAGCGTGCCAAAGTCCAATATGAAAGAATCCTCTTTAAATTTCCATATAAAAGACTCTAATAAAATTCTGATCAAAAATATATAACTGAAACAAATTTAAAAATCATTCAATGATGCCTACGCGAAATTTTCAATTGTAAAAAAAGGATTTTTGAAATTCAAGAATCCATTAAACCGAAATTAGTTGCGTTTTAAATATTGAAAAATTTGTATCTTATTTTACTGTATTATCAAAAAATAAATAGCTCAGAAGTTTTTTATTTTTATGATTTTTTTATTTTTACTATTTTTCAAAGAATGCATATCAACGTGCTGAATACGAAAGATGTGCAATGAATTTCATAGACGCATTATCTATTCTGAGTCAAAATCTTTCTAAGCAATACGATTTAGATTCATTTTTTTTATATTTCGTCTCAACTTTAAAGAAGATTTAAAAAATTTTATTAAAAACAATACAATAATCACTTTAAGGGCATAACTTTAGATGCAATAAATAAGAAATCTATTGAAAGTATGTATTAAATCCCATTGTCTTATATTAGATTGCGGATGAATTATTTTTTCCAAGTGGGTAATTTTGACAACTACATGTCGTGAGAGTACTGTCATCAGGCTTTTTTCGTCGGTATGTGCTATTCTGTTAAATCCTTGAAAATACAATTTTTTAAGCTTTGACTATGTAGAGATACGAAACAAAAAAAAACCTCTTGTAGGAAGTTTTAATTCATAATTATTAAAAAAAAAAAAATCACTTCTTTCCAAATGCAAGAAGTGATTCCAAAACCATTAGAAATAGATCAAGTCAAAAAATTTAAGATATTCGTCCTATAGCATGGAAATAAAGCCAAGGTTGTCATATTATCAACTGTGAAATTTAAAAGAAAAAAAAAAATCAGTCGTAAAGTAGCTCTGGATTGGGGAACAGCTCGCGCGTAGGAGTAATTATCTCTTAAGTACAGTCAGTCGAATTTTTGTTGTTCGGCGTGTTGTTCGGTCGACTAGGACTCCACTTGGATCGACGTAAGATACCCTAGCATTTTGGTCCAGAATCTCGCAATTAATTTTAGATATCAAAAAAATTAAATGTGTTAGTAGGCAAAGTTATAAGTTTTTTTGGCAGGTACTCCTTATTTTTACATCCGGCATACCCGGGTATGTATGAAAAAAATTTATGGAAATCATTATAAAGAATACAATTGAAATATTTGTTTTATTAAATTTATTTCTTACAATAAAGTTACAAAAAAAATTGTATTTTAAGCAGTGCAGTCTTTATATTCCTTACATACCTTGAAGCTTTATTTTTTCACTATTTACACGTACTTCTTGGCTATGGACAGAAAGATTTTCATCCGTTGATTTTACTGGGTCTCCCAACATGCTTTCCATTTCTAGAGGAAAAATGTTGCATAATTTCTGCATTTTGCGACCTCTTTCGAACTTTTTCTTTAGTTATTCGACCAGCTGCTACAGAAAGATTTTTCTACCAAGTTTTGAAGCTTTTAATTGTGACTTGTTTTCCATACATATAATATACATATGTACCAAATGCAGCCATATCTAAAACATTGTAGCAAAGAGAAAAATATATCGGTTTGTCCTTATTTTTGTGGAATATTCGCCAGGACATTTTGTAACATTATTGTAGCATCCTTTTTGTTCCTTCAGTTTAAATTTTGTAATGAGCTCCATCTTATTAGTATTGAAATATGTTGTAGGGTAAATGTTCTTGAATTTGTCATGGCTCATCTAATCAGATTGTGTTCAAACCAAAGTAATTTGTGGAATCATGTTCTGTTAACTGTATATCCTCTTCATTTGAATCTTTTACATTTCCCACGCAATCAGAACTATCTTCATTCATTAATAAATGTTTCTTCTCACCCTCACTATCGGTAAGGTGTCTTCAATATTGAAATTTCATAATTGTAGGAAAATCTGTCATGATTATTTTAAAATATTTACTTAATTAATAACTTGAAAATAATACATCTAAAATGCATGTAGAGCATAAAAGTCTAGAAATTAAGACCAAATAACAGTTATGTTCTAATGTCATTATAACATATTTGTTAGAATTGAAATATGACGTCATCATATATATATTGTACCTTAGCCTGTAAGAAATTATATTTCATTGGCAAATTAAATAAATAAATAAATAAATAAATAAATAAATAAATAAATAAATAAATAAATAAATAAATAAATAAATAAATAAATAAATAAATAAATAAATAAATAAATAAATAAATAAATAAATAAATAAATAAATAAATAAATAAATAAATAAATAAATAAATAAATAAATAAATAAATAAATAAATAAATAAATAAATAAATAAATAAATAAATAAATAAATAAATAAATAAATAAATAAATAAATAAATAAATAAATAAATAAATAAATAAATAAATAAATAAATAAATAAATAAATAAATAAATAAATAAATAAATAAATAAATAAATAAATAAATAAATAAATAAATAAATAAATAAATAAATAAATAAATAAATAAATAAATAAATAAATAAATAAATAAATAAATAAATAAATAAATAAATAAATAAATAAATAAATAAATAAATAAATAAATAAATAAATAAATAAATAAATAAATAAATAAATAAATAAATAAATAAATAAATAAATAAATAAATAAATAAATAAATAAATAAATAAATAAATAAATAAATAAATAAATAAATAAATAAATAAATAAATAAATAAATAAATAAATAAATAAATAAATAAATAAATAAATAAATAAATAAATAAATAAATAAATAAATAAATAAATAAATAAATAAATAAATAAATAAGTAAAAAAAAAAAATAAATAATTTATTGATTACATTTTATTTAATGTTTAATTTTTTATTATTAGACAGTCTACACATTGGGGTAAAATGGGTCAAAAATCGCTCTTACTTCAAGAAAAGATCATTTCAGTATTTAACTGATCATGTTTTATTTTATTTTTTTATTTATTAATAAGTAAAAAAAAAAAATTATATATTTATACCCTACACCACCATAGGTGGGGAGGGTACTATGCGTTTGTGCTGATGTTTGTAACACCCAAAAATATTGGTCTAAGACCCACCTTAATTTATACCAATCGGCTTAGAATCACTTTCTGAGTCGATTTAACGATGTCCGTACGTCCGTCCGACCGTCTGTCCGTCTGTCCGTCTGAATGTCTGTCCGTCCATGTAAACCTTGTAATCAAACTACAGGTCGCAATTTTGAATCAAAATTAATGAAATTTGGTACACAGGTTTCTTTTAGTCCAGGGACGAAGCCTATTGAAATTGGTTATGATCGGTCCATTATTTCACCTAGCCCCCATACAAATGTCCTCCCTGAAAAGGGTTTAACGATCATAAATCCCTTAAATATAGCAATATTTTAATTTGGAATATATAAGTTTTATATAAGTCTAAATAAGTGTGCTGATTTTTAAAAAGATCGGTCCATAATTAACCATAGCTCCCATATAAACCCCTTTTCAGAAAATTACTTTAACGGGCATAAATCCCATTAAAATGTTAATATCAAGTTAATATTCGACACAAAATAAGATTTATATGAACATAAATGATAGTGCCAAATTTTACAAAGATCGGTCCATAATTTACCATAGCTCCCATATAAGGCCCTCTTTCGGGAATCACCCAAAAGTGAATAAATTCATTTAAATGTCAGCATCAACATTATATTCTGTATTCGTATGTTTTATTTTACACTTATGAGTATCGGTCCACATCTGACTCCAAGTCAAGACCCCCCCCAATTATAATGTACACAATGGTGTAGGGTATCATATGGTCGGGCTTGACCGACTATATCTTTTTCTCTCGTTTTTTTTTTTTTTTTTTTTTGTTACATGGGTCCTAAATTCAGGGAAAGGAGATATCAGTATTTTAAAACTTATATTTGGCTTTATATTAATTAAAATTTATACATACATATATATATATTTTCGGAATTTTTATTGAGAGAATTCTGATATCCAACATTTCTTCCGTCTGCTTGTTAAGGTTTTCCAATACAAAATCATTTACTCAGAAAAGATATCGGCTTAAAATTTCCTTTATTGGATAGATAATTTTGTTTTTTAACTGGTAAAGGAATATTTAATAAAATCGGTTAATATGTTTAATATTATATATGTTTAATATTAAAATCGGAATTATTAAGATCAAGATCATGTCAAGCTGATATTTTTGAAATTCTAAATTCATATAACTCGTAAAATATTCAACAAATAGTATACGCAAGAATAGCTTCGCTCTTGAAATCCTCCTTCCAAATGTTAACTTTTATGTAAATCCAACCAGCCGATCAGAAGATACAGATTTATTTCCAAAAATGTTCGATAAAGCAAAGACAAACTAAACCTGAAGTTTATGACTCCATTTTAAGTTTTTACCTTAAAGAACTTTTTATTTTAAAAATGTATACAGAAATTTGACAAAACTGATTTTTTCACTCTTTTTCCAAAATTAAAAAAAAAAAAAAAAAATATGTTTAACTTTGATAGTTCCATAGAAGAACACAACACAACCTGGCTTAATCATTTTAATTGATATTGACACATACTTTTGTCAATTTTACTTCGGTGCGCAATTTTATATCGAAAATTCACACATCTTCCCCCAAAGTGCGTCCCCATTTATTGTACTGCAGAAGATTATAATATTCTCGTATGAATCATAGTTCAGTTATCTTCAGCCTTATAACAGATCATTTGCATTATATTTAATTAAATTATCTACTCTGTTGCACTAAATGATATAAATAATTTTATGCCTTGTTTTGTTACCAACCTTTTAATGAACTATTTAGCTACTATTTAAAAGTACAGAAAGAAAAACTATCTAATATAGTAAAGTATGTTAGCAGTAGTATTCTACTATTTTATATTTCCCAAAATGCAAGTTTTTTTTCTATTTTTTTTTTTTTTTTTATTTATTCTTAGTATTCGTTGAAAAATAGTGCTTATTTGCAGTTTGAAAACATTTTTCTATAATATTTTCTATAACCAGCCATTATTCGAAAGTGGTGTTTCATAGCTAAGTATTGTTTAAGGATTCTCATTTATGTAGTGTTGTTGGCGCTTGCATTTTTTTTTCTTGCTCCTATTTATTTGTAATTGTTCTAGAAGTAGGTTTCACTGCTAGTTTATATACGTTGCTGTTATTTTTGTACTTTTCTGTAATTTGTTAAGAAATCACAAAAGTATAATTCATCGTTTAATTACAAACTATACAATAACGTTTGTGCGAAAAATTATGAGGGCAAAGAACATTTAGGAATTTTATAGTTTAGCGCTGAGTTAAGTTAGCTGTTTGGATTTAAAAGAAAAATTTTAGTTTAAACTCTTAGAGGAGAAAAATATTTTTATTAAAAATTTTTAAATAATATAAAAAATTAAGCAACTAATTTAAATTCCTAGATATATTGTATTAATTTATAAGTAATATATTTAATTAATACCTAATGGCTATTACTCATACGCCATGAGGTGATATAACGTATTAAATTAATTTAATTTGTAGTAAAAAGAGAGTAAGAAAGCATTCGGATTTCATAAGTATTGAACAATGAGAACTCTAGATATCTTGTTTCTTTTCATATAAGAAATAACCTTCATTTTATTTCAGTCAAATACACATTAATACGTATAGATTTTATTTACTCATACACAAAATAATACATAATCACATTCTTATAGTGGCGTCACTTAGAAAAGACAAAAACCTGTCTGCTGCAAAATAGAATCAAATTTACAAAAGAAAATATGTTGCTGCGTAAAATAATATGTAGAGATTTTTTTATTTCTTCAATTCATTTCAAGTAATTCTCTGTTCCCTGTGTAAGCATAAATGTCTGTCCTGTCGCAAAGAAAATTACAACTAGAAAAATTCAACTATAAAAATGTATTCAAATCATTTAAAATGCTGTTTGCTAGATAAAATATACAAAGTTTTAAATAAATTCAAAAAATTAAAAATGAAAAGAAACTTGTTGATTTTTTTAAATATTCAGAGCTGTTAGCAAGAGGGTTGGTAAAAATAAATAAAATTCGTCTTACTTAAACCCCTTTCTTTTGTATTGCAAAGGGATTTACAAATAAATTTGACTTCTGTCTCACTATTGTTAAATAGGCCACAAAAGTATCAATTACTAACAGAGGAGGATGAAAAAATAGCACAATTTTAACAGCATATATATTACATTTGGCTGTTTAGAAACTAATATGGATGATTTCCCAAACAAGACTCAAAAAGTTTATATCCTAAGGAACTTTCCCAGTTGCAGATAACGGCGATTATTTCCTTTTAGCCAAGTCACACTGAAAGGTAAAAATAGAGCTTTATTAATATTTTTTTATAATAATGAGAAAAAAAAAAATCGCCTTAACCCTAAGGTACATACCCGGTTAACCGGGTACCATTTTCAACTTTAAAGTGGTCGCATTTCTTTATTAATAATATATAGCCACGAAACTTCAGATCGTCGTGGTAAAGGTATTTATACATCATAAAAACCAAAAAAAAACCTAAATTTTATTAACTTGGTCTATATGTAAAATGGCGTTAAATTTGATACCTACGGGAATCAATACCCATGGTATGTGTGTGTACACCCATATAATTTTTGTATTATGCACTACAATTAACTTTTCTTTGCACTATTTACTATTGAAAATCTAATTTTTATTATAATTTGATTCATATAAAGTTAAAATTAAACTAATTTTTTCCTTAAACTAGTGAATAACATGTCCATGATAGTCAAAATTGCCAAATTATAAGAAATGGCACCATTGGCATTTGAAGGAAAACTAGCTTCAGAAGTAAGCTTTTTTTTAATTTCTAGTTTATTTAGGAACTTCAGAAAGAGTAATAAAGGATAATATGTGACGAGTTAAAAACTTTTCGAGTTATCACTGTTTTGAGCCAGCCCTTTAATTTTTTGAATATCATGTAATAATGTCCAACACTTCAACTCCAAAATATTATGCAAGTTTTCAAGGTATTGAAATTTTTTTCATATTATTTGTGCTAAGGAACATAAACTTTCAATATTGTAGCTCCAAACTTAATAGGACGCTATGCCAACACAGACAATATTCCTTAGTGTAAAAAAGTTATTTTCGGACGTGACCTATTTTCGTTGAGGATATTATATGGATCCTATGCTTAATTGTGGATGAAGTCAGTGCTAACGTTTTTTAGGACTGAAAGAAAGTTATAGTATGTCTTGACGGTTTTTTTCGGAGAGTTTATATGAAACATGTGTTTTATTATAGATCAAATTTTTTGTAAAGTTAAAAATTAAATGTCTAACAATACTAATTTATGCACTTTATGATGATTTTCGAAAATGGGCCATAATATATGGGAGCTATGGATTTTCCAGATGCGAACCTGATAAAAAATATAATAGATTGGTTTTTACGTTTATAAAAATTATTTTATAAAATTAAATAAGGTTTCCAATGTCCATAAAAGTTTTATATGTACTAAATTATGCGATACTAAAAAAATATATGAGCGTGAAAATGCCATTATTGGAGAAAAATTGTATGGGGACATGGTTATAATAGGTAACCATTATCAACTAATTTTAACACAGATCGTGTCTACATCATATAAAGCCAAAATTCATCCAATTATCTCAAAAATTGCGATTTGTAGCTTCATTAAAAGTTTAATATTGACTGCCAGACAGACGGACGAACATCGCTTAAATACTCAAGCATGTTTTTCTACATGTATTTACCGATTTACTTTAAGATCTGTAGCCAACTAAATGGTCGTAATAAACAATTTTTATAAAATTATATTATTTTTAAATAAAATCAATGAAAATTACACTATAGTACCCGGGTACCACGGGTATTGACTAACGTTAATTTTTTTGGGTATGTACATTAGGGTTAAATATTGTTTTAACAAAATAAATTTCTTCATTCAAATAGTCTCATTGTCAATATAAGAATCATCCGATATAAAATACTTTTTATGTATTTACCAAATATATAAAAGTATTTATTTAATATAATTTTTGTTTGATGCCAGTTTTGAGTTTTGAGAATTTTACAAATAAATTTAAAAAAAAATTGACAAATTAACAAAGTTTGGATATGGCTTGCAGAGAAACGCGAGTCTCTTCAGGTTTACTTTACATGCATCTATGTTAATATTCCTTTTCTAGGCTAGAACAAAAAAGATTCTATATAAATAAAAAAATATTACCATCTTTTTTGAGAAACAAGAACAAAAAATATGGAATTTTTTTAAACTTCAAATTTCAGATTAATATAACTTTTTATCAAATCCATATATTTATATGATTCTTGCAGTGTTATTTAGAGTTTTTTAAGGAATCTGATAAATATTAAAAAATAGGGCAAGTTAAACAAAAAAAGACAAGCGCGAATGTTATATTGGGCCCGGCCGAATCTATATACCCACCATCAACTTTTTCAAATTTTACGTTATATGGGAGGGGGCGGTAAAGTGGGCGGACCACGCCCATTTTTGTTTCCAAGTTTATATTGGTAGGTAGGCGGTAAAGTGGGCGAACCACTCCCATTTTTGGTTTCCGAGTTTATATCGATCCTCGAACTATACGTACAAAATTTCGTTGTCGTACATGCTTTTGTTGAAGAAATATCAGTAGAAAAGTATAAAACGGATATTGGACCCCATCCCAAACTTTGGTGTAAATACAGAATGATATAGGATATCATATAGTCAGGCTTGACAGACTATATTTTTCTAACTTATTTTTAATTTATATCACTACAATAAGGCAGCAAAATTCAACGCTTTAAGCTAGTGAATAATAAAACTTCTTGGAAATCATATTTTCTTTAATCGTTAGTGGATTAAATTTAGAAGGTGGAATATTGAAATTTTTATTTTTCTGGTGATTAAAATGTGCACCAATTAAAAAATGTACCACAAAAATAAATTTAATAACATTGCACTACAAAATAGAAAAAAAGGAGAATTTTATATTCGGCTTGGCCGAATCTATTATCCACCATAAAATTTTAAAAATTTTACGTTATATGAAAGGTGGCCGGTAAAGTGAGCGAACCATGCTTATTTTTGGTTTTCAAGTTTACATTGATCCTCCAACTATTCGTACAAAATTTCGTAGTTGTACATGCTTTTATTTAAGAGATATCAGAAAATTATGAACTGAAGTTACAACGGACACTCTTTGTTTCTAGTATTTGGCCTATAACTTTTTTTATTTATTAACCGATTTTGCCCATTTTCAATACTAAATTAACTTTAAATAAGGAAAATATTTAAGCCAAATTTTATTTCCCTAAGTGGTCCCCTCCGAGCCCTATCTTGCTTTCAACAGACAGACAGACGGATTAGTTCTAGTTCGATTCAGAATCTTACCAGGACCCAGAAAATATATTCTTCTATATATTATTTTTTTTTTCTACCATATATTTCATGTTGGGTGTAAAAATGGATGTATTTTTAAAATGACCCCTAGCTGTGAAGATTATTTCGTCAATTTCATAAATTGAAATAAGCCTTCGAAATCTGAAATGAGTATAAACAAGCGCGAATTATATTCGTCCCGGCCGAATCTATATACCCACCATCAACTTTTTCAAATTTTACGTTATATGGGAGGGGGCGGTAAAGTGGGCGGACCACGCCCATTTTTTGTTTCCGAGTTTACATAAGTCCTTGAACTATTTGAACACAATTTCCTTGATTTGCACCTTATATGGGAAGTGGGAGGTAAAGTGCGCGGACCACGCCCATTTTTGGTTTCCGAGTTTATATCAATCCTCGTACTATACATACAAAATTTCGTTGTCGTACATGCTTTTGTTGAAGAAATATCAGCAGAAAAGTTTGAAACGGACACCCTGTGTTTCTAGTTTTTAACCCATAACTTTTCTGTTTATTAACCGATTTTGCCTATTTTCAATCCCAAACAAATCTTATTTAAGGCAAATATATGTGCCAAATTTCGTCTCCCTACGTTGTCCCATTCGAGCCTTATTCTGCTTTCAACAGACGAACAGACGGACAGACATAGCTAGATCGACTCAGAATCGAACCAGGACCCAGAAAATATATATTTTGTGGGGTCTTAGATGACTCCTTCGACATGATGCACACGGAATGACAAAATCAATATACCCCCATCTTTTTAATGGTGGGTATTAAAACCGCTCGAAGAAGAATATTTAAAAAACTATTTTCCACCGAATTTAAATCTTTTAACGGTGCTGCAATTTGTCTTTAATATTTACTATTAAAATAAGTCGAAGATGACAGTTTCACCAAGGTTATTTGACCTAGTTATTGGTTTTTCTAAAAGTAATATAAAAATAAAAAAAAAGTAATATTTACTTGTATTTTATTCTCAACTGTATAAATTTAATATTTATTTAACTTAAAAAAAAAAAAAAAAATCTTTCACACACATCACAATATTAGTCATGGTCCTAAATAAAAAATAAATGAAATTTTTATTTTCTTTTTTTTTTTAGAGACACAGAACTACGTAGAAAAATGCAAATATCACCAATTTTTATTACAATTTTTATGTGGTAAACTAAAACCCTTTTTTATGAGTCTATATTGGTAAGGGTGGGTATGTGTGTGTATGTTTGTGAATATATAAGTGAAAAACCATTGAACTACTTTTATACGCGTGTGAAGGCATTTTGTGTAAAACAATTTTACTAAAAAGTTGTAAAATAATAAATGACACACATTTGTATAAAATTTTCTGTGGCAAACACCTGTTCCTTAAACAGGGGTTGTATACCAAAAAAATATATATATATAAACAAAACAGCCATGAATAAAAGTAGCAAACAAACAAAATATTTATATCTCAAAAAAGAAAAAAAAAATACAGTAAAATTTATGCTGACCATTGTGTAACAAAGTTTTATTTTTTATTTACTTATGTATTTGTTATATGGCAAACAAACAATTTCAATTCGTTACTTGTTATGTTTTGATATTCTTTTATGCAACATTTATCAGACCAAAGAGAATACAACATGTTTTTGAATAAAGAAAAAATAAACATAAAAATACAACGAAATTGTATAAAGAAATTGAAAATATAAAGTTAAAATTAAATTAAAGGCAAAGGAAAAGTAAACAGAACTACATAAACAGAAGAAAATGTATAACAAAGGTAAAAGAGTAGCATCTGTAACTTATGGCCTAAAGGATTAAGGAAAAGAAACACAAATATTGTTTAACAAAAGACAAAGAAGAAAGTAAGTAACAACATTTTTGTTATTTTAAAAGAATATAAAAGAGAAGTTTAAATTTAAAATAGGTCAACAGAAAAGGAGCAAAGGAAACTAGTAAAGGAGTGAAATTAGTTAAGGATTTTAGGATTTAAGGGGAACTCGGGTTCATTTAGAATGACAGAAAGTATTTCACTTTCTATTTTGTTAACTGTTATTGAAAACTTCACACATTGGGGTAAAAGGGGTCGAAAATCAATATACTAATAATCACGTTTTATTTTTATTAATTATTACATAAAAAAATGCATTTTTAAAATTTTAAGACTTTTTTTACAGTTACAGTTATGTCCTTTCATTCAAAAAAAGATGCCTTATTTGAGAAAAAGAGCTAAATATCAACACTTTAATAATCACATTTTATTTTTCTATTTATTAGTTAGTAAAAATTAATTTTTATAATTATGGCATTTTTTTTTTTTTTTTTTTTTTGTGCATATCCGTCTATAAAGGGTCAAAATGGCATTTACCTCACGAAAAGGTGATATCAATTTTTTAATGATCACTTTTTTTTATTTATGGTTAAGTACAAAAAAAAATGCATTTTTGAAATTCCAAAAATTTGTTTGGAAGAATGGTAAGGTCCGTCCTTCCTTCCGTCTGTATATTAAGGTTAAATAAGTCGAAATGGCGCTTAACTCAGGGAACAGTGATATCAATATTTTAACATTTATACATATTTTTTATTCATGCACCTTTGAAATTCTAATTTTTTTTTTTTTTTTTTTCGTTTAAGGATTGCGTTCGAAAAAATCTTAACATATATAACATTCAATAACTTGGAAACGGTTGATCCCAGAGTTTTCATTCTTTTTTTATTGCATTGATAATTTATTACAGATCACAGAAAAATATTACTTTCATAGTTCTAACCACTACTTATGAACTTGTGGACCATTTTTGGTAACCCTTCCGTTAGAGATTTGATAGTTGCTTCAGTCACTTTTTTGGAATCTTTTAAAATCTTCAGTATTTTAGGACACCTTTTTTGTGCTCTTCAATTTACTTATCACAAGAGCTCAATATCTCTTCACTGGTCTAAGCTATGGAAAATTTGGAAAATTTACCTCTCTTGGTACAAAAACTATGTTATTGATTTGGTACCACGAGCTTTCTTACCGCTTTCTTACATGATACCAAATCGGGCCAAAAATGTGTGGCCACGTTGTGCTCTCTTACGAAAGGAAGAAATCTTTTTTACAAATATAGCTTAAAGCATATTTTGATATTTATAGATCCGAATATTTCAAATGACTTTCCTGTTTTACCGTAACTGCAAAAAGCTTAATTTTATAAGAAATTTTTTGCTGCTTTTGGGTCCAAAACTTATCTTTAACATTGCCTCGAGCATTAATAATAAAAATTCTTGGCACAGAAGCTGCAAAAATTCTGCCAGCACATACGTTTCTTCGTCAATTATACAACTTGAGTATTTTTTTATGAAATTTTGTTTTAATTACCGAGTCCTATTCTTGGCCTCAAAATTTTTTTGCTGCATTCCTGTTTAGAACTTAATAGCATTAGAAATAGTTTGACGGCAGAAATTTAATTCTGTGACCAATTATTTGTAGGACTTATTTGGATTTTTTTTTTACATTTTTTTTTAATAATTTGTAGTACGTTCACCTTTTTCGTCACTCATTTTGATGAAAATCACGACAAATCAATATGGTTGTTATTAGATCAAAAAAAAAAAAAAATATATATATTGATTCCGAAAAAATTTGTAAGGCAAAACGTGTGCTAAGATTTTTTCGATCGCACTCCTTATATATAAGGGTTAAATGAGTCGATAATGACGTTTAATTCAGGGAAGAGTGATATCAATATTTTAATAAATAATAACTTAATAAACTTTAAAGTTGCATAGTTTCGGTACTGTAAAAGATATTGATTTCAATATTTTTCTGTATAACGAAGAATTATGTCAGCTAAGCAAAATAGTTTAGACAAAAAAAAAAATCGAGTTTATAATTTTTTCTGATTTTTGAAATTAATTAAAATTCTTGTAAAAAAGCGTTTTTTTTTTTTTTTTTTTTTTTTTTTGAGAAACTATAAATATCACTGGTCAACAAAAAAATCCTCCCCCATAGACGAATAGTTGGACTTGATGTATTTTGATGTGCTAAACACGAATCTGCTTTCAGTTTTTTACCATCAGGTCTAGATTTTTTTTATGGGTGTGTCTAATATTTCGCCCATAGTAAGGCCATTACTCTAGTATATTTCCTTATAACTCAAGAATGATGTTTACTATTGAACAAAGTGATACACCAAAAGATGCGAAATAAAAATATCTTCAAATTCACTGCACATAATTTTTTTATGTGCTCAATAGTTTTGGAGTAATTTTGAAATAAGTGTCAGAAAAAAAAAATTATTTTCTTGCAAAATTTTAGATTTTTTTGTTACTAAAATTTCGTCTAATAAATGAATGCATCTAACGCATTTAGACCGATTTCCACAAAATCTGGGTGATTTTAGAATCGATTAGGGTGAAAGATTTCATAGGCTCTTCGGACAATAGAAGAGTGTTACCGGAGAACGTTGGACTCACATATGATAGCAGACTATTGCTGGAGTTTACAACTAGATATACCTGAAGTTGTTCATTCAAGGAAATGTTATAAAATATCATTTCGACAGAAATTGTATTATCATATGTCCAAATAATAAATTTAATATTTCAAAAAGTTAAGCTGTTAGCAATCACTCCATATTTTTTCATAGTATACCATAGAAATACCCAATAACAGAAAAAAAAAAAGATATAGCCGGTCAAGCCCAACCATAAATTTTGATGGCAATACCCGAAAAAGATAAAGGACTTTACAATTTTTTACATTTTCATAAGGACCAGTCGATTTATTATTAGAGCTAAATAGGAAGATTTTTCGATGTTTCGTTAATAAACTAAACACTTTCTAATCGTTTTTATTTCCTTAATCTTTACCCACATTTAAATTCCTATTTAATATAATGTCATTCATTTCCATTTATAATATTTTTTAAATTTATATAAATTGTGTTGAAACCTTTTTTTATCTCAGATATATTTTAATATTCTTACATAATCATTTAGTTACCAAAACATTTATTATAATTTTTTCCATTTATTTTATAACTTTTCTTTTCAAACATACAAAAACACACTCATTTAAACATTTAAGCAACTACTTACTATGACCAAATATATAATAGCACACAGTAAAAAAAAAAAAAAAAACCTTAATGTATTTTTAATTTCAACCTGCCAACTTTTATGAAAAGTGGTAATTTTCATTATTAAAAATAATACAATAACTACAACAACAACCACTAATAACTACTGTATCAACTACTGTTTTTGAGGTAGAGCGGCAGCAATAATAACAACAACAAAATATTTATATATCAAAAAAAGTGAAATTCAATGTTTTACTACTACTTACTGGCAACATGATATCAGCCAACAAAATCATTCACTCAAACAATATTAAACATGCCAACACGTTAATTAATTGCTCTGAAATTATAATAAACTTACCAACAACAACAACAAACTTTGTTATAAACACACAGATGAATATCCTCACAAATACTATTTAAATATAAAACATACACACTATCTCTTATATCAAGTCCTGAGTATTTTTATAGTCAAACACATTAAACGCATTAACAACATTGAAACTGTATGAGTATGTGTCATTTTTAATATTATAAAAAAAAAAAGAATTAAATTTTCAACATCAGCTACAAAAAAATTAATATTATAAACAGTGAGAGAGGTTACTGTCATAATCACAGATTTTGAACTCAAAGTCGGCCATAACAAGTGAATCACCTCCAAACAAAAAGAGGAGTTAAATAAAGCTTTTTCCCAAACAAAATAATAAAGTACTGAAACAATTTTAATAACTATATTGTTTTTGGATTGGGTAAAATGGGAAGATATGTATGTATATAATAACTTGTCAATAATTAATAAATACAGAGTAATATGAAGGGGCACCCCTTGTCAACGGGTAGAGATTTTATTGGAAATTAGTATGATGAAATATTTATAAAGGACTACTCGTGGTGCAATTAAAGGGAAAGGGATTTTTAGTTGACAAACATATTTTAAAAATTAAACAAAATAACTTTAAGCAGTAGTTTGTGGAAGAGCCATGGTTAAACGATGATTAAATAATGGGCCTGGAAGATAATTTATACAAACTCATATCTATTAAGAGTACAAAAAAACAGGATCATGTATATGAAAAAAAAATATATATAAATTGTTTTATTTTTAGACAGTTTTGTAGCAGGGATAATATAGCAATAACTGTGGGTCTACTTGACCTTAGACTTGCAATTGTTTCCACCTATTGCTCGAATTGAGATAATAATTAACCATCATCGAAAGAGGTTAGGAATCTTATAGAACACGGGTAACAGGAAGAATATCGACGTATGGTTGTAATGTCAACTCATACAACACTCTATGGAGTAGTACGGATACGAAAGACCGAGGCATAGATTTAATGGATTTTATAATAGAGAATAATATGACTATATATAATGTAGAAAATGAAGTTCTTAACCTGACTTTGGCACCTTATCCCGAGTTTCGGACTGGAAAGTATCAAAAGAAACAAGTTTCACTGATCACAAATATATAGATTTTAATATAGAAACTACATTAAATCCTATTAATCGAAGAAAAACCCCTGATTCTCGTCATTAATTGAAATTTAACAAAATGAAAAGGTATAAGTTAATTATGGCCAGAAGTAATAAGTCACCCTGATAACATTGGGGACCGATACCTCATAACCCTCACCTGCCAATGCTCTAGCAGGGTTGTCAGATTTTTTTGGGCCTCTGTCGCCAAATTGTTAATCAGAAATCGCCAAAAATCGCCAAAATTGATTTTTATATATTTTTTTTTAAGAAAAACTAAAAACAACTAAAATATTTAGTGCTTCAAATTTTATATAATTTGAAAATGTAAATTCAGCATCAACAAAGCCAATGATAATTTTAGTAGCTAATAATAATTGAATAAAAAAAATATTAATTTCGATACATTTTTCTGAAATACATATATATGTAGCTAAAGGTCAACAATTTTAAGAATTTATTAAAATTTATTATATTTTTAACAGAATAATTCTAAAATTATATAATCCCAGGAAAAAATGTATTAGTTCTACAACAAGTTCCAGAACACATGAAAATAGCCTGTACTTGTTCTACTTTGACGTTATGGCCAATGATTTTTGTTTGAAATTGTCACTTCCAGAACTAATTCTGTGGAAGTGTTAGCTAGCCAGTATCCATTCTATGGAATGATTTTTGTTCGAAATTGCCACATTCAGAACTAGTTCTGTAGAAGCGTTTTTACTTTTTATTCGAATGGGCTATTTTTAAAATCAATTTAATTTTGTAAATACTTTTTTTAATTTTTGGAATTTTTTAAACAATTCTAGGATGTCATTCGAAAACCAGTAATTAGCTCTCAGAAGTGATGTCATACAGAATTTGGTCTTAAGCACTAGTTCTCTAAAACATTCCTTAAAACGAATTTAGAACCACAATAAAGTTCTAATCCAGTAGTGTCAGAATTGGTTGTGATACCACTAGTTCTTAGGATGTTATTGTCAGTCTAGAACTAATGATTTTAGAATATGTTATACATTTTTTCCTGGGATTATCCTATTAAACTTATAAATTGTTTTGAAGAATTAATTTATTCATGAATGTTTTCATTTCTTTATGGTCTATAAAATCTTAATATTCATACTTGAAAGATGATGGGAAACAAATTGTCAAACATTTATTGAAGACATTTATGAATTAAGGATCTTTATTTTATTAGCGGGGTTCGTAAACAGCAATTCTTGCTGTGGTTCGTAGACGTTACTTTAAATTTGATAATTTAAAGGTATTTCTGAATATACGTATTTTGAATTTCAATCTTGAATAAAAATTAATAGTCATTTGAAAAAAAATGATACTTTCTCAATTTCATATCAAATGTTGTTCCTAAATAATTCTTAATCAAAAAATAAATTAATATTTAAAGATAAAAACTAATGGCATATTCACAATTTGATACCAAATGCTTTTGTTAAATCAGGCTATATTTAAGAAAATAGTAAAAACTTTTGACTTCAATTAATTATAAATTTAAGATAAAACCTTTGTATTTAAAAATGGATTTTAAAATTGCTAATAAATGTCTTACAATAGTTTAGTTTTTCTGCAACTTTATTTTATAAGTATGGAGAAATTAATATACATATGTGTGTTATCTGTTTAAAGAAATACTTTTAATTTTATGTTCAAGCAAAAGCTCTTTGCGAACACCTAAAAATCTTTATACGGACCCCTTGTTGAGAACCGCGGACCCCCATTTGAGAACCGCCGTTTTGGATAAAAAAAAAATACTAACAAGTTAGAATGCTATATCGGCCATGCCGAATCTTATATACCCTCCACCACTGAGATAGTGTTTTCATCAGTTTTTATGTAGGAAAAGCTCTTCGGAAAGTGATGTTTTTCTAATTTACTTATTAATTTTTGCCGTCAATAATAGTGTAGTAGTATGAACTTGTTCTAATAAAGATTTTGTATTGTATATAAGATATTTTAACAAACTATTATGCAAATGATGTGTAAAAAGTAAAAAAAGGAGGAAAATCTTGATAACTTATTTTCCTTACAAAAAGTCGATTATTTTGGTAAAAAAATAGAATATTTCATTTTAAAGAAAAGTATATTTTTCATTTAGTAAAAAAATTGCATTTTGTAAGAAAGTTAAATAGTAGTGGCAGAGCGAAACGAACGAAAATTTGTTTTTACTATATACTATCTTCACAAAAAAATGCCTTTTTTAGTGAAAACTAATTTATTCTATAAGAAATCTAAGGGCTAGGAGAAATGAAAATATGTAATTTCTTGCATATTTCGCAAAAATTGGAGTTCTTATCAAAAAACCCGATTTTTTACAGATTATTTTGTAGTTTGATTTGTATAAATTATTTTGTTAGTTTTTTTTAATACCTTGTATGTGTTTGTAAAGAATCTGTATTTTTAGTTTTGTTACAATTACAATTATTACCATTTAAATGTAGAAAATGTGTATTTAAACTATTTCCGACCACTACCCGATTTCGTTAAGATAACTACGAAATTTAGCATGAAGTTTTTTTTTTGCGACTGTTATAACAAATTAAAAAGATTTGGACACCTACATATTTTTGATTCCGAAATATAATGCTTCGAGAATTTCAGAAATCGTACCATTTTTAGCTCAAATTTAAAGCTATTTACCTTTGGAATACACCCATAATATAAAAATATATTTTCGAAAAGCAGATCTGAAAATATCGCCTTTTCACTACACCAACAATTTATTTGATACACCTGGCTTTAACACTCAATTCTGGACAGAGTATTTATATAAAAATTGATTTTTTCTCTTATCTTTTAGACAACATATTATCTTATAATAGCTGTGAAAAAATTCATCATCGACTGCATAATTAAATAATTAGGCGATGTTAAAGCTACTGATGCGAAAACGCAACAGCAGTCGTAAATGGGTTAAGCACACTCGAATAATAAAAACATGACTTTCTTTATTTTTATGCAACTTTCCACCAATTTTTTTAAAGAACGAAAAACTGAAATTTTATTTTTCGTTAAAATTGAAGCTCGATTGGTAAAAACAGATTTATATACCAAATAGGCCATAATTATTCAGAAACATTTTAATATTACCGAATTTAAAACTTATTCTTTTAATCAATATAATAAAATTCATCAATTATTTCTGTAAATCTTCGCTTACCTCAAATTTATATTTAACGATTCGATTAGAGAGCCGTTTCTCTGATGATGTTGGAAAAACTAAATAAGTAAACTAAAGCAAATATAAACTAACTATAAGAGTTTCCCTCTTCGTAATTTGCATTTATATAAATCATCCTAACCGATCATGAATTAAGCATTTACTGTTGAATTATATTATTTCTGCCCAACGGTGCTCTCAAAATTTTTGAAAAATTATATTTGAAAACTTTTATAAATACTGATCTTTAAGAAAATGATAAAAATTAGCAATGCTTTTTAAAGATAGTTATTTAAATAAATTAAAAAGAGATAAACAAAATTCTCACATAACTAAGTATATTACAGTTTTATTTTTACAATGAAAATTAAAAAAATATCACCACATTTACAAGTTATTAATTATAAACGCACAAAAAACTATAATGAATAAGAAATTATAAAGTAACATAATTATGTATCAGTACTTTTTCTTCAATGTGCTAAATAAAAATCAAAACATTTTCAAAACAATTTCATATTTATGCAATTTATTCCATCAACATTATTTATATCTTTATGTTAGCAGACAAACTTTTAATAAAACCATTACGTATCTTTCTCTACCGATGTGTACAGCTTGAAACACACCGAACTACTAACTAGTTTAATAAACTTATCAACATATGTTGCTAAAAAGTAGCGAACGTACCATGTCGTGGTGTGTTCGATGGTGACCACGATCAAACATCAAACTCAACATAGTTGTATGCCTTTGTGTTTATCAATATTCATATTGAGGCGAACATACACATATGCACTCCATATACAAATTATAACATAATGTTTAAGAAACACTTATGACGTTGGAATCATAGAAACTGTTCATGTTTTTGCCTATAACTTTTCTCCTACTGAACCGATTTAGCCAATTTTTGGCAGTAATCTAAAGTGAATATAGACATTTTGGCTAAGTTTTATTTAAATCCGTTAATTGCTTGTTGAAATATTATCAGTTCAAGTGTGGTTTGGGGGTTCTTCAAGATTTGGATATATAACTTTTTTTCTACTGAACCGATTTGGCTGGTTTGCAATCCGAAACTTCTTCGAGGAACAAAAAATAACCTGAGTGATTTTCATTGGAATAGCTCAATTAGTTTGGACGTGAGAATGTTTTCAACAGACGGACAGACGGACAGACGGACATTGCTTAATCGACTCAGAATTTCATATGGTCCAAGAATATATATACTTTATGGGGTCTTAAACGATTCTTTCTAGGTGTTACACACGGAACGACAAACTTAGTATAACCTCTTTCACCACTAGTGGTGGTGGAGGGTATAAAAATAGATATTGGTTAGTAAGAAAACTTAATAGTTTTACTATTAGTAGTTTCACTAAATTTTAAAAATTAGCCAAATAAATCGCCACCTTGTTAAAAATCGCCAAAAAATTCGCCATGTCGCAAAACGGAAAATTCAGTCGCCAAGAGCAATTAAAAATCGCCGCGTTTGGCGAAAAATCACCACATCTGACAGCCCTGTGCTCTAGTGGCATAACTACTAATAATTTTCACTTACATCTAAATTCACTTCACTCTATTACTCCATTTAATAAGTAAACTTCTTAATTTCAAAGGAAGTAGCGTGGCTTTTTTGCTATCTACATAAGCTTTCCAACATGTAATTTTTGTTAAAGATTATGTAAATGACTAGAGAAATGTCAAAAACATGAAAAAAATATGAAGTTGCCACTTATGGGCATTTATACGATAAAACCATGGGTTATCGCTTTGTTATCCACCCGTCGATTACACTTTTTGTTTAATGTTATTATTGACAACATTACTGTAGTGATGAGAAATAATTCTGGTAATTGATTCTGAATTTCATAATCTACATAATTTTAGATAAATTTGCAATTAAAAGAAATTTTCCCATGTATCTTCACAAAAATCCCCAGGTTTATCCTAGACAAGAACCACATTGTCATCATGATCATTTGTAAATACGACGGCAAACTTTTTATGTAACTTCGGTTACCAAAATGCCTGATAAAGATGATGAAAGCAAAATAAACGTAATTTCCAATATACCAGTTTCCCGATTTACTGTGATAAAATAATAATTCTTAAAAAAAAAATAAGAATAAAAATTTTAAATTTTAAGAATAATTAATTTGGAAACATATTAACGAAGATAATGGATTGCAATACATAAGAGAGAGAACTGTAAGTTTCAACATGTAATAAGAAACTGATAAATATTTAAGAAAACAAAATTCTATTCATTACAGAACTTTGATTTTATCAAAATATTATTGTGTACAATATGTTGTAAAGTTTTTAGCAAGAAAAATTATGTGGCAATTAACTTTGGAGACTAACTTAGTTCGATTACTTAATGTGCAAAATGCAACAAATTTTAACAACTATAATCAAAGTATGCTGATCAGGAGACCATTCAAAAGGGAATCCAATAAACCATTCTGCCCAATTGATTAGAGCATCTTATTCTTTAAAATTTTTTAACAATTGCTAAATATATGGATAAAATCTGTTAAAATCTGAAAATCTGAAATTTGTTAAAAAGTGTTTTATTATACGAAGAAGAAATTGTTGTTTTAGTTTCTTAGAGTATGGTTTTAAAAGTTAAAAATTTGTGAAAAAAGTGATACAGCAAAAAAAGTGGGGGTGGTAATAACGACCATCACAATTTTCAGAACATCCTGTAACATTTTAAGTTGCATTCTATGAAAGTTGAAAATTATTCTATTTTAGGACAATTTTCAAAAAATATAACAAAAATATTAGGACAAAATATAATCTACAGATACTTAAAGAAATGTACACTTAAGTACCTAAAGTTGATAGTTCCATTTTAATTTTTTTTACTTTAAAAGACTTTTTATTTAAAATAAATGCACCGAATGTTGACGAAAATTGAATTTTTTACTCTTTTTCAAAAATTTGAAAAAATGTTTAACTTTGACAGCTCCTTATAAGAAAACCACACAATCTAGTTTGAAGGTTTTAATTGATGTTGATACATAATTTTGTCTATTTTTATTCAGTACCCAACTTTATTACAAAAATTTAAATTTCGCCACTTTTGACACATTTTACCCCAAAGTGAGATGATTGAATGAAGTTATGCAATGGAACAAATATTTTATTATTAATGTTTATTTTTATTTAGCTTAAGAATGTTTTCCTTAATTGTTTGTTAAAGTTCTTTTTATTTTTTGGTATCATGAATACGCAACTGTTCTATAACCTGCATATTATTGAAATAAAATCAAAAGAAATAATCACTTTCTGAGTCGATTTGACGATGTTCGTACGTCTGGTCGGCTGGCTGACTGTCTATATAAAACTTGTGCAGAATTTTGAAGACAATTTTATAAAATTCGGTATATATTATTTTTTGCACAAGTGCGAAGCCTATTGAATTTGGTCATGATCGGCCTATTATTTCCGCTAACACCCATACAAATGTCCTCCCAGAAAAGGTGTTTAACGAGCACAAATGCCTTATTGATATCATTTTTGTTCTAAATTCTAGTTTAAATAGCTCTATTCATCAAAAATTTTACATTTATTTTCCGCTTTACAAAGTTTATTTTTAGAACCACATAGCATTCTTGAATTAAATAAAAATTTTAATCTACTTCAAAATTGAAACTTCCTTTCAAGTTCTTTAAAGTACTTAAACGAGTTGACTTTAAATTTAATTCCCTTCATAAAAAATTCCTTTTACCATAAACTTAAAAAAAAAAACTACGACAACAATTTCTCTAAAAAAGTAATTTTGTTCAATTTTCTACCTGAAAAAACATTGGTGCCCTACAAAAGGCGAGTAGCTAATAACTCATGAAGAAAAAACACTTTCTTTTCCAAAAATAAAACTAAAAGAAATAAAAAGAAGTGCACCATAATACACAAAGAGTGAAACGCAAAAAACAGTAAACAAGAAAAAATAATAATAAAAAAAAAAATAGAAGACTAAAGTGAAATAAACAATCTTAAAAATTGCTACCAAAAAACCATTAAAACCACATACAGTCAAGTGGAGAAGGGCCAGAGCAAATAAAAGAGCAGAGGGAAGGCAACAAACACAATAAGAACAAACTCCCTAATAAAAATGGTAAAAGTGTTTAAAAATAAAAATGTTGATAAGAAAAAAAGAAAGAATCAAAATGCCATCAACCAAGGCTAAAAGAAGAGGAAGAAAAACCAATAGAATACCAAAAAAAAAAAACACCAAAAGAGAAAAAGTTTTCATAAAAAGAAAACAACAGCGAAAATCTGGCACAAAAATGTATTTCTATTTTTAAGTGAGAAAATTACACGCCATTATAAAAATTTTAACAATTTTACCAAGAAAAAAAGGAAGTCTTAAAAACACACAAACCTTCAGACATACATACATATATTTCTATGGGAGTAATACAAAAAACAGTAAGTAAAAATCGAAAAAATATAGCACGTTGTATTATCTGTAACACTAGTGTTCATTGTGAGACTAGTTCTTTTTCCAAAGTACTCGTTAGTCTTGGTGCCGATAACATACATACTCATACTAACACAATTATTTGCTAATGACAATTTTTTTTAATGTGAATTTCCGGCAAAATACGACAGGAAGTTGTTTAGCCAAAAACCACTTGTAAAAGAGACCACTTAAACATAGTGATTATTTAGAACGAAAGAGTAAGTGTAAATCGAGTAAGAAAATCAATTGCAAGAAAAATTATTATGAGTTATTTTAAAAAGTGCTTTAACAGAATTATTTAAAAAAAATGTGGTGAAATCAATTTGACATTTTTAAGAGATAATTTTTTGTAAAAATGAATGTATGAACTGAATTTTATATGAATTTGTTAATTTTTCAGTGTGTTTTGAAAAACCTGTATTATAAATGAAACAAGGGTAAATTTTTCAATCTATTTCAAATAAACATTTGAGTGATTCCATGTGAAAACGGAGAGCAATCGGATTTGACATCTCCGATTTCAATGAAATTCACTACAAGCATTGATATTTCAGACCCATGTTTCTATGATGGCTTAAAAAACAAACAAAAAATTTTAAAAACTTTACAAATGAATACTTATTTAACTTTTAATAACTTCTTAAATATACATGGTAGATCTCTAGTTGTTGCTGTATATTAAAGACAAAGTTATTACCTTCATAACGACTTATACAAAGTTCTTTACATCAAAAGTTCAAAGGACAAAGTTGGAGATAGAAAATTCAAACTATTATATTCCAAAAACCGGTATTTTTAAAATTCTTAAAAAATTCTATATTGTTGACATAACTTTTCTCCATATGGATATAAAATTTCAAGTTGGAGCCTTATTTAGTTTAAGAGTTATGGACAAAAATAAAATCCAATTATTTATAACTCCTAAGCTATAGAAAATAAAAAGTTAGTTTTAGTATAATTTTATAAACAAGGACATTACCTCAAAAATTATATATAGTGAGTTACCTTATATCAAGAGTTCAAAGGTCAAAATAAGACTTACAAAAAATAAATCGTTATATCTCCGAAAACGATATTTTTAAAATGCTAAAAAAAATTATATAATATTAACCCATTAATGCCCACTGTTACGTATATGTAACGCGACAATGTCTAAGTTTAAAACTATATTGTGAAAAAACGGAATAATATAAACTTAAATTTTGTTATGAATTGTGTAACTTAATATTCGTCCTGCATCCTCAAATGTTATTTCTTTCACTTTCTCCCCTGTTATTGTGGCAATAACTGATTTTGTAAAGTTCATTATTTGAAAGCTTGCAAAAACTCGGTTTTAAAGGCAGGAGGTTTGTAAAAAGGTTTATTATTTACGTTCAACATATTTAAAAAAAAAAAAAAAAATGTTTCTATACTAAAAGAAAACAGATAAAATTTGTTTATTTGATTATTTAAAAATATGAAAATTAGAAAGTGAAAAAAGAAAGTGTTACGTATATCTAACACTGGGTCATTTTCAGTACTTTTTGGCACCTTGTATTTTCAATACAAAAATTACTAAATAACAAATTTTTTTAAATTAAATATACTATTTGAGCAGTAAAGATAATAAATTGTTTAAACAAATGATTATAGCATCGTTCCCATTTATTATTAGCAGTTTGATAAATATTGAGGGTATTAATAAGTAGGGGGCCTACGTCCTACACGCATTCAGTCAGATTTATTTTTAAATATCTTTATTCTTGTGCCACATATCTGTATGAAGAGCAGATCATGAGGACGACGCGATCCTAGATCAAGCAGAAGAAGGCATTTCCGTTAACCGGAAGTAGTCACTTCGTTCCATATATGAATTGAGTTAAATAGATGATGTTTACAGAGAACACCACGGTCGGACACTAAAGAGTGCTGATGATGGTCGTGGCTGACTAAAACATGCATTCCATTCTGCCTAGTGTCCAATAAACTTTTACAAAGTATTCTTCTAATTAATATAATTGAACTCGAGCCTGAATAATTTTCAAAAATAGTTGTGTAAATTTTTTAAATTTTACATACAAAAAATATGTTTTTTTCTGTGTTTTGATTCATAACTCATAAACCAATAAAAGCTCCAATTTGAAATTTGGCACAAATATGGAGAAGGATTCCATTATCAATATATGTATTTTTTAAGATATACCGTTTCTTGAGATATTAAGCTTTAATCATGATATTATCGATTTTAACTTTTGAACTTTCAAAGTAAGGACTGCGCACGAAAAAATCCATGCATGCTCTTGGGCTTATAACTTTAAATGTGGTGAAAAATAAATAATTCTGTTAACTGCTTTACATTTGTTATTATGCTCACTACCAGTGTGCTAAATTTCATGATAATAGCAAAACTAGTTTTTCTTAAAATTGAAATTTAACAAAAAACATCTAAACAAATAATTCAAATTTTTCATGAAATCTTATATTGGTCATATAAAACAATTGCTAAGAACGCAGTCGTGTCACAAAATATAGTTTCTTGGGTCATAATATTATACAAAGAAATCATGGTCACTGATTGGAAAGCTGGTAGTGGACTATAAATGGTATTTTCAGGCTGTATGACTCAGACAAACTAGAAAGGATTTTGAAAGGAAATCCTCTAATCTCTTGAAGGAAAGTGTCATAAAAAGTTAATTGCTTTGAATCTTTATCAGAAAATTTTAAAGGAAATCTAGCCGATTTTTTTTTCATAATAATGTTTAGTGTATAATAGACAATGAAACATTCGAACAGGCTAAATTTTTTCAACTTCCTGGCCAGGAATTCTATGTTGCAGATGCTAGAGGAAATATGGCAGAAAAATATCGTGTATCAAATAAATCAAAATTCCCGAGAAAGTTTTTGATTTGATAAGCCATATTCATTTGCGGAAAAAAAAAACACTTCATTCTAAAAAATAGTTCCATTAACACAGAAATATACGTGAATGCTTGCCTTTGAAAAATATTTCTTCCTTTCCCAAGAAAATACAGTATATCCGCTGTTTTCTGGCCTGTTCCTGCTTTTTCTCATTACAACAACAAAACAATGGAGCGGTAATAAAGAAATTGTATGTGTTTATACCAAAAGAGGCTAATCCATCAAATTGTCGGTAACTACGTGAAATTGAAAGTTATTATGCTCTAGTAAAAAATTATTTAAAAGACATTAAAAGCACGGCATAAAATGAAACAGAGTATAAAAATAAGTGGACCTATTTGAGCAAAAAAGTGACCTAAACTCAATAAAAACACAATTAAACCTTTAATTAGAATAATTCTGGAAAATATCGTTAAAAACCAACAGGAAATCATTTATTCTTTTATGTTTAGAACTTGAACACAACAACCCATTGAAACTAAACCATTGGTTTAGTTTCTATAAGCAGATTTGCATGCATGGATTTTTTTCGTGCGCAGTCCTTATATAAAGGTTTTACTTTTCTTTTTAAAGTCAATGTATTTTTCTATTAAATGAAATAAAAATAAGAATTTTACAATGTATATTTTAGAAGTTGTGAGCAATAAAGTGTGATTACTTTTGAAAAAAATTCAACTACTTTTTGATTTTTGAAACATCATATTTTTGGACCGGGAGGATTCTTTACTCAGAAAAATTGTGATTTGAGAAACATTTGCAATACTTAATATCTGTAGCGAATTTCATTAAAATCTGAGATATCAAATTCTAAAATGTCTGTTTTTTGTCCGTTTTGATATGGAATCACTCATTTGTGTTATTTTCACTATTTCATATTTAAATCGTAACATATCTTTCAGTTTATCCTATTCTAAAAGGACACATATACGCTTTTAAATTTGCTCAAAAATATATTTTTTACTTAATACACACTGCACGGTGGTGCAGAATCGAAAATTTTTAGAAATAAATCTGTAACTTCTAGTCGGTCGGTTAAATTTACAAGAAATTCACATAGTTGTACCAGATAAAAATTTTAATATTCATAAGAGGGGCCCACTTACCCCTCAGAAGCGGAACTATGGGAGATAATAGTAGGGTACCTATGACAGCAAATTTTTAAAAGTTTGCCAATTATTAGTTTCTAATCCGAATTCAAATTTTTTTACTTTTTTCGAAAGCCCTCGATAAGGCCTATACCTATACTTAGAGCGCTTGAAATATTGGGCCTGTTTTCTTTTTTGAAATCATTTTGGTGAAGATACCTTTCAGAAAAACGTAAAAAAGATTAGAAATGTGTGCATTTTTCAAATTAAAATTTTTTATTAGTAAGAATATTTTCTTATCGATTTTTTTAAAAAGGTTTAAAAATACTTGAAATGGTATAAGAAACAAAAAGTTGACAAACATGAAAATTGTTTCATGTCAGAGGTACACATCTTTTAAGCGCCCATGGAATCAATAACTTAAATTGTCGTGTAGCATCCGGTTCCAATCATCGCTTGAAGTTGCAATTTGAATTTATTCTAAATGGTATCCCCATTCATAATTTTAGGTGCGTTGAAAAGTGCTATACACTTTAATCATACAATGTTGGACCACTCTTTTGGACAGGCGCTTGTAGAAAATTTTTAATCATGACAGTAATTGGCCCCAAATTAAAATAAATAAACATATTTTTTTGGAAATAATTACATTTACAGCTACTATAAGGCGCTAAAGTCGGGTATTTTAAGTTAACTGTAAATGCAATTAAGATTTGCATATCAATTTTGATGATACGGGGCTTTATTTACTAGTAGTTTCACCATCTTTGAGACGAGCATGATAAACTGAAGCATTTTTGATGTTTTCACTTTTAAAAAGAAATTTTAGTAAAAAAAAAATCTTCAATTTGTCATGAACAATTTATTTCTGACACTTATCTCGAAAAATCTCCTAAACTATTAAGCGGATACAAATTTGATAGTAGAACAACTTTAACCCAAATTGACCTAGTGCACCCATATGGTAACGCAAACAACGGTTAAATAAAAAGCTATATAGCGTAGAACAGGGGTACTCACAAGACCTCGCTTCGCGACCCCCTTATGACATTGCAATGGAAGCGCGACCCACTACAATTTTGACTAATTTAAAAATCAGAAAAAATTTAAGATAAAGTAATTTTAAAAAATAATATTAATAATTTCGACATTGTTTTCCTTGAATATTAAGAGACTTTTTCGTATAATTAATCTAATATTATTCTCTGCGTCCACAAAAGATCGAATCTCTGTTTTGAGGGACAAAAGAGTGAAAAAATATATTTTTACATAAAAATGTATGTTGAAGAGAAATTGTTTAATATTTTTAGGGCTTAGGAGCCAACAAGCGGATAAGCTTTCCTATATTTCAACTACAAAATGCTTTTAAATCTGTTGATTCAAAATTAAATTCAACGAATTTCAACTCTTTTTGTTTTTAAATTACAAAGTTGTTTAAATAAATTTTCTTTATATATCCGGGAAATTTATCGATAAATTAAAAGATTTGTATACTGAAAACGATGTTATTAAAAGTTCTTGGCATATTACTGTGTGTGTGTGACATATTTTTATATTTTTATAAAATAAAAGTAGAATTCCATGTGAAAAAAAAACTATAGTTTCATCAAATTTAAGTGAAGTACATATTTATCGTTTTAATTAATTGTTTACCCTGCCATATCATAAAGTTTTCTTCATACTGTGGACAGTAGTGTTCCGTAGACAAAAATTTTGTAGGAAGACCCCTCAAACGATGCGTAAGAATTAGCTTAATATGGGAAAAATATTAAAAACATTTTTAAAATTGATCTTCATTTCTCTACCAGCGATTGAAAGTCACGGATCTAGAACATTTCGTCCAAAAATAGCATTGAGTTGTGTCTTGAAATGGGTATCAAACAATTTGTAATTTTTAGCCAATTAAAAAAAAATAATTATTTAAAAATTTTTGGTTCATAAACCGTAATTTTAGTACAACATACAAAAAAAAATCTATATTTTTCTTAACAAATTTTATTTTGTTTCCTTTATGGCTAAAATATTATAGTAATAAGTACTGTTGATAATATATGATTTTCTTAAAAAGTCTTCTAGCGAAACAAAATTCCATGGAATAAAATTTTAAAATATTTTTTTCATAACCAGCATAAAATTATGAATTTTTTTATACCCACTTCGATTAAATCTAAGCTAAACTTTTTTGACCAAAATGTATGGGACCCTTGACCCAAACAAATTTTTACGCATCGTTTAAGAGGCCTTCCTACATAGAAATTTCGAAAAAGGCTTTCCTCGGGACACTTTATTGGACAGCATTACTTTCTCCGTTTGACCATTGTTGTCTTTATCAAACATAATATTTTCAATCAAATGCTCCTTCATACCCACTTCGATTAAATCTAAGCTAAACTTTTTTGACCAAAATGTATGGGACCCTTGACCCAAACAAATTTTTACGCATCGTTTAAGAGGCCTTCCTACATAGAAATTTCGAAAAAGGCTTTCCTCGGGACACTCTATTGGACAGCATTACTTTCTCCGTTTGAACATTGTTGTCTTTATCAAACATAATATTTTCAATCAAATGTTCCTTCATTAGTAGTTTCTAAAAAGAACTCATTTTAGGAAAAAAAAAAACTTTACGCTTGTATTTAATTTGGATATATTTTGTAAAAAGATGTATTTCCATTTTTAATGAATCTATTAAATAAATAAAAAATTAAATAATAATAAATATTTCAATTTTTATAGTTTCATGCTTTTATTGGAATTTCCATTTGAACTTCTAAATAATATTCATATTAAAAAATTGTCTGTTTAAGAATATTTTTCAAAAACTCTTCGCGACCCCCCACGAATGTCCTTACGGACTCCTTGTGGGTCGCGGGCCCCCATTTGAGAACCGTTGGCGTAGAAGATACTAAAAATTTTGAATAAATTTTAATTACATTTCATCATATGCAATCTTTTTAATATTATTAGCATAAAAAAAGTCATTAACATTATATGTTTGGAAGCAAGTGATCTTTTTGTAAACCCTTAAAATTATTATTGTTAAAAATGTAAAAAATTAGCGACATGAAAAAGTAATTCATAAATTTTTTGACACTGTGTTAACTTTCAGAAAAATCTTTTATGATTTTTATATAAATAAGAAGTACTATATTATATTGGCATAAATCAAAAAATATATATAATATTTTTATCCTGTTTTTTATGGACTATATATATGCGTTACCATATGGGTGCGCCAGGCACAACATGGAATTTTTTTAGTACATTTCCTTGAAAATTTTGTCAAGAAATGTAATTATTTTGGTAAAAAATTTGTTTTTCCGGAAAATTATACGTCAATGGAGCTTTAAAGAGCTTAAAAAGGGACAATGATGAAGAGCTTAAAAAGGGACGAACGTCCTAAAATTATAGTGATATTAGTGAAGAAGTCGATGCTGGCAACGTTTCTAGCAGTAGTATTTCACATTAAGTCCTTTAATATATTCCTTTAAACCTTTCTATTTTTTACGTATAGAAAATAGAAATGAAGTCTTAAATAATTATAGTGTAGGACTCCAAAAGTCCTTTGCTAGTCTGTAAATTATGTTTAGCAAAAGTCTTTTAAAAATCTTCTCTTATTCATTGTTTTCCTATTAAGCAAATACCTTCTCTTTTTTCGTAACACTTTTTAAAATTTATTTTACATATAACTAATTTTTTTTCCTTTCAAACATCTCCCATATCCTTAACACTCAAAGTAACTTCATTAACTTGTACTACTACTGCAATAGTCACATAGTCATAGACAAACATTTTTATTTCGATAAAAATCTATATGGCATACTTATGGGTACTTTGAATCAATTTCTGCCAATAAACAAAATTACTGATAAAACTACTCTTTCACCACGAACTATATACAAAACCTAACAAAGAATAGACAGACCAACAATAACATTAACAACAAAAGCATATTCATATTCTCTATTATGAAACAAATGAAAAAAAATATACCAAAAACCCAAACACTCACGTACCCAAACATTCCATTGTCAGCCATATTAATTCTCTTAATATTGAGGGAAACTTACATATTTGTTACCTAAAAGACAGGGATGGGAAATGGTGTATGTGTACAAAAATAGTAAAAAAATAAATAGTAATATTAAACGTTTAGTTTTAGAAAAGTGGAGATTATTTTAAATAGGGCCAAATATTTATAGACTATGTATTCTAAATTTCAAAAAGATTTGAATAGGTTTTCAACTGCTTTAAGTCTTTGAAAAATTCTGAAAAGCTGAATTATTTGAGCCTTCAATTAGCAAGTCAATTATACTACATATTACATTTGAGAGCCTAGAAACATTAGATCGAAATCTGTAATATATTTAGAATTTTTTTAAGTAACTATCGTTACAAATCAACACTTTAACAGTCCTGGTGTTCACAGAAAAAAATATATAGTCCAGTAGTAAATGTTTTCTGTTTGTAAACAATGACTCTTAATAAAATTTGCCTCAAACCATTGTTAAGTGTAGTTGAAGCAGAGAAAAAATATTGCTTCCTAGTTCTTTTATACTACTCTATAAAAATATGTTTATAAAGTTAAGGGTTTTATTTAAAAGCCAATAAAAGCCTAAAATGTTTTAAGCCGATTTTTAGAAATGAAAAAAAAAAATCTCTAAAAATAGTGGCTGTTTGAAGGTTTTTTCTAACACTAAATACCTTTCGTTAAAAAGAGCATCATGAGAAAATAAACTCTTAGAATTGAGAGTCTTAAAAACATAATGCGCAGGTATTCGTTAAGTCTATACCATTTAACAGTGATAGCTGTTAACATTATGAATCTAAATATGAAATAAATGTTAAAATCGTAGAAAATGTTATTTTTATTTTATATTTGAAATAATAAACATATAACTGTTATAATAATTTAAATATTTCGTGCTATTTTGTAATATAATTTTTGTTTAGCAAATAAATGTAAATATTTATTTATTCATTGACCCAACAAAAGTAATACGTCATGCTTAAGTATTTGCCATAAAATTAGGTTTTTCCTTTATAATAAAAGAACTTAATTAAATAAAGCTAATATGATTTTTTGGCACATAAAATTTCATACTATTTTATATATTAAATAAACAAATTTATATATGGGACACGAAGGTAAATAAAATATACCTAGTTATTTAGATATTGAAATTTTTTTATACGATTTTTTTTTTTAATAATTTAAAATAAGTCTTTGGTTTATAAATGAACTCATTTCTTATTAAATAAGATTAAAACTTAATTTATACAATAAATTTTAAATTTTTGTTTCAAAAAGTACTTGTGTTTGGTAACAGATTTAAAGTAAAATTTTTCGCCAGTTAATCGAATTTAAGAATGTGAAGGTTTCAGTATTTTTTAAAAATGTTTATACCACAAAAACTTTGAAAATGCAATTTACATATGCAATTATAAAAAAAAAAAATGGGGAAATATTGCTGTCTATTAGTAGTTGTACTATCTTAGACACAAAGATTATTGAAAAGGTCTATAAATGCTTTTAAGGAGTGCATTCGAAAATATCTTAACATATACAGTGGTGGCCACGAATTTAAGACACGACATGTAACGAACTAAGTTGTGATAATTATTACAACCCTGCAATATAAAATTAGATTTTGTTAATTTTTCAGTGTACCCTGTAATGTTAAGATCAATTACCGTTATTTGGTTTTGTTTGTGTATACATTTTGTTGCTGTTTTTATTATATTTTCGTAAAAACGTGCTTTTGAAGCTGGTCACGAATTTAAAACATATAAGAAATATTTGGTTTTTAAGTGATTTTTTGGTGTTTTTTGAAGCTAAAAGGTAAGTAATGAATGTTTTATTCCATTTAATGTTAGAATACATCAAAATATTTAGTTAGAAATGGCCAGAGGTACTTGGAGTTCGGATGCCGAGCGAAAATTGATCCAACAAATGAATACTGATGGAAAAACAGTAATGGAAATTTCCAAGCTACTAAAATGTTCCAGATCCAAGATTTACAATGCACTGGAACACATCAAGCAACATGGCACTACCAAAAATGCCAAACAGCACCCTAGAGCCCGAAAAACTACACCCAGGGAGGATAGCTTAATTTATAAATCAGCTGCTAAAGATCCTTTCAAGAGCTCAAGTAAAATTAAAAATGAGATTTCATCGGATTTTGGTATTAATATATCGTCCAGGACAATAAGAAGACGTCTGAATGAGAAGAACTTACGTGGGTGTATTGCACAACGTAAACCACTTGTGTCAAAAAAAAATATTAAATCCCGACTAGCGTTTTCAAGAGAAAATCTCAATAAGCCGATGACATTTTGGAAAAATATACTTTGGAGCGACGAGTCGAAGTTTTGTCGCTTTGGTTCTGATGGAAAACAGTACGTATGGCGTCCTCCAAACCTGGAGCATCACCCAAAGTACACCCTTAAAACGGTTAAGCATGGTGGTGGAAATGTCATGGTGTGGGCAGCATTTTCCTGGCATGGTGTAGGTCCCATTCAGAAGATTATCAATAAAATGGACCAGCATATTTACAAAAACATACTGACAAGCATCATGATACCATTCGCTGAAGACAACATGCCTCTAATGTGGAAATTTATGCATGATAATGACCCTAAGCACACTTCACGCCTAGTGAAGAGTTGCTTAGAGGAAAATAATATCACAGTTCTGAAATGGCCAGCTCAATCCCCGGATCTCAATCCAATTGAGAACTTGTGGAATGATGTTGAGGAGCATGTACGAGCAGTAAAGCCAAAAAATTTGACTGATTTATGGGAAGAAATTCAAAAGGCTTGGTATGCCATTCCAAAGGAGCGCTGTATGGCCTTAGTTGAAAGTTTACCCAGGAGATGCGCTGCTGTGATTCAAAATAAAGGATTTCCCACCAAATACTAATATTGTTTTATGAAGCTGAGCTTTACTTTTGTGAATTAACTTTTATTTTGCCTATGTCCTAAATTCATGACCAGGCTTAAACTTGTATTAATCTGTATAATATGTAAATAAAAATTGGAAACTAAATATAGGTAACAAACTATTGTTGATTTTTTTTCATAACATTACTAGGATCTTTAAAAAATAACATGGATCTAAAATTTGTTCGATAAGATGTAAAAATTATCAGAAATATATAAGTGAAATGTCGTGTCTTAAATTCGTGGCCACCACTGTATAATATTCAATAACTTGGAAATGGTTGATCTTAGAATTTTCATTATTCTTTTAGTTATTTGATAATTTAGCACCGATCACAGAAAAATATAATTTTTATAGTTCTAACCACTATTTATGAAATTCTGGACCATTTTTGAAAACCCTTTCGTTAGAGATTTGATAGTTGCTTCAGTCACTTTTTTGGATCAGTGTGCACATCTTTTTTTAAAATCGTCGGTATTTTGGGACACCTTTTTTGTGATCTTCAATTCGCTTTTCACAGGAGCTAAATATCTCTCCACTGGTCTAAGCTATGAACAATTTTGAAAATTTACCTCTCTTGGTACCACTCCAGAACTTTCTTACCATAGTGACATGATACCAAATGGGTCCAAAAATATGTGGACACGTTGTGCTTTCTTAAGAAAAGAAGAAGTCTTTTTTGCAAATATTCCTTTATGCATATTTTTGTATTTATAGATCCAAATGTATCAAATGACTTTCCTGTTTTGCCGCAACTGCAAAAAGCTTGTCATACCATGAATTCGTAAGAAATTGTTGCTGCTTTTGGGTCTTAAACTTATCTTCAACATTGTTTCGAGCATTAGCAATAAAACTTTTTGAGACACAAGCTGCGAAGATTCTGCCAGCACCTACGTTTCTTCGTCAATTATACAGCTTGAGTATTTTTGTATGAATTTTGGTTTTAAATTCCGAGTCCTATTTTTGGCTTGTAATTTTTTTTTGCAGGATTGCAGTTTGGAATTTTTTGAACTTTATATGTTATCAACTTTCCCATTAGCTTTAAATTTTCGCACCAAATAGTCGAAGCACTGAGAAAACTGAGCTGATTTTCTACCAGATGTGTTAGGAGTTCCTTTCAATATGCCTTCAATTTTCTGGCTTTCCCAATATCATGTGGTCCTTTTTTCTTACCGAACTAGGTTTCAGATCAATAGTCAAATTCTTCTGATACTGTTTAATAACATTAGAAACGGTTTTACGGACGACATTTAATTCTGTGGCTAATTATTTGTAAGACCTATTTGGATTTTGTGAAATTTTTTAATAACTTGTAGGACGTAAATCTTTTTCGTCACTTATTTTGATGAAAATAAGGACAAATTAACATGGTTGTTATTAAAAATAATAACTGAAGTATTTTTCCATGATAACTAGATCAAACAAAATTTTGAATATTGATTCCGAAAAAAGTTATGAGGCAAAATGTATGTTAAGAATTTTTCGATCTCACTCCCTAGTATGTTTTTCGCTACTAACAAATATTGCTTTTATAGAAATTATTCAAAATATCGCGTAAACCAGATTTATTAATAAGTGACATGCCCAATAATAAATAAATAATAAATGATTAACGCGAAAAGATTACTAAATAAAACACAAATCGACTTAAGTGTCAGAAGAAAAAAATTTTAAAATAATTTTATTTACAATTTTTAAATTTTAATTTAAATTTTGAATCCTCATATATGAGGCGCTATCAAAAATGTTAAACCTGGCTGAAAAATACTTAAATCCTTAATAAGTTTTGTTGTAATGATATTTTAAAAAACTAGTTTTAAATATGAAACCACAAGACTTGAATAGAGTGCAAAATTTTAGCACCATGTATTTCTTTTGATAGTCATGATTGTTGTTCAAAGTTCAAAAAAAAAAAAAAAATAAAAAAAAAAAAATAACTTTTCCCCATTCTTTCACTTATGTCATTTATACTTTTTGATCACATTCGATCGGATTTTGTGCATAAATTCCACACCAACTTTATTGCTGTGTAGACTTCTAACAGTTAAATATAGTGTAGTCGAGTTTTGATGAAAAATTTTTTCAGTTTTTTATATGGAATCTGTGGTCCTCTCAACCGAATACAAAATTTAGGATAGGGATTGATATTTGTTTTATTTCCGCTATATTTCGTTGATGTGCCCGAAATAGTTAACGTAGTAGACAGTTCCAAAAATTTTTAGTAAATTTTTCGTTAAACACATACACAGTTTCATTTGAAATGACATGAATTACTGCCTAAACTTAGTTTTTATACCTTACAACACCATAGGTTTATGCTGATGTTTGTAACGCATAGAAAAATTTATCCAACACCTACCTTAAAGTATACCAATCGACTTAGAATTACTATTTAAGGACCGTTATTATAACCTACCTACAAGGTATCAGATAGTTAAAGGTAAGATAAACTAAAGTGAACGATAAAGTGAGCTTTATCTACTTTTGGTTATTACAACTTTGTTTTAAGGTTAATTTTATAATTTTGATAATACGGAAATATCAAAGCAAAAACCGATTACATTTGGCCACTTAACCTAGTGGCAACATGTACTATTTGAACGTAACTGCCACTAACGGAAATATAAACAAACAAAATACAAAGAAATTTTTAAAATAAATGAGTTTAAGCTAACTAAAAGACAACGCCAGAGCAAATATAAATATAGACAGACAAATTACTAAAACCTACAGCGGAATAAATATAATTTTATTTATTTCTTTTATAAAGCAGAAAATATGGCAGCTCTGAATACATAAACAGTCTGATAAAAGTTAATGGTCAGATGTTCTTACCTTTAGCTTATTGGTCACTTTTGTCTTAATTTATACTTATAACAACCAAAAACAGTTAATGTGAACGATAACATCCTAACTTTAGTTATTGGAAAGTTATAATAACGGGCCCAAATCGATCAAACGATGTCCGTCCGCCTAGCTAGCTGTCCATGTAAACCTTGTGCACAAAGTACAGGTCGCAAATTTGAAGATATTTCAATGAAATTTGGCACATGAGTCGAAGCTTATTGGTTGTGAAAAGTCTATTATTTCACCTAGCCCCCATTCAAGTTTGTATGAGTATCAATCTTTGCCATAGCTTCCATATAAACCCCTCTTCCGACAATCACTTTATACATTAAAACAAGACGAACTAGTTGCGTTTTAAGTTACTAATAAGTAATGAAATATTAGGATATAAGTAAAAAACTGTTTTTTTTTTAAACTTTTTTTACGTTTTTTTCTTATTTATGTATTGAATCTGCATTTTTTATGGCCTCACAACATGTATTCAACTCTTTAAACTAAAGACTATTAATCTCTAACGAGAGCATGGACAAATGAATTATTTATCCTCTTAATAAGGGGGTGGAAAATCGCTTCTACGATTGAATCCGATCGAACTTCAGTAGAGAACTCATGCGAGCGGGTTGGGCTGAGTCTGCAGTTTTAGAATGTATTTTTCACTGCACTTATTAAGCTCGTCTTTTATCAATGGAACCTCTAAATCTCTATGGATATTCTCATTTCTTATAAACCACGATATAACCGTCATGGTTCTAAGAATTTTTGATTAGGCCCTCTGTATAATATCGATACTTGTTTTACTGGTTGTACCCCATAATTAGATACCATATGTCCAAATTTGTTTTAAAACGGTTTTATACAGGATGACTTTACTGTCAAGGCTTAGTTTTAAATGTTTTTTAATTAACCAGTGAAGACTAAAAGCTTTTATCTTCATATGAAGTCTTTTGGTTTCTATATGAGGACGCCAAGTTAGTTGCGGTATGTAACATGATCTGACTGGGGTATACTTATGTCATTAAGTTTAACAGGAGCACAGTTTCCTCTTCTAAGGGTGAATGTAACTTGGTTACTTGTCCATTCATTTACTCATATACGCCAGTTTTTTAAACATGTCTCCAAACGTTGGAGGTAAATATCAAGTTGGCTAAATGGTATGTACGGGTTTTCGTGGGAACTGAGTATCGCATACTGGTGAGTCAGAAATGTAAATTAAGTACAAGGTAGGTTCAAGAACACTTCGTTGTGGGCTAACTGCTTTTATTTAAAATTCTTCTGTTACAAATTCGTTATATTTTACTCTAAATAAACGGTCAGATAAATAAGACTCCAGCAATGTGTAGGTATATGGTGGTAGTAAACATTAAATATTAGGCCCTTGTAACAAACCTTGTCGAAAGCTTGCAAGATATTCAAAAAAATAGCTAAATAATACTTCTTTAATTCTAAACATTTCCTTATCACTCCAGTTAGACTATTCACTTGTTCTATGGTTCCATATTTTTCACGAAAACAAAACTGATGAACTGGTATGATATTTTTTCCTTTCAAGAATGACAATTCAAGAATTTTCTATTGAAATACTTTCTTGAACAGCTTTGACAAACAAGATAGTTATAAATAAGTCTATAAGAAGTATAGACTTTGGTATCATTTTAATCTGAAAAATTTTCAAAATTTTTGAAAAAAAAAACTCAGAAAGAATATTATTGAAAGCACAATATTTGCCACATTTGGTGATATTTTAATATTTATATTTTCCCTGATAACTGTAATTTAAAACGGGGAAAGATTTTATATATTTTATTTTCAAAAAATTAACAATGAAGATAAATTAATATTTTAGATACTTTTTTAGCTTAAAAATGAATTCATAAGCCAATATTGTCTCGTCACATTTTTATTCCTTCTTTAAATATATTAATTCGTAAACTGAATAAAAAACTAATTAACAATAGTTTTTTTAAAAATTGTGATCATAAATAAGTTATTATATTATACACGAGTTTTAAATAAATAGTCCCTAAACTAATTCTATGTAATGTAGAGTATACTCTACGCATAACCAAGGGTAAGGAAAGGTACTATGATTCTATAAAAATATACCTATACCACACAAATGAAATTCATACTAAAAGTACCTACATAAAAACAAAATCCAAACTTAATTTTTAATATCTGTCCATCTGTCTGCCTGGAGTTCTCAAGAAAGAAATATAGCCCCTCATATGAATATTTTTCTTATTTATCTAAAACAAAATTAAAATCATTTTATATTAAAAAATGTTTAACCTTTTTTTAATATGTTTTATCAATTCTAATTAGTGCTTATTATATTATTCCATATTGAAATATATGCATATGTATCTGGTTAACCATCGTCTATCCTTCAATAGTTATATTATCATATTTCAACCACCAAAGTTTAACTTTTCTTAATGGCTTTAAAGTAGTTTTACCACTTCAGCCATTATCTCTGGCATTGTTTGAGTTCGCAAAACAAAGAAACACATTTAATTTATATTCTATGCCCCATTAGGTATTGCTGATCTTTGTAAGTGCTTACTTTTGCATTTTATATAATACGTAAGTACGTATCCATGTCAACTATTAACATATTTAAAATCATATGTATATACACACTCACCCACATAATCACTCTTAAACTGACATACACTTACTTACGAGTATTTACCCAACCAAACAACCAACCATTCATCCATCAATACCTATATAAATACATATTTCCCTGAAAACAATATTGTTTAAAATATCGTTTGTAGGCAAATTGCAGTTTTACATTATTAATATTTAATTTGCCACATATTGGAGGAAGTATTGTCAATTTTAATTAGCCATTTAACCACATATCAATTACGTTATTAATTGCCTTTTAAATTCCTTTTTAAATTATTGATAAATATCTGAGCGATAGCAGAAAAAAACTATATATAACAATTGGTCTTTGTGCTTTATGTGACAATGAAAAAAAAAAAAAAAAATTGTGCGATTAAATAAAAATAAATTGAAGATAATGAGAGAAAATTAACTAGTAAAATCTAAATTGGAATCAGAAATAGTTCTTATGGCTTGTTGAGAACATAATGAAATGTTCATTTATTTATTCAGATAACTCTTAAATTCAATGATTCATTTAAGTACAAAAAGCTTCAAGTGTAATGATTTATGTAGAAAAACATTCCTAAATTAATCGATACATATGAAAAATCGTTAAATCAGTTTATGACAAAGCTATTAGTAATAAATTTGAAAAGCTTTATTATTAATCGATTCAATTTGAAAAGTTTTTCAATGAATTGATTCGTTAATAAAAGCTTTCAGATGTGTATCAATTAATTTAAACTTGATTTTAAATAACTCAAATTAAAAAAATATTCGTTTAAATGAATCAATTCATTAAGAAAATATATAGTGAATTGATTTATTAATAAAAGCTTTCAGATGTAAATCAATTAACTTAAAAATGCTTCAAAATAAGTAAAATTATATAAATCTATTAATTAATAAAATCTCTTACATGAATCGATTCCTTTAAAATAATTCCTTTTTTTTTATTTCTTTTAGAAAATCAATGTAGCGATTCATATAAAATAGCTTTGAACTAAATTACTTATTTCATAAGAAAGGAAAAACTTTCAGATATCTAAATTTATATAGATAAGTTCTGAAAGCTTTGAAATAAAATTATTATAGTTTTATTTAGTAGAGCTTTTAAATTTTTTTTTAGAAAATCATTCCTATAAATCGATTCATATAAAATAGCTTTCAATAAATATTTTTTTTAGAAAAGCTTAGTAAGCTCTCAAATATAAGTTTATTAGCTAAAGAAGTATTTAAATAAATTGTATTGTTTAGAAGAACTTCAAAAGGATTCTTTATTAGAATAGCTTACATACAAATAAATAATTTAAGAAATCTTTTAAATGAAACGATTCATTTCGTATAAAGTCATTTAGTAGAGGTTTAAAAACAATAAATTTTTTGAAGTATTAGGAAAGCTTTCCTAAATAAATAATTAAATTCTAATAGTCTTTAAAACAGTATAAGTTATGAAGATCTGCTTAAACAAATCGATTATATTCAAAAAGCTTTGCAATAAATCAATATATTTAGTAAAGCTTTAATATAAAAATTGATTAATTTACCAAAAGCTTTTAAATAATTTGAACTTTTTCAAAGAGCTTTTAAAAAATATTTTTAAAACAACTTTAATGTGAAGCAATTCATTTAAGAGAGCCTTTAAGTAAATTGATTCAATAAGAATAATTTCTTATTCTTTATTTAAAAAATATTTCAATGATTAATGTAGAATATATGTCAAATAAGTAATTTATATAACAAAGAGCTTTCAAATAAATCAATTGGCTCAACTAATTTAAAAAGTTTTAAAATGAAGCGAATCATGCTGAGCTCTTTCTTAAATTGTTTATAATTAATCAATAATAAAGTTTTTAAATAATTCTATTAATTTTAAATATTTTGCAAGTTAACAAATACTTTGAAAAAGCTTAAAAAAAACTAAATGTGAATCTTATCTTCATAATCGATTCATTTAGCCTTTGAAATTAATCTTTATTTATTAAAACTTTCATATAAATCAATAATGTGGGAAAGCTTTTAAATATGGAAACGGATTCATTTTGTAGAGCTCAAAAAAAAAAAAAAAAAAAAAACAATAAATTTATAAAAACATCAGAAAAGTTTTTCTAAATAAGTTGCTAAATTTTAAAATCCTTAAAACAAAATTGATTATAAAGAATTGCTTAAATAAATCGAATAAATTTGAAGAGCTTTACAATTTATCGATCCATTTAATAAAGCTTTAAGATATAAATTGATTAATTTAAAAAAGCTTTCAAATAATTTCAACTTTTTCGAAGAGTTTTAAAATAATTTAATTTTTACAAAAGCTTTAATATGAAGCATTTAATTTAGGGGAGCTATTAAGTCAATTGATTTAATAAGACCAAATTTTTTGTCTTTTATTTCAGAAAATAATTTCAATGAAACGATTAATTTAGAAAAACTGTGAAAAAGTTTTTGAAGTTATTAAGAAAGTTTTTAACAAATATTTTGAAAAAGCTTTCAAATGATTTGATTTCATAAGAAAACTCTTAAGAAGAAACCCCAATTGATTTTTTATTTTATAAATTAAAAAATAAATAATTACGATAAGTCTTATAAATAATCTGTTTATTTAGAGGCACTCAAATAAATCAATTTATTTAAAAAGCTCTTTTCTGAAGCGAATTATGCTGAGTATTATTGATCCATTTAAAAAAGCTCTTGAAAAATCTAAATATTTAAGAAAAATATCAAATAATTCGATTCGTTTAAAATATTTTGCAAGTTAACAAATACTTTAAAAAAACTGATTGATCAACTAAATGTTTGTTTTACAAATTAAAAAAAAAAATAAGTAATTAAGACGAGTCTTATAAATGATCGATTCATTAGGAGCATATTTCAAATTAATCGATTCAATGATTTGCTTTCAATTGAACCGATTTAGTTAGGAAATTTTTTAGAAGAATGTAATAATTCAGAATATATTTAAAGGGGATGAATTCTTTTAAAAGGAATTTATTTTTATTATAACTTTAATATGAAGTAATTCATTTAGGAGAACTTTTAATTCAGTTGATGTAATAAGAAAAAATTCTTTTCCTTTATTTTAGAAAATCATGAAACAAAAATAGTACTTTTTTTAAATAAATTCTAATCAATTTTTGAAAAGCGAAATATTAAAGAATATATGTGAACAAAAACTTTGAAAAAGCTTTCAACTGATTTGATTGCTTTGTAAAAATCTTTATACCCAGGAAAAATTTTAGAACATGTTCTAAAATCATTAGTTCTAGAACTGGTATAGTCAGAACCACTTCAGATTCTTTAATAACATCCTAAGAACTAGTGGTATTACAACCAATTCTGACACTAATGGAGTAGAACTTTATTGCGATTCTCAATTCGTTTTAATGAATGCTTTAGAGAACTAGTGGTTAAGGACAAACTCTGTATGACTTCTACATCACTTCTAAAAAGAAATTACTGGTTCTCAAATAACTTCCTAAATTTAAAAAAGAAAAAAAAGTATTTACCAAATTAAATTGATCTTAAAAGTGCCCTTTAAGAAATAGCTCATTAGAATAAAAAAGGTTTTGAAACCGTTCTCTTACGCTTCTATAGAATTAGTTCTGAATGTGACAATTTTGAACCGTTCCATAGAATGGGTACTGGCTACGTAACACTTCCACAGAACTAGTTGTGGAGGTGACAATTTCAAACAAAAATCATTGGTCGTAACGCCAAAGTAGAACAAGTACAGGCTATTTTCATGCGTTCTGGAACTAGTTGTAGAACTAATACAATTTTTCCTGGGTATATACAATAAAAAATAATAATATTAATTATTTAGTTACATAATATTCGAAAAATTTATAAATTGAGAACAATTTTTAAACGTACGGATTCTTTTACAAAAGCTTTAGATTGGATTTTTTTATTTTTATAAAATTATTTTAATAATTTAAGAAATGCTTTTAATTGAACTGAACTTGAACAAAAGCTTTTCAATTATATATAGGCTAGAATAACTTTCAAAAGAATCGATTTATTTATACATGTGCAATTAAAAGTCAAATCATTTATACAATATTTCGATAAAGAAATATTAATTTAGCCGATTTATTTAAAAAATTGGTAGAATCAATGAACTAAAACCGGATTTTACTGGAGCTGACCCTTTAAAAAAAAGCTTTCAATGGATTGGATTATTTTCCGGCAATTTAAAAATTTATTTATTATTTCCGAAAAAATATTAGAAGCTATTTATAAGAGTAATCCAATGCGAAGGTAAGAAGTTTAATAAAACTCAGTACATTTAGAAAAGCTTTTAAAATAAATGAAAAAGAGTTTTAGAAAAAGTTTCAAATGAACTGATTTAAAAAATACAAAATAAAAGAATTGATTAATAAAGACCAGTCTTATAAAAAAACGAATCAGTTGCAAAATCTCAAAAAAAAAAAAAAAAAAAAATGGAAATCATTCGAGAAAAACCTTTCTAAAACAAATTGTGATCTTATTACAACATTATTACTTTTATTTATGCAAATTTTTATTAAATATTAAAAGGAAAAATATTGAATTATTTATTTTATTAAAAAAAATGCAAAACATGTATATACGAAATTATAAAAGACATTTTAAAAGCATTATAATAAAAAAAGAACTTCTAAGAAAAACTATAGTCCAAAAATAGCAAAAATAATTTGCTTTGAAAATTGATATTGAGGTATAAGAACATTAAGTGTGATATAATAAAAATAGACCACTAAAACATGTTTAAGAGTGTTAAAAAGTTGTAGCTATTTGCTCAACAAAAGAAACATAAATTTGCAACACTTGCAACAACAAAATTATAAAAAACATAGAAATAATGTATGTAAAAATAAGACTATAATAACATAAAGTAAGGTCGACTTAACATTCTCCGTATCTAATAACTAAAATTTTGTCTAAAATTATAAATTTCAGTTAATACCGTCTGACAATACTCTAAAGACTTAGTGGCATATTTTTGTTTCATCATTTAATAAAATGATGACCAGATACTTAATACATGCTTCTTACAGCTAACATTCTATGTCGCCCAAAATATAAAGCTATGTTTTATATTTCAAATGTGATATTTGCATTTATATACAATTTTGAAAAAATACTACACCAATATTTTTACAAATAAGCCACATTTCATAAAAATATGAATATAATAGTTATAAAAAACAAAGAAATCCAACAAACCAACAAAAAATCATAACCCTTAAGCAACATATTCATGGAAAAACTACCATCACTATAACTACTACTTCAACAGCGGCAACATCACCAACCCAAAAAAACAACACCGAAAAACACAAACTGACATCAACAAAAAGAAAAACTTACAAATAATAAAATAAAAGGAAAAAAACTTTCCACAAACTTAACGATAAAGTGCGATGAAATGAAATTGAATTGAAGTGATCGAACATAATGTAAACGTACTATCACCACCATCATTGTAACAAGAAAACAGCCACTACAACAATCACAATATATGTATGTATTTATATTAAGTGTGTAGGTATTGATGTGTGTGGGTAATATTTCTATCAATAAGTATAAAAAGAGACATTATATTATGAATGAAAAGACGACACTTTTTAAAAAGTCTATAAAGGCAATAATGCATAAAAAATTACTATATACGAGGTTATTTTAGTATGTGTAACAGTGACTAGCAAAATTAATAAACTCTTCAAATAAATTTAGTCCGGAAAGCTGAATATTTTGTTAAATCTAAAACTTTAGAACTAGCGTAGAGACCTCGATATATTCTTAGGAAATATTCAATATAGAAATTCAAAATGTAAATTAAACTTTTACATTAAAAATAATAATTAACTTAGTGGTTGGGTAAGCGCAGAGGAATTCATATATTTTTACAACAATTATTTTTCAATTAACAAAGTTGTTTAATTTTGCATCAAAATTTAGTAAATATATTCAAATAAAACTAAAATAATAATCAAATTTAAGTAAGATTTTATTTCCCATTTAAATTTTTAATTTATTCGATCATCCACTTAATTGATTTAATTAATTTTTTAATTGGACATTTTTTTCAGTGTTTGATTTTTTACAGTTTTTAGCAACCCAACTGAAAATATTATGTATGGATCATATATTTATACATATATGCTGTTCCATATATATTTGGATCCAAAAATTGAGGGTATATGGAAATATATGACCATACATTTTGATATATACCTAAATATATATTCAAAATCTCTATTGTGAATGAAGAATAATTTTTTTTTTTTTCTTTTTAATTTTATTTAAAACAAAAAAGAATATGAAAAATGGTATACATATAAGTAAATATAAAACAAGAAATATTTTTCCTAACGGTACATTTTGTTCATCGGATCCCCATTAAATAATTGATAGATATCTGCTCCAGGTAAAAAATAAACATAAGACTCCAGTGCATATTCTCCTTAAGAGTACATTAAAGCATCTCGAAATATCTTGATCAGTTGAGTGGAATTCTTCAAGACATATAATAAAACTTGCATTAAATGATCAATAATAAGTTAATTGAAAATGTTCTTACCTCTATTTAGAAGAAGGCTTCCTCAAATATTGAGACATCAGAAATAACATACATACATACATGTTTATTTGTCATCAGAATTAACAAATTAAATCAAAACTATGATAATGTTTATAAACGATATTCACTTACCTTCTTTTCATGCAGTTCATTGATAAACAGACTTCTTTAATACAAAGAATTCTTTCTTGTATTCAATTTTTATAATTTTAGATTTTGTTTTTGTTTTTTTTTTTTTTCTTATAGCCTGTTTCTCTATGTCGAATGAAAATCTAAGCGAACGAAAGCAAGTCGAACGAATTCGAATCATTTTGGGTTTCTGTATTTCCTACGCTTTCGTTCGCATAAAGTTACGTTTTTTCATATTGTTTTTGTATTATTTCTTATTCAGAGTAATCTTTTTTCGTAAAATATTAAAAATACTACTAATAGCCTGTTTCTCTATGTCGAACGAAAGCTTTCTTTCGCTTTCTAAGCGAACGAAAACTGATTTGGGTTTCTCTAACTCACTTCTATGCGAACAATGAGTCGAACGACAAGTCGAAAGAAAACGTAAGTGTTTTCATATAAAATTGGGTTTCTGTATTTCGAACGATAAGAACAAAAATGTCAAAATCAGTCACTTGCTATTTTGCTTTCGACTGGTTGAATTTTTTAAAGAAAAATAGGAAAAATACTAATAAGGACATCGCAAATGTTCCTTAATCATGTTTATTACTCATTTTGATGTATTTTGTATCCATAAATGGCCATTTTGTGTCTAAAAAACAATTTCTGAAAAAAATCAAAAAAATTTTTATTTTTTAATTATTTTAATTTTGTTTGTTTATTTATTTGGTTGTATATACGTTTAAACAATTTAGTAATACTTTTAATATTTTTACGAAAAAAAGTTACTCTGAAAGCAAAATAAAACAAAAACAATACGAAAAAACGTAACTCCATGCGAACGAAAGTGTAGAAAATACAGAAACCCAAAATTATTCGAATTCGTTCGACATGTTTTCGTTCGCTTTGATTTTCGTTCGACATAGAGAAACAGGCTATAAATTGCTTACTCGTAGATGCAACCAAGTCAAGAAACAAAAATAAATAAAAAACGAAAAAAAAAAATTAATAAAAACAAAATATTTTAAAATGTTTCCTTTTTAAATTGAATTTTGAAGCAAAATCCTAATTTTGCAGCACGATGGATGTCCTAATGAATAACAAACAAGATAAGGAACATTTGCAATGTCCAGGTAGGTAATTTTCTTATTTTCCATTGAAAAATTCAACCAGTCGAAAGCTAAATAGCAAGTGACTGATTTTAACATTTTGGTTCTTATCGTTCGACATACAGAAACCCAATTTTGTATGAAAACACTTACGTTTTCGTTCGACTCATTGCTCGCATAGAAGTGATTTAGAGAAACCCAAATCAGTTTTCTTTCGCTTAGAAGGCGAAAGAAAGCATTCGTTCGACATAGAGAAACAGGCTATTAATATTTATTTAAAATGTCAAGAAAACAAAATTTATATTTAAATATTTTGAACATGAAATTTCATTTTATTACGCAAGTAAACTTAAATGAAAACTGACAAAGCTTCAGAATTGTATAGATTGAAACTTGACATTGTATGTAGTTTCCTGTAGGATTCCTTTACATGCTGTTAAAGTCAATGATGATCAAGTTTCCGCTAGGTGAGATATTCTCATTCAAGGGTCATAATATTAAGTTTTTTTTTCATATAACTCGCTAATTATACATCGTACGCCTTTTGATGTTATTACAATTTTTGTAGATAATAAAATTTCCTACAATTTTTCTAAAATAAATTTTTTGTAACTTTATCGGTTTTAGAGTTATAGTGAGTTGTATGTTTGATTTACTATTTTATATATCGTTCATATATGAAAATAGATTCATATATGAAACCATATATGACATACATTTTACATGTATATTTCCATATATGACAAAATAGGAACTATTTTACTATATATGTTTCCATATATTATGAACGAAACAGTTACTATCATTCATATCAACATTAAGTGATATAAAAAAAGAAGTCAAAATAATGGCATTAATGGCCGGTCAGAATGGAGAGCGATTCCTCCAATACATAGCGTTTATAATGAGTCGATATCATCTCAAATTAAATTCAGCTATGATGTATAAATATATCAAACAGAGAAAATTAAAGACAATTAAAAATATAGCCTTATAAATACAAAATGTTGTACCATTTTCTTGACTTGTGTTATTAGCGTATGAGTAATAGTAATTAATTATAACAATTACCCAGCAAAAAAGGAACTGAAAAAGGGCTGAAAAGTCATGAATTTAACATTGTGTTGGCATTGGAAGGAAGTACTTACTGGTGCAAAAGAGCTGCAGAAGTTCTTTTTTTAACCCATGGTTGTCATTGGTAGGATGTTCTTCTTTTATGCTTCTTATTCATTTCTTTCCAAGTACTTCCTTCAAAACTATGTTTATGAAATTTTTTTACAAAAATTCAGTTTTAGCCTTATTAAAAGATAATAAAAATGCATTAAAATTTATAAAATTTTTATTTTCTTAGAAATTATTAACCTTTTTTCCAGCTAAAATTTCATTTATTTTCACTTTTTTAGAAGTAATTGTTAAGAACTTTCACAAAAAATTAAAATATGCATTTTCTTTTACTTTTGAAGCGGTGAAAATGTTCTTTTTTGGGAGCTCCTGATCGTTTTTTTTTTTTTTGCATTCACAAATCACTATGTAATATATTGCATAAGTAACCGTTTTTGCCTACAAAATCAATTTGTCAGAGAAAATTTTGCAAACATTTAAGGAAATTTTCGATATGCCAGATGTATTACTTTGTTCAACAAAAAATATGTGGAATAGACGAAACTTGAATATGTTTTCAGTTATTTTCCATCAGGACGTGATTCATTTTATGGGCAAATCTAACATCTCCTCCTTAATAGTAGGCGAATTCACGAGTATATTTTACCATAACTCGAGAACGGATTGTCCGATTTAAGGAGTGAGATCGAAAAATTCTTAACATACATAATATTCAATAACTTGGAAACGGTTTATCCTAGAGTTTTTATTATTTTTTTAATCATTTGATAATTAAGCACAGATCACAGAAATATATAACTTTTATGGTTCTAACCACTAATTATAAAATTGTGGACCGTTTTTGAAAACCCTTTCTTTGGAGATTTGATAGTTGTTTCAGTCACTATTTTGGAACAGTGTGCACATCTTCTCTTAAAATCTTCGGTATTTTGGGACACCTTTTTTGTGCTCTTGAATTCACTTTTCACAAGAGCTCAATATCTCTCTACTGGTCTAAGCCATGGACAATTTTGAAAATTGACCTCTCTTGGTAATAAAACTATGTTATTGATTTGGTACCACTCCAGAGCTTTCTTACCGTAGTGACATGATATCAAATTGGTCCAAAAATATGTGGACACGTTGTGCTTTCTTAAGAAAAGAAGAAGTCATTTTGGCAAATATTCCTTTATGCATATTTTGGTATTTACAGATCCGAATGTATCAAATGACTTTCCTGTTTTGCCGCAACTGCAAAAAGCTTATCATACCATGAATTTTGTAAGAAAGTTTTGCTGCTTTTGGGTCTTAAACTTATCTTCAATATTGCTTCGAGCTTTAGCAATAAAAATTTTTGAGACACAAGCTGCGAAGATTCTGCCAGCACCTACGCTTCTTCGTCAATTATACAGCTTGAGTATTTTTGTATGAAATTTGGTTTTAAATTCCGAGTCCTATTTTTGGCTTGTAATTTTTTTTTTGCAGAATTCCAGTTTGGAATTTTTTAAACTTTATATATTATCAACTTTCCCATTAGCTTTAAATTTTCGCACCAAATAGTCGAAGCACTGAGAAAACTGAGCTGATTTTCTACCAGATGTGTTTCGAGTTCCTTTCAATATGCCTTCAATTTTCTGGCCTTCCCAATATCATCTGGTCCTTTTTTCTTACCGAACTAGGTTTCACATCAATAGTAAAATTCTCCTGATACTACTTAATAACATTAGAAACGGTTTTACGGACGACATTTAATTCTGTGGCCAATTATTTGTAAGACCTATTTGTATTTTTTGAATTTTTTTAATAACTTGTAGGACGTAAATCTTTTTCGTCACTTATTTTGATGAAAATAAGGACAAATTAACATGGTTGTTATTAAAAATAATAACTGAAGTATTTTTCTCTTATAACTAGATCAAAAAAAATTTGAATATTGATTCCGAAAAAAGTTATGAGGCAAAATGTGTGTTAAGAATTTTTCGATCAACACCAAAAGATGAAAACGAAAATTATATTTCAAACACTTAAACAATATTATTTATCTTTCCAACAGTTTAAGAATTATTCAGAAATTAGAGTAAATAAAGTAGCAGGTATTGCTATAATATAGTTGTGTAACAAAACTAATGCTGCTAAAGCAAACATGCCTTTAGCTTGAATTATAAGTGAAATATGTGCAAACTTCCTTTGGAATAACTTTACTTCTGATGCATAAAAAGTGTAAAAATGAATTAAATTTTTGAAATACAAAATAAATACATTACATTACTTTGATTTGCATCCAAATCATATTTCAAATAAGTAAACAAATTGTACTTCAATTTTGGTAATTTTGTCCAACAAAAGTAGTCAGCAAAATCATAGTGAGGTTGTTGTGGTATTATGCGTACAATTATTTTGGTATAAGGCCTATTGAAATTGGTTATGATTAGTCCATTATTTCACCTAGACCCCACATAAATGACCTCCCGGAATAGATTTTTAACAATCATAATAGCAATATTTTAATGAAAAGAGTTTTATATAAGTGTTAAACTTTGTGCCAAATTTCATCTAGATCGATTCATAATTGACCATAGTTCCCATATATATCCCTCTTTCGAAAATAATTTTAATGTGCATAAATTAAAAAAAAAAAATTTTCAGTAACAAGATAATATTCTACAAAAATAACTTTTATTTAAGTAGAAATCACAGTGCCAAATTTTATAAGATTCGGCCCATAATTTATAGTAGCTCCCATATAAATCCACTTTCGGGATTCACCCAAAAGCGCATAAATTCTTAAAAAATTAAAAATTTAATAAAAATTTAATCCCGTAAAGAGAATCAGTACATGATAGAAAGGAAGTGAAAGCGGATTCTATTTTAGCTCATTAAATTCCATTTAGCCTACCTATTTGGTTTAACGAAGAAAAATATAATTTTATTATATTTTTTTGTTTTTTGGTTTACCAGTGTATCTCCCCTTGATGGTAAGTACACATGGCAATTTTCACTTAACTGTTAAACCTACGGTACATACCCAAAAAAATTAATGTTAATCAATACCCGTGGTACCCGGGTACCATAGTGTAATTTTCGTTGATTTTATTAAAAAAATATATATATAACATTATACAAATTATTTATCATATCTATTTATCTGGTCATATATATTAAATCCAATCGGTAAATACATACAGATAAACACGTTTGAGTATTTTAACTTTTAATGAAGCTACATATCGCAGTTTTAGAAAAAATTTTAATAAGCTTTGGCTTTATATGCTGCAGACACAAGCTCTGTTAAAATTAGTTTATAATGGTTACCTATTATAACCAAGTCATCATACAATTTGTCTCCTATAATAAGGTTTTGACGCCCATAATTTTTTTTAATATTGCTTAATTTAGTACATTTAAAACTTTTATGGACATTAGAAACCCTACTAACGTTCGCACGAGAAAAATCGATAGCTCCCATATATGGGCTATTTCCGAAAAACATCATAAAGTGCATAAATTAGTGTAGGCAAACATTACGTTTTGTTTAAACAAGAGATTGTAAAAAATATACATTTTAATTTTAAATTTTCAACAAGACTTGATCTATAATGAAACACAAGTTTCGTATCAATTTTCTGAGAAAATCGGTCAAGATAGACTGTAACGTTCTTACAGTCCTAAAGAGTGTTAACACTGACTTCATCCACTATTAAGCATAGAATGCATATAACATTTTCACCAAAAATAATAACTTTATTTACAACACTGAGGAATGTTGTCACTGTTGTCACAGCATACTATCAAGTTTGGAGCTACAATATGGAAAGTTTACGTTCCTTAGCACGAATATAGGAAATAATGTTTATATCTTGAGCTTTTGCATGATATTTTGGAGTAGAAGTGGTCGACATTACTACATGATATTGAAAAAATTAAATGAATTCAAAAAAATCAAAGTCAATGCGGTGAAGGATGTAAAAACGACTAAAGTGTACGCTATCATTGTCATATTCATAAATAATGACTCAAAAGAGCGATAATTCGAAAAGTTTTAAACTTTTCACATATTAAACTTTATTTCTTTATCTAAAGTTCCTAAATAACCTAGAAATTTCGAAAAAAAAGTTATTTCTGAAACTTGTCCTTCAAATCCTAATGGAGTCATTACCTATAATTTGTTAACTTTGCCTGGCATTAACATGATTATTCCCAAGTTTAAGCAAAAAATTAGTAAAATTTTAACTCTATATGAATGCAAGGATAATAAAAATAAGATTTTCAATAATAAATAGTGAAAAAAGAAGTTAATTCTAGTGCAAAATACAGAAATTATATGGGGGTACCCGGATACCATGGGTATTGACTCTCGTATGTGTCAACTTTAAAGCCGTTTTACATATAGAAAAAGTTAAAAAAAATTTCAGTATATTCAGTTTTTATATTGTATAAATACCTTAATCACAACGATTTGAAGTTTCGTGGCTATATCTTTATTAACAAAAAAATTCGAGCACTTTAAGGTTGAAAATGGTACCCGGGTATGTAGGGTTAATAAAATCAAGATTTGTGCATCAATTTTGATGATACATTGCTTTTGTGTTTTTAACACTGCAATATTTATATTAAAAATAAACATAAAAAAACAGAAACAATTTGCTTTCTCCAGGTATTGGCATGTCTGTCTTTTCTTCTACTACCATGGAGATTCCATCTTGGCTACGACTTTGTGTCTTCTTCCCAATCCAATTCCATTAAGGCTTTGCAATCTCATTTTTCATAGGTTTCTCCCATAATTTAATCTATTTAAGATGACATTCGCCAGAATATTTTTAGCAGTTTCCAAAAGGATGGTTGATGAATACCTGTAAAGACTGTAAGTCATTATTTGAGGTGTTTCAGGACTCGCAGACATATAACAATAGGATAGCATGTTGAAGAAGAATAGGCGAAACTTAGTTTTCGAATGTATTTGTAGGAATTTTCATACCTATTGCAATGATCCAAAACGATCCAGTTGCCAATAAAACATTTCCAAGATATAAAAGATTGGACGTCTTCCAGTTTCACATTACCTCTTCTAAATTTCAGAGAGTTGGCGGGTTTTAGGTGCAATACTTTGGTTTTCTCAATGTTTATACGTAGACCAGCATTCAATGCTATTATTTTAACTTCAAAAAATTTGGCTGCCTTATCGTTAAATGTATGGACTGGATGACATATGTCATCGACATAGCCGAGTTTCTCTTGACGCTCATTTAGTAATTCCACTTAACACTATATAAAAAATTAACGGTGAAAGAACTCAGCTGTCAAACTCCTGTATTAACGTTAAAAGGTTTTCGTCCATGTAATACCTTACAAGTCAGGTCAAGGTATAAGGCAGGGATTATGGTAATCATCTCCTACGGAACCTCTTCACCTTAAAGCGCTTTCCATATAACCTGGTGATAAAGGATATCAAACGCCCTCGAGAAATCTATAAATATACAGTACAGGGAGGATCTAGATTCTACCCACTGCTCTGCTATGATCCGTAGAATTTTTATGTAGTGAGTGAATTAATAGTGGGCTCTGAAAACGCTCTGTTCGTAAAGGAGTTCAGATAACAATGAGAATGATAATCTGGTGTGTAGTAATGTTTTGAACTCATATTTATATCAGTTCTGACCTGATGAGTGATTCATTGACATCACAATCTTGTAGTGGGTTCCGATAAAGACAGCATATATGTGCAAAAGTCAGACCATATTACCAGTAGTGCCATCTGTTAAGTTTTTTAGTGAGTATTCAGTTTTACGCTTGCTTCCAGAGATTTCCTTTGCTGTTCTATACACGCCTCTAGTCCTGAAAAATTAGTATCTTTTTAAATAGTCAATGCTTGGCTTGGAGATAGTCCAGTTTACTATTCTTTGGGAAGCTACTGCTAATTCTTTAAAAGTAAATAGTGTCGTTTACCTTATTTTCTCAACATAATTTCCGTAGCTAAAAATAATCAGAGTAACTATTAAAGCAGAAAAGTCGATTTTAAACCCAAAAGTCGACTATTATTTTAAGTTTCTTACTATAAAGATTTTTTCAAACAAAATTTTAAAATTTCGATTTAAATTTTTAAATATTTTTTTTTTTTTGGGTTTTTATTGTATTGAAAGTTTATTTATTTCTTTTTGTAATTTCAATTCATTGAAAAGTATTTTTAGTTTTGAAAAGTTTTAAGTCGGAATATGTATTTTGACTTATTCTTCTCTTCGTCTCTTCTCTTTCTTTAGACCAGCGTTTATTATTACTATAAAAGCTCGTTGTAAATGATATTAGACATAAAGTATATTACTGAAATCAATATCTGTTTTTGGCCATTTATCATAAAATACCGTGCATTTTTCGATTGCACTTATACCATTTTTTTTTTATCTCAAACTGATAGCCACATTTTCTTTATATAATCCAGGTCCTATTCCAAAGATGCTATTATATTTTCAATCAACTCTTTATATCCCAGTCAAATAATTATATGTGCATACCTATAAAGTAAATTATTTTCTTCAAAAATAGGATTTTCAAATTCAAATCTTTTTTATATTTTTAATGTTTATTAGAGCTTTATAAGTCAAATGAAAAATTTATTTCTTATGTGTATTTTGTGGCAAAATTTAATTGATTTTAAAATTGTTCATAGAAAAAAATTATATGTGCACGACAAGAATTTTATAAAAATCCTTCACTTAAATAAAGTTAATTTTCAATATTCATGAAAGTTGTTAAGGAATTGTGTTAACCTAATATAATGTTACCAGATACATCCTTCGTTATACCGATTAGTCCTTTTTCCTTTACATATATATAGGTCAAAACTGTAGTATACTTGTACAAAATCAATTTGAAACATTTGATATTGTCATATAGCTCTGAATCTAAATATATCTCAGCAGAAAATATTCTTTGGAAATCCTTATGTCGTGAAGGTCTGAGGATCATTACTGGTCGCTGCAGAAATATAATTTTTTGTGACTTAAAAACCGATTTTGAGGCCCGATATAGTAACATTGTCACATTAATTTACTGAAAAATCTAATTTTTGTAGGAAATTCATCAACGAAGCTATTGGATTTTTTGTCCAGTAAATTTATGTTGTGCTGTGAATTAATTTAGCTACGTCCAATAAATATTTTCAACTTCTATCTAGAACTAAAATTGACTTATATTATGTGCGATTCGACACTATGATTACGCTTCAAGCATGTCTTTTGTAGACGTCGAATACCCATGTAATATTTTTGATAAACACTTGGATAATTTAAATATAATATTTTTCATCCTTTATGCACATGAACTCATGGTGTAATTAAAGTTTTTAACTTCATGTCAGTCTGTTGAGTTAAAATTTCAATTTGCACATATAATTATTTTCTATTAAAATTAAGAGACTGATATGTTTATTTTAACGGTACTTTAAATACAATGCCAAGAGGAACCTAAAATTTTGCAAATAGGGACATTAGGTAAGAATAAAAAAAAATTGTAAACCAAAGAAATATATATCACTCTTGGAATATATAAAAACCAGAAAACAAATATTGCACATATAATTATTTGACAGAGGTATTATTATGATTAATATATTATTATTTTTTTTTTTTTATATTCTAACTGTTTTAGAAAAGTTGTATCCCAACAAACCAAAAAACGATACAGTATCATTATTATATGATACAATATCGAAATTATTTTTTCCTTAGAAAAAGACTTCAAACATTTTTAGGAAAATAAAATTAAATTGAAAATATTTTTGTATTTAAAGAATTTATGTTATGCATTATATGGAAATTTAATTTTTACAGCTGAATTTAGTGGAATTACAAAAAATTAACGAGTATAAGGTAAAGATTCCAATATCATTCCGGATTTAAAGGGGGAATTGGCTTCGGATTACAAAAGTTTCGTATTACATGTAAAATGATTTGGAGCTGGATGAACTTTAGTTTATTACGGTTATTTTATTAATTTTTGATAAAATATTTAGAATATTATATATTGATCCAATCTCAACATATATGTATATATATTCTGCAATATATTGCTAAATTATCGCGCTGCTTAATTTTAATGATATCATTACTAATATCGTTATTTTCAAAAATTATGATATCATTTTCGAGTGTACCTTTTAGAAAGCAACCTATATCATTTTAGAATTATAAATGATATCATTCTCTGGCTTCTATATCACCGAAATGATATCGTTATGATATCATTACGATATCATTTGGTTTGTTGGGTATGTTCGACCAATTTCTGTTCATTTTCAGGTTTGTCTGAAAACCGCACAAAAAGGACTTTTATGTGCTACATACCATTTACTTAGTTCAGTATTCTAAAATTCGATAAAGTAATATAATATTCTTCTAACGTAATCCAAAAAATATTTAAAACGATTGTTTAGTTTTGTATAAACTGTACAACGATGCCACTTATATTCCTTATTTTAGAAAAATTTATTTAAGAAAAATTACGCAGGACAACACTAAAAAAGTATCTGGAAAATCATGTTGCAGATATTGTAGGTATAGTCATCCCAATCACCAGGAACATTTCGGTTTTTTTTCGTCACATTTTTAACCCATTGATGACCAAAGAAAATATGGTCTCATTGTGAGGTTTATAAAATTGTCCCAGTAATAGGTAGAGCAGATATGTTAGTCATGTTGTATTGCCAAGACATAGGGCTATAAAAATGTAATACTAGTTAAGTCTCTTACTTATCATACATAGCCCCTAGATGTCTTTAAATTTATAAAAACCAAGAATTTCTCAATTAAATCTCACCAAGCAATGAAAAATGAGGGGTAAGGAGTAGGTGTAAAGGGGAAATTTGTATTTCATATAACAGATAAAAGACCATAGATATCAAAAATGGTAAAATTTTTAAAATCACACTGACCAAAAATGTTTATCAATGAAAAGTATGAAAAAATAATAATCCAAATTTAAATAACAGAGTTAACAAAAAATTATAAGAAAAATATATAGCGAATAATTTGGCCTTATTTTAAATCCTTATACTAAATATAGTGTAGAAAGTTAAATAAATCATTTTCATGACGTCATTATTTTAAAATATATAATGTTTTTATATTAAACTTCATTGAAAAATTTATGGATATTTTTTTCTTTAATTAGTATTAAAGAATGTACTATTTATAAATATTTTCTCATATTAAGAAGCTGTAAAAGTCAGTCACCAAATTAGGTTTTTATATGCGTTATTATAATCTCTCAGTAACAGCATTTTATGCAAAAGCTCCCATTGTTCTTCGCATATTTTTCCCATTTTTTCAATGCTTTTAGCAACTTTAAAGACTTTTAGGTGCTATGGAGGGCATGTTAGAGGCATGACATATTCTACACTTTTGTTTTATTGTTACTTCTCTATAAAATACGGATCCATAATTTACTCTATCTACTACCCAGAAAATTATACAGCCTAAAAATTTCTTAGAGGTACATATTTCATTTGCTCATCAATGAGTTAAAAGTGTGATGTGATGGAAATGTTTCATGTTACTTTTTTCACTACATTTGGTCTTAGAAGTAAGAATTAAACAAAATTATTCAAGATATATTTTTTTTCCTAATTTTTTGTTAGCATTGTTGTTTAAACTTAAATTCTTATTTTTTTCAAACTTTTGGTGTCTACGCATTTTCTGTCAATGCAGTCTTGTATCAGTTATATAAAATACAAATTTCCCCTATACACCCACTCCTTATCCCTCATTTTTCAATGGTTTTATGAGGGTTAATTGAGAAATTCCCGATTTTTACAACTTTAACGATTTCTAGGGGCTATGCGTGAGAAGTTAAATACTTTACTAGTACTACATTTTTGTAGCCCCATGTCTTGCCTATAAAACATGTATGAAAAATTTCCTCTATCTATTACCTGGAAAATTTTATAACCTAAAAACTTCTCAAGGAAACAAATTTTCTTTGGTCCTCAATGGGTTAAAAATGTGAGGTGATGGAAAATTTTCATTTGACTTTCTACACTATATCAAGCCTAAGGAATAATATTATAGACTTATTCAAGATATAAAATTTTTTTGCGATTTTGTTGACCTGTGTTATTAAAGGAAACAGATAACAGAAAAATGTCTAGGTATACTTTTGTATACACACACGCAAGTATATATTATTGTTTGTATGATAACAAAATGTTTGTGTAAGGTGTGTGTGATAAATAGATAAAAGAACTTTGAACTTTCAAACTCAGTATGAGATTGATAATATAAATAGATCTTTTCTACACACAGAGTGTAACGATAATTTATAAATAGAGATGCACTCTGCATGTTTTTCTTCAAGATTATGTTTAGATAATAAGATATTTTGATATTGTTAATTTATGTTAAGATTTGTAAAAAATAAAGTTAGTTCCTTATAAGACTGCATAAGATCAAGTCTTTTATTTATCATATGCTTCGTCTGCTCCGTCTGTCCGCTTAACAACGATTCTGATATATTATATCTGAATCGATAGATGAATCTTATGCATATTTTCTCTCTTTTAGTCTACGAGATATTGGGCTTCAAAAATTATTTTTCAATGTAAATTTGTCTTCTCTTCAAGTATATATATGGAAGTATTCATAATATGAAAATTCATTATAGACTTAGTTTAATTTGAATCCTACTCTTATTATTCCTTTGCTTCGTTGTGCTTACTTTCCTTTTTAGATATCCTTTATTCCTTATTTATTTCCTTATCTTCCTTAACAACCATTTTATTTTTTTTTTTTTTTTTCTTAAGAATTCAAAAAGATGAAAATGAAACCGATATAGAGTTATCCAAAGACAAAAGTTAATAACATTATTAACATAGCAGTTAAAAGACGGTTTACCGACACTTAAGAATGAACGAAAACAAATACTCAGCCAATAGTGTTTTCTAAATCTCCTCCTTTTAAAAATGTTAGAAACTATAGATAAAACTACATACCAGAAAAAAATATATAAAGTGCTTTTTTTACATTTTTAGAAAATAATAACAATTACTTCAAAAAGGTGCACATAAATACATTTTAGCAAAAAAAAAAAAAAAATGGTTCATAATTCTAATAAAACTAACATTTCAATATTTTAAAAGTATTTTTCAAATTTTTTAATCTTTTGCAGCACTAAGTACTTTTTTCCAATGACCACATTATGTTAGAATCATGACTATTTTATTTCTTATTTTGCTGAGGTATTAGTAATATTTGATTAGTTCATAGTTTTACTATTCACTGTTTCAGCGAGTATGTAACATATAAATATTTCAACCATTATGTACACACATCGATGATGATGACAATGATGATGTTGATGAAGTTGATGAAAGTATTTTTCTCTTCATATTTTTATTTTATTTTATATTATTTTTTTTTTTACATATAAAATATGTATGTATATTGTTAAACATTTTAAGTTGAGTTATTGAAAGTCTGTTAAGAAACCTTTTTATCATAACAATAGCGTGTCATAAAAGGAAGAACTTCAAGTATATTAGACATGTCAATGTATAAAAGAAAACAGAGAGAGAGAGAGAGAAAAAAAAATAACACAAAAATTGCCATGATAAAAAGTCTGAATTGTTAACATTTTTTCTATTGTCCTGCGAGATAGAGTACCCTACATAGCATAAAAGTTTTAATGGTCATAAATAAGCTGTCACAATCAATACAAAAATAAATTTACATATGAATAAAGACATTTTATTTCGCAATTAAAGTTGTTAAAGAAGTTTTGAAGTCGAAATAAGAAAATAATAAATTTTAAGTGAAAATCTTACAACATGATTTAATAAACCTTGTCAACATTTGTTGCAAAGTGTTTCATTTCAATTTCTAAACTATAGAGTGTTAGTTAGAGATGCCTTTTTCATGTTATAAAGTTGTTGTATTAGCGGTGTAAAAAGTTTCTATTGTGGTTGCATGTTTGTTGCATATTAAATGTAAAATTGCCAAAGGGACATTTAACTCATCCTCAGTAATCTCTACAACGACATGCATCATAATGGAGTTGAGTGAAGAAAAAAAAATAAAGCAAACTGCCACTGAAAAATTAGTTTGCATTGTATACCACGTTCAAATTTGGCTATGAATAGAAAAACTTTTTCAAATATGATTTAAAATGTTCACAAAAATTATTTAAAGTATGAAATTTCACAATTTACATATTTTTTGAGATTGTAAAATAAGCCTAAAAGTGAATCAGTAATAGGGAAAAACTTAAATTTAATATAAAAAAATAGGGAGGATCTTAAACTTCCATTTTGCAAGATTAAAATGCATATCTTTTATATAGTTGTTTTTGTTTTATTTATATCCTTCATTGATAGTATAGCTGTTCCAAAAAATGTTTAATTATAATATAACCTGATAATTAATGATAATTAACCCGTTAAGATAAATTAATAAAATTTGATATGGTGCCTATTTTAGTAATTGTGATCATAAAATCGAAAAATTTGTGTGCCTTGCTGTTTTAGTTTCCGAGATATCGGGTGTTGCGAAAACGCATCAATAGAAAAATAAGGCGTATGTTGTTGCGCTCATATAAGAAACAGACATTTTAACAAATTGTATGGAAAAATTAGTTTTATTTGTCATTTAAAATTAGTATTTTGATTTGTATTTAAATATAATAGTCAGGAATGCACTTTTAGTCCTTTATAGAGGTTGCCTTATCTGATGTCAAGTTTCTCTTTATAATTCTCTTTCGATTTCAAACAGGCTCATGACCTATTTCTTTTCAGTTATAATCTATCTATTTACAGACGAATTGATAACATTATTTTATAATGGCTAGTACCTCGTTTTACTTTAATTATTATTGGCTGAGCGAGATGAATTTTCATCCCGAATATTGTGAAATCGTAAATTCTGGATAAGTACCAAATACATTGGCACATAGTCTGATGCTTTCCAACTGGACCACGATATCAAAATTTTAACATTGCCCTGACAAAGAAAAAAATTAGTTTGCCCTCATTAATTGCTTGAATATCCCTCGAGATGCTCTTATGCTGCCACTTTAAATGTCTCATTTTTTCTATAATATGTTGCAAAATTTTAGTACTTTTTAAAACTTAATATCCACTTAACGTCACGTAATAGAAGGTCTAAAATGAACTGTCATTTTGAGAAGATAAGTAGCACAGCCTTTTATAGAAAAAATTCTCTGGAAAAATTATGAAATTGTACCTACTCACATTAGTTCTTCAAATATTTTAAATAAAAAAAACTAACAGTAGTGTACGAGTATAATAATAAAAATTGGAAATTTTATGTTTTTCTTTAGTAATTTTATGACCTTTAAAGAAATTTTTTTAAGACATTAGGAAAAATTTTGCAATAAATAACATAATTTTATTGGATTTTGGTGATCATATTCAATATGTTTTTATAGCTTCACAAAATACACTTCATATACAGGTATCGTCGATCCTTTGCAAATTTTTCTTACATTTGTTCTCAATGATCGCAAAAAAAGCACTTGTAATTTGATGACAATTGCTTATTTTTTACTGCAAATGTCATAAAAAATCTAGAACAAAATTATTTTATAAGGCTACAGTAAAAAAAATCTATTTCACATGTAGCCTTAATTCAAAAAATTTAAATTAATATATTGTATAATTTTATTTTTATATTTATATTTAATTTTTGCTTATATTAACTCAATATCATATACTTTAATCATTTAATATAAAATAAAATAGAAACAAGAAATACAGAACACGCCTATTATTATAATACATTTTTAATGTATAGTTTCATTGGGACAAAATATGAATTCATTGAAACCAATGTACTGTTCACTGAAATTATTTATTTTATTTAATGAATGATTCAATGTAAGAATAAATTTAATCAATGAACTTGTACATTGAATTATAATATTAATGTATGACAATTCATTGTTTCAATGAACCTGTACATAGGGCCAAAATTAGAGTACAAATTCATTGTAACAATGAACTTTTTAATTGTATTTATGTACCTTTTTGGTTCAGTGAAGGCGGCACCCATGTTCATCTAACGTATGTTATGTTTTATAGTCTTCAACGCTAACCACTCAGCCACTGATTGTTATTGCGAGCGAGTTGCTAATTGCGCACTTAACAAGCATATTATAAACTGACTCTTAACTATTATATATCGGGTGTGTTTGTGTCAACTGGTTATCAAATGGAACTTTGGTGACAAGTTGTATGTCAATTGGTACTCAACTGGTACAGGGGCACCGGTACATTATTGCAATTACCACAAATTTCCCGCAGGTAATCTAATATAGTTGCAAATACACGCAAATGGCATGTATTCCGCTGTAAATTTTTACAGGTATGTCATGTAAAAATACAGCTATTATGCTCTTATCTAGTTTGTATCATTTTGTTGAGACGTTAACAATACAGTTTTTTAAACTTAAAATATAAAGAGTTTCGTACCAAAAAACAAAAAAAATAAAAACTTTTTCAGAAAATTGCTGCAAAGTGAAGCTACTTTTCGCAATTTGTTTATAGAATTGAAAAGTGGCGACATTCATGTGGATTTATTAGCGTATCGATCAGACAAAATAGTTTTAAAACTAAGAATTGCTCCTTTTTTCGATTAAGACTCATTAAAAACGTAAGAAGTGATTGGATAATTATTAGCAATATATCAAACAACAATATTCAAATATTTTGTATCACTTAGAGTCAGAAAAATATAAGGAAACTGAATGCCAGGTAAGCGGAAGGCAAAAGATGTCGAAAATGCAAATGCTGCTTCAACGCCACAAAACCAAAGAGTAACAAGAGACGAAACTAATTGTCAAAAACCTAAGTCGGTTGTCAAAAACCAAACTCATGCAACAACAAAATACATGTAATCAAATACATTTTATCGTTGCCAAAAGAAAATAAGAACACATTTTTGTTTACAAAACGACAATTTTGTTTAAATGTCAATCGAGAATTTCGTCTCTATATGCTACTCTATGCACAAAACGAAGTTATTTTTGTAAAGAATAATTACAGGTAAAACAAATAGATTCATTGCTATAATCCAAATCGTAAAATATCATATGTGAAGCCCCTTAACTAGGTAAATCCACATTATTATGATTTGTTAAGACGACAAAGAGAGATCTGTACCATATAGCTACTATGTCGTACCTTTAGAATATGCTTTCCAGAATACGCTTCACTTCAGAAGAAACTAATTTATGAAATGATTAATTTCTTAAATTGCCAGAACAATGAGAAAAAGTCGTAGCATTCGATGAATAATACATTAAATATAGAAAAATTAATTAATACACCCAATATTATTTTATATTCTGAAAGTAAATGTCAACTTTAATTACATTAACATTCCTTTTGCTTCAAATTCATATGTTTATATGAACTCTATAGAAACAAAATAATTTTCTAAAAATAACATGAACCTTATCACCTTATACTTAACCTTTGCTCATTTATAATTTTTATTTCAACTCGCTACTTGTCAGTACAATCAATTGTAAATGTTTCAAATATCAAAAAAAAAAAAAAAAATTATTCCCAGTTACATGCAAAAACAAACACTACTTATTATTTCTTTCAATGAAAGCTTTTTTGTCTCAAGTACCCGCCCCTGAGTGCGTATGAGTAACATGTTTAATTAATATTAATACGAAAATTTTTCTCTATATTTGTCATAAACAAAATTTTCTTTTTATAACTTTTCGCTGAAAAAACTCTTACGTCTATTCGCATATTTTTTTATGGAAAATATAAAAAATACTGTGAGCGTCAAAAAAAAGTAAACAGCTCATTCCCTTTTAAACGAAGCCTTGTGAGAAGTAGATAAATAATGATATAAAAAAAAGTGATATGCCAAAATTCTTTGGTAATTAGGTAGGAATTGAACTCATAAAAACGATTTGCGAAAATAAATCTGAATAACGATAAAATTGAATTTTTAAGAAAATATACCAATTTTTACGCGTCAAAAAAAAAAAGTAAACAGTTAGACCTTTCTTTTATAAAAATGTCAGTAAATTGTAAAAGTGGGAGAAGAGCTTACACTTTTTTTAGTTTAAGTTTCAGGGAAGGACCAAATTATAATTTTAAGGGCCGTTATTATAACCTACCTATAAGGTATCAGATAGTTAAAGGTAAGATAAACTAAAGTGAACGATAAACTGAGCTTTATCTACTTTTGGTTATTACAACTTGGTTTTAAGGTAAATTTTATAATTTTGATAATACGGCAATATCAAAGCAAAAACCGATTACTTTTAGCCACTTAACGTAGTGGCAACATGTACTATTTGAACTAACGGAAATATAAACAAATAAAAAACAAAGAAATTTTTAAAATAAATGAGTTTAAGCTAACTAAAAGACAACGCCAGAGCAAATATAAATATAGACAGACAAATTACTAAAAACTACAGCGGAATAAATATAATTTTATTTATTTCTTTTATAAAGCAGAAAATATGGCAGCTCTGAATACATAAACAGTGTGATAAAAGTTAATGGTCAGATGATTTTACCTTTAGCTTATTGGTCACTTTTGGCTTAACTTATACTTATAACAACCAAAAACAATTAAAGTGAACGATAACATCCTAACTTTAGTTATTGGAAAGTTATAATAACGGGCCTAAATGTGTTTCTTGCTTTAAAATGAGGTAAAGAGTGATTTTTATATTAATTCAAACTCGAAAATAATATCAGATTTATATGAAAAAGGAATTTTTCAAGGAATTATTGGGGAATAATATAAAAATATACCAAACATCATACTGCAGTTAATTTCCCTCGGGCAAAAGATGGTCAAATCATTTACAGACAGAAAAAAGCTATAGTTTGCGAAATCAAAGAAAGCCTTTCTTTTAATACCTTAAAAAAGCTAAAAAAGTAAAGTTAATTTCCTCTTATTATTTTAGGGCTAGTACCATTTTAGGAACACTACACAAAAAAGGCTTCCATAGAAGAACACCACGTAAGAATACTACATATCGTAAGCCAACCAAACCAAATGTTTGAATCTCGCCCAAAAGTATAAAAATTAGTGTTAAACCTCCAGGAAAAATCCAGGAAACCGTTTTACTCAATGACGAAAGTAAATTTAAATATTTGGCGCCAAAAAAACACGAAAAATATTGCAAAGATGGAATGAAGGTATTAATGTCACATAAGGACTGAGATCGAAAAAATCTTAACACACATTTTGCCTCATAACTTTATTCGGAATCAATATTCAAAATTTTTTTTGATCTAATTATCATAGAAAAATACTTCAGTTATTATTTTTAATAAAAACCATGTTAATTTGTCCTTATTTTCATCAAAATAAGTGACGAAAAAGATTTACGTCCTACAAGTTATTAAAAAATTTCAAAAAATACAAATAGGTCTTACAAATAATTGGCCACAGAATTAAATGTCATCCGTCAAACCATTTCTAATGTTATTAAACAGTATCAGGAGAATTAGACTATTGATGTGAAACCTAGTTCGGTAAGAAAAAAGGACCACATGATATTGGGAAGGCCAGAAAATTGAAGGCATATTGAAAGGAAGTTTTCTCAGAGCTTCGACTATTTGGTGCGAAAATTTAAAGCTAATGGGAAAGTTGATAATATATAAAGTTCAAAAAATTCCAAACTTGAATTCTGCAAAAAAAAAATACAAGCGAAAAATAGGACTCGGAATTTAAAACCAAATTTCATACAAAAATAATCAAGCTGTATAATTGACGAAGAAACGTAGGTGCTGGCAGAATCTTCACAGCTTGTGTCTCAAAAATTTTTATTGCTAATGCCCGAAGCAATGTTGTTGTAAGTTTAAGACCCAAAAGCAGCAAAAATTTCTTACAAAATTCATGGTATGACAAGCTTTTTGCAGTTGCGGCAAAACAGGAAAGTCATTTGATACATTCGTATCTGTAAATACCAAAATATGCATAAAGGAATATTTGCAAAAAAGACTTCTTCTTTTCTTAAGAAAGCACAACATGTCCATATATTTTTGGACCCATTTGGTATCATGTCACTATGGTAAGAAAGCTCTGGAGTGGTACCAAATCAATAACATAGTTTTAGTACCAAGAGAGGTCAATTTTCAAAATTGTCCATAGCTTAGATCAGTGGAGAGATGTTGAGCTCTTGTGAAAAGTAAATTCAAGAGCACAAAAAACGTGTCCCAAAATACTGAAGATTTTAACAGAAGATGTGCACACTGTTCCAAAAAAGTGACTGAAGCAACTATCAAATCTCCAAAGAAAGGGTTTTAAAAAATGGTCCACAATTTTATAATTAGTGGTTAGAACCATAAAAGTTATATATTTCTGTGATCTGTGCTAAATTATCAAAGCATTAAAAAAATAATGAAATCTCTAAAATCAACCGTTTTCAAGTTATTGAATATTATGTATGTTAAGAATTTTTCGATCTCACTCATTAAGTGGTTACGATAGTTGAACATAATCGAGACTCGGTAATGGTCTGGGGAAGTCTAGAGGCTTCAGGAGTCAGTAATTTCATATTTGTAGAATCGACAATCCAAATCCAAAATTGTGAGGGAATGGTTGCTTTATCGTACTCCCAAACCTATTTGTAATGCTCTGAAATCCCCAGACTTTAATCCAATCGGGCATCTGTTGGAACATATTGGCAAAAACTTACAAAAAAATAACATTATTTGCAGTGATCATCTCTAGCTGGCATTACAGAAAGAGTAACCCAAAATATCACCAAATATTGCCAAAAAACTTGTCGACTCATTGCCCAGGATATTAAAGGATACAATAAAGCCAAATGGAAAAAACACAAAGTATTAAATACATTTTTTTTTTTTTTTTTTGCATTTAATTATAAAACTGTTTGACGCGTAAAAAAAGATATTGATTCACAAAAAGTGCATTATTTTTTAATGTGCGGCTGTTTTATAATTTTTTTCTTATGAAATCCATATTTAGTTAGTTACCAAACAAATATGCATTAATCTTTTCTATATAGTATTTTTAATCTAAATATTAAATAACTTTATTTTTAAGAATACTTGCTGTTTACTTTTTTTTGACGCTCACAGTATATTTTAAAAAAATAAGAAAATGAGAAAAAAAATTAAAATTTTACATTTACGTACTAAACACTTTTACATGTTGATGTATTACATGACACAATCAATGTTAATGATGACGAAGTTGACATGTTTTGTAAAGTCCTTTTGCAAAGCCACGATGAGGTTGAGGCAACAACTTAGCAGAAGTAAAATTATATGGTGGCTTTTCTTGTGGAGCAACAAGAGTTAAAAGTTCTTAAAATAAGGGCAGGCTGAAAAGTAAATTAGACAATTTTTAAATTTACTTTACCAAAGAATGAAATTGATATAGAATTTTTAAAATTTTAAGATAAAGAATAAATATTAAAAAATCAATTGTCTTATTAAAAAACACTAGTTTCAAAACGCCTTCTAATTCTATACTCATATTAAACTGACTGTAACTCCATTTGCATTAAAATCGCAAATGAAAAAAAGGACTAACAGCAACAACCATATTAAATAAAGTACAAAAGTAAAATTCACATTCACAACAAGAAATAAATGACGACAGCAACATCTACAACAAACAGCCAACAACATTGGATGACATGAAGTATGGCAACAATTTCCGCAGCCACTTAAAATGCACTTAAGTTTTTGAAATGTTTCTTTACTACTTTTACCAACATTCATCCAACAACTCCCAACATCATGCCTAACACCAATATAAATTTTTACGTTTAAATTTAAAATAACAAAAACAAAATCATATACTAAAACAAATACATACATGTACGCACATAAATTTACTATCTCCCCAGTTAAAGTAATAACAACTACAGTAACAACATTTTTATATTAAATTGCTCTTCGGGTGTTTTATAATATTTACCACTAGTAATGTTGATTTTTAACACACTCTTTCTCTTTTCTGGTTTTCTTCACATTACCAGGATATTTTCCTATAAAATATAAAACCAACAAAAAAGAAAAAAAACAACAGTTACTACTATAAACAAACACCAACAACAGCACAGTAACATGCCAACATTGACTTCCTAGTGTGTGTAAAGTTTTTTATGTTAAGAAGAATATTTTCTTCACTGTTACTTTTACACTTATTCTTGTTCACTTGTTTGTATGTATTTGTTGTTGTTTTATTTTGCTTATTTTTTAATTTATATTTTATGGTCATTAACTGTCTAAAGTTTTTGTTGCTGTGTATTTTTGTAACGTAAAGAAATGTACAAATAAGTGTTAAATAAACAAAAAACGTAAAGATATAAATGAGTTTTAATATTTGTATGATAGACGAAAACGGAAAAATTATAGCCAATATCTACTATATGAAATGCATTGGTTGAAAAATGTTTACTGCACAGTGTTTCAAGTGGTATGAATGTTTGCTAAAGATAATCTTAGTTTAGAGATATACTTAATTGAGTTTTAAAGAAATAAAATATGATTCTTTTTACAGTTTAAAATTAAAAAAAAAATAAAAATAAAAATAATAATAACGAGAGAAGAAGATAAAGTCGGTCAAGCCCGACTATATGATACCCTACACCATTTCGATCCACATAATTTTGTTTTTACTTATATACAACTTACTTGTGTTAAATATTAGCATAATACTAACATTCGTATGGGATTATGCACGTTAGTGATTTTCAGGAGAGGAGTTTATGGACCGATCTTCATCAAATTCGGCAGACTTATATATACTTATATAAAACTTATTGGTGCTAAATTTCATTAAAATATTCCTATTTTTAAGGCACCTATTAGTATTAAAACTCTATTCCGGGAGGACATTTGTATGGGGGCTAGGTGAAATAATGAGCCGAATTCAATAGGCTTCGTCCTTGTGTTGAAAAAAGCATATGTACCAAATTTCATCAAATTATCTTCAAAATTGCGACCTGTACTTTGCCCACAAGCTTTACATGGACAGCCAGCCAGCCGACCAGACGGACGGACGGACATTGTTAAATCGACTCAGAAAATGATTCTACGTCGAACGGTATACTTTAAGGTGGGGGTTCGAAGATTTTTTCTCTGCGTTACAACTTCTGCACAAACACATAATAACCCAACCACCTATGGTGGTGTAGGGTATAAAAATGGCGTATACTTAATATGATAATATTAATATTAATCATACACGTTAACCTTTATGTTTACAACCAAAAATTTATACGTATCCTTACAACCAACATACCTAGGTATGTCATACATTTTGTATGCAATATTTGACAAATTAATTTTTTCAAGTGTTTTTACGATAGAAAGAAAAACACATGGTATTTGATAATAATAATTTCTTGTAAGGAATTATAGAATTTAAAATTTTTATTATCATTTGCTAAAAATATAACCATTTTTACCTAATATTGACTGATGAAGCTAAAAATATAAGGGTTTTTTAAGAACATTTAAATTTTTTCCACTTAAATAAAATCAGGCTTTCCCATCATTCGGTTTTATTTTTTCCAAATTTCAATTTGCGTTTCCCATTCATTTATTGAAATGAATGGGAAACGCAAAATTTTACTCATGGAAACTATTCCTATATGATTTGTTTACACTTTTTTAAGTGATTTTTTATGACAGAATTTTGATGTTTTTAAATTTTTATGATTATTTCCTAATTATTATACAACCGTTTTTACCTATTTTTGACTGAGTGTTACTAAAAATACAAAAAGAAAGATCTAAAAGGTTTTATAGTACCCTTGCATTTTTTTTTTCCTATTCAAGAATAATCCGGTTATCCCTCAATTCGAAAGTATAATGGTTTCATTTGTTCCATGTGCATTTAGAAATCTTTGCAATTCATTTATTGCTCTTTGCTAAGTACCTGAAGAATTCACTCATTCAAATTATTTTTTTATGAAATTTATTGAGATTTTTACATTTTTATGATAATTTGCTAATTATTATATAACCGTTTTCACCTAATCGATAATAAAATGCAAGCACAAGACTAAAAAGGGTTTTTGTAAACTAATTTTAAGTTTTAAGTTTTTCCAATTCAAATAAAATGGTACTTTTGAGATGCACCTGTTGTTGGTTTTCCTATCATTTGAAGCTAAAGCAATGTTGAAGACAAAGAAGAGTACATAAGTCGAATGCTGGAGAAAAATAGAAATACAGAAAGTGAAGATGAGCAGGAACATTTATCAATAGATGAAGATGCTGAAGATTGCGTGAGAAATATAGATGATTCAGATGCAAAGGAAATACAGTAACCAGAATATGATCCTACATATGACACTGATTCGGATGAAGAAATGGATGCAGATGCACTTGAAGCCTCAATGAACACATATATTGGAAGAGATGTCATTTTCTGGAGAACGAAAACGTATGTGATAATTTCTTCACGAGATAAAATTTGGCCTCTAATTTGATGCTGGACAACAATTTGTCAATTTTGGGAACCGTCAATAAAAGGAGAACATTCGAATGTGGCTACTTTTGCAACAAATATTATATACATAGTTGAACAATCCACAATTAAAAACTTCAACAAATCGTAGAAGGTAATTCCTGCTGCAGCTGAGCGAATAACTAACTATAGAGGAAATTTAAAAAAATATATACAAATTATGCTACATTTTTGCTCTAAAAGTGGAATCGAAAGCATATTGGAAGGCCCAGTAAGATTAATAGATAAATATTTTTTTATCCGAAGCCAAGAAGTTCGAGACATTAGCGGAAGAATGAAGCATAAAGTGAATTGTTTTATGTATTCTAGAAGAAGACCAAAGCGAAATGCATGTAGGAAATGCCATAAACCAGTATGTGCTGAATATTCAGCAGATATTACAGAATGTAAGGACTGCGCAGCCTAAAATAATTTTTTTTTTTTTTTTTTTTTTCAATTTATTATAAGCTAATATATCTATTATTTATAAAAAATTAAACATAATAAATATTTTACTTGTATTCGATTAAATATTTCTATAAATTGCTCTGTACATACCTGGGTATGCTGGTTGTAAACGTAAGGGGTATCGTCACTAAAACGGTTATAACTTTGGCTATAAAAACTTTTTTTAACTTTTTTCTTCAGAATATCATAGCTAACAATATTGTTGATAAACACCTCAATTTAATATGACAACCAGAACTCCAATTATGCTAATTTAAAAATGAAAAACATACTTTCTTACCGTAGTTGCATGATGCAAAATCGGGCCAGAAATATTTGGACATATTGTGCTTTCTTATGAAAGGAAGAAGCCTTTATTGCAAAAATTGTTTATGTATATTTTGGTATTTATAGACTTGCTTAATATATAATCAAAAAATAATTTGTCCTATTAAAGAGAAATGGAGAGTGAAATAATAGTATGTACATTTGAATATAACCAGCAGCATCCTGTTATATTACTGGCCCAAAGAATTCTCACATACCAAATATCAATAAGTTACCATTAAATATCGACCTACAGATGATCCAAAATTTTGGTTAATAATAGGCGGACAGCTGGACGGACAGTTGTTTAGTCTATAAAAAATTACTAATTCAAAAAGTATTACTTTAATTAGTTACATAGTAAAGAGAGAACTGAAAAAGTCATAACTTTAGCATTTTGTTATCAATGGAAGGATGTACTTAGTGCTGAAAAATAAATGCACAAGTTATTTTTTTTTTTTTTTTTTTTTTTTAACCCATGTTTATCATTGGTAGAATATTATTTTTTGTGATTCCTATTCATTGCTTTTGAAGTTCTTCTCTTAAAATTATGGTTATTAAATTTTTTTAATAAAAATACAAATATCTGTATAAAAAAATAATTAAAAATATCCAGCAATTTGATAAATAAAGATACATTTATTTTAACTTTTTTGAAAGTAATTTTTATTAACTTCCAAAAAGTGCAAAACACTCATTTAGTTCTGTTTTTAACATGGTAGAAATTTACTTTTTTGGAAGTACCTGTTCGTTTTTTTTTTTTTTTTTTTTTTTTGCTGAGATAGATATGAACAAGAGTTTTAATAAATTCATTGTGAAAAAATATTATTGGTTTTTAATACCTCGTAGGGACCATGCTCCAGACTGCTGCACTATGGTTTCGCGGACCACTTTTCTTGGCCAAAACTAATTTTGGTAACATTTTCTATTTGTGTTTTAATTATCGTAGTTTTGTAGCAAACACTTCAAAACGCCAAAAAATTAAGTCTTTTCCTACTTTTACTATTTTGTCTTCATAATACAACAGGTCAAAGTTCAGTTTCTTAAGCAGATTTAAAACATGTATAAAAAAGGTGCCTTTTTTCAACGGTTTTCATTAATTTATAATTATTGAGTACAACAATTTTTTAAATAAGTTTAATACAGAAAATATTTCTTAGTATAAGTACTTTTATAATTGAATACGAAATCAGTAAGAACTTGTTGGCGTCTTAGAAAAATACAGTTAGTTTTACAAAACCAAAAATTAAATTTTGAAGTTTTTGGTGAAAATTGGTAAAGAAAAACTGAACGAAAATAAATAAACATATATCTGGGCTATATTATCCATATTGTCTCGTTCTGCGATTTTCGAGAAAATCCATCTTTCCGTATAAATTAGCATTGGAAATTCTTATTATTTACAAAGGTCTAACCAATGAACAAAAATGCAAGGATATAAAATAAAATAGCAGATATTGCTAAAATATAGATGTGTATCAAAATAAATAATGCTAAAGCAAAATTCACGCCTTTAGGTTGAGTTATAAGTGAAATATTTGTAAACTTCCTTTGGAATGACTGTACTTCTGACGCATAAAAAGTGTAAAAATTGAATTTAATTTTTGAAATACAAAATAAATACATTAAATTGTTTTGATTTTCATCTAAATCATATTTCAAATATGATAATTTGTTTTTTTTTTCGTTTTGGTAGTTTTGGCCAAAAAAAGTGGTCATTGAAATCATAGTGTGCTGGTAGGCCAGAGCCAACTAATATTTCAGGAAGATCGCAATTAACTACGAGGTATACAATAAGTGTAAATTTTTCACTGTACATATGTACTGTACATAGATTCTAATTTCTGATCTGCATTATTAAAATAATTTTTATTTATTTTACGTAAAACTTATTCAATAATAATATTATTACTTGTTTGGTTTTATTAATTTCAGTAGGACTTTAGAAAGAAGGTGCTTTAAATAGAATTCCTCTGGTATAGAACATTTGCCAAATTTGTATTTCCTATCTGACTTAAAGATTTATATATGTGTATTCATAATGTCTCCAATAAGGCCTAATAGGCTTGCATATACTACACAGAGAAAACAGATTCATTGTGGCAACCGAATTTTTAGCCAAACGAATTTGATCGGTTCCACGTACTATCTACAAATTCGATTGCACAGATCGAATAATTCGTTTATTACCAATAAATAATATGGTAGAGACCATCGAATTTCAATTGGAAAAAGTGAAATTATCAGTGCTAGCAACTGAAATATACAATATAAAATTCGGTTCCCCTAACCAATTTATTCCATTGAAAGAATGCGACAGCTTATTTTTGTTTTTTATACATACATGTGTATATATGTATATATATTTTTTTTAATTTTTAAAACATAAATATATATATATATATCTACAACATTTAAAATTCATATACAATTTATTAAATTCTTAAACATCTTCTGGCTGAAAGTTTATATATATTTCCTTCTATCCTATAAGGAAAGTTTACACGTATAAAATGTGTTTTCTTCTAAAATTTGATCCCATATTGATACATTAATGGTAGTATTTGTAGTGTGAATTCTAGCTAATGCTTTTCCAAACTTGCAGAAACATTAGTATTACTATTAGTATTGCTATTTATAAACTTTAAAATTTTGGTTTTTGATTTTAGATGACTTCTTGTTAAATTTTGTCACACTTCCATAATTAATGTTGAAACTCTTCAGTTTCTATTTGTTGTATATCCATTTATACTTGCATGTTTCCTTTGAGAAATAGATAGAAAATATTAAAAATTTTATAAAATTTGTAAATTATTCCAAAAATATACTTACAGCTTCCACGTATTTTTATATTTCATATACATCTGAAAGATTTAAGAAAAATAGTGGACAGTTAATTAGGATAGTTTTCGAAAACGATAGTCCGTTAGCAAACACATCTGTAAACAATAAATGCGTTGGAAGAATTCGTATTCATTCATTTATTATTCTTTATATGGAAATCACGTAATCTGATGACGAAAATTGCATCTAACTTGGCAAGAAAATATTTGTATTGCAAACTAGTAAAAAAGGAATCACCAAACATCAACTGAATGTGCTAGGATAATGCAAATATAATGGTCATAATTGATCCTTATTTTTCTTAATAATATACTCACCAAGTATAAGAATTTGCTTTTATTTTAATATTTTATGATTTGTTATTCTATTTTTGTTTTCTTTACTTTTTGTAGTTTTGAAAATTGTCAAAAAATAAATAAATTTTTAATTTTTGAAAATTTTTATTTAGTTATTACAATAGAATAATATTGATTGCAGTAACTGAAATTACAATCAATATTTTAATTTTCATAATATAACTAATTTATTGATTGGAAATACTAATATTAAGTGGCAATATATGAAATCAATTCGGTTTTTTCAGCCGAATTTGAAAAATTTATTTTAACCAATCGCAATTAGTTGTAATAACTAACTTTAAAATTGTGATTACTAATATTACCATATAATTACATTTTTATGATCAATAATGCAGACAATCCGATGTCCTCATTAATTAGTAATTATTATTATAATATTTTGTTATATTTGATCAAATATTAATATTAGCAACCATTTTCCAACAAATCTATTTTCTGTGTGTACTATTACCTCTGATATTTTTAAATGTTTTTGATTTAGTTAAAGAACAAAATGATTAAACTCCATATTCATTGAGAAAATTTTCTATGGAGATCATTATATTTCCCCGCAAAAATTGGCCTTTTTTATTAAAATCTAAAATCTAATTTTATTACAAAAAAGTTTATAATCTATAATTACTTATAGTTTTTATCAACTAACTATTTTTTTGGAAATATCAAATTTCATGTTGCTAAAGCAAAACTCTAAAATTTCATTTTATTAGGAAACTAGAGGCGCTATGGTTAATAACGAAAATCGTTGATCATTTACACTTCTCAATACAATTTGATTTTTTATCCTATTTTTTAATCTTATTTCATAAGGAAATAGAGGTAATATGAAAATCTAAACAAAAATTTTTAGAGGAAAACTAGAACAGCTATAGCAAAAGCATAAAAATCTGTGATCACTCTTTTAATTAAAAACTGAAACCTCATTTTTAAAGCAAACTAGATAGGTTAGAAAAAAAATCTTTGATCATTAACGTATGTATAATCCTTATCAGTAATCGATTTTTTATACGAAAATATAAAATCTTTTTTTAAGTAAAGTAGATGAGCTATAGGAAAAAAGACGGAAATATGTGATAATGGATATAGTCGGTCTAGCGCGAACATATGATACCATACACCGAAATTCGAGGGGGGTTTTTTATGGGTCCAGTGCCCAAAAGAGGACCGATAGTTGTATTAAGTGCAATGTAAAATATATTTCTATAAAAGATACGAATATATTATATTAACACTAACAAATATATTGGATTTACTTACTTTACAATGATTCCTGGTAGTGAATCTTGTATGGGAGATATGATTAATTTTAAACCAATCCTCATAAAATTATGCATCATAGTTTCAATTTATATATAACTTAGTTATTTCAAACATTAACTTAATGGTAATATTACAAGGAGACTTGTGTGCATTAAAATCTTTTTCTTATGATAGATTTATATATGAGCTATGATCAGTTATGAACTGATTATCAAGAAATTTGCCACAAAGGTTAACATTTACATAAAACTTATTTTTGCTGAATTTCATTAAACATAATTATATTTAAAACAATTATAATCATTAAACCCCTACTCCGGAAACTCCGGACCTCTACTTTGTAAAAGTTTACATTGACAGACAGGCAGCCAGCTGTCCAGCCAGATGGAAGGACATTGCTAAATCATTACAGAAAGTGATTCTGATTCGAACGGTATACTTTAAAATGGGACCAAAAAGTTTCACTCTGCTTTCCAAACTTTAGCACAAACACATATTATCCCAACTAATTATGGTGGTAAAGAGTATAATAAACATATTTCTGGAAAAAAATATCTATTTTGAAATTTAAGTTCAAATTATTTCATCAAATATTCTAATAGCAATAGCCACGGTATATAAGCAAATTATTTTTTAAATTAGAAGTAAACATTTGCAGCTACTTTAACCAAATGCAGTGAATTTTTTTCTCATATTCATGATAATTTCTCCGACATTACTGGCTATAAAAGTAACATTACATGGTGGTTAGCCAAACACTATAACACAGACTTGTCATAACCGGGGAATATTAAAAAGAAGGAAGAGGAATGAAAAAGTCAATATATAAATGAGAACAATAAAAGGGAAAAGCAAACATAAGGGTTATAAAATCAAGGAAAGGAAGATACTCATATAGAAATATATGATGGCCTTTTATACTGATAAAATTTAAATATGTAGTTTCAAAAAGGGTATTACAAAATATGCAAGCATAAAACAGAATAGAGTTAAAAAACAAAATATCCTTAAATAAAATGAAACAACTTTAAAAAAAATACCTTTAACTGGTACAGAAGAAGATATTATTTTTCAAGAGATATATAAATGAACCCCTTCTTTATATATCTGACTTTTCAATATAATACCCTGTTTTAATAAAATCTTTATGTATCCCTTTTCATTTTGTATTTCATATGTAACCACAAATTTTATGCGAAATTACATTAGGAAAAGTGCATTGATGAAATTATTGTCCAAGATGTTGAAGAGCTCAAAGAAACTCTAGAAATCAAGACAACAACCAACCATTTAGCCAGTCAGACACCAAGGTTTTGTTGTAAAGTTAATGGCATATATAGTAATATTAGGTCCTGCTTGTTTGTGTTGTCGTATAGGTTTAAAAAAAAAAAAAAAAAAAAACATACATATATGCAATTTCATATGTATGTATAGGGAAACGGAAGTAACGCCATTACCATAACAATAAAAAGTAGCAGTAATGTTTTTTACAAACTTCTTTGCATATAAACAAACAGTGGATAATAAAACAATAAAAACCTTAAAAATATATAAAATCTTTAAGCATTTATGTAACTTCTAAAATATATTAAAAATATTTCTTTACACACTGTATTTTTCCTTTCAAACAATCACATACCATTACAACAGTAGGTAAGTATATGTGCTAACTAAAAAAGGAATCTCTATACATATAGTATAATAAGTAAATAATGTAATATTATTTTCCCTTTTAATACTCAACGTTTGCCCTGCATTTTCCTCACCTCCACTCTTCTTTACATTTATTATTCTTTGTATCAGTTTAGACAACATTTACTGCATGTCTGTGTCTCTAAATGTGTGTATAACTTAATAAAGGTTGACCATAAAAAAAAGATGTCAAAGTATTACTGGACTCACAAACCGTTACATTCATAATGGAAAAAAATAAGTATAAAAAGATTATAATGGTTTGAAGTTAATAGAATTTATAATTTTTTATTACCAGTATGACAAAAAGGGTGAGTGATATGTAGCAACATCAAAGGAGTTTTTATTAGAATAATGTTAAAAGAAATGGTTACATGGTCAATAGTAGCGCAGAGTAAAATGAGGACTGAAAAAATTATATATTTGTTTAATGGTAATAAAATTCAAAATGTAAAAAGTACGTATTGAAATATGTTGTTTTGGCAATTTAAATCTCTGTAGACATTTCTTTTAAAATACAATTTGATTACAAATGCATTCCAAAATAATATTTTGAAAGATTTATTTGATTACACTGTGTGGAAATTTACTAAAAAAAAATGTACACACATAAAAAAATCAACGTATGTATCAAACTAGAGCTCATAAAACTACGTACTTCTTAATTTTCCCGGACGTCAAAATATTTCTAAAAATAACTCCAAAGTTTCAAAAATTACACAACTTTAAAAAATATTAAATATTTTCCAAAATGAAGTAGAATATAAAGCAGAAGTTAAATGAAATTCATAAACAGAAGTTAAATCAAAGCTAAGGATCCCTGCAATATTACAAAAGTTTTTAATTAAATGTTGCAGAACAAAATGTTAAGTAAAAATCCTTAATATAAAGTATGTAGTTAACTAATGAGTATAATCCCAGCAAAAAACTCAGTAATGGCATGTAGTTACGGATTTAGTTACTTTGTAAAGACAACAACATACTGTCTGTATTACATAGAAGTTGTTCATTAACTAATTATTTGTAACCAGAATGTAAATAATTATAATATTTATGATCATATTAATAATTTAAATAATATTTATGATCATATTTTTGAAAATACTAATTTTTATTGATTTTTATAATGCAGTTACCAAATCATATATTTGAAGAAGGGATACATAAATGAAAGGCGAAATTTGAGTATGAATTTATTTGTAATCTAGAATAGTTTATTTTTACTACATTTATTTTAATTGTATTTTACTACATTTATTTTAATTGTACTATTAAGTTTTTAAATTAAAATTTATAAAATCTTTTTACAACAAAAATATTTTATATCCTGATATTTCATTACTTATTTATAAACTAAAATATAACTAGTTCCTATTGTTATTACTAATTATGGCTTCAGTAATGCTTTAAAACCAATGCGCTGTTAACAGCTTGGAAGTAATTAGTTATTGTAATGACATCTAAGTAATGTATAGGGTAAGTAGTTGCCTCTAATGTCATCACCGTGTTAAAATAATGAGTTATTCAGCTAATGTGCAAGTAATGCTTTAAAATCAATGCGCTTCAGAGGCAACTACTTACACATTAGCTGAATAACTTATTATTTTAACACGGTGATGACATTAGAGGCAACTACTTACCCTATACATTACTTAGATAATGTATAATGTATAATGTATATGCTTTCCAAATACGTAAAAAAATTAAAAAAAAATAATAGCATATTTAAAGAAAAATGCATTTAAAAAAATGTATTTAAAAAAATTTAAATACATTTTTAATGAAATTGAAAAAAGATTCGGCTGTGCCGAATCTTTGATACCCTTCACCATATTACCATCTTACTATCTTATCGACATCATATTACCATATTACAGAAAATAACAAAAATTTTCGCCTTAACGTATGCTTTCATATTTTCTCATATATAAATCTATTTTTTTTTTTTTTTTTTTTTTCAAACTACGAAACTTTGAATATGAAAAAAAAAAACAATCATAGCAGGCTTTGCTTTTAAAAAATAAACAACAACTACAATTCCATATTTATTTATTTTTTTATGTGTGTATATACAAACTGGCTGCATATACAAAGAACAACAACAACACTGTTATTCATTATATTACTTCTGTTGCTAACTAAACTACTTGTCTTATAGGCAAAAACGTCACTAATAGTCATTACAATGCTTAATATACATGTTTGTGTATGTATTTATGTATATTCTTAACAGATATGTTTTAGTTCTAAAAAATAAACAACAATTCCATATCTATTTATTTTTGTACAGACTGCATATACAAAGAACAACAACACTGTTATTCATTATATGACTGCTGTTTCTAACTAAACTACTTGTCTATACAAAAAAACATCACTAATAGTCATTACAATGCTTAATATACATGTTTGTGTGTGTATTTATATTCTTAACAGACTTGTTTTTGGGCCATAACTCTGTTGATTATGAACGAATTTGGTTTATTAAAAAAAACGAAATTTTATAAAAACATTTATGACTGATCTATATAAATATAAAAATCTGTAGCTTGAACAAGGGTTTCAAAAATAAAAAAATCTTTTTCCCCGATATCTCAGTTATTACTGAACCGATTTATTTCATTTTTTCAAAACAAAAATTCAGAAAATAATTTCCGAGCAACCTTTAAAAATTCGAAGTCCCTGGTATATTCAGAGGCTTCAGAAACTGAAAATCCGGTTCCAAAAACCGGTTTTAAAAGCATATCTCCACCATTTATAAACCGATCCTGCAGATTCAAAAAACCGAAATTTTAAAAAAATATTTGTGACCGATCTGTATAAAAATAAAAATCTATAGCTTAAACCAGGGCTTCAAAGAATAAAAAATGCGTTTTGTCCGATATCTCAGTTATTTTTGAACCGATTTATTTCATTTTTTCAGAACAAAAATTCAGAAAAAAAATGTCCGAGACTTCTTTGTAAAAACGAAGTCCCTAGTATATACAGAGGCTTCAGAAACTAGAAAACCGGTTCTAAAAACCTGTTCTTTTAACATATCTCCGCATTGTATGAACCGATCTTGCTGAATTCCAATAGCAAAATTCTCGAAAGCATTTCCGATCGTTTGATATATATATTATATATGTCAGTTATGGGTGGGCTTCATAAACGCCATTTCAACCGACACACGGACGGACATGGTCCTATCGTCATCTTTTCTTACAAGGATCCCGAAAATGTAAACTTTTTTGCTCTCCGACGAAAATTGTGGGAATTACTGAATGACAAACTTATATATACCCTTTACACCTTTGGTGAAGGGTATAAAAAGTATTTTTTATTTGCAAAATATTCATGTTTAAGCTGATATAATTACAATTCAAACGCCGTTTAAATCATAAATTTCCGCAAAGCCTTCCCAGAAATATTTGTATTTAAAGTTGTATACTTTCGAGATTTTCTAGGTTTTTTCGAAAGTGAAAAAGCGAATTAAAATCGCGAATTTTCTGAATTTAGCAAATCTGAAAACGGAAATCTATATAGACACCAATAGACTTTGTACGTGTAAATTTTATAAAAATCGAAAAACACTTGGTATATTTTTGGGCGTTCTTTCAAGGAATGGACGATATATATTTTCCTAAACCCCTACTTGCAATTTTAAGCAAATACTTTCCATTTTTCTCTTGGTTTAAAAAATTTTTCTCTCCTATCTGGTACAATGGTTGCTTCATCTAATTTCTGTGTCAGAATGCTTTCTTCAACATAAATAAAACTAAACTTATTTTATTATTTAAAAATAATTAAACAAGTACAACAGAATTCGGCTTAATATAAAAAATTCTAAATAAATTAACTGTAATTATAGTTATGAGCAATAATTTTTTGTATTAAAATCGAAAAAGTGTAAATTAATTTTTATGCATATACCTGCCATATTTTTCATTAAATATCCAGACCAAATTTTTTACTAAAAGAAAAAAAAACTTGAAGTATTTCTGAAAAACTTAATGTATTTCCAAAGTTATCATCACTTTAGTATCATCCCATAAGGTGCATCTAAAATACAGATCTTGGGAAACATTTACATAAATTTAAAAAGTACATATATATTCGCCACAAATATCGCCATAATTATTTAAAATAGTAAAGTATTGAATTACTAACTTAAACCATGAGAATAGTATAATAATTATTATATTATATTCGACTATACTTATTACCTACTAACTATCTAACGAAATATTAAAATTCTTTTCTTTAATATTATAATAACACTTTTCACAATATTTATTTTACTTACACAAGTTAGCTGCTAAACCTTAAGGGTTAACAACAGGTAATAACAAATTGTGTACTCTATTAGAAAAACAACATAAATTAACCACAATTTTAAAATAATTTAACCAAGATCTTGTTCTTTTACTCATTACATTTTCAAACATCTTACCCTTTCCTTAAAATTAAAAAAAAGCGAGCGAAAAAAAAGGATATAAACACAAAGAAAAGTGTATGTAAACTCCTGTAGTTTAGAAATAAACAAGAAAAAATGGTTAACATTATATGACAGCTGTAGGCAATATGAAAAATACTAAAAAAATATACAAGAAGTACTTGTAAAGTAAAAGAAAACATAATTATAGAGTATAAGAAGTACTAGTACTAGTCATAGAATTACAAGTAACAAGTGTATGAGTTTAAAAAGAAAGGAAATTACAACAAAGAAATAAAAGTAAACAAAACTGAAATAAAATACAAAAATGTCATTAAAACAAGCAGAGAAAGAAAGAAAAATGAACATAGAAAAAAATTAAATAAGTAAAAGAACGTTAAAAAAAAACATACATTTAAGTAGAGAAGAAAAATAGAAAAAGTTTAAAAGGATATAGATACTTATACAAACACATATACACCTTTAAACATAAAATAGCATACAAATGGCACTTCTTCATTTTTCTCATGCTATTTTTTCCTTTAAACATTTATTTATATTTCTGTAGATGTATGTGTGTGTGTGCGAGAGAGTATTTTTATTTTTTAATTAGTTAGAAAATTCTTGTTAATAGGAGACCTTTTTTTTTTTTTTTTTGCTAAAGCAACAACAAAAGGTTTCATTTGAAAAAAAAAAAATCAACTAAAGAAAATTAAAACTGAAACTGTTAAAGTAGATTTTTTTTAGAATTTCAAGAAAAAAATTGAAAAACAAAAATAAACAGTAGTTAAAGTTACAAAAGGTGTTAAACATTAACATATACTTGTACTTTCTAGCTGAATGTTTTTCTTTTTATTTTTTATTATTTTTTTTTTTTTTCGTTTTTCAAAAAATTTCTTTTTAAGAAAATGCTAAAGAAAAAGAAGAGTTCACCTTTTTGTATACTTGTAAAGTCAACATCTTTTTATTTAAGTTTTCTTTTTTTGTAACAACATGCTCTTTTTAACGTTAACATTGTGGCAAAGGGCATTATGAGTTTGTGGCATAATATGCAACATGAGGAAGTAACATTATAATTTTGTTTGACTATGTAGTGTTCTTTTTTTGATGAAAATTAAAAATGTTTTCGTAAAGTATGAAAGTAGATACTTAAATTGAAAGACATATTATTTTAAAATAGTAAAGAGGGACAACTTCTTTAAAGGTTAAAACAAATTGAAAGACAACAAAAGTTGCTCTTTTTTCAAGTATTTAATATACAAATTCATTTGAAGTTTTCTGTCGTAGATTGAAGTTACAAATTATCATTATATTATTTTTTTAATGGTCTGGTTTTATCATAATATCTAAAAAGCAAAAAGTTTTATTTCTAAAATAAATGAAAATTTTGAAGAAACACATTTTACTAAGGGGTGAGATCGAAAAAAATCTTAACACACATTTTGCCTCATAACTTTTTTCGGAATCAATATTCAAAATTTTTTTGATCTAGTTATCATGGAAAAATACTTCAGTTATTATTTTTAATAACAACCATGTTAATTTGTCCTTATTTTCATCAAAATAAGTGACGAAAAAGATTTACGTCCTACAAGTTATTAAAAAATTTCAAAAAATCCAAATAGGTCTTACAAATAATTGACCACAGAATTAAATGTCGTCTGTAAAACCGTTTCTAATATTATTAAACAGTATCAGGAGAATATGACTATTAATATGAAACCTAGTTCAGTAAGAAAAAAGGACCACATGATATTGGGAAGGCCAGAAAATTGAAGGCATATTGAAAGGAACTCCAAACACATCTTATAGAAAATCAGCTCAGTTTTCTCAGTGCTTCGACTATTTGGTGCGAAAATTTAAAGCTAATGGGAAAGTTAATAATATATAAAGTTCAAAAAATTCCAATCTGGAATTCTTCAAAAAAAAATTAAAAGCCAAAACTAGGACTCGGAATTTAAAACCAAATTTCATACAAAAATACTCAAGCTGTATAATTGACGAAGAAACGTAGGTGCTGGCAGAATCTTCGCAGTTTGTGTCTCAAAAATTTGTATTGCTAATCCTCGAAGCAATGTTGGAGATAAGTTTAAGACCCAAAAGCAGCAAAAATTTCTCACAAAATTCATTGTATGACAAGCTTTTTGCAGTTGCGGCAAAACAGGAAAGTCATTTGATACTTTCGGATCTATAAATACCAAAATATGCCTAAAGGAATATTTGCAAAAAAGACTTCTTCTCTTCTTAAGAAAGCACAACGTGTCCACATATTTTTGGACTCATTTGGTATCATGTCACTACGGTAAGAAAGCTCTGGAGTGGTACCAAATTCAATAACATAGTTTTAGTACCAAGAGAGGTCAATTTTCAAAATTGTCCATAGCTTAGACCAGTGGAGAGATATTGAGCTCTTGTGAAAAGTGAATTCAAGAGCACAAAAAAGGTGTCCCAAAATACCGAAGATTTTAATAGAAGATGTGCACACTGTTCCAAAAAAGTTACTGAAGCAACTATCAAATCTCCAAAGAAATGGTTTTAAAAAATGGTCCACAATTTTATAATTAGTGGTTAGAACCATAAAAGTTATATATTTCTGTGATCTGTGCTAAATTATCAAATGACTAAAAAAAAAAAAGTAAAATCTCTAAGATCAACCGTTTCCAAGTTATTGAATATTATGTATGTCTTAACATTTTTTGATCTCACTCCTTAATTTCCCAATTTCCCTCTTTAATGTTTTTACAATCCACGATTTCATTTCATATGCAAAGGTAGTGGCGGATCTCTGGAAAAGTTGCATCTAATTACACAGGGAAGCACCTCACAGGGCTTAAACCTACAAAGACTTGTAACGCTTGACTTGCAGAGGTTTTTGACACTGTTAGCCATGCTGCACTCTTCCAAAACATCCTGCAGTCCACAATGACCAACGACATGAAGAGATAGATCGTGTACTATCAGGTGGTCGTCAGTTGTTCGTGGAGTTTAGAGACAAGAGACGATTAATTACTTATGCGGTATGGTGAATGGTTTTATCAAACAGATTTATAATTTCTTCATGATGCACCCGCTGTATAGCCCGTCTGATGACCATTTGTTTCAGTCTCTGCAAAACTCTCTTCCAAGTTTTTTGCCGATAAACCACAGTAGTTCTGCAGCGAAGGAATTATGAAGCTAACAGAAAGAATACAACAGGTAATAGGTATATAATATTGGGCGATTCACAAAGTGTGCTATCATGTATTGTCATAATGTCATAAAATTTTACAAAAGAAAAGCAATAACAATATTTTTTATATATTGAAATATTTTAGGAAATATGACAATACGAAATGATAACACAATTTGTGTATCCTCCATATGTATTTGATTAAAATTGATTTTCAATAAAGAAAATTTTAGTTCGAAATTTTTTTTATACAACCTCATATATAACAATTGTCTTAGAATCACTTTATGAGCCGATTTAACAATGTTTGTCCGTACGTTTGTCTTCTCACCTATCCTTAAAAAAAAAAATACTTCTTTTTCTTCCAAATTTCACTATAGGGTTGTATTATATCCATAATTTGTTTACCTAGTCTATGACAGATTCATAAATTTCCTAACATTTTTTTATATTAAGGATCTATTTTAAGTCTCCTCAATAAAATTGTTAATACAATTAACGAAAGCTAATATCGTTATCTGTTGATTATTAAGAAAATTAATTGAGAAAAATAATAAAAGTATATTATCGTCATGTATATTAAATTAAAGCTATAGAAAAAGATGGTCCCGGCATCGACCTCTTAAACGAAATGTATCCTTCTTTAAGAGAAGCCAAATTAGGAAAGGAATATTCATTAGAAACGTATAGTATTTTCCTATGACTATTGATTTTAAAGTATAGTGGAAAAAAAAATTAAAATTTTGCAATTTTTAGTATACCACATGAAAATAATGCTGCAGTTTTTAGTAGTATGGAACACAAAATGTTGAACAGTGAATATATTTTTTAATATGGCGTTTGTTAGTAGTTGATATTCATAATAAATGAGAGCCACTATAGTAGAAAAATTAAACCTTGATAAATACGAAAAGATTTACTTGAATCAATAAGCTTTTATTTGTTGCGGAACTAAAAAATATCAAACATAATGATTTTTTTTTTTTTTTTTTAATTAGAGGAACAAAAAAATTTAATGGGTAGAAAGTTTTAAAAAATGCATCCTAAAATTGAATTTACATTATAAATGCATTTTTAAATGACAACCTTTTTTCTTTTTTAATTAACTTATTTATAGAGGACATATTCATCTTCTATATACCATTAAAATCACTAAAATGTGTTGACAACTTATAGGGATATTTATGTTTAAAGTTACATACTTTTCCGATTTTTTATGTTTTTACTTTTCGGAAAGTGAAAATCGTGAATAAATTCTTGAAAAGAATCCATAGATTATATGCGTAGCAAATATCAACAAAATTGGATAAACATCCGTAAAAGAAATTGCCATTTTTTATAAATCTCTCATGGAATGGATGATTTATATAATTCTTACTGCAATATTATTGTAAGAAATCTAGTGAACATTAAAACCAACAAGATTTAAAGAAAAAAAAACAAGGCCAAAAAATGAGGTAAAACTAGCTTCGACTTAAATATCAGTTAAACTACTCAAAAAACGTAAATGTAGCCAGTGCTTTATTGTTCTTTTGTATACATCAATATCAGTGATAGTAATTACACATATTTACAAATAAATTGTCCAATTGATAAACTTTTTACAACTATTTATTACGAAGATTTAGTATATTAAAATAAAAAGCTGTCAATATTTTTCCTACAGCTGTCACGTAAAAACGTAGAGCGACCTAATGATGAGGTTACTATGATAGATTTAAGTTTTTGAGTACACATATACACATAACTCTCATAAGCAAAACGTGTAAGCTGGTTCGCTACATTTACGGTAGAGTAACGGAGTCTTAAATCCTTTTCTACCACTTTTCTATACATTTGAATGCAATCCTAATTGTAGTACAGATTTATTACTAACATTTTGGATATTAGCACCACTATGTAGCGTATGAGTAATAGTAATTAATTTTAGGAAATACACACAAGAGCCTAATGTAACATTTTGTTCTGAAATTATTATTTTTAATACTTTTGTATTACAACATTAAGGTTCATAAAATTTGAATGAATATTCAGTGTTAAAGGAATTTAATAAATGTTTCGACTAATTTATAGCATTTATATTTATAAAAAAGATGGCCTGAAGATTCTAATGATAATACTTCGAATTTTTCGTCTTTATTAGTTCAATGTATTTATAATTGTGTACAAAGTTTCAAAGTTTAGGTCATATTATCCTTATTGTATAGAAGCGAAGCCTTGTAAATCGGTACTGTTAGATATGAGTCATTCCATTTAAAACCAACCAGCTGATTTTCTCACCTCTTCCGAATTTGATAATAATTGTACCAAACACCTGAAACATGTTTTTATGTTAAATTTTATTGGTGGATAATTCGCGAATTAAATTTCGCGGTCGCGTAAAAAAGTGGTATTTTTAAATTCGTGAAAAATATATATGTAGAGGATGGAACCATTTTGAATGTTCTCTGTAAGTATCATTATGGGACTCTCAATAGTTTCTGAGTTATTAAAAAAAATCACATCGAATAAAGTGAACAAATTCATGCTTGAAATTTCTTTCAAATTAATTATTTTTTTATTTTACACTGCGTTATATTTTTTGTAATAACTTAAAAGCCATTAAGAGTCCCATAACGACACTTACCGAGAACATTCAAAATGGATCCATCCTTTACATATATATTTTTCACGAAATTAAAAATACCATTTTTGAAATTACGCGACCGCGAAATTCAATTCGCGAATTATCCAAATAAAATAAAAACATGTTTCAGGTGTAATTTTAAAGATAATTTCATTACCTTTAAATATTTATTTTGTGTTTTTAAAAAGACAATTTTCCTCATTCCGCGGTAATCAAACTTAAACTCGGCATTTGCGTTACCAGCGTCAATATTAATATTTTTTCCGAATTTTATTACATTCGGATGATTTTTGGAAGAAATTTTTCTATTTTATTACAAACACAGAAAAAAATATTTCAAATAATTTTTTAATAAAATTATTAATTAACTTTATATTGGAATTTAATTATATGATTTTTTTTATATAATTAATTTTCTAATTGGTTTTCAATTTTGTTTTTTAATAAATTAACAGCTGTTAATAAAATATAAAGAAAAATGAAAAATTTAAGTAAATTTTCAAAAATTTTCAGTTCATTGCATCTATTTAAGGAAAAGAAGTAATAATAATATCAATTATTCTAGTTATTAATATTATAATTTTGATGATTGGAGCAAAATCAATTAAAAATTAATTAATATTACAAATTTTGTAATTGAAGTCCATTTTTACTTTTTTCTGTGAACAAAACAATACAAAATGCAACAAATATTTCGCATTTATTATGACATTTGTTGTAATAACTTCTAAAATATTGCGAGTCCCAGAATGCCACTTTCCACGGTTATAGAAAACATTTTCATCATTAACATATATTTTTTTAAAATTTTTAAAAAGAGCACTTTTCGATATATTTACCCGCAAACGAAAAATCGCGATATATGGACCATTTTGATGTTGAGAAAAAAATCATGTTGTACGTCATATTAAAGGTAATTTTGATACCTTTAATATGACATCTCAATAAATCTTATATAATAAATACTTCGAAAGATATTTGTAATTTTGTGTGCAACTTTGTACATATTTTGAGCTATTTTGCACTTTCAAACCGCGATATTTCGCGAACCACTTGATGAAATTATTTGAAACTTTGAATTGGTCTTAGTTTTGACAAGAATAATGATTGTACCAAATATCATTAAATTCGGAGAGGAAAAGTCAAAAATTGAAATTTTTCGTGTTGGTATTAAATGGAATGACTCATATGATAACTCTCACATTAGGGTTCTTCATCTAAGTACTAAAATTATTTAAACTAAATTATTCCTGCTTACTTTGTAGTCTAAAGAAGTCTTCATCCTAACGCCTTAAAGTACCGCTTTCCTTATTTGTTGCAGCCCCAATTTAAAATTCATTTCGCCATTTTGTCATTGTTGTTATCATTACCATGTTTTTTTTTTTTTTTTTTAAATTTTATTGTTATTTATCTGTATTCAAATTCAAATTGAAATCCAAGGTAAAAGTCATGTATTTTGTTTTATTTCAACTTCAAATAAAGAGTTGCTTAACTCTACTTGTGTATATGTTAATTTCGGGGTGTGAGTGTATTATAAACTCGTACAAATGTCTGTTGCTTCTTGACATTTTACGTTTTTTTGGTTGCAAGTCTCATTGTCACATTTTTTATTATCTAACTAACAGTGAGATCTGTTCTTGTGTTGTATTTTTCGTGTTTTTTTCTTAAAAAAATGCTTTTGCTTGATTGTCTGTATATGAGAATACTTGTTTTTTATTTGAATGTGTATGTGAATGTGCCTGCTTTTTTTTTGTTCCATTTGTATGTGTTTGAATTTCATTTGTAATTTTGAAAAATTGTACTTTGAATACATTTAACTACCGCACTAATGTACATTTGATGTAAAAATTTTTGATGTAAATGTAAAGTCAGAGTTATCATACACTCGAGAAAAATACGTTAGTCAAAGAGAAATATAAAACAAAAACAACGTTTATTTAAAAAATTTTAAAAATAAGAAAAAATATACTCAATAAATATTAGAAAAAATATTCTAATACGTTTATATAAAGAATACTTTCAAATTTAATATTTTACTAACTTTTTTCCTCTAGTGTATTTTACTCCATTGTTGTATATTGTTGTTAATGTTATTTTAAGTTCAGTTCACTCAGTATTTTTCTGCTCTTTTTTTATTCCTTATTTCGGAGGTTCTATTTAGAAGTTGTGTTGACAGGTGACAGTCACTTTAGTGCCTTGTACCATCGAACCAAACAACTAACAACCAAAAAAAGAGACAATCTTCTTTTTTTGTAGTATCTTTTTTTAAAAATGTTTCCTTTTTTTCGTTTTTGTTGTCAATGTTTTCAAAGAGTCAAGAGTTTAATTTAAAGTTAGTGCTCTAAAGACTTGTTCAATTTTATTTTGTGTTTCATTTTTTATATTTTTTAGTTGAATTTCTTTTTTATTAGAATTTTCAACTGTGTAAATGATGTGGGTTAGATTAATGATAACATTAACTACAGTACATTAGCGATACTAAATAATATATAAGATTTTTATATTCAATTTTAATTTGAGAACAAAGAAAGAGATGACAAAAAAAGATGGAATAGGAAAACTCCATTAAATACTTTAACAAATAACAAGTCCATTAAGTAAGTACTTTAAAATATTTACAGAAAAATTATACAATTATTGGTTTGAGGATATAGAGGATTGTTTTGTAAGGAAAAAAATTAATGAGATTTTAATTCAGGATTTATTTCGACAAAGTAAAATAATGTTTATTTAAAGAAACAATATTTAAGATTTTAATAAAATAATTTCTTTTAAATGAGATAAAAATAAAATGTTGTTAAATTTGGAAAATAGTATTTAATAAACATTGGTTAGAAATACTAGACAGTACATGTTATAGATAACAGATATTACTCATACGTAACGTTACCTGAGGGTTTTTGTCAAAAAGCGGGACTCGAACGACTAAAAGGCGGGATTTTGATAAGTTTTGTAAAAAAAAGAGGGATTTTTTATATCTCAATTAAAAATCTAAATCAACTGTTCTCTTGCAAGCACTTAGTTCATGACCCAACTGAGAAGTTACAAATTGAGAACGACCCATCAAAATTTTGGTACATGGAAATAAGTAAATATATCCCTACAAACTGAAACATTTAAAATTATAATTTCAACGTGCTTCTCGAAATGTTTTCAAAATATTCCTAGTTAAATTTCAAGATTGAATTCCAAAAACGGATTGATAAAAAAAAAACTTGATACTCTTTGAATTTGATGGCAATAGTTTTTCTTAAATAATTCTTAGACCCATTAACAATAAAACCAAGTTTGGTTGCCGTTACTGCTAAAAAAAAACATTCAACTTGACTACCGTTACCCCTAAAATACAGTTAATGAAATAATTGAAAATATGGATACCGCTAAATATATAACGCTAAAAACCCGTTATCGAAATAGCTCAAAATACCGATAACGCTAATACTGTTAGCGTTATTTTTGGGTTTAAGAAGTATTATTATTTTTAATAAAGTTGAAATAAAACTTGTAATAAAATTATGACTACCCCAGCTACCCCATTATAATACTTGACTACAGATTATATTTTATGGTTCTGAGCCGATACTTAAAAATTTCTGAAACAGCAGTTGCCCATAAAATACCATTACCGAAATAACTCTAAATACCGATAACGCTAAATACCGTTACCGAAATAACTAAAAATACCGTTACCTCTAAAAAAACGTTATCAAAATAATTCAATACCTTTTCACCTTTTTGAATCGGCTGCCAACAAGTTAATCACTAATATTCAGTTAAAATAAAAAGTTAAAATAAAATCATTAACACAAAGTACATTTATTAGTCAATAGAGAAGACGATCAGCGTAACAAAATATTAAAAAATTTTATTTATCAAAAACGATTTGTAAAAAATTATCAAGTTTCCAGTGGAAAAAATTATTTTTAGTTACACTTAAATATTGTTAAGAATGTTATAGAAACCGTAAATAAGGAAATCGAATAAATAATTGTTAGAGTTAGAAAAGCGGGATTTCTTAATAAAAAGCGGGAACAATATTTTAGGCGGGATCGAAGTTCGAAAAGCGGGAAAATCCCGCCAAAACCGGGACGTTTGGTCACGTTACTCATACGCCACACAGTGACAGAAAAAAACCTAAATCGTAGTTCTAATTTTAGTTAAAAAAAAAAATAGTTTAAATATATAATTAAGCAGCATTTTAACAAAATTCATAAAATTTAATTTTATTTTAAATAATTTTCTTCACAATCAGATAAAATATAATTAAATTACAAAAAAAATCACATCAAAAGAAAGTCTAATAAAATTTGTTGAAATATGTGGATTTTTAAGAATTATTTTAGTAAATCTTTTGCTTATTAATCTTATACCTCCCAGCCTAAACAGAACGAAATTAGCAATATCCAACAGTGCCAAATACCTGAGCATCATTCTAGATAATAGATTGTCTAAAAACCCAACTCTCTTGCAAGAATAACAAAAGCTACAATGGCAATCTATTTATGTAGAAAAGCCATTTGAGGCACATGGGGAATAAACAATAAGGATGTAAATTGGATTCACAAAGTTGTGATCCAACCAATTCTCTTTAATGGAGCTACAATGTGGTGAAAGTCGCTTGAAGTGGCTTCAAAACACTCTAGTTTTGAAGGTGTGATGCGCAGAATAGCAATCCTCATTACCGGTACCATGTACATTACGTCTATCAAGGCATTATTTTCAATACTCAATTCGATCCCTGTTGATCTTCAAGCGAAAAAATATTAGCTAAATACGGCGATGAGACTGAACGCCAACGGTTGCTGGCACCACAGGCCATATGGTCACGCCAGCATTCTGGGAACTAAAACTGTGATTCCTAAACTTATGGATTACTGTAAGCCAAACCACTATCGACAAGGCTCTTCATATCTATTTCTATTTCGGTTCACCCAGAAACCCTGAATCATACCTCCTCATCTAATAGAATCCTTATAGTTTATACAGAATATTCCAGGATGAAGAATGGTATTGGAGTTGTAGTCTACATTGAAGAATTTGGGAAGCGGTTATCGTTTAAATCCCCAATTGAATATAGTATTCTACAGGCTGTGATAATAGCTATCAATAAGGCAACTAATTGGCAAAGGTATAATATAATATACGTAAAGATATCGTAATATTTACTGATAGTCAAGCTGCTATAAAGTCCCTAACAGGTGTGTTTTCTAACTCAAATATATGGAGACGACGAAACATTCGAATATCGCACTGATATGGGTACGCGGACACGGGACGAGTCAAGTCAATTGTATTGCGAACAAACTGGCAAAGTAGGGTGTTCTACTTCAGGATGAAAGTATAGATCATTTATGTGGCATCTCTCTCATATTGAAGTTGCAATGTATGAACTAGCATAGCAAAGGTGGAAAAGTGAACAAAAGTGCATGACAATGAGAATGATATGACCTTAGTTGCAAAATCTCGTCACTGCAAATTTGGGACTAATGCCACAAGATTGGAACTTCGGCCTAATGATTTCTACAGAAGCTGTCAAAATTAAGACAAAATCTCTTCTGTAACTGTCCTGCACTGGAATATATCCGTTCAAGATATCTAGGACATTGATATTACAACAGACACACTGAACTATTCAGTATCAGAATAGAGAGTATTAGCGACTTTGTAAGCAAATGTGGCTTGTTTTAACCACCATATTTATTGGAGACGACAGCTCTTTTCAAATCATTTCGCTACTCACTATCTATATCACTTTTCATCATCCTCAGCTCGAAATCTTCCCATTTTATGTTACATACGAGCTTACACCGCGGGGTAAGCACAGTGTTCGATTTTCAAATTTAGGTGGCCAAAATTAATTATACAAAAACTATAAATCGTACAAAAGTGATTTTTGGCATAGTAATTACTTACATATTGAAGAATTATTGGACAAAAAATTAGACATATCCGCCTACCGCCACGCCCACTATTAATTACCCAATTATGAAAAATAGTCAAAATTTAAAAATAGCTTCTTTTATAATTCTTTTTCATTTGAAAGTTTAATTAAAAATACAAAATAAAGATTACATAATTCATCATAATTTTTTAATGAAAGTATAAAATAGTTTAGTAAAAAAAACAAAATCATGTGGAATCTGCACCAATATCACTGTCATTCTCACTATCAGACTCTTGTATATTATAACATGCATTTTTTAGTAGTTTCAATATATCTGGCGTTAAAGTTCGTTTTTTAACTGGTGGAGTTTTCCTGAAGCTGCAAATATAAGGATCTGATGATATTAATAGCCTTTTTATTAAATCTGCATTAGTCTCGGTCCGTGAAGTTTTCCGTATAACTTTCGAATGCTTCCACGTTTATAGTATACCCAGATGCTAAGCATTCCAATATAACATGAAAACGTTTAATAAGTTCTAAACTTAACCCAGTTATTTGCGCAGATATTACCGCATTTCTAAAAAATCGTCTGGCTGTATTGCCATCGTTAGTACTTCCCGATATCTGTCTAAGCATGTCTATCAATAACCCCATTTTTGATCAAAATTCGTCTTGAATAAATTTTTTTTTTTTTTTTTTTTTTGTAAAACTTTTACTTTGTTATCTTCACCTCTACCTTGCCACATTTTTATATCTATCCTGTAAGCTATATGTAGTAAACATTCCATGAATCGTATCCAGGAATGTAGAGGCGACAAGCCAAATTCCAAAACTTCAGGGTCTAAGGTTTTTTGTAACAGGGCTGAAGAGTTATTCATTTCGGAAGGATTAGCTCCACATACATAACATATTTGTGACGAATTGTAATTCGATAAAGCAGAACAAACTTTTCCATCAATCATGCATAAAATTAATTTCGGTTTTATATAAACAGTATTTTGGATATTGTTCACGACAATATTAACCTCAGTAGCAACTAGTTTTGCTATTTGGTCCTTAATACCTTGTACTTCCTTTTTTATCAAGTCTGTTGTCTCTTTTGTAAAGATTAATTTTATAATTAATTAAAAAAGGAGTTGGGCGTTTTTTTTTTTCATAAATTATAATTTTCTCTTCATTTTTATTAATTAAATATATTTGTACTAGTACAAGAGAAACACTAAACAAATTTTCATCACTACTACCTTCTTGTATACACTTTTGCTTATAAAGACTTTGATTAGATCCATCGCATCGCTATTTGAATAAAGCGAATATTTCCGTATATGTACTTATGTGATTTTTTATAAAATCACTATAACTTGAATATAGTCTTAAAATCGTGTGGTCTATTAGGGATTGTAATTTAATTTCAGCATAAGATTTTATTACTGCTATTTTTTTTTTGGGTAGCATAGTTCTTTTGACCTCTTAACTAATTCATAAGAAGGGTATAAGGATCGATTATAACTCATTCGATACTTGTTTGAGGATAAATCTAAATCCAAAATCATAGCTAAAGCTTCATCCGTTGAAAGACCATTTGTTACCTCAATTGTTGACCTTAACTTCTTTATGGCTTACCCCTTTCTGGTGAAGACAAAGCTAACTCTTCCACCAATTCAGCTGAATAGCGTTTTCCAGAGGAATGCAGATGTGTTTTAATCGCCATCACTATTTGTTCGGCACCTACTGAATGAGTTAATTCTTTTACTTTTCTTCTCTTGCTTCTTTGGCTACAATCTTCAAACTCCTTTTTTGGCCTGCCTACCTTATGATCGTCTTTTGCAGTATTTACTGTAAAACTAGAATAATCTATTAAAACTGCTAGCCAATCGTTATTGTCATTTAGGAATCGGGGTTTTGTTCTTTTAGCTTTTGTCCATCTTTTCTGAAACTCGCTGCATATATTCAAACAAAAAGATTTAAATTTATCAAACCGTATTTTTGTTGTTGAGCCGCTCACCAAATTAGATGAAATAAAGTCAATTAAACGATCGAAACGTTAATTTTCTTCCATCCGAGAAATATTAACCGAATTCATCCCAATTGAAAAAAAAAATAATCAGAGGACACACTTAAAAGTTTCTGTTTAAAATGCAGTTTATACACAAAACAGAATAAAAAATAAAAAATATTTTGCATTATTACATTTTCCAACAACAATACAGCATAAATTTATTTACCTAAACCAAAACTTCGCTTACAAAGCTAGAATTAATGATTCTATTAATAACTTACGTTGTAATTAGTAAAGTCTAAAAATAAACAATAAAATAATATGCAAATTTTTATTTTTAGAAAAAAAGAAAAGAAAGCGGGACTTCTTTGTGAAAACCATTGATGCATTTTAAAATAACTAGGCAGTACACTGCAGTGGTATAGTGGGTAGAGCAATTGGCTAGCATCCGGATGGTTGTGGGTTCAACTCCTGGCTCCGGCTTTTTTTTTTTTTTTGTTTTTTTTTTTAATTTTTTAATTCTTGTAAATCGTTCTATATATAAAGAATTACTTTTGTGACATCTTAAACAAAAATAAGTTCCTTTTCTAGCAAAGAAAAGTTCCACTATTTAACGGTTAATTGCTAGATGGAATTATTCACTCACGATCTTGTAAGCTCACAACTTAAACAAAGGTATTCATTTAAAACATACATTCTTTAAAAGCAACTTACAAATAAAATGGTATTCAATTTTTTGTTCCACTTAGAAGGATGGTGTATCTTTGTTTTCAATACTTTGTTCGGCAGGGGCAGTTTCGGGTAAAAAATTTTTTTAGTTTCTATTAAAGGAGTATCCCTAGTTCTCAAAACAATCAAAAGTTGGACCCCAGCTGATAACAGAAAAAAGTATTCATCTATACATTTTTGTTTTTGACTTACAATTTTTTTTAAGAGCTTCCCTATTATATCTTTCAATATCTTAAACTATCTTCATTCAAATATATACAAAATACCTGTTTTTATTTTAAAGGAATTATATTTTCATATACCAAAAGAATTTTTTAAAAATATGTCATAGAAAATTTTTTATTCATGTTTAAAATTTGACTACTTTTCGAGCAAAAAAAGATATTTTTCTTTTGTATATTTTACCCATCATTCATGTTATCGTTAGAAGCATTCATTGATCGATTTCAACTAAAATGAGTACGGAAATGTCTTAGCTGAATAGTCTATTTTAATACCCGAATATAATTTTTTTCCTCCTTTAAAGTTAATTTTTCGGGTTTTGGCCAGCTAAATTTGAAAATCGAACACTGTGCCCCGGTGCGTTTCGCTAACCCGTATTAGGCGATGGAAAATATTTACATCGGTTTAAGAGTTCTAAAAAAGTGGTCGTAACATTCAATCAAGATCTTACATATCCTATAACCACCTCTGGCACTGGTACTATCATGTGTTAAATTTTGAGTAAATCGGTTTATATGTTTAGATGTGATTGACGAACAAACAAACAAACATACACTTTATTTTTATAATATATATTAGGATTATTATATCTGGGTTTTCTTTTAAATACATAAACTCTCTTATCTAAAACTATTAATGTTTCTCTCTTCCTCTTCAGCTCACCTATAATTTCCCTCCTTCTCCTTCTCTCTCTATCTTCTTTTAATTACTTACCGGTAACACAAAGGGACCCGAAGGACCCAACTTGCTTATTTATTGATTTACCAAAGAAACACTTAAAAATATACCGCAAAAAATTAAAAATTTACGCAAAATATAGTTTTATAGACTTATATAAAGGCGACTCATAAAAGACAACCCAGCTATAGGAGTTTCAATAATAAAGCAAAAGAAGAAACGGTATTTCACGTACTATGTGATTGTCTAGCTCTATCGAAGTTAAGAAAGACGCTTTCCAATTTATGTCTATGGCAGTGATGCGCACACACTATTACTACATTTGCGCATGTGTGTGTGAAGCAGCAAAAAACTTGATTTGATTTGCATTAACATCAATGAAAGAGCATAAGTCGAACGAATTAGTTTATAGTGTACGTGTGAAGCAGTGTTGCGTAAATCTCTGATCTACGGTGACTTATGTAGGCAAAGTGTAATATTACATTTTCATTTCATTCAGTAGCTGGATGTTTTGGTGCACTAGCAACACAGTAAAAGTACAGGACTTAAATTACAGTACTTTCAAATGTATGTATATATGTCCTATTCTCTCAATAAAGGTTATAGACAAATATAGAAAAAGGGCAGCTTCTGTTTAATCTGAGTGCCATTGACTAGTAAACAGAGGGGTAGAATAGAAATATTTTGGAAATAAATCGGTAACAGGAGTAACAAAATAGTGTAAAATTTGAAATTTATAAGGAAGGACCCACATACCTATATACGCGATCAAAATAAAGTATCTCTGATATTGAAGACCACAAAAAATAAAATTTCAATTCTAAAATTCAATTACCCAAATTGGATATTTAAACCTTCATTTGGCAACAGTTTTAATTCAGAAGTAATTTCAAGCTTTTCGTAAAATATGGAGATTTTTCATTAATTTATACATTTATTTAATTTCCTAGCAAAAACTTTGCTTTCCTGGTAAGCTAGGAAACAAAAATAAACTATTTTTGTTTTTTTTTTTTTTTTTTTTTTTTTTGTCTCAATAACTAGTTACTTTTGTTCGAGTTGTCCATGAATTCTTGTAGTTATTTTTAAACTCTAGGGATACTATAAAATATGTACCTAAACGAAAATAAAAAATGAAAAAATTTTCCGTCAGCGATATTTGAACTTGGGGCGATATTAAGTATTCGTTTTTAATGATAAACGTTTTACTCGGTACACCATCTCACACTTTATTCTCTAAGTGGCAAAAGCTTGCTTCAGTATAAAATATATTTTTAGACATTTTGTTAAAAAAAAAATTAATAGCACCAGAATGGGGTTGAACCAGCAACCTTCTGGTTGCTAATCCTGTGCTCTAGCCAACTAATCCATGTGATTGTAACTTACTCTGCTATTCTACTATTACTTATTTATGTAATGTAAAGAAAGCAAATAATAATAATGACGCCTCCTTTCCAATGAAGTATTTTTGTCTTTATTGAAAAATTTTTATTTTTATTTCTTCTGGCAACGCTGGCACCCATAGTTTTTTATTAAAAGTCAGACTTTAATATGTCAGAGATGTGTTCGGGTAAGAAAAATTCATGAAAATGCCTGTAAAGTAAAATACTGTGAGAACTCCTGGTGTAAGGTATTATAAGGTCAACCTTAACCGACTATAACTTCCTCATTTTTATAGTTATTCCTATGTTTTTATTTTATTTTTTTTTTGTATTTATGTTATTTTCAAACTATAATGCATTTTGTTAAAAATAAGATCCGTTGGAGCTATGACTTTTTCTCACTTTTCTGGGCTCTCAACTTAGGAGTCCAGAAACAAATAAAGCCAATTTTTTGTTCCCTGTTCAATACCTGTACTATACGGTGCACGTTGGGGTAAAATGTGTCAAAAGTGGCGCTTAATTGAATTTTTAAATTTAAATTTTTGTAATAAAGTTGGGTACCGAATATAAATAGACAAAATTATGTATCAATATCAATTAAAATATTTAAACTAGGTTGTGTTGTTTTCTTATAAGGAGCTGTCAAAGTTAAGCATTTTTTAACATTTTTGAAAAATAGTAAAAAACTAAATTTTCATCAGATTTCAGTGTATTTATATTAAATAAAAAGTCTTTTAAGGTAAAAATTTAAAATGAAACCATCAACTATAGATGTTAAAGTGTATTTTTCTTCAATTATTCGTAAATTACATTTTGTCTTAATATTTTTGTTATTTTTTTGAAAATTATCCTAAAATACACTGATTTTTAACTTTCATGGAATGCAACTTAAAATGTTACAGGATCTTTGTTCTGAAAATTTTCTGAAAAATAGCACATGTTGTCCACTTTAATATTCTGAGAAAAAAATCGTTCAAAAAAAACTCCAGTATATTTCATACAAAAAACAGCTTAAGTGCCAGACATTTTCTTTGCTTTAACAAACATTAAACAGTGGGGAAGAATCGAAATAAATCTGTACTTCTAATCGACTAATTGGATTTGCATGAAATTTCATATAGGCGTAGCAGACGACAGTAGCATTTTGAGTTTAGAAGCGGGTTTCAATATTCTCATCAAAAGCTTAACTATAGGGGTTCAAAATAGAGTACTAGTGTCATGGAAAATGTTCAACCACTAGCGAATCTTTGTTACTTACTCGATTTCCAAGATTTTTATATGACCTTAAAGTCCTTGATAAATCCTTTAGAAAACATGATTGCATGTACTACTTATCTTATATATTTTTCGAGTTATATACATTTAAAATTTCAAAAATCTCAATTTTACAAGATCTTGGTTAAGATTTTTCCATATATAGCCAAATATTTTCAACCGATTTTATTATATTTTATATAGTTGGTTAAAAATCAAAATTATCTATTGTACAAAGAAAATCCTTAGTCATTATCTTTATTGAGACAAAAGTTAAACGATTTTGAATTGGAAAGTCTGCAAAAATTAACAAATAGACGGACAGATGGACGGACATTAAAATTCTTTCAAAAAAATCTTAAAATACAAAATATATTTTTTTTTCTACTTTCTAATTAATATGAAAACCAAATGAAAGTATTAAAATTTTGTTATCACCTTTCTCTGTATTAAGTGGAATTTTCAACACATTTAACCTAAATGTATAGACAGACGGACGGACATTGCCATGCTGCCAAACAATATTTTAGAATTCTAAAAATGCATTAGTTTTCTAACTAATAAATAAAAAAAAAATAGAAAGTGACCATCAAAATTTGGATATCACTTTTTCATGAATTAAGCGTAGTTTTCGTCCCATTTAACCCAAATGTATAGACGGAAGGACGGACATTATCGTTCAGCAAAAAAACATGTTATAATTCTAAAAATACATTTCTTTTACTTATTAATAAACAGAAAAGTTAAACGCGATATAGTGTTAATACTACTCTTCTTTGAATATTACATAATTTTCGACCCATTTAACTCTAATGTATAGACGAACGGACAGACATTACCGTTCTGCTAAAAAAAAAAAAAAATCTTAAAACTCTAAAACTGATTTTTTTTAACTAATAATCAATAAAAAAATAAAACGTGATCATTAAAATATTGATATCACCTTTCACTGAATTAAGCGCCATTTTCGACCCCTTTTACCCAATGTGCGGCGGTTGGGACAAATGTTTTTCACTTACTGCACTCTTCAAACGCATAAATTGTGTTTGGTACAGATTTGATAAATAATTTCCCCCTAATCCAATCAAATATGGAGCATCACCATGTTTTTAGTGACCGAGCTTAACATAATACTTTTTGTATCATAAATTTTCTCATATCCTTAATAATTCGATTATTGGATTGAAGCAGAATTTCATGAAAAAAAAAAAAAAAAAAACTTAACCTGGCCAAAGTCGAGATGCTATTCTTTGGGTATACTTTAAAATATACTAAAGTTAAAGTAAAAATTCGCCTAAAATTAATTTATGTTTTGACATAAAAAAAAAAAAAAAATTATCGATAATCCTTGTCAATATGCCTACATGTGTAGGTTATCTCTTTTAGATCAAAATATTTTAAGGTCGAAATAACTTTTCAACCATTTTAGTTTAGTTTTTTCTAACATGGTGGGCTTAGTATTGGCTCCAAATTATTTTAAAATTATTAATCGGATTTTCTACAAAAATCATATATAAATATAAAAATTCTACAAAAAGTTATATTGATCTGAATTTGGAACTATGTAATCATATTTATTATTATTATTTTCAAAAAGGTTGCAAAATATTTTTCCTTATAAAATTTGTTTTTTGTTCTGGCTTATACAATTTTTTTTATGTTTTCAAAACGAGTCTTAATGTAGATGCAAAGGCGCTTGGAGCAATGGTCTGCCCACAAGTCCTATACAAATTTTGTATAGGGCAAAACGACGATTTTACTTAGATAATGATTAGTACCAAGACGCCTTTTTGGAAATATGTAAAGCTTTATTCCTTGAATCGTTGAATATATTTCAATGATATAGGTGATATATTAGAAAACTGAAACAACAAAACTATCATTGCAATTGCCTTAAATTTACTTCAGATTTATTTATGGAAGTCCATGTTCCATGCTTTCGAATATGCAACTTGCAATAAAATAATTTATTTAAAAAAATTTACTTTAAATTGAAAACCATAAGAGAAAAACTTCTAGTAGTAACTTTGGTGATGAAAAACAGCAACTACATTATTATCAAGAACCACCATAGGAATGTGTTGAAAAAAATAAATAAAATTCAAATGAAAATGATTTTTGTTTATACACAAACACAACACTGGCACAAACAATAAACCACAAAAACCAAAAAATGTAATCAATACGCAAATAAAACTATTCAAATAATTACTACAAATATAAAACAAATGCATATAAATGTAGGAGGATAACTTTAAAAGTGATTTAAATTGACATTTAACAAACAATATTTTATTGTCAAAAAAAAAAATATAATTATAAAAAACAATCTAATGAATATATTGGGGAAGAAGATGTTCCTTTAATACTTAATATTTTACGTCTATTTTCTAAAACTGTAGATATACATCAACTGAAAAATTCATTGTATTATATCGCTATATTATTTTAAAAATACTTTTTTGACCTGCTCCGTTTTATGTATAGTATAAGAATAATTCAAACAATATATGTGTAAGTAAAGCAACGATAAAGCGGCAACTGGCCTTTGCAAATACACACACACACACAAACACAGCAAACAAATTATACTTCATACATATTTGAATTAATTTTTTTTTTTTTTTTTTTTTTACTCTCTCAGCAGTATATTTGCATATAAACGAGGTTGAATCATCAGTAGCAACATGCCATTGCCATTATGGTATAGTTGCAGTGGCAATAGTAAAGTAACAGCAGCAGCAGTAGTAGTAGTTGTGTTGTGTTAGTAGTTTTTGTTTTGGCCAATGATGAAGCAATTAATTTACAATTAAAATGAAAAGTATTTACAATATTATACAACAACAAAGATGGACACAAAAAAAAATATCACAACAACAAAAAAAAGTTAAAAGCTCAAGTGGAATAAAACGACCACTGGTACTGAGAAGAGAAAAAAACATGTATGTTGAAAAAAATTTAACAACACAAAAACAACAAAATGCCAAACAAATGTTACCAACTGTGAGAATGAGCTCATATATAATATACGTGTATATATTTATGTTGTAAAACAGTAGTGTGAAAATATATAGTAATAACTTACAAAACAATAAATAAACCCAGCAAAAAAGATGAAATTTTTCCAAAAATGAATATTTTTAAAACTTGAAAAGTAAAACAAAGTGCATATTTTAAACTTTTTTAGAAGTTTTTACTAATTATTTCCAAAAAGGTGAAAGTAAATAAATTTTTAGCGGGAAAAAATGGTAATAATTTCTAAAAAAATTTTAATTTTACATATTTTAAAATATTTATATTACTATTTAATAGGACAAAAACAAAAAGATTATTAGGAAATAGTATAAACATTGTTTTAAGAGAAGCAACGAACAAGAAGTATAAAAAATAACATCCTACCCATGGCAACCATGGGTTAAAAAAATAACTTCTGCAGTTCTTTTTCATCGCTAAGTACTTCTTTCTAATGACATCACAATGTAAAAATCATAACTTTTCCAGTTTTTTTGCCGGAAAATTAATTGGATTGATTAAATTTGAAAATAATTAAAACTTGTTACTAAAACGCTCTTAAGTTCATTAAATATTAGGTATACGTATTCTGTCTTATCCCTGCAGACTATAGTGACTGTCTGCAACCAGTTACTTGAGTGACTACATTAGGGCGACTAGTGGTGCTTTACTAACTACGTGACTAGTCACTTTTACATGGATATGTTCTATGGATATGTATTGACACTCCAGGACCAACAAGTGGCGATTAAGTGACTAGTACGAACTAGTCAATTTATGAAAATCCTTTTAGTGGTTACATTGAGTCAGTCAACTGACAAACTTTTGGTTTGCTTTCTTTACTAGCTACGTGACTAGTCACTTTTACACGGACATGTTCTAAGAGGAAGTCTATTGACTCCCCAGGACCAAAAAGTGGCGACGTAGTGACTAGTACGAACAAGTCAATTTATGAATATCCTTTTAGTGGTCAGTCAGCTGATAAACTTAGTGGGTAGTTCGAAAAAGACATTTTATAAAAATCTTTTTAGTGACAACATTGAGTCAATCATTCATTATTTAAAATTCAATCAATCAATGCGGTAACATTGGATTATAATAGTTATATGAGGTTATTCATTTCTACTGTATTCCACATGTTTAAATTAAAAACACATTTAATTAATGTAATCGCTTAATATAAAAAAAATAAAAAAAAAAACATAAATAACTTTTTTTCTTACAAATCGCATATGACCAGTAGAGGCCATGTGAACGCACTATCCTCGTGGCACTTGACCTGTCGATAGATTTCGTCAGTTACGCTACTCTCTTCTAGGACATCCTGCAAACCACAATGCCAAACAATTTGAAGAGATGAATAGTGAATTATTTGAATTTTGATACAAATGCTAAAAAAAAAAAACGTAAATTTAAACAAGGAGTTCCTCATGGCGAGGGCCTTTCGTCACTGCTGTTAAACTTCTACCTCTCGAAAATTCCAGCGCCCCCACCAAGAGTTGACGTGATATCCTATGCGGACGACTGTAGCATAATGACGACGGGTGAGAACGTTGATGACCTATGCTGTTAGGCAAATGGTTAACTCAGTAAAATTCATAATTTCTTCACAGCAAAGTTGATAGCAACACTCTTTACCACCTTAACGAAGGAGGTAAAAATTATCCTAGGCATCGTAGTTGATGGAGTTCAAATTCTAACTGAGAACCACCCGAAGATCCTGGTGGTCATCTTTAATAGTTTTTTTAGCTCCTCAGCTCACGCCACTGCAATCATGCATAAATTGCAAAGTAGAAATGAGATCCTCAAAGCGCTAGTCAGCACTTGGGGTATGCATAAGAAAACCTTATTGGCTACATATAAGACGATTGGTCGGTTAGTAGTAAATTATGTCAATGGAGAAATATTCAAAGCTGCCAAAATGCAGCCTAAAGAACTGTAACAGGCTGCTCACAAATGACCTCACCACACCACCTAGGAAAATAATTTTCTTTCGGTTAAGGAACACAACATAATGCTAAGTCAGCAGTTCCCCATGAGATGTCATCAGTAGGGTCATCCAAACTTCGACATCGCACAGTTGGAGACTTCCTCTAGGCATGTAAGAAAAGAACTGAGAAGAATCTGCCGCAGGAAACAAGATTAGTTCTACAACAACTAAGGTTGGGATGGAGCAATAGGCTTAAGCCTACTGGTCCCGTTTAGACCGTGCCGCCCCCAATATAAGCCCAGCATATGGACAGGGTCCTGATGACACCCACCACATATTTAACTATCCGGCCAACAATACTTTACTTAGTAAAACGGATTTGTGGACTCATCCCGTAGAAGTGGCGCAACTTCTTGGCCTTTACCTTCAAGCAGAAACTTCCGATTAAAAATTTATAATTGTAGCTGTTACAACAACTACAGGGATGAAGAAGGAAGAAATGAGGAAACAAAGGTGCTTTAGGTTAAAAAAAGTCAGAATTTACACCTGAGATATCATTGGAGTGGTCATCTTAACATCACACAGTTAGAGACTCCTCCGAGGCATGTCAGTATAGACTTTTACATATACGAGGAGAACTTACAGAAGTACACTGCCGGTCAACAGAATAGGTTCAAGATTGTCCCGAAATTGAAAGACGGATTAATTTTAATATAATTAAGATAATTATATTTTTTTCATCTTAATTTTTAAAGTCTTGAATTCAAAGATGTTTAATAGCAAGAATTAGTTAATAAAGTACTAAGTACGATTTTCAACGGATTTTCTTCCAAAAAATGTATTTTTAAGGTAATTTTTTTGGATCATCTCAATAGGTTCATTAAGAATAAAATCAATTTGCGTCAAATATTTCTTGAACTCGCCCATAATTGTGTGTTTTCCTAACATTTTCAACAGTTTTCTAGAATAATATTTAAAAATTGGTAGCGTAAATAAATTTTCCGATAAAGAAAAAATCAAAATTATAGCGTATGGACAATTTGGACTTAACCTATGAAATATGACGAAGAAAAATTGAGAGGCGTGAAAATATTGTGAGTAACTTTTTAAGAAATCAGTCTCGTTATGGAAAAAATATAAAAAGAGGTACTTATAAAGCAACAACAAAAGCTGACAGAAGATCTATCATTCGAGATGCCTCCAATTCTTTTAATAATGCACCAAAAATTAATCAAAAGTCGGGTATTAAAGCAAGTGTTTTACCGTAAAGAGTGTTATTCGAAACTCAGTGCACCTAAGAAGACTAAAAATTATAAAGAACCCACCTCTAAACACCATTCATGAATGACCCTATTCACACTACAGGAGCGGTAAAACAATGAATTCGACGGCAAAATAATGCCTCTTCGGAGGGACCAGCATACTCTCTCGACCTTAATATAATAGCAAATGTATGGAAATTGCTGTAACGTAATGTTTATGAGTCGGACAGACAATACGAAATATCATTATCTGAAGAGATTGGAAAAAGTTGGAGCAAACCTTCTATGTTACAAGTTGAACATTTTTATAAGTCCCCTCCAAATAGATTTTTTAGGTAAAATTTAATAAAAAAGGAAAATTTCATTATTAATAATTTCTTAGTTCTTACTTAAATTTATTTTGCTTATAAATATCTTAGAATTGAGTACTTTTAAACTTATTATGAAAAAAATATTTTAATTTCATTGTGATTTTAAAAATAACAAGAGTTTTAATGTAACGAAAATCTTGAACCTATTCTGTTGACCGGGAGTGTATGTTAATTTCGATCGCAGCTCGTATATGGCAGCTTTGAAAGACATTCATAGAAACACCACAAATTCAGCGATTGCAAGTTACCATATCAATGTCGTATTAGAAAGCCGCCCACCGCCTATCGTAGGCAACAGGAAGAACCTGTCCCGGAAAACAAGAGGAGTTATGGTATAATTAAGTTAAGGATGGGACAATATGCTTAATGCCAACTGGTCTTGCATAGACCGTACATGTTCTTATTGACATTAAACACATATTTAGCTCTGCGGCCAACCTTACTACTGAGAAATAAATGTGGTTAATATTAAAGGAGATACAAAATTTTCTAATTCTACAAGAAACCCAGAGTGAAAATTTCAGGCATTAAATTTTTAATTGCTACGAATTTCTTTCAAGAATCATGGGATATCTAGTATATACATATTTAAGATCTTTCTGTCCCCATCTGTAACAGCCAATAACATTCAATATACATAAAACATATACACATGCACATTTCTATACATATTTGTATGATCATAAGTAAATTACTTCAACATTTATAAAAAAACATATACATAAACATTCAAACAAACAAATGAATGAACAAGAAAAAAATTAAATCTGTTCAAAAACTGCATGCCTGCTGTGTAACAAAAAAAAAAAAACAAAGCGAAAATAAATAGTTGGGTGTTTTTTTTTTTTATTATTGGAAAAAATTGCTTTAAAATCGTTTCAATATGTTTTCATTTCACAATTTTATTTTTCTTTTTTGTTTTATTGTTATGTTGTTTGCATGCAACAGTATACTATGATTTTTTTTTTATTTTATTGTTGCATACATGCAACATCATATGTGAATTTAAAATAGTTGTTTTTATTATTATTGTTGCCACTGCTACTGTGTTTTTTTTTTTTTTTCATTGTATGGTGGTTATTCAATTAAAAATTACTTTATTTGTAATTAAATCGTTGCTAAAAGCTACCAAATCATACTCTTTACACTACTCTACTGCTAGAGGATTCTTGTTTTCAATTTTTTTTATTTTGTTACCAAAAATGTAGAGGGGATGAGAAGTAGAGGCAAACATTATGTTGCTGTAATATTTACTAGTATGCAACACAAAACATATCATCAATTGGTTTATCATCATCAACATCGTCATCGTAGTTGTTGTCGACATCTCATCTCTTCTTTTTTTTCTGCTAAAAGCTGGCACAATTGGTATTAACTTTGTGTATGTGTGTGTCTCTATATGTTTCTTCTCTCTGCTATAGAGAATGCTCTTTTTGTTTTTGTATATTTATTTCTGTGGCACTTCAACTTTTAATGGTCGTCCATTTAAATTGTATTTTGGCATACTGGTTCTACAGCTACTATCACCATCATCATCATCATCATCAACAACAACATCATCTGTATAACAATCATCATCATTTATATTTTATTAAAATTCAATATATTGAACAACACTAGAGAAAACAAAAACAACAAAAAAAACATCATATTATATATCATCTGAATGGGTTCTTATGTGTTATTAAGTTTTTATTAAAAATGTATGATTTTATTAAAATGAAAATTGTTATTTGTTATATTGCTTAACCTCAATTAGTGTGAAGAGTGTTCTTTAAATTTACTTATTTTACATGAAATAGTTATTAAAAGCATATAAAATTGTTTTTATATATTTGAAGTAAAATATTTAAACAAAAAAAAAAAAAAAAAGAAAAAGGGTTTAAATATTCAGCTGAAAAAATTGTTAAGAAAATTTCTAGAGGCACACAGTGCACAGTGGTAAGACATCGGTGAATAATAATATATTTTGTTTGTTGTTTCTTAGTACAAGTATATCAAAATTAGGACATAGCGGAGTTATGTAGTTAAATTCATTGTTTATAAATATTAAAATAATTTAACTAGTTTAAATGTAAGATATGCTTATAAGCTTTCCAAAGATATAAGTTTCATAAAAACCGGTAAAATACAAAAAGAGAACATCCAAAGAAGTTAATAAGATCCTGAACATGATCGTGATTCAGAAGTAATGAACACTTGGATCAATTCCGATAACTTTAACATAGGCTTGTCTTTGAAAAATGTTTTCTTTTTGGATACCTTTTGACTGAATAGGAAGTCATGCAAGGAAATTAGATTTAGTTTTCGTAACAAATATTTAAAAAAATATCTTTTGAATAAATTTTTAATTACATCTTTGGATGTGTTTTATATTATTTCTTAAGCTCAAGAAAACGTATAACTATTATACTTTGGAAGTAGTGAAAATATGCATCATTAAAACTGACTTATATTTCTAATTTTGGAAAATATATTAATATTTATATCGGTATTTTGCATACTAACATCTACAAAACTCACATATATGTGTATTACCTTAAAACAAAAGAGCGACTCAAATATCTGAACTTTCTTCTATTTTATTTCTTATGCCTATCATATAACTTTCTCAATTCAAATTAGAGTCAGTTTTGTTATTTCTTTAGAGAAACAAATAGGAAAAGTGGAAATAATATAACATCAAAAAATTCTAGTTTTTCCACTTTTAATTGAGAGAGTTGTAAAAGAGGACTGATAAATAAAATAGAAACGAGTACTTTAACAACAATTTTAGTTGCTTTTTGAAACATTTTTTGTTTTTGTTTTTATATCGATCCCTGTTAGTTTAAACACGCAAAGAAAAAACATGGTTGGTCAAATCATAATCGGTAACTATCATTAATGTTTAGGTTTATGATTCCCTCAATCATATCAGTTATTATACCCTTTTGTGAACATAATATTGTCCTATCCAATATTAATATAATATGGGCCTTACAATCATAACATTTATATGTGATAGTCCTCACAACCATACTGCATAAATATAACATGCAGTAATATTAAATATTATAATACCCCCAATCATAATACTATGCATACAGTTAAAATGTATTTTTTATTATTATTATTTTTTTAATTAAAATTTTGCGAATAGAAAATAATTAAAAAACAAATACCACAGCCTTCAATGGACGATTTCGTTCAAGAAAATTCATCTTCACATTCACACACCTAAAAGAAAATTGTAGAAATACATTTTTTTATTATTATTTTTATATTTGACCGCACTGAATTATTGATATTTATTGTACTTACCGAAAAATATTTCCAATTTGAAATGTGGCCATTGATGATTTGCTCCGTCAGCACTCCGTGGATCTCGTTATAAAAAATAATAATAGTTTTTTAATAAAAATTTTGTGAACTTTTTTAAACGTTTTTATTCACTTTACGTCCGTCACATTTAAGATTTCATTACTGAATGAGTAAATTATTTCGAAAGAGAGATAACAATAAAGACGAGCATATTATTGTCACCCCTCGCATTAAAATATTACATACAAATATTTCATTGAAATAATATGTTACTATGAAACATATTATTCTTTTAGTACACCGACTTTATATTATTACAAAGTATCATATGTTAAAATGATCAGAACAAAAAATAATTGATTCAGCTTAGTCTAAAACACAATAATTTGATTGTGTTAGCCATATAAACTACTTAGGAACATCACTTGATTTCCGCGAGCATTTCGGAATCATGTTTTTTCTTTGCGTGAACAAATGCAAATTGTTATGTAAAATTAATTATTTTACTTGAGTTATGAAGACAATCTCATTTTATTATTTATTATTTTGGATATTAAAAATCAGGGATCATAACTTCTATAATTTTTATCATAAAAGTAAGAGGAAAACAGTATTTTTTTTACTTTTATATTGTTTGGGCATAATAATTTTTTGCTTATATTTTCTCAACCTAAAATAAAAGTTATTTTGTGTTTTTTTTTTTTTTTAAGTATTTTCTGATTTTTGTAATCCGTATTCTAAACAAACATAAAATCGCCAAAATAAATAACACCAAGATCTGGCAAAAATTCATCAAAAGAAAAAGAAACATCGTCAAAATAATCGCAATATAAAAACTTGCAAAATAAAAAAATCGACAAAATGAAAATCACAGAAATGAAAAATTCTCAAAACTAAAATAAGAACTGAGCACGAAAAAATTCGTACATAAAAATCTGCTTATAGGAACTAAACCAATTAACAAATTTTTGTAAAATTATATTTTTATAATGACTGTTATATTGAAGTTCTAATCATAAAAGAAAAAATTATTTCGTATTGGTTTTTAATGAAATATCTGATGTTTTCCAGAATTATGATAATGTAATGATTACGTACAAATATACTTATTGTAACCTGGAATCATATATTACAATCATAGTATGTTGCTCTTAGTTTATGGTCACTGGAACCATATTTTTTTCTTTGCGTATAGGTGTTTTTTGTTCAATTTCCATTTTAAGAAATTTTTAGTTTTGCTATTGCCATGAAACTTAACACATGGCTACTGAGCATAATGACAAATGTAAACCAGTTAACAGAATTATTTATTTTTCGCCACATCTGAAGTTATAAGCCTAAAAATATGTATGGACTTTTTTATGTACTAAAATATAAAAATTGCATTAATTCCCAAAAAAAAAAAAAAAAATGTAGCGACAAACAAAAAAATCGCACAATACAAAAAAAAATTACAAAACGAAACAACCGCCACAAGAGGAAAACGGAGAAGATGGCAAAACGGTGAAACTGAAAAAAAACGCTAAAACGAAAAAAACGCTGAATTAATGGCCACAATACGAAAAAAAAAATCAAAAATCGTCAAAACAAAAATAAATCGCAAAACAAAAAAATGAAAAACGGAAAAATATCGTCGAAATGGAAATAATAATAAAACCAAAAAAACACTACAATTAATAATAACGCCAAAAATGAAATTAAAACAGAAAAGTCACTACAACAAAAAAGTTTCCAAAATAATAAATCTCCAAAATGGGTGAAAAATTCAACAAAATTAAAAAATTGCCTAAATGGAAAAAAAATCATCAAAATGAAAAACATTGAAATAAACGGAAAAAAATCGCCAAAATAAAAAATGGGAATAATAATAAAAAAGGAAAAAAAATTTCAAAATAAAATTACAAAAAAAACCAAAAATCGCATAATACAAAAAAAAAAAAAATGGCGAAACGAAACAACCGTCACAATGGGAAAAATCGCCAAAACTGAAAAAATAACAAAACTAAAAATCTGTCGAAACGAAAAAAACGCTAAAACGAAAAAAAAAGCCTAAATTAATAAAACCACTAAAATAAATCTTAAAAAAATATATATATAAATCGCCAAAACGAAAAAAATAAAACAGAAAATTATTGCAATGAAAAAACTGCCAAAATAACTAATTTATTTAAAAAAAAATTTAACTCGAAATAAAAAACGCCAATCTAAAAAACCGCATAATAAAAAAACATCATAACAAAAAAAAAAAAAAAAAAAAAAAAAAAAAAACGAACAAAATGCAAAACTAAAAACCGCCAAAATGGAAAATATCGCCCAAATGAAAAAAATCAAAACTAAAAGGCCCGCAAAAATAGAAAAAAAAAACAAAAACCCCCAAAAACACCAAAACGAAAAAAATCACCGAAAAAAATCAAAATAAAAAAATTTAAGCTGGAAAATCCCAAAAAACGGAGAAAAAACACAAAATAGAAAAAAAAAATTAATTTATAAATACAGTATAATCTCGGTAATCCGGACGTCGCACAGTGGTTTGAACAATAGCGAAAAAGGGGATTAATTAGTGGAAGCTTTAATTTAAGAAATAAAAACATCTTGGAAACAATTAAATTTAAAATTTTTATGGCTACTTTTGTTTTGTCGATAATTCAGCTTATTCGACAATCCGGACGGCCTTTCCCAACTCATTATATACTCTATAATCCAGATTGATTGCAACTAAATAATCCGGATTGAATATAAAAAGTACATTTTCTATTTAATATTTTTATTTATGATGCAAAAGTTCATAGTAATTAATTCCATCATTTTTAGTTAAATATTTGTCCCAAAATCTTTTTCTGAAAGTAGTGTAGTTTTCACAATTTTATTACTGCTGCTACCTTCTCATATAAGTAAAGAGTGAGAACGAAAAATTCTTAACATACATAATATTCAATTATGTATGTTGGAAACGGTTGATCTTAGAGTTTTCGTTATTTTTTAATCATTTGATAATTTAGCACAGATCACAGAAATATATAATTTTTATGGTTCTAACCACTAATTATAAAATTGTGGACCATTTTTGAAAAGCCTTTCTTTGGAGATTTGATAGTTGCTTCAGTCACTTTTTTGGAACAGTGTGCACATTTACTGTTAAAATCTTCGGTATTTTGGGACACCTTTTTTGTGCTTTTCTCTTTTCACAAGAGCTCAATATCTCTCCACTGGTCTAAGCTATGGACAATTTTGGAAATTGACCTCTCTTGGTACTACAACTATGTTATTGATTTGTTACCACTCCAGAGCTTTCTTACCGTAATGACATGATACCAAATGGGTCCAAAAATATGTGGACACGTTGTGCTTTCTTAAGAAAAGAAGAAGTCTTTTTTGCAAATATTCCTTTAAGCATATTTTGGTATCTATAGATCCGAATGTATAAAATGAATTTCCTTGTCATACCATGAATTTTGTAAAAAATTTTTGTTGCTTTTGGGTCTTAAACTTATCTCCAACATTGCTTCGAGCGTAGGTGCTGGCAGAATCAAGCTGCGAAGATTCTGCCAGCACCTACGTTTCTTCGTCAATTATACAGCTTGAGTATTTTTGCATGAAATTTGGTTTTAATTTCCGAGTCCTATTTTTGGCTTGTAATTTTTTTTGCAGAATTCCAGTTTGGAATTTTTTTAACTTTATATATTATCAATTTTCCCATTAGCTTTAAATTTTGGCACCAAATAGTAGAAGCACTGAGAAAACTGAGCTGATTTTCTATCAGATGTGTTTGGAGTTCCTTTCAATATGCCTTCAATTTTCTGGCCTTCCCAATATCATGTGGTCCTTTTTTCTTACCGAACTAGGTTTCACATCAATAGTCAAATTATCCTGATACTGTTTAATAACATTAGAAACGGTTTTACGGACGACATTTAATTCTGTGGCCAATTATTTGTAAGACCTATTTGGATTTTTTGACATTTTTTAATAACTTGTAGGACGTAAATCTTTTTTGTCACTTATTTTTACTCATAAAAAATTACATACCAAAACAGTAATAATTACTGTTATATCATTTGTTGTGTATAATAAACATTTAACCCCCAAAAAAGTCAAATCAAAGTTTTATATAAATGTATAAACATAAAATTTTTTTATTTTTAACTTAATTATTTTACAATATTGCAAAATATGATTAATTTAAAATGTTAATAACTAGATTATAAGTTTCATACATAAACACTTAAATCTTAGATATAAAAATACATATGATAATATAAAATTTCTTAAATAGTGAGATATAAATTTAAGCATCTATGTTTTGAGTCCAACGTTTTTTAATTCTTATCTTTTTCTTGCAAAGGCTTTCAATAGAAATGCAACTTCAAAATCTGTAGAAATATGAAAATAATGCTGATTAATGCTTAAAAAATATATTTGGGGTTAATTCTTACCATTTAAAAAAAGATAGGTTTGTTTTGCGAATTCTTTAGATCTTGCAAAAGTTCACAAACCAACGCACACCATAAAACTGTTGCACAAAATCTTTTATTTTGAATTTTTGGTATAAATATTTATTATTTAGATTTGTATTTTCGAATTTTTGATAAAAAATATTTTTTATTACAATTTTATTTGATATTAAAAACATTGCTGGTACATTTTTTACAAAATATTTTCAACAAAAAATAAATTAAATTTTATATAAGAAAATTACTGATAATATTAACTCCACAAAAAATCATTTTTTATGGTAGTTTGTTTTTTTTAACAACGTATAGAAAAAGTTAAAAAATCATTTTGTTTGTAAAATAACTATACCCAGGAAAAACTGTATTAGTTCTACAACTAGTTCCAGAACACATGAAAATAGCCTGTACTTGTTCTACTTTGGCGTTACGACCAATGATTTTTGTTTGAAATTGTCACCTCCAGAACTAGTTCTGTGGAAGTGTTACCTAGCCAGTACACATTCTATGGAACTGTTCTAGAACTAGTTCTTTAATCAGTGATTTTTGTTCGAAATTGTCACATTCGGTACTAGTTCTATAGAAGCATTAGGTAACGGTTTCAGAAACTGTTTTTTATTTTTTATTCTAATGGGCTATTTCCTAAAGGCCACTTTTGTAATAAATTTAATTTTGTAAATACTCTTCTTTTAATTTTTGAAATTTTTTTGTACAAGTATTTTAAATCGTTCTAGAAAGTTATTCGAGAACCACTCATTTTGTCTCAGAAGTGATGTCAAAGTCATACAGAATTAGTTCTTAAGCACAATTTCTCTAAAACATTTCTTAAAACGAATTTAGAATCAGAATAAGGTTCTATTCCATTAGTGTCAGAATTGGTTGTGATACCACTAGTTCTGAGGATGTTATTAAAGAATCTGAAGTGGTTCTGATTACAGAAGTTCTAGAACTAATGATTTTAGAATGTGTTCTAAAAATTTTCCTGGGTATTTTCAATAATTTTTAACATAACTGAAAACTATTTAAACAAACTACAATCAGTTAATGTAAAACTTTTTTGAGTGTACGATACTAACATTTGTTTATGAACCGATCTTCGTGAAATTTAGTAAACATATTTAAACTTATAAAAAAAAGTATGTTAAAACTCTATTATGAAGGATCAAATTTAATAGGATTTGTCTATGTGTAAAAATAATATGTAGCAAATTTCATCAAATTGTGTTCAAAATTGCGATCTGTATTTTAAACACAAACTTTACATGGACAGCCGACCAAACGGGCGATAAATCGACTCGGAAAATGATCCTGAGTCGATTGGCATTCTTTTTCTTATTCACAAACACATAAATATATAAAGAAAACAAAAACGCATTAAAATGCAATACAAAGTAGAACAAATTTCCTTTATATTATAAAGAAAATTTTACAAATTAAATAATACACATACATCTTATAAAAATGGTAACCTTGTAAAATCAAAACACAAATAAGCTTATGATTTAAGTCTTATTACAAAAACAACGAATTGTGCACACTTATGTTTTCTTGTTGTTCTTTATTTAATGCTGCTCCTAAAACTACTTTTTCTGCTACCTATTGACTACCTTTTTGTCGTAGTTTGCTGCTACCTCTTCTTTAGGTATTAACTACACATTGAAGGTAGCAGAAAAAATAAAAAAATATTGTAAGAAAAGTAGTTATAAAAATTAAACTGCAAATGAAGTGGTAGTCAATTATTTTGTTTTTAAAACTACTGCTTTATTTTAACTACGTGTTTTTTTAAGTTTTATTTTTTTGCAAGTAGCAGTAGTTAAAGAAAGTATTAGACTACAAAAAATTATAATAGCTTTGGCTACCACTACTGACAATTTTTAGTAGCTGTAGTTTTAGCCAATCCAAAAAACTTGATAGTAGTTAGAGTTTTTCAAACGCCGCTCTCATATATTAAATATTTAATATATTTGAATACTTTTTTTTCTACAAAAAGTGATCAGGAAAGAACCTTGATAGTCCGGATAATTCGCTAATCCGGATAGGGGTCTGTAATCAATTATACGGATTATCGAGTTTATACTGTATTTAAAAATTCTACTAACACATACGCAAAACACAAAGTGCATGTGTTTGTTAAATTTATGGTTGGAGAGAAACGAAAAATACAGTTGCTCAGAGTTTCGTTCTCTTTACTTTAGAGGATTTTAAAAAAAGTTAAATATTTAAACTCATGACAGTAGGCCAAAACAAAAAAAAAAAAAAAAACGTCAAAACAGAAAAAAAAACGCCAAAATAAAAAAAAAAACTAAGAATTTATAAGCGTTTAAAGTTTTTACTAACATATACGCAAAACACAAATAGCATGTGTTTGGCAAATTAGTTGTTGGAATGAAATGAGCAATGCAGTTATTGTGTTTTATTTTAGAACAGAGAACAAATTATTTAAACTGGCAAGTGTTTTTTCACGAATTTTCGCAGTTTTTTGTTGAAAAGTCAGATCCTTACATTTTTCAATTGGTAAAAAAAAATATTGAAAGTAATTTATTTGCTTTACAGATAACAAATGTTTCAATATTTTACTAGTTACGAACTTTAAAGGTTTCTACAAACATTTTTTATTTCAATACGAGAGGTGTAGCAGTGCACCTCAGCTATAACCTTATAAACGTTAATTTGTAATTACTCATAATTCTTACCAAAATTCGATATTTTGTATAAAAAATTAACAGATTTTTTACAAAAAACAAAACTTCCAATTATTTTTGAAACTATAACCAAATAGACATTGATGTTTGATCACTTATACAATATTTCGCATCAAAAATCAATGTTTTGTTTGAAATTTATATATTTTTTATATTTTAGATATTTATGAAAGTTTAAAAAGTGTTTCTTTACAGTTACCTATTTTACAATAACTTAAATATTGATATAAAATTGACATACAAAAAATTGTAAACCTTTAGTTTTCTTATTAATATTTTCACCCTTCCTTTATGCTTTAGCATTAAACAAACCTTATAAATTCCTTAAATATTATTAAATTCTTCAATATATTTCACCTTGTTAAACCATACAATATTGCCCGTTTTTAATCACCTTGAAAGCTTAATTACTAAAGTTTTTAACTTAATGCAAATTTAATCTCATACTACATTGAACAACTAACTTATTCACTCTGCCTGTTAAACAAAATCTTATGAAAGTTTTTTCTTTCTGTTCAATATAAACCAACAAAATCCATACCACAGAATTTTTAAATTAATCCTTCTTCTTTATCCTGCTTGTCATAATTTGTTTTCTTATATTTTATTTTTTAATTTTTATAACATACCACCTGTTCAACACAACCCCTTTACTTATATATTTTTTCAGATTTTTTTAATAATAATTTATAAAATAAAACTGACACTTGTTATTCCATCAGGTAAAATTTTTGTAAAAAATAAAACACAGGAAACTTATATATGATTGTATAAGCATATTTATCGTTTCATAGCAGTTTTTGAAAATAAAAAAAAAGAGAGAGAGAAAATATAATCCATTATATTACAATTATCAAAAACATGGCTTAAGTATACTTTCTAACAAATGACATGATAAAGCCCATATTGTTGCATAATTCAAAAAATAAATCACAGGCAAAATTTATTTATTACAATATTCAATACACACACATTTTATTATACATGTATTTATATAGTACATACATACAGTGCTGTACAAAATAATAAACTTATTTTTATTTGGTAAAAATTTTCCATTATGAATGATATTTAAATTTATTTTTTATTTATTTAAGAACTGTACTAAAAGATACACCATCCACAAATGTTTTTGTTTTTTTATGACTTTATTTAAATAAAAAATAAAAAAAAAATCATTTTCCTATGATTCAAAATAATAGACTTATTCAATATTTCTTAAACAAATATATATATATTTTTTTTTTTCATTAAAGACTAAAACAAATTAAATTTTCTACTAATATTGAATATTATAATAATATATCAAGTTAATTCAATAACCTGAATGACCGCCATTATTGTTTAAAATGCACTGAATTCTTCTGGGCATTGATTCTATAAATTTTTGGCATTTTTCTATAGAAATTGCCTCCCACTTCTTTTTAACATCTTTCCAAAGTTGATTTTTATTCCGAAATGTCTTCCCATCTCTCTTCAGTTCAACCCAAAGGTTCTCAATAGGATTTAGATCCGGTGACTGTGAAGGCCATTTTAAACAGATACATTGTTAGCACTCAGCCAAGATTTAACAAATATTGAGGAATGCTTAGGATCATTGTCCTGTTGCAAAGTCCATTCTGGTGGCATATTGTTTTCCAAATAGGGTAGCATAATATAATTCAAAATATCACGCTACATTTCTTGGTTCATTATTTTTGTGATCTAATAAAGAGGGCTTCCACTTGATCGCGTTTCTTGCGAAATGATGAGACCTTCCAAGCAATTCCGCAATAAAATCAACTGTTTTTTCCTTGGTCACGTAATTATTTTACTATTCGCCTTTCTTAAGGAGTGCTATGTACATTAAGACCCATCATTTCGTAAAAATAATATTATTTTATAATATTTTTTTCAACAATAATATTTCATTTACCTTACATTTAATTATTTTCAGAAAATGTATCCAAATTATAAAGTAAATTAAAACAAAAAATATTATCCTTTAAAATAAGTCTATTATTTTGCACAAATTATACTTTAACTTTTCTTGAAATGTTTACGAAAGCGCATAAAGGAAAGAAAGAAACTTCTTAAAAATACCCATTATTTTTAGTATTTATTTACAATATCAAAAATAACGGTACCAAAAATTCCTAAGAGAATGTTTTTTTAATAGTGTTAAATCGAAGAGAAAATATTTAATATATAATAGCCTATTATATTGCACAGCACTGTATATTTAAAGCTACTACTGATATTACTACAGCTAATAATTTTACTTACTGCTACTCCTACTGCGGCTAATAAATTTCATATTTACATGAATATTTGTTAGTTTTGTAGTAATAATGTGACCAATTCAAACGAACTAGTTTGAATTTAAAAAAACGTACAACGGAATGCCAAGTTTTGCGAAGATTAGTCAATAACACAGGTCAACACTAAAAGTATCTTTAAAATCATGTTGCAGATAGTGTAGGTACAGTCATCTTAATCACCAAGAACATTTCGGTTTTTCTCCATCACGTCACATTTTTAACCCAATGAGAACCAAAAAAAATATACTTCCCTGAGGAGTTTCTAGATTATAAAATTTTCCAGGTAATAGGTAGAAGAAACTAGTCATTCAGGTTTTATAGCCAAGACATGGAACTATAAAAATGTCTTAATATATACTTTTTTTTCTAATTTTTTGTAAGATTTGTTAAATTTTATTTCTTTCAAACTTTGGGTGTCTTAGCATTCTTAGCACTCTGTCAACGCGATTTTAAAAAATTTTACTATTTTTGAATTCTGCGGTTTTGTTTTAGTTATATCATATACAAATTTCACCTCTACACTTACTCCTTACCCCTCATTTTTTTCATGGTTTTATGAGGGTTAATTGAGAAATCCTTGGTTTTTTTTTACAATTTCAAAGACTTCTAGGGTTATGTGTAACAAGTTAGAGACCTGACTAGAGCTAAATTTTATAAACTAAAAACTCCTCAAGGAAGCAAATTTTCTTTGGTCCTCAATGGGTTAAAAAAGTGACATGATGGAAAATTTTAATTTTACTTTCTACACTATATCAAGCCTAAGGAATAATAATTTTGCAGAATTATTCTAGATATAATTTGATTTTGTTATTCTGTGTAATTAGCCATAGCTCACATATAGGACCCAATTTTTAAAATCCATTTAACTTGGATAAATCCCACATAAAAAAAAGAATCGAGATAATATTTGACACATAATATTTGACATATATTTGACATAAGTTTAATAAAATCAAAAACCATAGTATCCAATCCATGAGGAACGGTCCATAGATGGTCAAAGGTCCCAGATAAGGCCCATTTCTAATTCAACTCACAAAAGAAAAATGACAGGACCAAAATATTGAGAAACCGTTTCTTAGAATGAAGTAGATTTTCATTTGGAAACATCGATATTTTTTGGGGCCACCATAATATGTAAGAATATCCTGAAGGAAAAATAACACGAAAGATGTCAAAAATTATAACCTTTCAAAATAAACTAATTTTAATTGACTTCTAATATCAAAATCGGTCAGAAATTAATGCAGTTGATAGATGAAGTCACTATGCCCTTAGAAGTATTTTAATAATTACAAATTGGGCAGGATTTCGCAGAAAAATATGGTTTCCAATAAAACTTAATATGAACGTACAGCATCATTTCAAAGGCGTAATGAAAAATTAACCAATCACAACCTTTATATAGAAAGTTGGGATACTTAGAAGGTGTTAATACTGGTTGTATTTTAATATAAGTAAAAATCTCTTTTAAAAATAATAAATGTATTTTACCAACATTGATTTTCATACATTTTATAGTTTTTCGTATGGGAATTTATTTATTAAAAACTCCTGATCTAAACCCAGCTATTTTCAGAGTAATCTTCATGAAATTCGGGGCTCATGTTTATATAAAACTTATATGTACCAAATTTCATTAAAATATTTGTTTGTTTAAAGAATTCATGTTCCTTAAACCCTTATTTCGGGAAGACATTTGTATGGGGGCTAGATGAAATAATAGAACTACCACAATCATCAAAAGAAACCTTTATGCCAAATTTTAATTTATTTTAAAAATTGCGACCTGTAGTTTTATTACAAGGTTTACATGGTCAGACGGACATCGTTAAATGATAACAGAATGCAATTCTGAGCTGACTGGTATAAATTAAGGTGGGTATTAGACCAATTTTTTTGGGTGTTACAAACATCAGCACAAATACATAATACCCTCCCCCACATGGTGTAGGGTATAATAGGAAAGTATATAGGGACAAATCTTCAAACTCGTTTACTTTTGGGTTATAAAAATTTCGAAAATTGTTTAACTGTTCTAGTGGAAATGTTATGGAGGTTTAAGATAAAAATGTATACAAAAAAATTTCCCAAATTCTATTTATAGTCATAAACAGGGCAAGTTTTTATATGCACAGAAAAAAATTAAATATGCGCTTGAAAAAGCAAGAAAAAATTTTATAATATGCACAGAAATATGCAAAATAGCAATATAAAAACCAACGAATTTATGCTTTCTTATATATTAATGTGCAAAAAAATGCACAAATATGCATATTTTTAACTTTCAATCTCTAATAGATTTTGATGTTTATAAAAATATAACTATTTTAATTTAAAGTATCGTATTTGACGCTTCCAATTTTTTTCTTTACAATATTTACAATGTACTCAAAATACTCACAAAAAATTTTTAAAAATTATTTGTTTGAACTCCGAAAAATCACAAAAAAAATTGAGTTTTTGTAAAGAAAACTAACTTTTGTATGCATTATATGCAAATTTATGCAAAGATTTAAAATATAGGCATTTTTTATGAAATTCTTTTGAAATATGCAAATGCTTACTTTCCAAGCGAAAAGCTTGAAAAACTTGCCCTAGTCATAAATCAAAAATTATTGCATTTATGTACTCTACAATGATGTCTCTTAAATATAAATTAAAAATATCGCGATATTTTGTGTTTATATCAAGGTTGGAAACCGATACGAATAACGGTATAGTTAACGGTATCGGTATTCAATTTATTTGTATTTCGGTAACGGTATCGTTAACGGTATTTTAAATTATATCGGTATACCGGTACCGAAACTAAAATACCGGTAAATACCGTTATTATTATTATAAAACTGGTAAAAATCTTTAAAAAGTTAATCTTTTACATAATTTTTAATTAAATTTCACAAAAAATTATTAAATTACATTTTATTTAATAAATATTCACTTGAAATTTTTTGAAATATGAATATTTTTCGTTAGAGAACTTAATAAAATTTTTACAAATGCTTATTTTATGGCAACAAAGCATTTAAGAATATTACACTCGACTTTTTAAAGACAAATTGGTAAAATTTTTTGTATACAGTAATGTTAAAAATTTGGAAAAAAAATTTATTTTCCACAGTTTTTAAATACCGAAAAAATATTTCATCAGAGGTTACCGCTACAAAAATATCGAAACTGCGTTTCGGATATCCTATAAATACTTATTCCAATCACCATAAAAATTAGTAAAGAATGAATGATTCCCCAAAGAGATTTTAGTTTATATAACTGTTACGGTAAGAGTAATTGTCAATTACAGACGAGAAATTTTTGGAGGTGTAATTGTGCTCCAACAAGAAAATAATAATTAGATCCCTAACCCCATTATTCAATTTACTTACTAGAAGTTTTTAAAGTTGCAGGATCAAAATGAAGCTCCATAATAATGGTTAAATGAGAGTGAGAAATTCAAATGTAATTAAAACTCTGAAGTCGCTCAAGAGAAAGTTTTCCCGGGATAGTAGTATAGTTAATTATCTCTTCATTGATTAGTTGAATACCTGAGACCCAAATAATATATGAAACTTTCCATTATCAGATTTGATTTTAAATGCAAAGAGAAAAAGAAATTAGAACAATTGTTATTCTACAGATTTTTCAAATCAAATTAAAATTAATTTAAAAAAAAATTCACTTAAAAATTTATAATTTAATAATTCTTAATAATTCTTTTCCGAAACCGTTTATCCATACCAATGACAAATTTATATCGTATATTTAAAATGCTTACAAGAGATCCTTTCAATCAGTTTCAGTTTTTTTCTTGCTGCTTATTAGTGTTGTTATGATGTTTAGCAATTCAAAGAATAATGAAATTATATACATAGTTTCCAGTTCGATTTAGCATATTACATTATATTCGTTAAAATTTTTTGAAAATATACAATCTTTAGTTAAAATTCATGTAGTTTTCTTTCATTTCTTTCATTTTTATCCGCTCAATAGTTTTGGAGATATTTCGAAAAAAGTGTTGGAAAAATGTTTTTCATGCAAAATTCAAGATTTCTTTTTTTTTACTAAAACTTTTTTCAAAAGTGAAAGCATCAAAAATATTTAAGTTTATCACCTTTATCTCAAAGCTGGCAAAACTGCAAGTAAATAAAGCCACGTATCATAAAAATTGATGCACAAATCTTGATTGGATTCATAGTTAAGTTTGGATACCCATGCATACCTATAGCTAAGTGGAAATACACTAGTTGACAAAAAAAAAAAAAAATTTTTCGTCTTAAATAAAAAATAGGTGGTTTAGATGGAATTCAACGTGCTAAATAAGAATCAACTTTTACTTTTTTTCTATCACGCATTGATTTTTTTCATGATTACTATGACCACGCCTTTAGGCAGTCACACTTGTATAACTCGAGAAAGGTTTGTCCAATTAAGATAAATTGAACTTTAATATATAGTGACCTAAATTGTCTTTGAGATGAATTTATATAATTAGTACCGAAAATTTTAAAATTTATTATTTTTTTTTTTTTTTTGAAAAGTTGTGAAAATTTTGATCCATAACTCTCAAAATTCTTGAGCGAATGAAGAATATTGTTGACAAACCTTGAAGACAATTTTCGTATGCATCCTTTGATGTAAAGTAGAAATACTTGGAATTATGAAAAAACAAAAGATGCACGAGCCTTGAAAGAAAGATGCAAATTTAAAGGAAATAAAATCGTTAAATATGCAGAGATAAGTGATGAAGTTAGAAAAAAAATCTTTAAAGAATTTTGGAATTTGAATTGGAGTGAAAAAAAGGTTTTTGTGAATACTCTGGTTCAAGCTTTTCCACTTAAAAGACCTAGGAATAGAAAAATCGACAATGAATCTAAGAGATTTAGGACATTATAATATTATCTCAAAGTTGACAATAAAAATATTCGAGTGTGTAAAACTCTCTTCTTAAATACGTTAAACATTGGTCCAGCTGCTATTTCTGATTGGGTAAAATCAACTTTAAAAACAAATTCAAAAAAAAAAAACTTTTGGAAATAAGAGGTACTCAACAACAGAGAGGTAATGCCTTAATTCGATTTTTGATTCCTTGCCATCAATGGAGTCTCATTATTGCCGTGCTTTAACTAAAAAAAATATTTACTGGCAGAATGGAGTTCAAAAAAGAAGCTTTACGTTTTTTATGTTAATGACTGGTGCAATAAAAATAACATTAAACCTCTTTGTATTTCGGTTTTCTACGAAACATTTGATACTAAAAACCTAGACTTGTTTGCCCCTAAAAAGGATCAATGCGAAATATGTACACGGTTTTCAGTATTAAACCTTTCGCAAGAAGAATATAATATTCACCAAGGAAAAAAAAGAAAGAAGCTAGAGATGAAAAGAATAAAGACCGGGAAAAAGAAGAAAACGTTTTTACTGTAGACCTCCAAGCTGTACTAATGGCTCCTAAATCTCAAGTCAGCAGCCTATATTATCGTACTAAATTACAGGTTCACAATTTGGTTTTTTATAACATTAGAAGCAAAGAAGCTTACTGTTTTTTATGGAATGAAGTAGAAGGTGGACTAGGCGCTGAAGAGTTTGCAAGTATTTGGGTTTACTTTATTGAAAACAAAGTCCTTTACGGAAAAGACAACGTAAATAAAATTATTTTTTATAGCGAAGGATGTACATATCAAAATCGCAACTGTGTGATGAATAATGCCTTATTCAACTCAGCTATTTAAAATAACATTACTATTGAACAAAAAATATTAGAAATTGGTCACACCCAAATGGAGGCAGACAGTGTGCACTCCACAATAGAACGAGCTATGAAAAATATAAATATTGATGTCCCAGCCGAATATATTGGAATATGTAAAGCAGCTCAAAAAAAGCCTGAACCGTATGATATTATTTATTTGGATCATACCTTCATTGAGAAATTTAAAAACGTTCAATATTGTTAAAGTATTCGACCTGATCATGATAAAGGAGATAATAAAGTGACCGATATTAGGGGTATTAAATACACACCAGAAAGAGAAATATTTTTTAAACTTCGATTTCCTGATGAATGGATAAATTTACCTCAAAGAATAAATACAAATATTGAAGCTATGGAGTTTTCGAATATGCCACAACTTTACCTAGAAAGAAGAAAAATAACTACTAAAAAATACGAAGACATGCAGTTCTTAAAATCTACTTTACCCAAAGACCACCACAAATTTTATAATGATTTACCTCATAAATAATTTTATTTTTATGACATTCAAATTAAATCTAGCATTCTTAATAAAGATAAAATAAAATACTGTATAGTTATTTATTTAAAAACAATTAAATATCTTTTAATATAAAAAGAATTGAAAATTGGTTACAAGAAAATATGCTAAGTCCATTTCAATAGAACACAATGAAAGAGTGCAAGTATGCTAAGTCCTAATTGATCTATTAGTCTGCGATAGACAAATCTCTAAATGATTTTCATAATGCCATATAAAAAGGACGAAAAAATATAATAATATTGCGTTTAAAAATTTGAAAAATATCAAACCCAAGAAAAGTTAGGTGGTTTTATGTCTCTCCTGAAAAATTTAGAAAAGTGGACATAGCAGTTTTGCGCACTAAGGTGACGATATTTAATTCTAACACTTTTGAAAACAAAAAAAATAAGTCTTCCTGAAATATAGTTGGTCCTTTTATATTCACTTTGTTATATTAACTCAGTTATTGAAAATAAAACTTAAACAAATGAAAACAACGATGATGATGATAATATTGACGATAGTATTGTATATCGACTGCACTATATATACAAAATTAACTGTAACAAAAACCTAGTAACAACATTATTATAACAATGACAAAAGCAACAATAACAAAAAGAAAAACTAATGCAACTTTAGCAAAATATTTTCTTCTTTGGTTTTATTATAAACATTTTATAATATTTACATTTTCATAAAGTAAAATAGAATTTTATAGAATAGAAAGAATTTTTTTGCAAACAAAACAGTTTGCCACAGAATAGTGGAGCATAAGAGTAATAAAGTAAAGAGGAGTAAAATTTTTTTTGTATTAGTGTTTAAACTCATACAATAACCATTTGGTATAAATAGTTTTTGCAATTTTTAACCTAAGGCCAGGTTTCATTTTTAGTTTTTTTGTTATTTTTTGCAACAAACTACAAGTGACATGCACTCATACAACTAACAGTCAGCAATACTCTGGTTAAAAAAAAAAAAAATAAAACACTTACACATACTATATAGGCAGTAAGGGAGAGAATAATAAAAGAAAATATATACTAAATATGGCATATTTTTAGGGGCATGATGACAATGTGGGGAATAAAGATGGAAAGTGCTAATATTAAATTGCAAAAAAGTTATAAAAAATGTACTTTTTCAATTACAATTTCCATCATATCAAGGCGTCTAAATTGTCAGTATCTTTATTTAACTACTGAAAAAAAATTCTAAGGAAAATAGTGAGATCTGAAGATTATTTTCTGAACTCTTGAAAATATTTTATTAAAATATATTTTTAAATTTTATCAAATTGAATAAACATTTTTTGGCACTTTCGCTTTTTTAAATAAAGTACTCCAAAACAAACTTGGTCCATCCCTAACTAGTACCCATGGCCATAGTGTCATAGTAGTAGTGGTAAAGGTTGAATATATTTGTATGTAGGTGTACATGTATTTGTTACTATTACATATTGAAACAACAATAACATCAGCACTACATTTCAAAAAAAAAAAAAAAAACGGCATCAGGTGTTGCACGTTGTACAAAAGCTTATCTCAAATGATTTATAAACTACGAACAGTGGTGAGGCCAAAGCCATTGTCATTGCATAAAATATGCCAACAAATATTGTACATGGTTAAATGTACAAGAGTATAAGTAAAGGTATGCGGGCAAAATATTAAAACAAGGTTTCAAAAAAGGAGATGGAAATTTAACTTCCAATTTATTAATTAATATTAGAATTTAATCAATCGCAAATTTCTCAGTTAAATCAGAAAGTTCTAAAGACTATGTACGATTTTTGAAATAACAGCTCTTTTTACTACCTTCTTTAGCAACATCACTTATAACTATAGCAACTTCGTTGGCAATCTTTTTATGGCTGATTGTATGCAAAATAGTCATATAATATTTATTTTATATTTTTTTATTATTATTATTTTTAGCTGTAGTCAACTAAAGAAACATTTATATTTACATCAGGCCAAACACCATAAAAAGAAAGTAACTATGAATATAAAAGTATCTTTTTATATGTACGTATATATTTGGCATCCAAAAGACAAAACCAAAAAGTTGTAACAAAATGGTATTTTAAAAATGATATTGAAAATTAAAAAAAAAAAAAAAAGATTTACATTTACACTAAATGAAAATTCATACACAATCTGATATGTTAGTGTTCACTTTGTATAACAATATATGACTATGCAGGTATATATTGTAGACATATAGACCAAAAAGGTACAAGAAATTTGAAACTAAATTGATGGTTTATTTTTTGGAAATTAAAAAAATTTATTGATTTTAAATTTAAAAGTTGAAAAGGAGGTACAATTTCATCTTCATCAAAGGGTCTTTAATTAAAAAATAATTACAATTTGCTTCTAAACCTATTTCAAAAAATAAAAAAAACACATCATATAAAATATTTTGAAATAAATTTTGGTTTATGGAATCTGCTTTTTATACCCTTCACCAAAGGTGTAAAGGGTATATATAAGTTTGTCATTCCGTTTGTAATTCCCACAATTTTCGTCGGAGAGCAAAAAAGTTTACATTTTCGGGATCCTTGTAAGAAATGATGACGATAGGACCATGTCCGTCCGTCCGTGTGTCGGTTGAAATGGCGTTTATGAAGCCCACCGATAACTGACATATATAATATATATATCAAACGATCGGAAATGCTTTCGAGAATTTTACTATTGGAATTCAGCAAGATCGGTTCGTACAATGCGGAGATATGTTAAAAAACCGGTTTTTAGAACCGGTTTTCCAGTTTCTGAAGCCTCTGTATATACTAGGGACTTCGTTTTTACAAAGAAGTCTCGGACATTTTTTTCTAAATTTTTGTTCTGAAAAAATGAAATAAATCGGTTCAATAATAACTGAGATATCGGACAAAACGCATTTTTTATTTTTTAAAGCCCTGGTTTAAGCTATAGATTTTTATTTTTATACAGATCGGTCACAAATATTTTTATAAAATTTTTTGAATCAGCAGGATCGGTTTATAAATGGCGGAGATATGCTTTAAAAACCGGTTTTTGGAACCGGTTTTTCAGTTTCTGAAGCCTCTGCATATACCAGGGACTTCGAATTCTTAAATGGGGCTGGGAAATTATTTTCTGAATTTTTGTTCTGAAAAAATGAAATAAATCGGTTCAGTAACAACTGAGATATCGGGGAAAACGATTTTTTTTATTTTTGAAGCCCTTGTTCAAGCTAAAGATTTTATTTTTATATAGATCAGTCATAAATGTTTTTTTAAAATTTCGTTTTTTTTAATAAACCAAATTCGTTCATAATCAACAGAGTTATGGCCCAAAAACAAATCTGTTAAGAATATAAATACACACAAACATGTATATTAAGCATTGTAATGACTATTAGTGACGTTTTTTGTTTTTTTGTATAGACAAGTAGTTTAGTTAGAAACAGCAGTCATATAATGAATAACAGTGTTGTTGTTGTTCTTTGTATATGCAGTCTGTACAAAAATAAATAGATATGGAATTGTTGTTGTTTATTTTTTAAAACTAAAACATATCTGTTAAGAATATACATAAATACATACACAAACATGTATATTAAGCATTATAATGACTATTAGTGACGTTTTTTTCCTATAAGACAAGTAGTTTAGTTAGCAACAGAAGTAATATAATGAATAACGGTGTTGTTGTTCTTTGTATACACACATAAAAAAATAAATAAATATGGAATTTTTGTTTTTTATTTTTTAAAAGCAAAGCCTGCTATGATTGTTTTTTTTTTTTTTTTCATATTCAAATTTTCGTAGTTTGAAAAAAATTTTGATTTATATATGTGAAAATATGAAAGCATACCTTAAGGCGAAAATTTTATTATTTGTCGGTAATATGGTAATATGATGTCGATAAGATAGTAAGATGGTAATATGGTAATATGGTGAAGGGTATCAAAGATTCGGCACAGCCGAATCTTTTTTCAATTTCATTATATATAGAAAAGTTTAAAATTCATCATTTGCAACCAATGCTGGATGTAAGCAACAAATCTTAATCAATTTAAAATTTCTTTTTTAGTCAATTCTGAAGCCTTATCTTTTGAAATAAGTAAAAGAAAACATTTTTATTAACAAAACTTTTAGAAGAAAGTACAATAATTGTGCAATACTTTTGTTTAAAAAAAGCCATTTTTCCTATTTAGGAAACTAAAGGGTTAATCTTTATGAAAAAACACAAATTCTTTTTTATATGAAGAGACTCAACATGATTCTTAAATACAAATACCGTAAATCCGTATAAATATCACGTTGTTACAGTGAAAAATCTCTCGAGAAATGACATAGTGTACTTTATAGGAAAATTTGCAATACACCCTCAAAATTCCAAGTTATGCGCAAAGAACTATTTCTGTGTTTTTTTTTTTTTAAACTTCCTTGTAAACTAGACAGTCTTTTTAAACGTATGAATTTGTTAAATATTAAAAGCTATTTTTTTTTAAAAACAATTAGAAAAAGTAAATTTGTTTCATAATTTTTGGAGTTAAACTGCCATTCACTATAATTTTTTCTATAAAAGCTTATGCAACAATACAAAAATTTGTCTTTTGTAAACATAACAACATTTTTCATTATCAAATCAGATGAAAACTGTAGAAGTTATTAGTTTGTATCTGTAGTAACTACTAAAACTTTCCATTTTTTTTTTTTTTTTTTTTTGACAAAAAGTAAAAAATTTAAAAATATATCTTGCCTTAAAAATATATCTTCCCAGGAAAAATTTTAGAACATGTTCTAAAATCATTACTTCTAGAACTGGTGTAATCAGAACCACTTCAGATTCTTTAATAACATCCTCAGAACTAGTGGTATCACAACCAATTCTGACACTAAAGGAGTGGAATCTTATTCTGATTCTAAATTGGTTTTAAGGAATGTTTTAGAGAACAAGTGCTTAAGAACTAATTCTGTATGACTTCTACATCACTTCTGAGAACAAATTAGAACTGTTTAAAATACTTGTATACAAAATATCAATAATTAAAAACAAAAAGTATATAAAAAATTAAATTGATTTCAAAAGTGGCCTTTAGAAATTAGCCCATTACAATAAAAAATAAAAAAACAGATTCTGAAACCGTTCCCTAATGATTCTTTGGAATTAGTTCCGAATGTGACAATTTCGAATAAAAAATCACTGATTAAAGAACTAGTTCTAGAACCGTTCCATAGAATGGGTACTGGCTAGGTAACACTTCCAAGAACTAGTTCTGGAGGTGACAATTTCAAACAAATATCATTGGTCGTAAAGCCAAAGTAGAACAAGTACAGTATATTTTCATGTGTTCTGGAACTAGTTGTAGAACTAATGCAATTTTTCCAGGTTTGCCTTAAAATATTTGAATAAAGTTTAGAAAAAGCTTAAAAACTTTTTGAGTTTTAAAGCGATTTTTATACAGATATCTTATTTTATTCTAAACACAAAAGCATTCCAAACGTCTTGAAGAAAAAAAATTTCAAAATTTACATCAAACTCATAAATTCGAAAAAAATAAGGAAAATAAGTAAAATGGTGAATAAATTATTACTAGGGTGATCGATTATTCGACTTTTTTGAGAAACCGGTTTTCGAATAGTTCGAATAGTTGGTATTTTAAAAAAACCGGTTGCACTTTTTGAAATTCACAAAAAAAAACGGTTAACCGGTTTTTTGCAGAAGTTAATATTTATATCAAAAGATTACATTTCTTTAAAAAAAATCAGTAATTCTTATAATATTCAAGTTTAAATTTAATACAAGCGTATAAGCCTGACAATGCCAGGAAAATAGTATAATAATGAAAAAAACAAAAAAAACTAACGAAAATTAAAAGAAAAAAATATGAACAATATATGGACACCTTCCTCTCCCTAATCGAAGTCAATTATTTGAAGCCGTTAGAATTTATTGGAATAATATTGATTAAAGTTTTAAATTCGAAAACCTTTCAAAATAAAAAGAAATCGTAAATGCGCTCCCTGTCCGAAATGCAGAATCAGTTTTTGATAGAATTTGAAGAGCAAATAATAAGTATAGCAACTCAAAAGTTCTTTATACCAAAACAGACTTTTCGATCCCTGGTAGAAACATCTGGCTCCGTTAGAACGAATAGTTTTATAGGTAAGCCGATCTTTAGTTTCTTACGTCGTGTGGAGAAAAAACAATGCTTAGGAAATCCATAAATATAGATCTACATATTTTCCCTCCCTGATAGAGATTTTAAAATCTGGCTCCGTTAGGATTTATTGGACGAAAAGTTTTATAATTAAGCCAAATTTTAATTTTCCACGTCGTTTGGGAGCTTCAGAAAGCTCTAGAAAGGGAAAAAATGCTAAGCAAACTATATATTTTGATGGCTAGAAGATAATTATGTTTCAAAATTGTAGAATGAAAAAATCATCAAAAATTAGACTAAATTTTAGTTAGCAAAACAGAAACCATGGCTTAATATGG